>CM052653.1:114849998-114878429 GCA_028533165.1 Leontopithecus rosalia | reverse complement strand
GTTCATAAAAGATTTTATTTTCCTTCAATTGTGAAGCTTAATTTGGCGGGATATTAAATTCTGGGCTGAAAGTTCTGTTCTTTAAGGATGTTGAATATTGGCCCCCACTCTCTTCTGGCTTGTAGGGTTTCTGCTGAGAGATCTGCTGTAATAGGCTTCCCTTTATGGGTGACCTGACCTTTTTCTCTGACTGCCCTTAGTATTCTTTCCTTCATTTCAACCCTAGTGAATCTAACGATTATGTGCCTTGGGGTTGCTCTTCTTGAGGAATATCTTTGTGGTATTCTCTGTATTGCCTGGGGTTGAATAGTGTCCTGCTTTGCTAGATTAGGAAAATTTTCCTGGATAATATCCTGAAGTGTATTTTCCAGCTTGGATTCATTCTCTCTGTCACATCCAGGTACACCTATCAAACGTAGATTAGGTCTTTTCACACAGTCCCATATTTCTTGGAGACTTTGCTCATTCCTTTTTATCCTTTTTTCTTTATTCTTATCTTCTTGTTTTATGTCATTACGTTGGTCTTTGACCAACTTAATCTATTGTATATAATCTACAACTTAGCCTATTGTATATGTGAGAAAACATAATGTGATGTGACTTGAACATCACAATAAAAGATTGGGACTGTTTTTCATTTTTGGCAGCTATCTCATCTGGAGCAAGTTAATTAACTTCTCAGTATCATAGATCTTTAAATGGTAGGAAATATAATTATTTAGTTAGGAAAACATATAAAAGCATCTTAGCTCAGATTCCAGCACATGATAGGTACTCAATAAATGTTGACTTCATGCCTTTCCATTCTTATCAAACTTCTCTTGTAATATTTGCAAAGGAAACTGCTTTCTATTCCTGATTGCATAAAATGTAAGCATGTCGCTATGCAAACAGGTATTAATAAGTGACAGAAAAAATAGCATGGATAGTCAGTAACCCTCAGACACAGAGAAGGTCACCTTTTCTTAGTGGCATGTTTATTTATTGGTGGAGGGTAAGGCCAGACCTTGCTGTGGACCACCTCTGTTGCTGTTTTCAGTTATCATAGTTCTTCCTGCCCGTTGATGGCCCAGCTCCACCTTTGGCATTGAGCACTCTCCACTCTCTCACCACCCTCAACTGGTGTCGGTGGACAGCTTGAAACATATTTCCATTTATAGGGATATTGTCTGTCAGTAAATATTTTCTCTTTGTAATTAAGCTGATTTAAAATCTAACTTTAACAAAATATAAATTCTGGTTATTTGAAAGTTTTTAGAATAACACTTTTTTTGGGGAAGCAAGAAATGTACCTGCTTTATTGCTAATAAAAGTATACCTTTTATTGCAATATTTTTTCTTAAAATTCTTGAACTAGAAGAAATAGGACCAGACACTAAAAGCCATGGATTCTTTACTGGTGCATCTTAATGGTCACTTCCTGTCTGAAGGAAAATGAATATTCCTTATGGAATAACTCCTAAGATTTATTAAGAAAGGACAAGACTGTCAACAGTGATATAACTTCCCTATTAAGCTAGAATTGCACATTGGAAGGCAGACCTCGGCTTTCCTAGGAACGGGGATGTTATAGCATGGAGCAGTAATTTTGTTGCTCTCTGCCGACCATCCTCTGCAAAATAAAAGAAACCGTGTTTGTGCTGTTCTGGGTTCTCATAAAGCTAAATGTTCTTAAGTAAAGCTGCTTTTAAAAAGTTTGAGACTAGGATATTCTAAAGTACAATAAAAATTATACATATTCCTTGAAGGAAAAAAACTGTGTCGGGCCTTTTTCTGGGGAAACTAAACTTCATTGTTTTCAGTATGCTGGCCACCTGCTATGTTGTTGTTTTCTTGTTTATAAACTATGACTTAAGGAGCTGTCTTACATTGCTTCAAGATTTTCAGCATTTCAAAGGACATTCTAGGCCATTATCTCTGTTCCTCATAACACTTTGAAGGAGGATGAAAAATTCTAATAGGGATCTCTGTTTAACGAGTATAGAGACTGCACAGCAATAGCCATGTACTTGAACTGAGAAAAAAGGAGACAAAAGGCCATTTTTCTGTCTCACAGGTAAAGAGAAAGGTGAGTTGGCATCCACATTAATTTTCTTTTCACAAACGAGTGACTGTGGCTCATTTTTGCAGCTCTTGTGTACTGGCCCCTATTTCATAAATTTGTAATGGGCATTTTTGGGAGAGTATGATGGGGACAATTTATGGGTCCCAGTGGGGAAGCAAATAACATAACGAACAGAATAACTCAGAGAAATGTCACAGGGCCCACTGGGTCTGCCACAAAGGGAAGGTTCTGTGGTGGGCTGGTGCTCAACATGTCTTTGTCTTCACAGAATTCAAAGTGAAAAGAAAGAAAAATAGTGAGAGGTAATAAAGGGAATAAGGACCCAATAAGGATTTTGTTGAGCAAACTTCGATTAGAAGTGGACTATCACTAGGGATTCCCCATTTAATATATAGGATTTTAATCAAAGTTTATTGGTCAATATTTTTTCCTCCATTCTTTAGAATTAGACTGTTGCAACCCTGGATGATTGTGCTTTAATGAACTTTTTAAAAAGCTGTCTGATGATAACTGAACTCCCCTTCCCCTGAAACTTTAAACCTCTCTTTTTACCCAGGTAGTTTGCAATCTTTCTGGCCATTTGTATTTATCAGATTCACTGATGATGAATTTAGGGAGTACTTCCACGATGATCCTGGTAGAGGATGCAGAAGGAAACTCGATTCTAACACAGAACATGTTCTTATTGGGGATTCCACAGCCATAGGGTACTGAGAGCTCTCATGAAATAAGAGCTTAGGGGCTCTGTGACAAGTGACAAGACCTTAGGGGCTAACCTGGGACAGAGGTCAGACTTCTCTCTTGATAATGCCCCCATGAGTTCTTTAGTCACATATGCTGCTATGGAGTTAGAAACAAGACCCAAAGTAGGAGGGTATTGTGAAACTTTGTAGTAGAATAATTTTTTAGAACTTCTGAAGGTCCTGCTAAAAAATATATGCGTTTTTATTGAGTCACAGTTGCAGACATCTCTAGATTTGGCCCTGATTTGTTGGATAATATGACATCAATAAATATAAAATTTTTTTCATGTAGATTAATCTCTTTGGTCCCTTCATCCTTGCTACTCAAAATGTGGTCCTCAGACCTGCAACATCGACATCAGCTGGGAATTCGTTAGAAATGCAAAATCTCAGACTCCACCCTAGACCTGCTGAATACAACTGCACTTTTAAACGATCTCCAAATCATTTGGATACACGTTTGGCAGACACTGATCTGTATTGCACAGCACTCCTAGGGACTGCAGTTACTTAGTAGGGTGTTGGTCCTCGTATCCAGGCATGAACAAATTGGAGAAAGGTTTCCTTGGCAAAGGAGAAATGATGATTATTTTAGATGGTTCTGAGAAGCTTTTCCTGATCATCTTCAAGACAATATGCATTCTGTCTTGAAGATGAGCAGGAAAGGCACAGTCTTGGGAAAAGCAAGAACCTCATACGCCATGAAAGATACATTTACGTAGCTCTTAAATGAGAACCGAAGTTCATCAACTTCAGAGACAGTCTGAGAAAGTTGTGGGGTTTTAGGGTAAGCAGAGAAGTAAAATTCTGTTTCGATTTTCCACATGGGCCTAGGGGAGAGACAACAGCATAATAGTCATTTGTGTGTTCAGTTGTCGGAACAATATTTTTGTGTCTTCATGTCCAAAATACATTTTGTATTTTTCGTGTATTTGCTTACATTGTAGATATGATCAGGATACTGAAAAAATATAGCAGTCATTTTGTTTGGTACTGCCTTGTATTTCTAGCTTATAGTATTTTGCATTCTTCTGATGATTAAAATATGATTGACGACTCAAGTCCCCTGCTTGTTTCTACACGAAGTCCTGTGAGGTCACAGGCTGTGTTGGTCAAGCTAGCCAATACAGAACCTGAGTACAGTGGCTACTTGTTGATGTGCGGGAGAGAAATTATTCTTATGTAGGATGAGGAGTACTATGTCAGAAGGAGAACAGGGCTGAGGGAGAACAGAGAGGGGGACCTACTCATCTGAGGGACAAGTAGATAAGTGAGAGAGGGAAGAGAAGGATAAGGTGGAGGTGGTTAAAACAGAATGAAGAGGAGGTGATGGTAATAGAAACAGGGAAGCACTGGGTGGGCTTATGTGCTGGTAAGTAGGGAGAAGAAGGTTGCCACTCTTATTGTCAATGCATAAGGGATTTTAAAAAAAATTTTGAAAATCAAATATAGCCTCTGAAAAAGGGCAGGCTAGTCCACCTGACATACAACACAGATTGTGTATTTAATTATTGCACTGGGAAGGGTGCATTGGCTCTTATCTGCAATCCTAGCCCTTTAGGAGGCTGAGACCTCCTGGCCAACATGGTGAAACCCTGTCTCTACTAAAAATATTTTTTAAAAATTAACCAGGCATGGTGATGCAGCCTGTAATCCAAGCTACTTGGGAGGCAGAGGCAGGAGAATCTCTGGAACTGGGAGGCAGACGTTACAGTGAGCTGAGATCCCTATACTGCACTCCAGCCTGGGAGACGGATCGAGTCTCCCTCTCAAAAAAAAAAAAAATTATTGCACTGAATGAAAAAAAAAACAATGATGATCAATCACTGCACTTACTAAATATGATTTGCAGTAGTTTTAGTTATTATTTAATTACATTATGTTTTAAACATTATTGAACAAAGGTAATAATGGAATTATAAGGAAAAATTCTTAAATAGACTGAACAAATTACCTGGCAAGTAAATTAATTGATACCATTTCCAAGCAATGAAATGAAGTACTAATTATACTGTATCACCTTGGATTACATGGGGAATGGGTAAATTTATTTACTTCAATTAATGGTTTTGATTACTAAAACAGCAACATTTAATGAATTCCGAAATGTTCAGCATTAGACACGCCTCTTTGTTGAATTTAAAACCCTGATCTATACAAGGATTTGTGCACTCAGCCTGTGAACAAAATGACCTTGCTTGCAAAGTGCAAGGAGAGGACTCACAGCAAGCAGCTGAGCGGCACCTGCTCAGGACTGAGGACCTGAGCTCCACGTGGTTGTAAATATCTGCAGATAATCTACGATGAACTTCACTTATAAATCAGAACTGGAAGCTGGAGTTGGTGGAGAGACAACACTTAAGGTCAAGTTAGGGGCTGAGAGTTTGGACTTGTCTCTGCCACAAAGAGGCTCTGGAGTCTTCGATAGGTAAATTCCCCAAGCAAGGCACTGATGGCCTGGCTTGTCAAATGTCGGCATTTGACAAGGCCATTTCTTAAATTTCTCCTGCTCTGAAATATTCTATTTCTAGCTATGGAAAGAGATATAGATTATTAATTTCATTTACATAATCATATAGCATTTTAAGATCATAAATGTCTTCAGGATATGTTGCCTCATTTAATTTTTTTTTTGTTTTGAGACAGCAACTCACTCTGTCATCCAGACTGTAGTGTAGTGGCATGATCTTGGCTCACTGCAACCTCCACCTCCCAGGTTCAAGCAATTATCCTGTCTCAGCCTCCCTAGTATCTGGGACTACAGGCGCACACCACCATGCCCAGCTAAGTTTTGTATTTTTAATAGAGACGGGGTTTCACCATGTTGGCCAGGATAGTCTCGATCTCTTGAACTCGTAATCTGCCTGCCCTGGCCTCCGAAAGTGCTGGGATTACAGGCGTGAGCCACTGTACCCAGCCATGTCATTTAACTTTTATGCTAAGATGTTGTTTATGATGGTGGGGTGGGAAGACTTTTCTTCTTTTTATAGTGAATTTTATTTTTGGAGTAAGGAAACACAGAAAAACACATAGTGTTACTAATTTTTAGAGAACTAGAACATATTTAATGCTTATCATTTTCTAGTTACAACTGGAGGTAATATAACTCTGTTGACTTGGGTATAAATTGTGATTCCGAAGTTCTTTGGCTACATTGAAACATGATTTCTAGCAAACATCGCAAAAATAAAAATAGGGTTATAAAATGTGTATTAAATTCTTCATGTTTTTTACCCTTTAATTACCAAAGTTCTGACCATCATGCCCTCCCCTGGAGCAACTTTTATGACTTTTAAGGTTTCTATAAAAGTCCACTCCTTCCTGACACATCTCATCTTTCTACATTATGTGCATGTAAAGCCTAAATTTTCCCCAACACCAGATTTATGATGATTGTGCTTTACATATGTACACAAAAATCATAAATCTATACATATATAGCCATGCATATAATTGTTTTTTCAATTATAAGCTTGCACTGTTTCCCTAAGCTTAGCACAGACATCACATCAATGTAAATTTTAATTACCTAAGTCTTTGATATGCTCTTATTCCATATAATAATACAACACAAATCCATGCTTTTGTAGTCAGATTGTATCAAATTAATTAACATGCATACTATTGCAATTATATGCTTCTTTTTTGATTTAGAGGGACTTTTTAAATCTTAATAAAAAACTATCAGTAATTGTAATCATCTAACATTATATGTTATTGGTTTCTGTGCAATCAGTTTTTTGAAGAGCTTTTTTAACAAAAAATAATCTGGTATTTAACTGGTAAATTGTCTTTTGGTATATGCAAAAGCTTACAAAGAGTTGCAATAATATTTGCATATGGGAATGGTAGCTAATTTGAGTTTTATTTTTCAACAATAGATAATAATTATACATATAATTAGTCTGTGCTCTTTTTCTGACTGGCTTCTTTCACTCAGCATGGTTATTTTGTTATTGCATAATCAATAGTTAATCGCATTTTGCTGCTGAGCGTTATTTTATTACAGGGATATGTGACAGTTTGTTGATCCATTCATGTCTTGATTGACACATAGGTTGCTTGCAACCTTTAGGCTAGGGTGAAATCTTCCTCACAACTTTTCTTCTGAGTATTCTATCCAATGCAGGACAGTTCTCCAGGTGTCTTGGGCCAACTCTGTCATCTCCCCCTTTCTTGCCTGTAGTTCTCAAGAATAACTAGAACTTGCTGGGACTGTAACATCCTGACTTATAGTGGAATTGGCTAGAACAGACCAGGGGCTGCTCCAAGTTCTTCCTAGAACAGAATGTCCTATAGCACTTTAGCCCAGCAAGCCATATAATCCCTGGAGTATAGAATTCACAGTGAGCCGCTTTCCAGGGCTCCTCAGCTGAAGTGCAAGTGGGGCACATATGCATGAGATTCCATCTGCCCTGGGGAGCTTTCCTGAAGCTTGGAAGACAGGTTTGACACGATTTTTAGGCTTCTGTTGTCCCTTGCTTCGTTTCTGTAAGTAGTAAGCCTACTTCAGGTAGGGTTGTATGCAAGTGTTCTGTGTCACCAGTCTTGTGCAAGTGATAACAGTTTTTCCAGATTTTCTGTTGAGTGGGACCAGACACTACTCCCTGCTCTTGTGTAAACTCCAAGTAATCTTCTTTCTAATTCTTTCATGTTATTCCTTCCCAGACACTTTGGGTAGTTTTCTCACATGCATATGTTAATTAGTATGTTGTTGAATACTCAAGGTAGGTGTCATCTGCACATACCCAGAGTCCTATTCATAATTCTGTCTGTGTGCAGCTCTACCTTTCCTGGTGCAAAAACTCAATCTACTTGGTCTCCCTAGACTTTTAACCCTAGTCTCCCAGACTCCTGAGTTTCCCTTTCCTGAGTCACAGCCTGGAATCTCTCTCAAAGAGGTAATATGGACAATTGTAGAGCTCCCATTGTTTCCATTCATAACTCTTAGGGATTGCTATTCTTCATATGTGGATCTCCAATGTCTTGAAAATATATTTTCTTATATATCCACTCATTTCAAAATTTTTTTCCAGTGGGAGGTCAGATCTGATCCTTTTTACACCAATTTGGTGTAAAGCAGAAGCCATGGGTTCTTTAATTGCTATTTGCTTCTTTTTTATTGCTTTTCCCTTTACTGTAAAATGTTATATCTTGTTATCTACTTTCTTGAACATATAAGTCATAGCAATTTTAGAATCCATTTCTGGTAACTTCAATATCTGAATCATCTGTGAGTGTATTTCCACTTTCTCTTTCCTTTTTTCTTTCCTATCGGCACTATTTCAGTTTTGGAATGGTAATTTATAATTGAGTCCTAGCTTTTGAATACAGACAAGTTGTAGAGGTGCTGGATAATGTTCTATACCTTCACACATGACTCATTTGATTTAATTTTTGCTAGACAGCTAGAGAAGGGGCAGATCCCAACACTGCTCTCTGGGATCCAGCTGTAAAAAGATTGAGTTTCTATATTTTAATCATGTTCTCTTTCTGGTTTGCACCTATTCCCAATGTGAACTCTTCCAAAAACTCAAACTTGGAGCTTACATAAGACCTCTTCTTACTGGGACCCATATTTCTTTGCAAACACAACACTTTGAGGCTCTCCAAAGCTATGCTTAGTATTTCATCTTCTCAAATGCCCTAAGGGAATCATGGCACCATGCATTGAGCTCACCTGCTGTGTTCCTCCCCTTTTCTGGTACCCCTGTTTCCTTGGGAACCTTGAATTCTAAGTTGTATCTCTCCAATCCCATGTAATTGTCAAAAATTTTGTTTGGATTTTGGACTTCTTTGCGGTAGCTTCAGTTTGGCTTTTTAGATTCTAGTCCTATGCGGTTTGGCAACCAGCAAACGCCTGGAGGGGAAAGGTCAGATGAAACATTAGGGTCACATCAGCACATTTCTCTTTTTTTTGTGAGATTTTGACTCCTTAAATCCTATATTTCTTGGTAATCCCCTGAAGGCTTGAAACAGTTGTGTGCACATACATGCATGCCTGTGTATTTGTGGTACATGACTTCTCTACTGGTAGGAGGGTTGGCTTCATAAAAATCGATGAATTATAGTTTTAAGAAATAGCCATGATACACTTTTGAATTTCATATTTTTGTCCACTGATTTCATAGTTTTTGAAACTTACTTAAGCAGAAGGTATTTTTGATTCTTTATTTGTAAATAAGGATAATCTGTTTTCTAGAGGTGGTGTAATGTAACAAAAGGTAACTTTCTTGAAAGCACCACCTAACCTAAAATTTCTATAAAATATGATTACAAGTTATTAGTAACACTTACAACACATGGATATTAAAAACAACAATAGCTACCATTTATTGTGCCAACTAGTCAGATAATCCGAAGTGTTTTATTTGTATTATTTATGACAATGATCACAATAAACATATAACAGTCGTTTATATCTTCATTGCCAGACACCATTGAGTAACCTTTTGTTTTACAATTATTTTGATATAGCGTTTTTCAGAACTCTAAGCTCATCATTGTAAAAATAAGACTGAGGATAGAAAAAATAGAATCACTTCTACTTTTTACTTTTTTGGATTCTTATTGTGATCACTCCTAAGAGATACGACCTTGTTTAAGTACTTTATCTTCTCTGAGCCTCATTTATCTCCCATAAAGAGTAGGGATGAGAATGCTTTCCTTGCAGGATTGTTGAGTAAGATAATATATGTAAAGCCTTAACATCATCCTTGAGGTAGAAACATCATTCAAAATGGGTGCCGGTGCCTAGCATTTGATTTTATTTAAACTTTTTTTTTACTACACCCCCATGTAAACATTTTAATAAACATTTGAATTTAAATAGGGCAGCAGATATCTTGTTTCTACAATTCTGTGGCAACTGTAGATCTAAATTGCCACGAATGATAAACTAATACTTTGCTTTTGATTTGCGTGATATGATCTCAGAACTTGGCAGTTTCTCAAGTACTTGAATTGGCCCTACTTGCCTCAAAAACCACAGCATTTTGTCCTCTGAATCTGTTCCCTTTGCCTAAAACATCTCACCCATTCAGTCTCCAAAAATAATTCCTATGCTTTCTATTAGGTAATTTCACGTATAACCTGCATAATGCTCTCTCTAAGCCAGTATTATGAGTTAGAAAACTTACCATTCTTGGGCCTCCTTACCGCATTGCATGAACCTATCATTTACTGAAGTCAAATTGCTTTTTTACATGTCTCTAACCTGGCTCACTCCAATTATAAACTCCACTCCTCAAAACGAAAGGCTGCATTTTTCATTGCTGAATTCCCAAGCCTTAGCTAAAGTTTTGGCACATAGTAGGTACTCAAGAAATGTTTGTTTCAAGCATAAAACTTTTAAAAGGAATGAATGGGCCGGGCTATAGGCCAGGTGCAGTGGCTCATGCCTATAATCCCAGCACTTTGGGAGGCCAAGGTGGGTGGATCACGAGGTCAAGAGATTGAGACTATCCTGGTCAACAAGGTGAAACCCTGTCTTTACTAAAAACACAAAAAGCTGGGCATGGTGGTGCTTGCCTGTAGTCCCAGCTACTCGGGAGGCTGATGCAGGAGAATTGCTCGAACTCAGAAGGCGGAGGTTGCGGTGAGCCAAGATCATGCCATTGCACTCCAGTCTGGGTAACAACAGTGAAACTCCATTAAAAAAAAAAGGAATGAATGAGTGGCAGATCAATGTCACAGTCTTAATATAAGCTATTAAGCAGTTTTAAAAGATGCTAATCTGGGCCGGGCGCGGTGGCTCAAGCCTGTAATCCCAGCAGTTTGGGAGGCCGAGGCAGGTGGATCACAAGGTCAAGAGATCGAGACCATCCTGGTCAACATGGTGAAACCCCATCTCTACTAAAAATACAAAAAATTAGCTGGGCATGGTGGTGTGTGCCTGCAATCCCAGCTACTCGGGAGGTTGAGGCAAGAGAATTGCCTGAACCCAGGAGGTGGAGGTTGTGGTGAGCCGAGATCCCGCCATTGCACTCCAGCCTGGGTAACAAGAGTGAAACTCCGTCTCAAAAAAAAAAAAAAAAAAAAAAAAGATGCTAATCTAATGTATATTCCATAGCAACAATAAAACCCATTATTTCTGATCCTGACTACTTCAGAGTTTTCTGGGGAGATTTCAAAACATAAAATGCCTATGTATCTTCCCCAAAGATTCTGATTTATTTGGCTTGGGAGAAGAGAGTTCTGGAATTTGTGTTTTGAAAAGCTTCCTAGGAGATTACAAAGTGTTGTCATGTTTGAGAAGCACTGATCTAAACCATTTTCCTCCAATAAGGAATACCAGATAATAGTTGATTAACATATGTATTGATTTCTTATGTACATAAGAAATCATAAAGAGGGAAAAACAGTGGAAATACATATAGAATTGGTTGGAAAATATAAACAGTGGGTTCCACATATGAATTATGTTTTTTACATTTTCTGCGGAAAACTTTCAGACACCTGGAGTATAAAAGAACTTCCTCTGATTTGAAAAGCCATTCCAATCTAAATACTTAGACATATGTAAATACAAAATTTTATTTAGTTCCTGCAGAAACCCAAATTATATTACATTAAAACCACCTTGGAAAATTTCAGATATTCTCTGTGAATATGGGGATGAGCATGGGTCTTGCAGTTAGGTGTACATAATTTGAACCCTGGTTTTGTCATTTCTTGCTTGATTATAGGGGAAAGCTCTTTCTCATCTCGAAGGCTGTTTTTTTTCATACATAGAATTGGGGATACTATAAAATATGTGTTTTTCCATATTTCCATCAATAATTATTAAAAAAGCCAAATTGACAAAACTGAGGGGGTTGATCTTTGTGATCAGCTAAGTTGATCTTAGTTGTGTTTTTTGGGAAGCAGGCTCAGAGTTGAGGTTTCCTTACAGGATATTTATTAGGGAGTACCCTTGGGGAGGAAGAGAAGGAAGCAGGATTTGGTAGAGACAAAAGTTGAGGTGTGAGACCTAATGACAACCGCAGTTATCTCCCTGGTGAGTTCTAAAGTTAAAATAGCCATCAGAGCTATCCCTCTGTTAAGCTGAAATGGCCAGGTCTTTACACTCATGCCTTGATTGGCCCTTGAATATGGGCTCCCCTAGAAGTGCAGAACCTTGGTCTAAGCAGCTCTCTGCAGCTGAGGCAGACCCTGAAGTGTCTGGAAGCACCCCTGAAAGTCTCAGCAGCAAGTCCTCCTTGAAGGGGAATCACAGAGGCTCATAACCCACATGGGCATGGAGCTGACATGCTGAGGCTCCTCCATGAATGAAGGAGACAGTCTATTAATCAATAGCCAAAGGGGCAAAGCAAAGATTGTCAGATCTGCAGAATTTTAGAGCTGAGACTGCCTGTAGCATCACTGAGCCTAACACCCTCCCAATACAGAAGAGAACAGAGGTCCAGAGGTGGGATGAGACTCACCCAACATCACACAGCAAAATAGGAGCAGTGCTGGGATCAGATCTCAGCCCAGGACTTTTCTCATTCTTTCATTATATTCCAGGAAAGGAATATCACAGTGGCTATGCATAAAGTTTTGGGGTCACACTTAGACTTGTATCTCAATCCTGCTAGTTTATGGCTTGCTTTTGGGCAGGTTTCTATTTAACTTCAACTTTTTCTGTAGTATGAGGATAGTAAGTCACTACTTTGAAAGCTTATCTGTAAAATGGCCACCATTAATTCTGTACTTCCCTGAAAATGAAACTGCTTTTTCAAAATTGTGACAGAAATCTGACACAGTTGACTTCATTTTGTTTCTGACCTGGAAGCTGTTCTTGGTCTTTCCTGGGTATAGGCCAAGCTGGCCATTGGAGAATTTAGTTTATAGTTTAACGTCAAAGCAGGAATGATAGTAGTCCTTCCCTAAAACTAACCCACATTTTGCTCAGGGACTGAAACCACCTTTGTAAGACTAAAGAAAGGCCACGGATTAGGAATATGAGAGGGGACTGAACTCTGCTAGAAGGTAGTCAGTTTCTATGAACCCTTACTACTCAGGAGTCATGTGGCTGGAGGTCACAAGACTTGTGACTTTCCCAATTGACCCTGTAGATAACATCACTATTGCAGAAACTAAGATTTTTTTTTTTTGAGATTATTTCAGATGAATCTCACCCAGATTCATGAATCATGGCTCATCTGGTCCTGTGGTCCCACCCAGAGGTGGAGTCAATACACCAGGATAGCTTTCTACGCCCCTATGATTTCATCCTCAATCAATCCATAGCACCCATTTCCTAGATCCCTGCCCACCACATTGTCTATAAAAACTCTAAGCACTTTGGGAGGCCGAGGAGGGAAGATCACAAGGTGAGGAGTTCGAGACTAGCCTGGCCAATATTGGTGAAACTCCGTCTCTACTAAAAATATAAAAATTAGTCGGGAGTGTTCGTACGTGCCTGTCGTCCCAGCTACTCTGGAGGGTGATGCAAGAAAATCGCTTGAACCTAGGAGGCAGAAGTTGCAGTGAGCCAAGATTGCACCACTGACTCCAGCCTGGGCTACAGAGTGAGACTCCATCAAAAACAAACAAACAAACAAACAAACAAACAAACAAACAAAAACACCCTCTAAGCTCCAAGCCTGATAGAATAATTTTAGTGTTAACTCTAGTTCTATTGCATGGACCAAACTCTCATCAATTAAACTTTCTCTACTGCAATGTCATGGTCTCAGTGAATGAACTTTGTGCAGGGGGCAGGAAGAACCCACTGGGTAATCACAAAACACATTCCCCAGTCAAAAGGTGGGCCTTATTCTTTCAGTTTCTTGAAGCTGGTTTGACTTGCAATTGCTTCAAACAATGACTTCAGTGGAAGGGATTCTTAAAAGTTCTGGGCCTAATCTTTAAGAGAATTGGCAACTTCTGTCTGTTTTCTTTGAAATGCTGGCTTTGGAAGAAGACTTTCACTGTGTAAGTAGTATAATCACCCAAGGATCTCCAGGAATTGAGGAAGCTCAAACTAGCTACGCAGAGAGGTTTCATGGGAAGAGAGGTGCCCAAGTAGCTCCTGACATCCCAGCTGTTTTGGCTCAGGTACTATGCAGATAAGGGAAGAAGCCTGAAGAAGACTCTAGCTCCAGTGATTGTAAATATATGAAAGGTCCCAAGTGAAGTGTATATGGCTCAGCCCCTCCTGGAACCAAGGAATATGACAACAACAGCAATACACACACACACACACACACACACACACACACACACACACGCACACACACACACACATCCCCTCATCCCACGTGCTTAGCACAGACCTGAGCCTATTCAAATAACTCAGTAGGCCAGGCGTGATGGCTCACACCTGTAATCTCAGCACTTTGGGAGGCCGAGGTGGGTGGATCACGAGGTCAGAAGTTTGAGACCAGCCTGACCAACATAGTGAAAACTTGTCTGTACTAAAAATATACACATCAAAAAAAATTAGCTGGGCATGGTGGTGGGCGCCTATAATCCCAGCTACTCGGGAGGCTGAGGCAGGAGAATTGCTTGTACCTGGGAGGTGGAGGTTGCAGTGAGCCGAGATGGTGCCATTGCACTCCAGCTGGGTGACAGTGCAAGACTCTGTCTAAAAAGAAAAAAGAAGAATACCTTGGTATATTTAATAAATGAGCACCCTGGTACATTTCAATAATGTCACTTAAAATAACAACTAACATTTACATAGAGCTTATTTTTGCTCTAAATTATTCCTAAAACTTTTATACATATTAGTTCATTTAATCTTCATAATTATCATAGCATATATATCATAAAATATTATTATCCCCATTTTAATTGTGAGAAAGTTGAAGAATTGGCTAAAATTACAGAGCTAGATTGTGGTGAATATTGTGTGTTCTTTATCTTTGTATTCATATGATGTGGCAGATACTCATGATGCCTTAAATAATACCTTAAGCTTTAGGGTTGTGGGGAAGGAAGGAAGGAAGGAGGAGAGAAAATAAGGGAGAGAGCTGGAAAGTAAGAAAGGATTAAAATGTAATATGTAGGGAGAAAGGAAAGTTCTGGAACTAAGTGGTTTCCTAAAATTCTTCAAGGTTAAACAGTATAATCAAAATGAGAGCAATTTTATTGAAACTGAAAGATCAATAGGTCCATTTAAACAGCGTGACACTAAAGTGTGTAACTTAAATATCTAAATGGATTTTCTTAGCAATAGTGTCATATGTTTATTGCCCCTCCAGCTCCCATTGTTAATTTCTTCTCTGCCTGTATGTTTCCAGGCTGGAATGCAGCTTTGCTGAGATAATGTTTCTCACTTAGCCTTGGGGTGGACATTTCATCCTGATGGCCACAGGCACCTTGGGAGGAGCCAGATCACTGAATTCACCAGGGCGTATTAAAAGATAAGCTAAATTCTAGATATAGCAATTAATACAATCACTCATTTAGATAAATCATTTATTTAAAATTCCTCAGAGTCCTTTAATGCTAAGACATGATTTCAAATCTAGGCTTATTTTATTACCTACCACGTTACGGGTTCCCAGCCAAATAGCTCTTGACATTTTGCTGGGGGAAATGATGAGGTTTTAAAAAATGCACAGGGAATAGCTCACTTTTACAGCAGTGACTCTTTCCCCGTAAGGAGGGAGTGTCAGGAGAAGGGTGAGCAGTGAGCGACGGGAACTGTGATGTTTATCCTCCTTTTGGTACCAGTGATTTACTCTTACAAGAATTGTGAGAAAATAGGCTCAGCTGAAAATAAATTGGAAGACTGGGCAAGGAAAGTGAAGAAAAATTATATTCAAAAGAGACATGCATCATATTTATTTGACCAGCAAATATTGAGTACCTTCTTCGTTTCAGGAGCTGTCCTAGGAGCTCGGAATATAACAGTGAAAAGGAGAATTGTTAAGTTACTAACCTCTCTGACTCTTATTACCCTTGAGAGAGCTGAATAAAATCTAGGGAGGGAATCTGTTTTTCAGAGGTCATTGACTATGCATGACTCTTGGCTGAAGAAACTTCAAAGTGTTTCTTACAGAAGGAGTGTGGAAAATGAGTTAAATCATTGGTTCTCAAACTTCAGCATGCATCAGATTCACCTGGAGGTCTTGTTAAAACACCAATTGCTGAGTCCAATGCTGGCATTTCTGATTCTGTAGGACTGAGAACGGATGGGAAAATTTGCATTTCTAACAAATTCCCAGGTGATGCTGATGCTGCAGGTCTGAGGTACGCTATTTGTGAATCACAAAATTAGACGGTAGAACTTGAGGCAAGAATCTCCGTTAAATGGCCATTGCATGAAGATACATGCAAGGCACTGTTTCAAGGAGTCTAGGCTTTGGGTTAAGACAGAATTAGGTTTAAATTTGGCTTCATTTATTACTAATATTTTTACACATATGCAACTCTTGTAAATGAGAGACCTCTATTAATAAAAACATACTGTCAAGGGTGAAGGACAGGTTAATAACATAGAAAAATAGTTATCATGCTTAATATCTGGTCTGATAGTCTCATTAGAAATTCTGGAAATCAGAGTCTACGCACTAGATTTCATCTCAGTCCTGGAAGAGGCCTTTTACTTATCCTTTCTAAGTTATCCCCAGATTCTTCTATTTTTTTTTTCATGTATTCTGCCACCACCTTTGGTGAGTGTGACCAGAACACTCACTCTGCTCACAGGGTCAATAGAATTGCAGGCTGTTGCTCTACTGTGTCCATTCTTGCCTTATTCAAATCCACCTATATTGAAATGCACCTATGACCACATCAACCCTTTTGAAAGATTTAATTAGCTTCTCATAACCCTTGAATTATGACTTCACGATCTCAGCATGATCTGCAAATCCATGCATGCCTTGGCCCCTACCTGTCTTTCCAGCCTCACCTGTTCAGCACACCTTGTTGGAGCCTTTGTGCTAGACACAAGGCCCTCCTTCAGCTTCCTGAATCCAATGTGCTCTCTCTTATCACTGGATTACTGTATTTCTTGTTACACTTTCTGAAAATCTCTCCTCCTTCTTCACCCCACCCTCAGCAGATATCTACCTAGTTCATTCCAACCTAGACTTCGTATCTCAACTAGACTAACACTTTTGCAAGAATGCCTTTGCTTACTGCCCAGTCCAGATAGAGTTCCAATTCCTTCACTTTTTGCTCTGAGTTCCATGTACCTTCCTTCCATTACCTTTACATCAGTTGTAATTCCATTTATTTGTGTGATAATTGGTTGTTTTATTTTCTCTCTCTCTCCAATTATACTCTAGGCTCCACATGGGAGAAACAGTCAGTGTTGCTCATTACCCAGCATTAGCAGAATACTTGGCATGCAGCAGTTGCTCAAGTTAGTCACTGAATAAATGAATGAATGAATGGATCCATAGTGATGACCTGAATGCTTGCGTTTGTATACAAGGAGAGAAATACATACCCAGAAAGAGTGAAAGAGAGGACTACACACAAGTTTGTTTCTTTTAAGCATATGATGAGTGAGCTGGCTTGGGAATACAGTTTAATCAATATCCTCGCTTAGTGGTTTTCCAATAGAGATGCAATTATCATTTTGTTTAAGGCAATTCTTCATTATCTGAGATGATTTTGAGTGTCTTAGGAGTTTCAATTACAGGTCTTTGCCCACAAAACCCCAACAGCAGCTCCCCCTTCACTGTTGTTAAAGGGGCCCCAAACATTTACATGTGATTGTTAAAAAGCAAGGCTGTTGCTCTGTGAGTACCACTGTCTAAATCACATTAGCGTCTCCTCCTGCAAGGCAGAAGGAGCAAGAAAGAGAGTGAACAGAGAAGCAAGCAAGAAGGGCCATTTCTTGCCTCTCCCAAACATAATGTCTGGCATTGGTTTAGAGATTACTTGAGAAAACCTATATAAAGTGCTCGATGCCAACCTAGCAAATAGTAAACTTTCAATAAATAATGGCTGTAAGTAATACAAAATGAGTTTGAGGGGCTTGACTACCAAAGTAATCATGAAGTTGGAGAAAAGTAGAAAGATTTAAGAAAGATTTAGGAGGTAAATTGAATTTTTCTTGGTAACTTACTGTTGGGGGATGAAAGGAGAAGGAGGAGTCTAGAGCAGTTTCAAAATTTGTGTTTGTATCATGGGTGCCATTAACCAAGACATAGAAGATGTGAATAAGGATCAGCTTTTAAAGGGAAATGTAGTGAATTTGGTATTGGACACCTGGATTTGAAATGTCTCTGGAAAGAATCACCAGAGATACTGTGTAGCATTTGCATATAAGAAAATTAATAATTTCCAAATTCATGTTGTAGGAGGTGAAAATGGGAACCACAAAGTGATGGAGGCTTTCCAGCAAAAGGGTATGGCGTGGAAGCCTGGGGCACACCAACTCATGAGGCTGGGCAAAGGAAGTGAAGAAGGGAAGACCTAAACAAGGGCAGGAGACATGAGTCACAAGTGCATTTCCTGGAATCCAAGGGCTGAGTATGCTTTAGCAGTAAGGGAGCCACTATCAGAGCTGGAGTTCCTTAGGAGATTTATCTCACTTCCTGAGGGTTGGCAGCTCAAGCAGTAACGTATTAATTTTCTAGTATGCTGTATTTTTAAGTATGTGCCTAGAGAGTAGACTATAGTTGACTCTTGAACAACATGGGAGTCAGGAGTGCTGATTTCCATGCAGTCAAATATCCTCATGTAACTTTTGACTCCCCCAAACTTCACTACTTATCATAAAGTTGACCTACATTTGCCGGAAGCCTTAGTGATAAAGAAAAGTCCATTAACATATACTTTGCATGTCATGTGTATTATATACCATACTTTTACAAAAAGTAAGCTAGAGAAAGAAACATGTTATTAAGAAAAATTGTAAGGAAGAGAAAATATATTTACTATTCATTAAGTGGAAGTGGATTATCATAAAAGTCTTTATCCTCACCATCTTCAGGTTGAGGGAGCTGAGGAGGAGGAGGAAGAGGAGGGCTTGTACCTGCTGTCTTAGGGGTGGCAGAGGTGAAAGAAAACTTGCTTATAAGTGAAGCCGCAGAGTTCAAACCCATGTTGTTCAAGGGTCAACTGTTATTTTTTGTTGTTGTTGTTTTGTTTTGTTTTTGCTCAGAGGACTTTTCCTCTTCCTTTAAATAAAAACAAAATGCTTTGGGAAATTGTAGCTTCTGTACTTCATGTGCTTCTGATAGGTCTGCTCATAAGAGGATTTCACTATTTCTACTGGGCTTAAGACCTAGGCTTGGTCCTCTTCTAATTAACACTGTCTCTCTAGTCTCAGTTTCATCCAGGAATGGATGTGTGCTCTAAGCTGGGATAATCAGAGTTCTTTTCTGAATCTGAATATGGACCTTGGGATAGAAGAAGTTTGCTTTCTACAGTAGGCTCCAATCTGGGATGACAGCGGCTTGAAGTTGCTTACAGCCTGCCCAGCCCTATCCTCCCACTGCCTTATGGAGAAATGCTGCTTATAGTAGAAGTAACCAAAGCCAGGAAGAGAAGAAGAAGCAGAGACAGTGTCAAAACAAGTGCTGCAGGGAGAGAAAGAGAGAAAAATGACATTAATTCTACTTCATAAAAGTCTTAAAAGAAACTGTGCCCCAGTCTTTTCAGTTAGAAGAGTCAATGAATTCCTTGTTTCACTTATGCTACTTTGAGTACGGTCTTTGCCACCTGCACTGAAGTGTACTGACACACACTTCCCCAATTCCTCAGGAAAACCTTCCCTGACTCTCAGCCAGATCCAGGTGTACAGTGATTTCTTCTTGCCTCCTGTGGATACCTTCCAAGTGCTGCCCTTTTTTTAACTTCAGTCTCTTGCACATCTTTTCTGGAGCTTCCTGACTTTGATGGGTGACTTATGTGTCAATCTGACTGGGTTAAAAGATGCCTGGAGAGCTGGTAAAACATTGTTTCTAAGTGTGTTTGTGAAGGTGTTTTTGAAAGAGATGAACATTCAAATTGGTAGAATGAGTAAAGATCTGCCCTTACTAACATGGGTGGGTACTTTGAGGTCCAGAAGAGAACAAAGAGGTGGAGGAAGGATGAATTCTCTCTTTCTCTTCTTGAGGTAGATGTCCATCCACCTCCTGCCTTCGGACCCTGGAGCCCCCATTCTCAGGCCATTAGAATCTGGAACTTGCACCAAGCATCCCCCTAGCTCTCAGGTCATCAGCCTCAGACAGGGAGTTCCACTTGGCTCCTCTTGTTCTCAGACCTTCGGACTTGGACTGAATTATACCACCATGTTTCTGGTTTTCATGGGACTTCCAGGCTTCCATAATTTTGTGACCTAATCTCCATAATAAATTCTTCCAATTTTTATCTATCTGTATTAATATATATTATCTGTTTCTATCCATCTATCAAATATATCTATCTAGTCTATTATATATCTCCATCTCTATCATCTATCTATCTATCTATCTATCTATCTATCTATCATCTATCTATCTTTCTGTCTGTCTATTTATCTATCTATCCATCCATCCATCCATCCATCCATCCATTCTATTGGTTCTATTTCTCTGTAGAATTCTGAATCATACACCACCTATGGACTTGCCTCTCCACCCTGGCCTCTGTTGTCTTTACTTCATAGTCACACTCACTGAGGAAGTTCTCCACCCTAAATCCCTGCATCTATTCACCCCACCTCAGTCCTATACCTTTGAGCCCAGCAGTGGTGCCTGTGGTCACCTCATGCTTAGCTCCCTGAATCCTAGAAGAGGCTTCCCAGTCCAGCTCACATATTCTTCCGTTTGAGCCATCTCATTCCTAATTCAGCCCAATAGCTCTTACCATAACCAGCACACATATATTTCTCTTTATTTTACATATGCAGTAAATTAAGCTGTGGAGATTCTTTTATTTATGTAATGTTAAACATTTAACATAGAACATACATTTTCTTGCAGACGAGTGCTCATTTACTCTTTCTTTTTTCTCAATTCACTCTCTTCCCACATTTTTAGTTGTATTTGCTCAAAATCTACAATTTGTTTATTTCCATAGGAGGCCCAGTGGATAATACAGAAACTATGTCCTAAATTCCTGCCCTTAAGAATCTTCTGTTGTTATTGATGGAACAAAGTTAACACCACATTTAATCACAATGAACAATAATACATGTTTTACATGGTTTTATTTCGTAACACAAATAATTTTTTAACGTAGAAGTGGGTAGTAAATAAGGGTGTGCTGGTCGTGAAAGGCTTCCTAGAGGAGGTTGTGTTTGAGCAAGGTTTCTTTATGAAGCATCTAAGGAGAAAGGGAACTTTATATACAGGCAGTCACTAATGAAGATAGTATCTTATAAAAGTGTCTGACTGAACCACGTTGGAAAGCTCTTTATCAAGTTGAAATAATCCTTCTATTCCTAACTTTTTGAGAGTTTTTATTGTGAATGGGAGAAAATGCTTTTCCTTCTTTAGCTTGTTGATATGGTTGAACACATTAATTGATGGTCAAATGTTGAAGACTTGTGTAGTTGAAAAGAAATCATTTTGGTTATGAGGTTTTTTCTTAATATATTGATGAATTCATTTCCTAATATTTTGTCAAGGATTTCTGTGACTAAGTTCTTGAAAGATAATGACCGACAGTTTCCTGTAATGTCCTTTTAGGCTTTTAGTATCAGCATAATATTGGCTTTATAAATGAACTGGGAACTGGTCAGTTTTGTATTTTCTAGAAGTTATTGTGTCTTTTCTTTTAAATGGCAAAATTTTCTGGTAAGTTTTTGTCTGTTTGGAGATATTTTTCCTGGGGCTTTTAATTTTTACATTTTTATTTCTTTATTGGCTGTAGGGTTATTCAGATTACATATGTTATTTTGGTTAAGCTTCTCCAGAAATTCATTCATTTATCCTAAAATTTACGAGCACAAAGTTGTGTCTAGGATTCTTGTTGTCAGCATTGCTACAGGATTTGTAGTGCTGTCCTCTGTTTCATTCCTGATATTGGTGACTCATGCCTTCTCATTTTGTTTTTGTCAGCCTTGTTAGTGGCTTGTTAATTTTCTTAATTTTTTGAGAGAATCAGCTTTTTGATTCATTGATTTTCTTAGTTGTTTTTCATATTTCTATTTCACTGATTCTGCTCTTATCTTCCAATAAGTTGTCTTATTTCATATAAAAATATGCCTTTCAAAAATTAAGATATATCTTCTTTTGATTGATTTGCTTTACTGTTCTTTTCCTAGTTTTCTTTCAGGTGAGAACTGAGATAATTGATTTGTGATCACATTGATGCACTCTTAAAATACTAGACCAATGTTGCGTGCCTGTGATAAACTCACTTGTTCACATTGCATTATCCTTACATTTTTATTGCTTAATTCCATTTGCTAATCTTTTGCTAAAGATTTGTATGTATATAATAATAATTGTAGGCCGGGCGCGGCGGCTCACGCCTATAGTCCCAGCACTTTGGGAGGCCAAGGCGGGTGGATCACGAGGTCAAGAGATCGAGACCATCCTGGTCAACATGGTGAAACCCCATCTCTACTAAAAATACAAAAATTAGCTGGGCATAGTGGCACACGACTGTAGTCCCAGCTACTTGGGAGGCTGAGGCAGGAGAATTGCTTGGACCCAGGAGGCGGAGGTTGCGGTAAGCCAAGATCATGCCATTGCACTCCAGTGTGGGTAACAACAGTGAAACTCCATCTCAAATAATAATAATAATAATAATAATTGTATTGGTCCGTATATTTTATTTACTTTACTGTCTTTGTCTGATATTGTCACTAGTATGATGCTGGCCTCATAAATTAAATTGGAATGGCTTTCATCTAATTCTATTTTCTTTAGAAGAATTTTTATAATTGAATATAACTTTCTGCTTAAACATTGGTAGATTTCAACGTTTGGTAGATTTTTCTCCTTAAATGTTTGGTAGATTAAAACTTATATGTTCCTGGATTTTTTTTCTTGTAAAAACACAAATAAAAATTCAATATCTTGTATAGATACAGGACTGCTCGTTATGTGTATTTCTTCTTGAGTTTTGATAGTCTGCCGACTTCAAGGAATTTGTCCATTTCTCCTATGTTATCAAATTTATTGACATAACATTACCATCAATATTACCTTATTATCTTTCTTATAGTCCATAGGATTTCTTACATTTCTTGGTAACTTGTGTCAGTTCTTGCTTTTCTTTATCCATTTAGCTAGAAGGACATCAATTTTATATATCTTTTCATGGACTAGCAATTTGTTTTGTTTACTTTATTTTTTTTCTTCTATTGTTGTTTTATTGATTTTCATTGCTTTAAATTCTTTCCTTCTTTTCACCTCACATTTAATTTGCTCTTCCTTGACTAACTCATTAAGGTTGAAGACTAAATCATTAATTTGACACTCCTTGTCATTTTGAATATAATAATCTTACACTATAAATTTTCTTCTAAGTTCTGCTTTAGTTGTGCCCCACATGCTTTGATATGTTGCATTTTCATTTTAATCAATATAAAATATCATATAATATCCATTGTGATTTTTCTCTTTAGTCCATAGATTTTTTTGAAAAGTATGGTGTTTAACCTCTAAGTATTTGAATGTTTTCTGAATATTATTTTGTTATCAATGTTTAGTTTTAATTTCATTTTGACCCAAGACTGTACTTTGTGTGATATGAATCCTTTTAAGTTTAGTATATTTTGTTTTATGACTAGGGATATGGGCTACCACAGTGAATATTCCATGTGTACTTAGAATGTGTATTCTGGTGTTTTCGGGTGAAATGTTCTCACATATCAATTAGGTCATGTTGATTGATAGCGTTATTCAGGTATTAAATATTCTTAATGATTTTCAGTCTATTTGTTTTATCAGTTGCTTAGAGAGAGTTGTGTTTGTGTTATTGTAAATTTGTCTGTTTCTCCTTTCAGTTTGATAAGTTTCTGCTTCACATATTTTGAAACTGTTTAAGGGGCATATAAATTTGTAACTGGTATGTCTTTTTGAATAATTTACCGCTTTATTGTTATGCAACGTCTCTGTTTATTCCTTATATTATTCTTGTCCTGATTTTTGTCTGATACTAATATAGTCACTCCAAATTTCGTTTTATTATAATTTATTTGGTATATCCTTTTCCATCCTTTTATGTAATTTCAAACTTTGTGTGTGATAAATCAGATTACATTCATTAATGTTAGAATGTTGAACTAGCCTGCATGCCAAGAATAAATACCACTTGGACATGTAGTATAATTGATTATTTGTATACATTCATAGATTTGTTTGCTAATATGTTTTTTAAATTTTTTCTCTGCTGCTTGAATCAGCAAATCTGCTAATATTTTATTGAGAGATTGTATGTCTATGTTCACGAGACAAGATGTAGTTTTGTTTGGGTACTGTCTTTTGTTATTATATAATAATATACTGTCTTATATTATTATAAGAATAATACTGGCCTCATAAAGTAAACTGGGAAATATTCTGGCCCATCTACTCTAGACGGGGAAGCTATCTTAGCCTGTGGAGATAAGAGGCTCTCTAGACAGGCTGATTGCTGTGGTTGAATCTCTGTTACCATTTCCATAGACAGGCTGATTGCTGTGGTTGAATCTCGTTACCATTTCCATAGACAGGCTGATTGCTGTGGTTGAATCTCTGTTACCATTTCCACCTGCCTACCTTTGTACTTTTGTACTTTGTACTTTTTACTTTGTACCTTTGTACAAACCTTTGTACTTTGTACAAGTCTCAGGCTTGGCAGGAAAAGGGAGTCACTTCCTCTACTGGCTATTTAGTGGGAGACAGCAGGGAGAAATGGATTTACATCATCTTGTCCTGCCACTCTTTTTTGCACATTTTCATTGACACATGTCTTCCCCATTTCATTGTGAACTCCTTAAGGACCGTAGGGATTTTATTTATCTGTATGTCTCCAGAGCTTAGGGCTGAACCTGGCATGTAGCAGACACTCATTTAGTGTTGAATTGTAAAATTGGCAATTTAATATTTGGTGATAAAAGGGAAAGGAGAATATTTTGCTCATTAGGCCATGCTAGTAGCTCATTCTTTGGACATTTATTTTTTACAAAAAGGAAAAGGACCTGTTTGGAAAAGATAAGGGGGCTATTGATGGCGTATCTTTCCATGACTGAGTTCAAATAGTTTGTAATATTGACATCCTAGACCTCACCAAAGCTAACAGTCACAAGACATTAACTCACCAGGCAACATGCCCAAACCTTGTTCAGGTGATCTTGGTGGACCCAGGCTTCATGAATGAACTCATATCTATTTCTTTATCTATAAACTTTACTCTCATTCCATCAATCAACTATCAGAGATGGAAAAATCTAAGTCTAGAGGAAGACATGGAAGAAAGGTAACTTCTAGAGAGGAAAGCACAGTGTTGTACATTTAACCAGACTGTAACGTCAATAATGGGGCATGATGAAGCCAAGCTCTGGATGTGATGGGATGTGCCTCATAGAAACTATTAAGATGGAGAGCTATTGAAAAATGTCATGCTTCAGTTCCAGCATAATGCTTAGAGGGCTGTTTATTTCATGTCTCTTTTTCTACATATACCTGAATGATCCCAAATAGAAAGGTAAGTGCTAATGTTCATATAAATATTGTGTGGATCAGTGTTCCATGGAGAGGAGGAAACATGCATGTTCTACTGGGACTAGGTTGATGCTAAAGTTCTAACCACAACTGCAGCAGAAGGAAAATCACACTTCTCGGGGGTGTGGCCAGGAATTGCCATTTTTCAGATGTGATTTGCAAGGCACCACCTGTCTTGCCCCATCACCCAGCTCCACTCTAAAAATGTCTCAGCCTGTGAATGGTTTAAGATTCCACTGCTGAGGCATTCATTTTGGGTTAAATTACTGTTCTCTTAAGTATGATTTTTCAAAATAACTCTGGAAGCAAATGACCTTAGATAAATTATCAAGTAGATGCTAATTTTGTATGAGCTGGGAATGCATCTTAAACTGTACTGTGCCCTTTTGCCTCCACAGTGTCCTTGTCTATGAAGCACCTCTCAGAGCTCTGAGGACAGAGAATTGTGGGAGGGCACATATTTTTTAATAGTGGTGGTAGGTGGACGAGTTAGGGGTGTGAGACTGTGCCAAAGGAAGGCAAACCCGAGTGTGAGGGTCTATATGGCCTGGATTGAAGGATCTGTGAAGCCAGGTGTTAGTTGCAATGAGGGTGATAGGAGCCCACAGGTACTGGGACTTGATACCATAGTAGGATGAGAAGTAGAAATTGGTGGACAAGATCAGGGAAGGAGGACACAATTATTTATCAGCATGCCCAGTATACTGGGCTCACTGACAGGTAACACTGAACATGTGTACACTCACTGGTTTGGCTCTTTAGCTCATCCCTCCCCATGGCTTGTCCAAATCAGCACATCTCCTAAAAACAGTCATGATCGACTGGGCATGGTGACTCACACCTGTAATCCCAGCATTTTGGGAGGCCAAGGCAGGCAGATCATTTGAGGTCAGGAGTTTGAGACCAGCCTGGCCAATGTGGTGAAACCCCATCTCTACTAAAAATTAAAAAAAAATATTAGCTGGGGGTGGTGGCACATGCCTGTAATCCCAGCTACTGGAGGAGGCTGAGGCAGGAGAATCGCTTGAACCCAGGAGATGGAGGTTGCAGTGAGCCGAGATCGTGTTACTGCATTCAAGCCTGTGTGACAGAGTAAGGCTTTGTCTGAAAAAAAAAAAAAAGCCATTATTGGTTCAAATACGGCTTAATTGCCTCTCATTTTCTGCCTGCAATGTCTTCCTCTCTGCCTTGTCTGTTTTATTCTTTTATTCATTCAATGTTCTTGGACATTTTTCTTTGTTCATACACTATTTTAAGAATGTAGAATAAATAACATAAATAATACCTCTGCCATTGTCATGCTAACATTCCAAAGAGGGAAAATATAAGCAAATAAGTAAGCATGATAATATGGTATATTTTATATGAAGAAGCTCCTTTCTACTCTAACTTGGGTTTCCTTGATGCCTGCAAGTAATCTGCCCCCATCCTTGTTTGGATGGGACTCCAGGACAGGTCCTGCTACACCAGGCACCGCAGCCCCCAGAAAAATGACACTCACCATTCCTCATGCACCAGCCTCTGTCTGACCCAAACTTTCAGGTCCATGTATCAACTAGAGACCCCATTTATCTGGCAAAAGGAATTTAATACGGGGTGCTTTTGCCACTGGGTGTATGTTGTTTGGGTGGGGATGAGTCCAATTGGGGTAGTGAAGTGAAGATGGTCCCAGTGCAGGCAGTGTGAGCCAATGAAGGAGAAATTGCTGCTGTAGGGAGAGGTTTCTCTTGTTTGTCTGTCTTTTAATGAGGAAAAATGTATTAACAACACACTTCCAAGGAGGAAGAGGATGGGCCGGATTCCATGCTAGTGAATCTGAATGCCAGTTAACTTGCCCAGAGTTCCTGTTCTTACTCTGTGTCATTTTCCCATCTCCAACACCAGAGTCTCATCTCTAGGCCTTTCATCCCCAGATCTAAGTCCCCAGACACCTTACTTAAACCTGATTCTGTTCTGAATGCAAGAGGTTTATCATCCAACCCTGCTTCCTCTACCTTTCTGTTTCTTGTTCAATATGCTCCAAAACCAATTTGTGGATGAAGCACTTTCTAGGTGGTGAGTTTAAGATTGAATAAGAGATGAAAAGTATCCTTGCGAAATTTGTAAACTAGTCGGACAGGCTGAGTGTTATGATTGGGTCTCTCTCACTTTATAAACTAGTTGAGTTTTTCTCAAACCTTAGCATGCATGAGAACTCCTGAAAGACACATTTAAATGCAGAATCTCAGGTCCTACCCAAAGATCTTGAGCTGCGTAGGTCTGTGGTTGGGCCTGGGAGCCGGATGTCTAGTAAGTTCTCAGGCAATGCTGATGCTGCTATCCTGCTGAGTGCGCGCTGAGAGACACGCAGATGAATAATCAGGTATACTCACCAGAACGCTATTACACATGATAAAGAGCCATTCATTAACACAAGCAAAATTGGAAATTTCTATTTATAGAAGTTGGGAAGGATCAAAGGAAGAATTGCCTGAAGCAGAGCTCAGAGATTGGAATCAAGAACCCACAGTCTTCTGGAAACCTCTTTGCTTCTTTCATTTTTGCATAGTTCTTGTCAGCCATGTTCTGCAGAGATGTCCTTTTTCTTGACCAGTGAATGTGGCCAATGATAACCTGGGTTTTTATCTTCTCATTTAAAGATGCCAACAGAAAGAGACATTCATACATCAGTCCCAAGGAAAGGCTTTAATTGATACCACTGAGACTCAGGCTTTAGTCTGTACTGTTTCCAGGGATATGGGCCATGGCTAGGATCAGAGAAGAGGGGTCTAACATTAGAAGTGGAAAGAAAAAAGATTTGAAAAAAGATTTGAGGAAATGATAACAAGAATGGACAACGTAGGAATATGAATGAATTGAAGGAACTGAAAAACACAACACGAGAATTTCGTAAGCATGCACAAGTTTCAACAGCCAAATTGGCCAAGCAGAAGAAAGGATAGCAGAAGTCAAAGATCAACTCAATGAAATAAAACGAGAAGTCAAGATTAGAGAAAAAAAGTGCAAAAAGGAATGAACAAAGTCTCCAGGAAATGTGGGACTATGTGAAGAGACCGAATCTACATTTGATAGGTGTACCAGAATGCGA
>CM052653.1:114783268-114849498 GCA_028533165.1 Leontopithecus rosalia | reverse complement strand
TGGGGGAGGGATGGCATGGGGAAAAATGCCAAATATGGGTGAAGGGGCAGAAGGCAGCAGAACACACTGCCACATGTGTACCTATGCAACTATCTTGCATGTTCTGCACATGTACCCCAAATCCTAAAATGCAATTAAGAAAAAAAGAAGTGGAAAGAGAAATGCTGCCAGGCAAATGTAAAGCACTGGTCCTCATATACCCTGGATTAGTTACATACTGTTGATGAATGCTCTCATGGGGCGAGTACAGGGAGCTTAATGAGTGCTTAGGGTTGCCACAGACCAGACAAAGTAAATTTTAAAGCTGATACCATGGATAAGTGTGTTAGATATGTGAAGATAGGCACAGCAGTTCTGACAGACAAAGGGGTAGTATGCCTGGAGTCCATCTGCCAGACGAAGGAGGAGGAGAGGAAGGAGAAAAAGAAAGAGAGAAACAGGAGAAAGAGAGAGAAGTCACCTACGTGGTTCAGGGTAGAATTTAGTGGTTCATCTCACTGTCCACTTCTGTACTGAATGGGGCATATTGATTGCAGCTATACTGGAACTAATAGAAATCACCTGGATTTATGGAGGGAACAGATTCACTGAAAATATAAAAATGATAATATAACAGAGGTGGATATTTCTTTTGCGATGGAAAACTTGCTGGTTTGCCATTGCATCTATATGACATTATGCCTATTATTTTTATTGCAATTTTTATCTGGATACTAGTGAAATATCATAGACTTGATTATGCCAGAATCTTGTACTCTGAGAAGTTGCTCAAGGCTAGTGTATGATTATTTTCTGTATTATTTGCATTTCAATTATGGCTATCATAAAAATAATTCAGGCTGAAGGAAACATCTTTCTGTGAGTTATAAACTGCTCTAGAAGAGTTTTCAACTGGAGCCTATACCTAGAAGGACATCATGGGAAGAAATATAAAGGAACAGTAGATCCTTAAGAAAAGGGAGACTTGACCAGGAAGTTACTACTGTTGGTGGCAGTGGAAAACCGGAATAAGATCTCACTCGATACCACATACAAAGTTGTACACCAGGTGGATTAGAGACTTAATTATGAAAAATATATACAAATTTGCATTTGTATAGTGTGTGTGTGTGTGTGTGTGTGTGTGCATGTGCACATACATGTGTGTATGTTTAATACAAGAAAATACAGGAGAATATATTTTTGAATGAAAAGTTAGGAAGGACTTTTTAGAGAATTTGAGAAACACAGTGTAAGTCGTAAATTAATAAACTTGAGTACATTGAAATTAAAGATTTTGGTTAAGGAATGTGCAAACTGAAGGGCTATACATACATACTTATGCATGCATACACTTTGGACCTCAGATGTAGAAGTTTAAGTAAGTAATACTTCTCAGCTAAGTGTATGTTATCAGATTGGTCAGTACAAAGCCCCTTTATTAATTTGGTTGTCTGTTGTTTCCTTTATTTGGTGTGCTTCCGGCCTTTGCCTCTATTCTACACTCCTCTTTCCCTTTCTACCAACATCAGAAGTGACTGTTCTTAAGTGTTGGTTTTGTACATCTTTGCTTGTAACTATTCATGATTTTATATTATTTTGAGTGGTAAATTCTTAAAACATTTAAATGCTATTACATTATGTATTTTAGAGATTTTTTTCTTACCTTTTTTTTTCAATTTTTATTTATCTTACTCTGTGTATAATGAATTTATTTCTTTTTATAATGTGCTATTGTGCCCTATATCTCATTTTATTCATTCCACTGAACTCAACCTCTGGAAGCCCAATAAATTCTAAACAGAAAAATAGAAAATTAAAAAAATCTACTCCTAGCCACATCATAGTAAGACTGCAGTGCACCAAACACGGTGAAAATATTTAAAAGCAGCCACAGAAAAAAGATGTATCAACCACAAGAGAACATTATTTAGTGATCTGGTTTCTTAAAAACAACTATTAATGCCAGAGAAGAAGGAAATATCATCTCTAATGTGCTAGAATTAAATAATTTATATCCCAGAATTCCATGTACAGCATGTTTTTTTTTAGAATAAAAATGAAAACAATACTTTTGCGGAAAAATACTTTACCATCAATAAACTTTTGTAAAAAGTTAAAAAGACATATATTTGGCAGAAATAAAAGAAACTCAAAAGATTTAAAATAGAATTTGAAAGGCATTATGGGTATAGACATTAACATATTATATGAGGTATTACTATATTAAACATTGTTAAATATATTAACATATATAAACTATAATCTAAGCATTCATTGATGTATTAGAAACAGTAATTCCTAATGTACATGTATGTGGTAGGGGTGGTGACAGATAAAAATTAAAAAAAAATATGGAAAATAATGTAATCTGAAGTAAAAAGGAGTAATGAAAATTAAAACATTTTAAGACTCTACTGAAAAGAAAATAAAAATTTTGATTAATTTTATACTGTTATTATATATTTATTTAAAAATTAGGCTATCCATTAAAAGAATAAATAAAGAACATGTAACTTTCAGAAAAAGCAGAGGAAATAACAAGAATAAGGATAAAGAAAAAGAAGGTTGAAACAATCCAAAAGTGAAAATCAAATGTAAAGAAAACTTTAAAACCGGGTTAAAATAAAGCACTTAATGTTAGAGATAGATACAAATATAGCCATAATAATAATTAAAAAGTGAACCCAAATTTTCAGTTAAACTACAACTATATTCCAGGATGAATAAAAATAAAAGCAAAGCAAGATACATATTGTTCTCAAGACAAAACCAAAAGAATGAGGTAAACTTAAAGAATAGGAGAGCATACCAGGAAATATCAATCAAAGGAAAAGTGGTGTGGCTAGATAAGCTAGGTGTTTTGTAAAAATATGATTAAAGTAAGTCAGACTATTATATACATTCAATTTAGCCAGAAGATATAACTATTCAGACCTTGATATATCTAAAAGGAAGGCTTGGGATGTAGAACATATTAATTATATGTTAAGCTACAAAAAATAATTTTAAAATTTATGTAATGAGTTTTAAAAAAATACATTTTCTATAAGTTAGTCCTCAGGTGACTAAAAGAAAAAAAAGACAGGAAAAAAGGAAAAAGAAAAAAAGAAGGGAGTTTGAGGATTTGAAAATAAACTTTATCAAACATACATAAAATATTTTACACAATAACTGGAAAATATAATTTTTATAAACATATTAATTATTTTTCAAAAAGTTCCATGTACTTCAACTCTCAATATATTTTGAAGATTTGCATTATAAGAACCACATTTTCTGACTATAGTGTAATTGAGTTAAAAATAAATAATTAAAAGACAATAGAAATAGAGATAACATACATATGTATTTGGAAATTAAAAAGTAAACTTCTAAAAAGCTCATGCATCAAAGATAAATTAGAAACTCTCTTGCACTAGATGACAATAAAAATGCTGTAACCGAAACTTGTGAAAAGTGAGAAGCTCTGCTTAGACAGCAGTAACTTCACTTCCGCAATAAATTTCATTGTAAAAGAAAAAGGTTGAAAATTAAAAGCTAAGACAAATAGATCCTAACAAAAATAAAATAAATAAATATTAAAGATGAGAGTGAATTTCGTATGAGAAAAGTTAAAAGGCGAGAATTAACAAAACCTAAATGTGGTCACTTGAAAAGACAAATGAAATGCATAAACGTATGGCGTGACTTAAACAAGGAAGAGATTTAAGGCACAAATAGCCAATATCAAGAATGAAAAAGATCATACAGATTACATACTACAAAAGGTGTCATAGGACAACTTAGCAAGTCTGAAAATTTTATGCAATAAACTGCTAACAATACAAATTTTGTGTCTGAGGTAATACAAAAGTCATAGAAAATTTTATTTTTAAAACTGTTTAAATGATGAATCCGTAAGTTGAAACCTTCCTCCACACATACACAAGGCAATTCTAGGCCCAAAAGAATTTACTGATATTCTGTAAAACACTTAAGAAAAGAAACAATGTCAATCTCGGAGTACCAGAGACAAAGAAAAGAAAATTTAAGCTCATTTCAAAATAGAGCTTTTTCTATGCTGATCCCCAAACCCTTAGTAACAAAAGTAAAGCCAATTCACTTAAGAGTAAACGTGAAAAAAAAGAAAAACAAGCAAAACCCCAAAATAGCAACCAAGAAAACCCAAAACAGAAAACCGCACAGGATATCAGGAGACAACCAAGCCAAGCTGCATTTAACCACAGAAGCAGGAATTATTGACATGGGAGTGCTGGGAAGGAAAGAGCGTGGTCCCTTTAACTGACACGGAAGTGGGGAAGGGAGCCATGGACCCGGGTGAGAATAGGCATTTCCTGTCCAAATGTTGCTTTTCCCAAGATCACCCTGGCCTGCCACACCCTCATCCTGTGCCTATAAACCGCCCCCAGACCCTAGCAGATAGGCACACAAATTGCTGGACCTCCAGAGGAGCAGATCTACAGAAGAAGACACACAGACATCTGGAGGCAGAGAGGCGCATATCAGTGGAGAAACACCCAGGTGGCTGGATGTCTGGATGGAGCACAGAAGCAGGCCCTGGCATGCTGGCAGGCCACCGACAAGCAGAAGAGGCTGAGTTTGGCTGGGGCAGTAAGAGGAGAGCAGAGGCCAGGGAGTAGTCTGACTCTAGGAAGAAAAATATCTCCCTTCTGGCGACCCCATCTGCTGAGAGCTACTTCCATTCAATAAAACTTTGCACCCATTCTCCAAGCCCAAGTATGATTCGATTCTTCCAGTATACCAAGGTCAGACCCCCGGGATACAGAAAGCCCTCTGTCCTTACCATAAGACAGGGGTTCTATTTAAGCTGACTAAGACTAAACTAACAGAGCATAGTGTAACACACACCCACTGGGGCTTCAGCTGTAAACATTCACCCCTAGACACTGCTGTGGGGTGGAGCCCCACAGCCTGCCCTTCTGCATGCTCCCCTAGAGGTTTGAGCAGCAGAGAACTGAGGAAGCAAGCCACACCCGTATTGCATGCCCTGTGAGAGGGATAAGGGAACTTTTCCCATTTCATTATTATTTTAAAAATGATTATAGTTTACTATATTAACTGATTAAAGGAAAAAACTCTATGTTTATTTCAAGATATTTTAAAAAGTGCTTCATAAAATATAAAACCTATTTATGAATTTCCAAAAATGATTATTTTAATGAACTAGGAATTTTAAAAACACTTCTTAATAGTTAGATAAATAATACTAATTAATTAGATAAATAATAATTACTCAGATTAATATCTAAACAAATGAAAAACTTACAGCAAGTAGTGTACTTACTGGCAAAGTGTTGGAACCATTTTCCTAACGATCAAGGAGAAGATAAACATCCTCATTATTATTTTTCTTTTTAAAATACAATTCTTAAACAATACAGGAAGTCAAGGAACAGCAAAGCTAAAAGAGGGAAAAATTATTATTTGTAGGTGATAACAGGTCTTATGTAGAATCTATTAATCATTAGAATTTATAAGGGAATTGAGCAGAAGTCATTTGAAATTAATATGCAGAAGTCATTTGCATTTCTTGATATCACAAAAAATGTAATATAAACAGTACTTCTGGTATGGGTTGAACTGTGTTCTTCAGAATGACATATTGAAGTCCTATTCCCTGTTATGTATGAATGTGACCTTGTTTGGCAACAAGGTCTTTTCAGCTATAATCCAGTCAAGATGCAGCCTTTAGGGTGTGCTTTCTTCCAATATCGCTGGTGTCCTTACAGGAAAAGGAGATGAGACACAGAGACATATGCAGAAGGAAAACATCATATGATGACCAATGTAGCGCCAGTCTTGGAATAATGAAAGTGCAAGCCAAGAAAGAAACGTAAAGTTTCCAGAGCCAGTACCACATGCTAAGAATAGGCTTGGAAGGATTCTCCTCAAAGTTATAGAGGAATCATGGCTCTGATGACAGCTTGAAATTTGACATCTGTTTTCCAGAAATATGAGAAAATACCTTGTACACTGTCGGTGAGAATATACGTGGTGTCGCCATTATGGAAAACAGTACCAAGTTTCCTCAAAAGATTAAAAACAAAATAATCATATCATCCAGCAATGCTGCTTCTGGGTATATATCCAAAATAATCTAAAGCAGGATCTGGAAGAGACATTTGCACACCTATGTTCATGAAAACATGAGTCACAACAGACAAGAAATGGAAGCAACCTAAATGTTCATGGAGAGATGAAGGGATGAAGAAAATGTGATATGTATACACAAAAGAGTCTTCTGCAGCCTTAAAAGGAAGGAAATTTTGTCACATGCTAGAACATGCATAAGACTTGAGGACACTAGGCTGAGCAGAAGAAACCAGTCACAAAATGATTGACACTGTCTGATTCTACACATATAAATTATCTTAAGTAGTCAAAAATCATAGAGACAGCAAATAGAAAAGAAGTTACCAAGGGCTGAGTGGGAGAAGCTACAGGGGATTAGGGCTCAGGCCATATAAAGATTCAGTATTACATGAGGAAACATTTCTAGAGATCAGCTGAACAACAATGTGAATATAGGTAACACTCCTGAATTAGATCCTTAATGGTTAAGATGATAAATTCGATGTTAGGTGTTTTTCACCACCACTAGGCAAACAATACTTTAGGATTGATATTCAAGTCTTGGCCTGGTTACTAAACTTGAAATCACATTGCCCTTTAATAAGAAAAAAAAAATCCCTGTTTATTAAAAAGGTACCATGAAAAGTGCAAAGTCAAGCCACAAAGTGTGTTTGCAATATATGTAACTGACACAATATAATTGACAAAGTTTTAGTATCCAAAATATATTTAAACATTTCTAGAAATCAATGAGAAATCAACTAGACAAACAACCTAGTACAAAAATGGATGAAACATAAATAAATATTGTGAAGGTGAAAAAATACAAATGGCCCATAAATGAATAAAAAGATGCCCAATCTCTTCAATTTTTTGAAATTCCAGTTAAAACCAACTAAAGCCAAAATTAGATACAACTTCACATCTACCACATTTATCCAAAATTTTTAAAGCCATAAAATGCTAAGCATTTTGGATCACAGGGAGCAGTGGAATCTCTTGTTCATAAGTGTGAAAATGGTTATAAACCAGCTTGGTATAAACCAGCACTATGCAGTAAAGCTCAGCGTCTCCTAAGAATCAGAAACTTTGCTCTTCGATATATTCATTCACACTCTTGCCTGTGCCATCTGACAGATGTGCAGGAACAAGCTTATGGTAGCTTTTAAATAATAATAAAATGAACAAACACAAAACCTGAAAAGGTCTATCAGCCGTAGAAAGGATACGTGAATTGTGGTTTATTCAAATAATGGACTATTACAAAACAGTAAATGTGAATGAATCAGTCATTTGCATTATGTTAGTGAGTCTCAAAAAATAAAAGTAGATTTCAAATGAAAGTAGAACATCACAAAAGATAATATTGATCTCACTTATGAACTCAAATTACATTTGTAATTAAATTTTAAAACCCAAATATAAAGCAATATATTATTCATGAATACATCTACAAGTGATAAAATATAATGAAAAGACAGTATTATCACAAAAATCAGATTTGTGGTTACATCCAAGAGTGAGGGGTGTGGATGCTTTGAGATACAAGAATACTCTATTTCTTAAGTTGGTGAAAGGCAAATAGATGTTCAGGATTATTATCAGTAAAATGAATGTGTATACTCTGTATGGTCCTTTTTGTGTATAATATACTTTTGAAACTGGATAGGAGCCACTTCCATGAGGAACCAAATTACTGGTATTCACTCGGATCCTGCTGGAAATGAACCTTATTAAGAAAATGGGTTGAACCTGTTACTCAGCAGCTGGTTCTCATTGCCTGTGGAGCTCCAGGTAGTTTTAAGTTTCTAAGGCTGCTTCTTGATCAATAACTTACCAAACACCACTGGCTCAGAGGCTGCCGATTTGTCATTTACTTTAAAGCTGGTTCCCAGTGTAATGATTGCTGATTAAAGGAGGCCACCTCACCCATAACTTCATTATCACCCAGTTTGCAGGGGAAGCGTTCAGTCTGGCAATGAACTGAAAGCCAGTGAAAGCAAATTTATGACCTTGCATACTGTATCAATTTTGATGTGAAAAAAAGCAGAGAAGGTCAATAGGATGGCATCCAAAGTCATTACTGGGTAGGAGAGAAGACTAAATCAAAATGAGCGATTAATTTTTTTAGTCATTTTTTTAGCCATAAAATGGCCTCATAAATGATCCCATATCTTGGTGACAGAACTTTATAATAAAATGGCAATGGAACTGTGCTGGAAAATTCGGATCTGGGGACAAGAGCAAAGGAATAAATTCTTAAAAAAGTTTTCTCTATGCGAATGCTCAGAAGAGTTTTTGATGTTGAATGGTGTGTTTGGAAGGTGTTTTGTTTTCTGGTCTAAAACTAGCTTTTCTTGCTTCATTGCCCCAACTTGTCTGCCTTACTCCCAGTTTTTTCACCATTGAAAGGAGAGAAGGAGAGAAGGAGACAAGGGAGAGAGAAGACCTGGAGACCCCTAGTATAACAGAATTGAGTCTGCTATAAAATGGCAACTGTGAATTCTGTTGTTTCATACTCTTGTTCCAGAGAAAAAACAGATGAGTATTTTAAGAAATGCTTCAGAAATACATAGAAGACAAAGACAAATGTGGGCAATAAAAAAGCAATGCTAGTTTTAATTCTAATGATATTATAAGTAATCATTGTGCGAAAACTACCAATGGGTTATCATTCATTGAGCATTCAGTAGTTGGATGACATTCTGCTCTTGTTACACTCATCTTATTTAATCCTTTTAACAACTTGAAATGTAGGTGTTATTATCTCCATTTTAAAAATAAGAAAATTGGGATTCGGGAAGATAGTAATGGTTAGCTCATTTAGCTAATATGTAGCAGGTTTTCAAATAGGAGTGCTGGACTCACAACTTTGTGTCTGTTATAGTTGCTTGTTAAGCTGTTGACACTTCCATAATTATAGCTAAAGAACATTTTTTCCAGGCTGATTTTGAGTTAATAAAAGGCCTGCTGTTCCCTAGAGGAGACTCTTGAACTGCTGTCTCAGTCACATGGCTTGAGACTCTCAGCTGGCAGATTACTGTGGCTATCCCTGGAGGCTCCCGGAATATCTGATTATAAATACAAGCGGCTAGGAGAGGCCTTTTGCCTGAGTTCTGTTGTATCTAGACTCAGGTACTGAGGATGTTGGTCACTGATTGTCAGATTCAGAAATCTTTTAAGGGACCACCATTTCTTAATACAAAGTACCCATGATTTTTGCTTTCTTATTGTGAAGATGCCCCTGGATCCTCTATCCCCATTCTTTGCCCCTTTGCAATTGTGTTTTTCTCTCAGCATCCTCCATCTCTAATTCATCTCCTTTCTAACTGATCTCTTCCTCTTTGCTTTCTTCTTCTTCACATTTAGAGATGTGTGCCTTTCTTAAAATAGCTTCCCCAAATTATTGTCCTGTGGGCCCTGCCCCCTGAAACACGGTTTAGTAGCACATGTCTCTTGTCTCCTCACCAGGGGCTACGGAGCAGGTCAACATTATTTCCTGCATTCCTTTCTCAGCTGTCAGCATGTGGGAGTGATGGAGAGATGCTAGCAAGACACACTTGTGAGCCGGAAGTCTGGGTCATCCCTGGTTGTTAAGACCCCAGCATTTTTTCTGCTCCTACAGCCCAAGCCACTGCCTTCTCTTCAATTATGCTCCTCAAAGCACTCAAACATGGGCCATTTTTCTTAGGTCTTACCTCCAATTTTGCTCCTCTGGGAAGCCCTCCTGCTCATCCCAATATCCAGTATCCTCTTCTTTCAAAATCTTTAAAGATCCTCTTTTTCCCTCCTTTAATATTTCATAGGAGCCAGATACCACACAAGGCGGCTTACACACATAGCACTATTCCTTTAAATGCCTCTCTAAGGAATTTCCTTCATCTCTCCTTCTACAGACAAGGAAACTAAAGATTCAAAGACCCCATGGATCCTAGTGGTGCGTTGAATGGGAATGATGACTTCAAATGTGGGGAGGCAGGGATATGTCTCCTTTCAGGGGGTTTATAAACAGAGAAGTCCTTCAGAAGAATCCTGGCATATTCAAAGCGCACAGATTCTGGGCATTAGTCAACAGAGCTACCAAGTCAGAATTCCTCAGAACAGGGCTACCCTCTTCAGGAGTCCAGAATCCCGATGTTTTCCTTGTCCCATGCTGCACTAAGGACCACTTCTGGCTACATGATAGTCTGTTCCTCACTAGCTGCATCATTTTTTTAAAAAAATTATTGTTTGTTACTTCACAGTGGCAGAGCAGAGTCAGACAGCCTGAATTTATATTTATACACATACATGTAGACACAAATATAGAAACTGAAACTTTGACAACTTACAGCATGTATGTGTGTATATAAGTTTATATATATTTATATAAAGGAATTTGAAAAAGGTTGTGAAAAATAAAATACAAAAATTACAAAGTTTATTTCTCAACATAAGACCTATCAAGTTCAAGACACTTTTATAAGCCATCATCTCAGCCATTTAGTTCATCCCTAAGAACTGCGAGTCCTGGGAATTTAAGCTTGTCAGTGCAGTCACTTTTACATTAAAATAACTGAAAAAAAATGGGTGCCCTTATAGCTTTTTAAGATTAGGAAACAAAAATAAGTCAGAAGCAGCACAATCAGGAAAGTATGATGGATGCCTCATGATTTTCTATTAAGACTCTCAAAGCTTTGCCCTTGCTTGATGAGAGGAAGGAGCAGGCACACTCTTGCGGTGAAGGAGTGTCTGGTAAAGGACTTTCTGGGGAGTTTTCCTGCTAAAGCTTTGGCTAACTTTTTTACAAATGCATAATAAACAGATATTGTCATTCTTTGGCCCTCCAGAAAGTCAACAAGCAAAATACCTTGAGCATCTTAAAGAACTGTTGCCAGGTTCTTCCCTCTTGACAAATCCATGTCCACCACTTGGTAGACATTGCTTGGACGGTGCTTTGTCTTGGGATCACACTGGCAGAGCCAAGTTTCATCTCCTGTTAAAACTTTTTGAAGAAATTCTTCGGAATCTTTATCTTACTTGTTTAAAATTTCATTGAAAGCTCTGTTCTGGTCTGCACCTGAGCTGGTGCAATACTTTTGGCACCCACCAAGTGAAAAATTTGTTCAACGATAATTTTGTAGTCAGAATTGTGCAATCCCGAACCATTTAAGATATGTATAGTGTTGTCTGTTTATGCTGTTCATTGTCAGCCTTCCTCAAGGCATTGTGATGGTTAATACTAAGTGTCAACTTGATTGAAGGATGCAAAGTATTGTTCCTGAGTGTGTCTAGGAGGTTGTTGCCAAAGGAGATTAACATTTGAGTCAATGGACTGGGAAACGCAAACAGACCTCAATCTGGGTGGGCACAATCTAATCAGCTGCCAGTGCAGACAGAATAAAAGCAGGCAGAGGGACGTGGAAAGACTAGACTGGCTTTGTATTCTAGCCTACATCTTTCTCCCATGATGGATGCTTCCTGCCCTCAAGCATTGGACTCCAAGTTCTTCAGTTTTGGGACTCTTGGACCTTTGACCTCAGACTGAAGGGTGCACTGTCACCTTCCCTACTTTTGAGGTTTTGGGGCTCAGACTGGCTTCCTTGCTCCTCAGCTTGCAGACAGCTTCTGCAAGGAGTATTGACTCATACCTCATCTTGTGATTGTGTGAGTCAATACTCAATAAAATTATACATATATATGTGTATATATATATGTGTGTGTGTGTGTGTGTGCGTGTGTGTGTGTGTGTGTATTCTGTCCCTCTAGAGAAACTTGACTAATACAGGCATGAACAAAATTAATTTTTTTCTTGCATACTGATATGGATGATGCATTGCTGTGACTTTCATCTTCAACATTCTCTTGTCTCTTCTTAAAATGAATTACTCATTTTTAAAATGTGTCATTGTTCCTATAAACTTTTCATAAAGCATTGGTGATTTCACCATTCTTACACTCAAGCTTCATCATAAATTTGATATCTGCTCTTGCTTCAATTTTAGCAGGATTTTTATTGCTTTGATAGGGGCTCTTTTCATTCTTATATCTTATCTTTCTTAGTACCAAAATTAGTTTCTGCTCAGATATGTTATTTCGAATTTGTATGAATTTTTGTTTATTTCAAAAACAAAATTATGTTCAATTTTTTTCATAATACACATTTTTCATGAACTTTTTAAAGTTTCCTAGTATATAAATAACCTTATTTAGCCAAAGGTGTGTGTGTGTGTGTGTGTGTGTGTGTGTGTGTGTGTGTATAAGGGTTTTATACATATATATAATATAGGCATTCATATAAATGTGTAACATATAATGACATACACACACACACGTATGGTTGTATAACCTTATTTAATTTGTTGAGGTTCCGTAACCTCACAAAATCTCAGTTTTATTTTCTGAAAATTGGGAAAAAGAATGTCATGGTATTTAATTTAAATCCTTCAACTTCATATAGTACAATAGTTACTAAGGAGTTTTTGTTTAAATAAAATTGGTTTATTCCCACAAGCCAATGGCTTTATTCACAATACCGTCAATTCTTTGTAATGTTGAAGGGGAAATCTGATTTGTTAGACGCTTCAAGAAACAGTGAACAAAAAACCATATGTAATCTGCATTGTTGTTGGCATGTACCTGATTTTGACTCTATGATCTGACTTTAGAAATAACTCACTAGGTGATATGTAATACAACTTCATTTTGGAGATTACCTCATAGTATTATAATGAGAAATGATGATGACAATGATGATGGTGATAGTGATAAATAAGCAGTAAATTTCCTTTAAGATCAAATTCTTAAAAGGTCATACTGAGATTTGATGTGCAATGCCAAATATAGACGGGCAACATGTACATTTAAGAAGGGCCTAATCATTTATGTCCAAGTGCTATGGCTTATATATTTGTCCCATTCAAACCTCATGTTGGGATTTGATCCACAATGTTGTAGGTGAAGCATGATTGGAGGTGCTTGGATCATGAAGGTAGAGCCCTCATGAACAGATTAATGCTTCCCTGTGAAGAGGAGGAAGTGAGATATCTCTATTCGTTCCTGGGAGAGCTGGCTGTTAAAGAAAAAGCCTGGTGTTTCTTCTTTCACTTCCTCTGTCACTATGTGATCTCTGCACATGTGGACTCCCCTTCACCTTTCACTGTGAGTGGGAACAGCCTAAGGATTTCATCAGATTCTTGATCTTCCAGCCAGCACAATCATGAGCAAAATAAACCTTTTTTATTTTTAAATTACCAAGTCTCAAATATTCCTTTATATTAATAGCAGCACAAACAGATTAAGACACAGGTAATTTAATGTTTCAGAAAAAAATGTTTCCATACATAGACATACATGTACATGCATATACATGTATCTTTTAGGTACATTTAAGGAATCACACAAACTAATCAAACGTTATTGCGCTATACTGGTGCGATAAAACTCCTTGACTCTTATTTTGCTTTTTTCTTCTCTGTCAAAAAGAATAACCTTTGGACGGTAAAGAGTAGAGTGAACATTACTGAAAGCAAAGTAAATACACTCATGATGGGTAAAAAGATTGCAAGAGTACACATATTTGCTTTGCATGAGTTAAAACCTTTTGACAGATCTCAAGTACACACCAGGGTCTCAAGAGAATGTCTAAATTAGATAACTGCCATTGATCTTCCATTCATGTAAAAACAAAGAGGTTCTAAGAGACTGGAAAAGGGAACATTCCATAAATAATTAAAAGGAGGAATAAGGTTTATTCCACAAACCACTCACTAGTAAGCTTCTACTGTGTCTGTTAAAAACATTAAAATCCCTTTAGACTGAATATTCATGGTCTAAGATGTAAGTCTTCTGCCATGATAAGATTGCTCTTCCCCCTCCTGTCCTTCCTTCCATCTTTTTTCTTCTTTCTTTCCTTCCTTCCTTCGCTTCCTTCCACTGCGTTGTTTCTTTTCTCCTTTCTTCCTTCCTCTCTTTTCTCCTTTCTTCCTTCCTCTCTTTTCTCCTTTCTTCCTTCCTTTCTTTTCTCCTTTCTTCCTTCCTCTCTTTTCTCCTTTATTCCTTCCTCTCTTTTCTTTCTCATAAATGTTTTATTTTCATATACCTTGCAACTAGTTTCCCCTTTTATTAACACCTTACATTAGTATGGTGTATTTATTACAGCTAGTGAACCTATATTGGCATATGTATAAGAATTATTATTAACTGAAGTCCCTGCTATATTCAGAATTTCTTATATTTTACCCCATGTCCCATTTCTGTTCTAAGGTCCTATAAAAGATGACAACACATCACGTTTAGTAGTCTCTCCGCTTTTTAGACTTCGTAGGCTCTGACTTTTCTTGCTTCTGATGACCTTGACAGTTTTGACGAATTATAATAAGATTATAGAATCTTGCCTGATTAAGAATTGTCTGATTAGATTGGGCCTACAGGTTTTTAGGAGGGAGAACAGAAAGGTAAAGCTCTATTTTCATGACATCGTATCAAGAGTTCATACTATGTATATGACTTATACGTGTTGATTTTGACCTTGATTACTTGGCTGAGGTAGTGTTAATTGTGTTTTTTCAGTGTCAGGTTATTCTCATCTTCACTTTCCAAACTGTGCTTTTAGAAGGAAGTCATTGTGTTCAGTCCACAGTTAAGGAGTGGGGAGTTATACTCTTCCTCCTTGAAGATGAAGTATCTACGGAAGTTACTTGAAAATTTTCTCTTCTTTCCTGTTTATTTTTTATCTCACATTAATTTATGTCAGCATGAACTCATAGATGTTTATTTTATACTTCAGATTATAATTAAATGATATTTTGTTGCTCAGATTACTTCAAATTGGCTGAGTACTCTTTCAGTTAGCTTCTCTATCCCTTTGACATGTTTTCTGTGTTGGCTGTCTCTTTACTTTCTGGCCCTTTAAGACGCTAAAGGCTTATGTTGCTTATTTCCTGCCTGCTGTGGTTTAAATATATTTGTCCTTTCCAAAATTCTTGCATTGGAAACTTAATGCCTAATGCAATAGTATTGGGAGGTGGGGCCCAATGAGAGGTGCTTAAGTTATGAGGGCTCCTCCCTCACAGATGGATTAATTATGCTATTAATTAAAGGGTGGGGGTGGGTGCTCTCTCTTTCTGTCTCTTCCATTCTTTTCCGGTCAGGAAACAGGTACAAGGCCCGTACTAGATGCTGGTGCCTTGATCTTGAGCATCCCAGCCTCTAAAACCCTGAGAATAAATTTCTCTTTCTGTAAATTACCCAGTCTCAGATGTTCTAACACAAATGTGACCAAGAAGGATATAATCACAAAACAGACTAAGACACTGTCCTACCCTAGTATCAGCCATTTTTCTAATGAAAGTGGTTCCCTTGACTGATAATGGTATTAGAAATCAAGATCTTGACACTATATATACTCTTTAATATTGCCTGTCTTTTTATTTCTAGGTCCCTTCAGCCAACCGAGCAAAGAAATACGTGCATGTAGGCCGGGCGCTGTGGCTTACGCCTGTAATCCCAGCACTTTGGGAGGCCGAGGCAGGTGGATCACGAGGTCAAGAGATCGAGACCATCCTGGTCAACATGATGAAACCCCATCTCTACTAAAAATACAAAAAATTAGCTGCGCATGGTGGCACGTGCCTGTAATCCCAGCTACTCGGGAGGCTGAGGGAGGAGAATTGCCTGAACCCAGGAGGCGGAAGTTGTGGTGAGCCGAGATCACGCCATTGAACTCCAGCCTAGGTAACAAGAGCAAAACTCCATCTCAAAAAAAGAAAAAAGAAAAAAAAGAAAGAAAGAAATACGTGCATGTATACGAACACATGTGTGGGTTTTATATTTATAGACATTTATATACAGATTTCATAGATCCAGATATACACAATGTGTTGCGTATAGGAATATGTAAAGCTTCATATTGATGCATATATTGTGGATATGTTAAGCTAAGAATAAGGTTATTACTGATGTCTCCAACTATAATCCATCACACATGTATCATTCTGGCTTATTATCTGGCTTATTTGTAACCTCCCACTTCAACAGTGAGGAACCCAGCTTCTGCCATCCACCATTCAGTCATTTAATTGTTCCATTTCAGCACACATATGGTATGAAAACTATTACCCTTATCTCCATAATAAACAACTTTTCCAACTAGAGTATAGTATTTCCATACAATTTCTTTTACTTTTTGACTTCTAGACTCCACTCATTTCAGAAATTACTTGTATCAGCACCTTTCCCTCTGACTCCCTTAAGTTTATTTTATACGTTAGTAATATTTTGTTAGATTCTTTTGTCATATTCTACGTTCCTTTCTGGAATCCTCTGACCTCCTCAATGAATTTTGTTAGATTCAAGTGTACTGTTTCTGCTATAACATTCTATTGGTTTTGACAAATGCAATTTGCCATTTATCCATCTTTATGGTGGCATATAGAATAGATTCACTGTCCTAAAATTCTCCTGTGCTTCACCTATTCAACCCTTCCTCCATATGCCCAATCCTTTAGCATCCGCTAATCATTTTACCCTCTGTATCTGTATAATTTACCTTTCCCAGAAATCATAAGAATCATACACACACACACACACACACACACACACACACACACACACACACACACTTTCACCGATTGGCCTCTTTTGCTTCCCGGAATACATTTAATATATATTTAAGAATCATTCACATATTTTTGTAAGCTGATTGTTCACTTAATGTTATGGCCAAAAATATTCCATTCCACAGACGTGCTACGGCTTGTTTATTCATACATCTACTGAAGTTGCTTCCAGGTTTTGGTGATTATAAATACTGGTGCTATAAATATTCATGTTAAGGTTTTTGTGTGGACATAACTTTACTCATTAGGCAGGTAAATACCTAGGAACCTGATTGCTGAACTAAATGGTAAGGTAATGTTTAGCTTTGTAAACTAACAAACTGCATTCCACAATGGCTGTGTCATTTTGCATTCCCATGAACAATAAATTAACATTCTTATTGCTTGGATTTCTTACCAGTGTTTAATCTTGTTGGCTTTTGGATTCTAGCCAAATAGGTATGGAGTGGTACTTTATTGTTATTTTAATTTTTATTTTTAATACAACAAAAAATATTGAACATGTTTTCAGTTCAAAATTTGCATCTGCCTATCTTCTTCGTTGAGATGTATTTTGAAATATTTGACCATTTTTAATGTGAGTTGCTTGCTTTCTTACACTTCTAAGAGTTATTTGTATATTTTGGAATGAGTCTTTAATTAGGCATGTATTTTACAAATATTTTCTGGTCTGTGACTTGCCATTTCCTTCTCTTAACGGTGACTTTGAGAAGAAATTTTTAGTATTAAGTGCCTAATTAACTGTTTTCTTTTTAATGATTTGTTATTTTGGTGCTGCATCAAAATCTCATCATTAAATCCACGGCTGCATAGATTTTCTCTTTTGTTTTTTCTAAATATTTTTAGTTTTACATTTTGCATTTAATTATATTATTCATTTTTAGATATTTTTTGTGAAAGTTGTAACTTGTAAGGTCTGTGTCTAGGTTCATTTTTTTAAAATTAGATGTCCAGTTGTTCTCGTTCTATTTGTTGAAAAGTTTATCTGTTGAATTGCTTTTGGTCATTTGTCAAAGACCAATTGACTATATTTGTGTGGATCTAATTCTGGGTTCTCAGTTTCTTTCCATTGATCTATGTGTGTAATACTTTCACCAATACCATGCTGGCTGAATATTGTAGCTTTACAGGAAGTCTTAAATTTGGATAATGTGAGTCCTATAACCTGGTTCTCCTTCAGCCATGTGTTGGCTACTCTAGGTTCTTTGAATTTTATTACAATTTGAGCAGAGTTATTTAATCAGTATCCACAATGTAGCTAGCTGGAACTCTTATTGAGATTTCATTGAATCTATTGATCGATTTGGGAAGATTAAAATTGAAATCATACTGAGTATTCCAATCAATGAATATAAAAGATATCTTCATTTCGTCTGGGCACAGCGGGTCACACCTGATACAGTAGCACTTTGGGAGGCTGAGGTGGGTGGACCACCTAAGGTCAGGAGTTTGGCCTGGACAACATGGTGAAATCCCATCTCTATTAAAAATACAACAACAAAAAAGATATCTCCATTTCTTCAGATCGTTGAGTTCTGTCATCAGAGTTTTATAATTTTCTACTAATAGATCCTATTCACATATTGTTATGTTTATATCTGTTTTATTATTATGATGTTATTGTGAGTAATATATATATATATATATATATATATATATATATTTTTTTTTTTGAGATCAAGACTCTCACTCAGCCTGGAGTGCAGTGGTTCAATCACGGCTCACTGAAAGCTCTGCTCCCCAGCTTCAAGCAATTCCCCAGTAGCTGGCACTATAAGTGTATGCCACCATGCCTGGCTAATTTTTGCATTTTTGGTAAAGACAGGGTTTCGCCATGTTGGCCAGGCTGGTTTCAAACTCGTGACCTCATGATATACCCACCTCAGCCTACCAAAGTGCTGAGATTACAGGCATGAGCCACTGCACCCAGCCAGTAATATTTCTAAAATGTCAAATTTTAATCTTTCAGCAGTGACATAGAAAAAGATTGAATATGCATATTAATCTTATATCTTGTGACCTTGCTATACATACTAGCTCCAAAATTATTTTGTTGTTGACTTTTTATATATACAATTATGTTTTCTAAGAATAAACATGGTGTATTTCTTTCTTTCCAATCTGCATAACTTTCATTTTATTTTCTTGTATTCTTGCCCTATCAAAGATTGTAGTACACTTTGAATAGGAGTAGTGAGAAAAGAGATTCTTGGTTTATTTCCAGTCTTATAGGAAAAGCCTTTTATTTTGTTAAGTATGATGATATCTGTGGGCTCTTTGCTGATGTCCTTTATCAAGTTGAAGAAGTTCCCCTCTATTTTTACTTTGCTGAGAGATTTTTATTATAAATGGGTATTAGATTTTTTGAAATAGTTTTTCTCTTGAATTTATGGATGCAATTAAATGATTTTTCTTCTTTAGCTTATTGATGTGAAGGATTATATTAATGGATTTTTAAAAGCTTAACTAGTCTTGCATACCCGATATAAATCATGCTTGGGCATGGTGTATAATGCCATTTATTTATTCATTGTTAGATTAAACTCACTACTATTTTGTTGTGGATTTTTACATGAATGTTTATGAGAGATATATCTCTGTAGTTTTCTTTTATTCATCTTTTTCTAGTTCTGATATGATTATAATGATGGACTCATAGAAAGAGTTCATATTCTGTAGTAGACTATAGTAAACTGATATCATTACTTCCTGAAATATAAGTAATAAAAATCAGTTTTACACTTGTTTTAAATTAAGTTCTAAGTACTTTTATGCTGTTGTCAATGAAATTATTTTCTTAGTTTTATTTTCAGATTCCTCGTCACTGGTTCATAGAAATGTAATTGTTTTTATTAATTAATCTCATATCTCACAACCTTTTTAACTCTTTATAATCGCTTTTTAGTGGACTCTTTATGATTTTTATATATAATATCATCTGCAAGTAGAAATAATTTTCTTTCTTTCTAATTTGAGTGCCCATTGTTTTCTTATCTAATGACCCTGGCTAGAATCTCTACTACAGTATTGAATATAAACAATGAAATTGTACATCTTGTTTCTCATCTTAGGAGAAAGCATCTAGTCATTTAGCACTAAGTATCACGTGAGCTGTGGGTTTTTTTGAGGAGGGGGATATATATTCTTTATCCAGTTGTGGAAGTTGACATCTATTCCTAAATTGTTGAGGGATTTTATTATAAAAGGATGTTGGTTTTTGTGAATTCTTTTTCTGTGTTTATTGGGATGAATATGCGACTTTCAACTTTTATTCCATTGATATGGTGTATAAAATTAATTGATGTTTGGATATTAAAGCTGCTTTGGATTTCTGAGATAAATTCCACAAGTTTTTCTGACTTGCTAAATTGTATTTGCTAGTATTTTTTTAAAGATTTTTATGTCTGTATACAAAAGGAATATTCATTTGCAGTCTGATGTTGTGATAGATTTGTTTGGTTTTGGTATCAGAGTACTGTTAGCTTCATAGAATGAACTGAGTAGTGGTCGTTCTTCTTTCATTTTTAAATGATCTTTTTTTAATGTGCATTGATTTTCTTTTAAAACGTTGTGTAGAATCCACTATTTAGGCTATCTGATCCTGGGCTTTTCTCTCTGGATTATTATTATTATATATTTGTTTTTTTCTAGGAATTTGTCTATTTTATCAAATTAATTATTAGCATACAATTTGTCAAGCCTTTCTTGAAATTCTTTTTATTTCTGCAAGGTTATATTAATGTTCTCTCATTTCCAGTTTTATTTATTTGAGTCTTTTTTATTGTTAGTCTAGCTAAAATATTTTTTAATATTCTGTCCATTTTGTTGGGATTTTCAACAAAACATGTTTGCTTGCATTGATTTTCTCTACTGCTTTTCTATTCTGTTTTACAGTTCTGTTCCCTAGTGTTTATTATTTCTTTATTTCCACTTGTTTGGGGTTCAGTTTTTTTCAGTGCCTTAAAGTAGAAGGTTAAGTTATTGATTTGAATTTTCTTTTCTTTTTTACTGTCACATTTATAGCTAGAATTTTTTTCTCTAAACACTGCTTCAGCTGCATTTCATAAATGTTCTGAGGATGTGTCTTTATTTTAAGTCATCTCAAAGTATTTTCTAATTTTCTTTTGGATATCTTCTGATCCATTTGTTACTTAGCAGTACACTGCTCAGTTCCACATATTTGTGAATGTCCCAGATGTCTTTCTGTTACTGATTTTTCATTTTGTTCCATTATTGTCAGAGAACATAGTTTATATTGTTTCCGCTTTAAATTATTGATATTTGTGCTGTGTTCTAGCATATGGCGCTTCCTAGAGAATGCTCCATGTGCACTTGAGGAGATTGTATATTCTGCAGTTGGTAGATGGAGGGCTTATTGATATATGTCAAGCCCACTAGGCTTACATTGTTAAAATCTTTTATTTACAGGTTGATTTTCTGCCTTCCTGTTTTTTCATATCTAAGAAAATATGATATGTCATTAATATAACCAGATTATTGATATCTCCAACTTTCATTGTTAAACTGTTTTTATTCTGTCTGTTATGTTACACACATTTTGGTACACTGTTCTTAGGTGCATATATACTCACAATTAATATGTTTTGGCAATGCATTTAACCTTTTATCATTATAAAATGTCCCTCTTATTTCTATGAATATTTCTTTTTTACTTTAACATTTATTTCTTATTCTTATTTTTATAGCCATTTCTGTTTTCTTGTGATTGCTATTGATGTGGTATATATTTTTTATCCTCTTATTTTTTGTCTATTTATCTTTGAGTCCAAAGTATATTTCTTGTACACAATATATAGTTGCATCTTGATTAGTATTGATATAGTTGGATTGCCTCTTGCCATCTTACATTTTGTTCTGTGTGTATCTGGTGTCTTTCCTTCTCTCTGCTTGCATTGCCAATATGCTCTTGTTTTTGAGATGGAGTTTTGCTCTTGTCGCTCAGGCTGGAGTGCAATGGCATGATCCCCACTCACTGCAGCCTCTGCCTCCCAGGTTCAAGAGATTCTCCTGCCTCAGTCTCCCAAGTAGCTGGGATTACAGGCGCCTACCACTGTGCCCAGCTAACATTTTGTATTTTTAGTAGAGACAGGGTTTCACCATGTTGGCCCGGCTGATCTGGAACTCCTGACTCAGGGTGATCCACCACCCTCGGCCTCCCAAAGTGCTGGGATTACAGGTGTGAGCCACTGCGCCCAGCCACCCACATGCTCTTGCACATTGCCTACTTTATTCATTAGATGCTTTAGCATATTAATCTCAGTGTTTTAAACTTCTGGTCTGTTAATGCCACTATCCCTGTCATATCTAGGTATGGTTTTGATGCCTTACTTTGCCTTTTCATGCTGTGTGTTTTTTGACTTGTAGTGTGTCTTACAGTTTTCTCTTGATATCTCGACATTATGTGCTGGGTGAGAGGAAGTGCTGGAAATAAGCTTTAGTAACGTGGGTCAAATGTTGGGGGCAGAAAAACGTTCTTTTAGTTATGTGATCTCAGTGTTTTAGTAGCCTGTACCTCTAATATGTGAATTTCATATGTGCTTCTCAGTCACCACCTTCCCCATTAGGTGGGATAGGGTGGTTAGTGTAGGCTGGAGTGGGTAGTTCCCTTTTTCCATGTGAAAGGCTTAGAGGGGGCTGGAATTTGTCTTCTTTCCCCAGGTCAGTTGGGTCCTGGTAAAGTCCAGAAGGTTAGGCTCTGGTGAAATAGTTCTCTTCTGAGGGCATACCTTAAGAAAACAGAGTGCTCTGGGGTGTATTTCAAAGTCATTCCTTTTCCCCTCTTCTCTTCCAGAAGGATGAGAAGATTTTTCTCTGATATTCCCTGAGTGGACCTGGTAGAACTCCTGGAGGTGAAACTCAGGAAAGTATAGGGGCCTCCCTATGACTGGAGACCTCTGGATATTTTAACTCTCTAAGTTGCCTCACTGAGCCTCCAGAAATTCATCAAGCCTAGCATGGTGGTTGCATTCCTGCCAAACTTTTAAATAGTTAACTCTATTCCTACCTTCATGAGTTCTGATGAGTTAACATCAATCAATACTTGTCCCTTTTCCTCTCTAGGTAAGGTGTTTAATTCCTAGAGAGGAATATTGTGTTGTCTCTGTATTTTCCATATGACACTTCTAGATGTTACTTTGTTGTTGTTGCTATTTTTCCTGCTTATTGTTCACTGTTGTTGTTGCTATTTCTCCTGCTTATTGTTCACTGACTTTCCTGAATTTATGGTTTAGTGTCTGTCATTCATTTTGGACAACTATCAGCCTTGATTACCTCAAATGTTTTCTCTACTTCATTTATTTCTTATTTTCCTTCTGATATTCTCATAACATTTATGTTAAGCCTTTTGAATTTAGTGCCCCATTTTGGATGTATTATCTCTTAAAAAAAGTTGTATGTTTCTGTTTGCATTTCAGGTTGGGAAGATTCTACCGACTTATCTTCAGGTTCATTGACTTTTTCGTTTGTCCTCAGCTGTGTCCAGTCTATTGATGAGCTCATTCTTCAAAGCTAGACTTCACTTTTTACAGTGCTTTTGATTTCAGGTATTTCCTTTTCTTCCTTAAAATTTCCATGTCCCTCCTTACATTATTTATCTATTCTTGATTGTTGCTGCTTTTTCCATTGGAGCCCTTAACATATTAACCACAGTTATTTTACATTGATTTTGTGATAATTTCATTGTCTGTGGCATGCGAGAGTCTGGCTCTGCTGCTTACTTCATTTCATCACATTTTTTTCTTATATTTAGACATTTCTGTTAATTTTTTTCTGGTTGAAGACCAGGTACAGTTCATCAGGTAATAGAAACTGAGGAAAAATGTGAGAATTTATTTTAATCAGACTAGGAGTTGTGCTAGGTTTGATGTTTGTTGTAGTTACGAGTGTCAAAGGCTTCAAGTTTCTCTAGAGTCTTTTTTTCTTCAATTTTGACTGTGGGCTTCCCTGAGCACTCATCCTCATCAGAGGGATTCTGCTGCTTGCAGCTCTTTCACTTGTGATTCGCTGCTATTATACTGCATCCTTGTTGGTGTGGTAGTAAGGTGTGGGGAGGGAAATTGTGATACATGGCCTAAAATTAATACCATGTGCTGCCTGACACCTAAAACTAGATATATCATGAATGCTTTAATCTCAGTCCCCCTGCTTCTTGTGCTCCTGTGAATAAAGTTCACTAGTCAAATAACCCTCCTCACCCCAGTGACACAATATGATACTCGAGTATAAGTCCCTTACCAGGTTACTTAAGGGTGTATTTTGGCTTCTTGAAGTCTGAAGGCTGGATAATGAGCCAAGGTTATAGTGCTCAACCAAGAAGCAGGTGCCCCTGAGAACCCAAACATCCCAATGAGTATCTGAGAACCTACCAAGGAAAACAACCTCATTACTCAAAAACAGTGGGCAAAGAGCTTGCAAATTAGCTTAAAAGCAATTTAGTCAGCAGATGGCATGGACTCTTGTCTGCCCTACTGCAGTCCAGGAATGCCCTGTATATAAGTCCTGATAAGTTCATCTACTCTTCATGTTGGAGTTATCTGAATCGTTCTTTAGTCTTTCAATTTCTTCCCAACTTGGGGGAGGATGTTACAGTCTCAAGGTTTTCTTGTAACAATGCCTGCCTATCCCAGGGAGGGCTTCAGCTCCCTGCCAGCCTGCAGGATACTTTGAACAAGCCAATCACATCTTCCATGGGAACCAGAGGGCACCTCAACCCCTTGATAATACAAATCCTAGTCCCCACAGACCCTGCTTATTCAACATCTTCCTGAGTACAAACTGCACATGACCTTGCATGTCTTACAATGTCCTCCTCCTCTAGGCTGTGGCTGTATGTGACTAGTAAATTGCTTTTGATTTAATCTCTCCCATGTTGGATGCTGCATGTTTCAACATTCTCCTAACTCTAAGGTGTAAACCTTCTTATACCAAGACGTATATTTCAAAAGAGGGTGAAATGAAATAATCAAAGCAGAAGTGTTCTACAATATTACAAGTAAATCTTTATCTTTTAGTAAGCCCGTGTCTCTGGGTTGTAAACCTCACAAGCTTGTTTCTTCCCACCAGTGGTACTCTAACTCCACCATGGAGGAGGCAAGAAGGGTAGAGGAGGGTGGAGGGGGAGAAATGACCTTTCCCCAGATGGGATAAAGCTCTGGTAAAAGTCTTTTCCTCTGGCATGTAGACTTTGGTTATGTAAACCACTGACGGTTTCACAATCTTTTCCTTCCCCTGACAAAGCTACAAGGAAATATTTCTCTGATCCTCACTGTGAGAACCTGATAGGGTTTCCAGAGGTAAAAACCCCAAAAGTTTAGGGGATACTCTAGGGCAGAGGCCCCTCGTAGTTTCTGTCTCTCACATTAATTTACAGTTATGATAATTCTGATATAATAAGAAAAACATATTTGATCTTCACCCACTGTGTCCAGCAGAGAGATCCTAAAACCCCTGGAATTTCCTAAGTGATAGAGTGAGAGGAGTGTCTTTCATTATTTATTATAATCCCTTTTCAACAATACCTGAAATTTATGTTAATTGGTGACTCTTGGTGGATGGTGGATGGTGGCCAGAGAAATCAATCACGTGATAAGGCCCACCTCCAGAATTTCATGGAAGGGAGAGGAGCAGGAGATTAGGCCTAATCACCAATGACCAATGATTTAATCATCATGTTTACATAATGAGATCTTCATTAAAACTTTACATAATGTGGTTCAGAGGGCTTCTGTGTTGGCAAATACATCCATCAGATGCAAGAGGTGTCACGCCCAGAGACAGCATGGAAGCTCCATGCCCCTCCCACCTACCATGCCCTATGCATCTCTTCAATTTCGCTCCTTCTGAGTAGTGGTTTCTCTTATAATAAATTGGTAATAGTGAGTAGAGTGCGGTCCTCATATCAAATCTGGGAATGGTAACTCCCAGTTTATAGCTGGTTGGTCAGAAGTACAGGTCACAACCTGGGATTTGTAACTGACAGCTGAAGCAGGGGCAATATAGTAGGATTGAACCCTTAAGCTGTGGAGTCTGTGCTAACTCTGAGTATTTAGTGTCTTAAGTGAATTATAAGACACCCGTTGGTTCCTTAAAAGTTGGAGAATTGCTTAATGCGGAGGAGTCTCCCCAGCTTCCTGTAAGATATGTTGTTGTGCAAATAGAGAAAAACATCTGTTTTCCCTTTTAACAGGCTACCTTCAGAAATTCGTAAAAGTTAGCATTTAAATGTTATTCCAAGGTAAGGTGCTCAGCAGCTTCTGCTCCAGGTAAAAAGACCTCAGCTGTGGCTCCCTAGAGTCACCTGTTTCTCAAGATTTCAGGGCAACAGTTTGTGCTAAAATTTCAGTTCTCTAATTGGTCCAAAAAAGTTATTGACATTAAGTTTATTCTGCTTTTCTGTTGTAAGAATGATTATGATGATTTTTGAGCATTTGATGTGTCAGAGGTGACACAAGAAGTGGTTTTTTTTAAGTCTCTGACTTTAAATACTATTTAATTACTGAAATAAAATGTGCATGCTATCAGTGTTATTTAACCAAGAGCAGATATGTTTGTATCTTTCTGAAACTCTGTTTTTTATTTTCTTTGAGCAAACTGTAGAGTCTTCATTTCAGTTACTATACTTCATGTATAATTCAGCTACTGCTGATACACGGGTGGTAACTAATTCAAATGATTCATCTACCTTCTAAAACATTCTCGGTGAAACTCATTTACATGGTAGTAGCATGAGGTGCATCTCCTGTTTGTTTTATAAAAATGGAAATCCTAACTTTCCAGGTCACTTATTTGCTGTATTACTAACTCTTCAACTATCCAGATAATTTGCTGTCCTGCTATTCTTTCCCGGAAAGCGTATATGATACAAATGTTGCCAACATTATTTCCCCACAGATTCTGTGGCTTGAGCTGTTCCAAACTTTCCATTCTCAAATTCCCACTTTTGATATACCAGATATATACACAAGTACTCAAAACATCAATATTCCACTCAATGAATCAACAGGAAGCTAAACATTTTTGAATTTTTAATTAATTAATTTATTTTTTAAATTAATTATTTTTGAGACCAGGTCTCGCTATGTTGCCCCAGCTGGCTTTTAATTCCTGGGCTCAGGTGAAATTCTTGCTTCGGTCTCCAGAATCCCTGGTATTTGCCACTGTGCCCAGCAGAATCCTTTTTAATTATCACCAAGGTTATGAAATCTAATTAAATCACTACTCATATTCCAAATTAGTCTTATACCTGAAATGTTTTCTGTTGCTGTAAAGGAATATCTGAAGCTGGTAATTTGTTCTAAAAAAAGATTTGGCTCATAATTCTGATGGACAGAAAGTTTAAGATTGGGCACCTGCATCTCATGAGGGTCTCAGTCTGCTTCTATTCATGTGGAAGGTGAGCAGAGCAGGTGTGTGTAGAGATCACATGGGGAAAGAGGAAGCAGGAGACGTGTGGGGGGTGCTAGGTTATGCTTAACTACCAGCTCTTGAGGGAACTAAGAGTGAGAGCTAACTTACCCAGGAGAAAAGGCATTAATCTGTTCATGAACTATCTCCCTCTATGACCTGAACCTTCTCACTGGGCTCCACCTTTAATAGTGGGGATCAGATCTTAACATGAGGTTTGAAGGGGACAAACGTCTAAACCATCGGTAGTTTGATATTGTTCCTTCAACAATTTAATGAGGATCTCAAGACTCACATCAAGATTTATTTCCTCCATGAACTTTCTACCAGAAAGTAAATCCAGGGAAGAGGTGTTTTGAATTAAATTGGATGGATGGATGATTGTCAAAGACTCACGCTGTCTTCCTCCAAGTGGTGCCAAAGGTTCGTTCTTATAACAAGGACTCTGCCCTTAAATTAATTTATAGAACCATGGAGAAACTCTGTTCAGGCTGACTTCATAGTCTACTCTCCAAAGAGGCATGCTCAAGGTTATCTGAGGTGCTAAAAAAAAATGGTAAAATTTCTACTCATGTGCTTCTTTATGACTTTCTATTTTTATATATGTTTTATCATGCACATAAAACATACCCAAAATTATATTGTGTATTAGCAGTAGTATGTATAAGATTTATGAATTACAAAATCAATATACAGAGGGCACATGCACGGAATATTTACCTATAGTATGTGACATTAAAAATCTGGAGAATAATGATATTCATTACTTGTTGTGCTTGTTCTCAATTGAGCTTCATACAGCTTAAGACGCCTATTCTTAAAAAAAGTGAAATTCTACTGTACCATATCCTCTCATATCTGTTCATGATGAAGTCCTTGAAATTTCCTGTAAGGGTTTCTTGGTTTATGTTTCTCTCTCTGTCTGGAATCCTCATTCATGTTCCTGTATGTAAAAACAGCACATCATGTTTTTAATTTTTGTCAATTGTTGTATCAAATATACAGGAAAGTATACTAAACAGATATTTTATTTAATTTTATTTCAAAGATAAATTAATATAATTTTATTTTATTTCATAAATTCACAGAAAGCTAAACCCTTTTTAATTATCGCCAATCTAATAAAATTATATCATCACTCACATCTCCTCATATTTCTACCATTTGCTATTTCCACATTTGACTGTAAAGTTATGATTGATTATTCAGAATCCTAACACACACATTCACGGCTGTGCCTGAGTACAGCTTACTTATGGTCTACACTTTCCAACTTCTCTATATGTGTTCTTTAGCTTTTAATTTTTCTCTAATCAGCTAATCAGCCTAACATCTTTGGTTCAAATTCCTCAGAGTAATAATTAAGTTAATTACTTTCCCCCCATGTGGGATCAACTTTCAAAAATAAAACCTGATATGCCATTGAACTTGGTGCTGCTTATCAACCAACTGTCTGTAGCCCTAGGGGTAAGAACAGGCCAGGCATGGGTTGCTTCATTAGAGAAGCATTTGTGGAAGTGGTCATTTCCCTCAGAAAAATACAATGATCAAGGCACACGGCTTGAATAGCCTACTCTGTGCACGCTGTCTCTTGACTAATGAACCAAAATGAGGCATTGATTATACAGTTACAGTTTTTAATTTTCTCTCTTTAAAAGTGTCTTTTGCTGAACTGAAGTCTTTCTATTTATGAGATGGGGTAAAAGCAACCCATCACAGAAAACTCAGGAATAAATTAAATTATAGGCATACCTTAGGGATATGGTGGATTTGGTTCCAGACCACTACAAGAAAGCAAGTATTGTGAAAAAGCAAGTCACACAATTTTGTTGTGTTCGTGCACATAAAAGTTATGTTTACATTATACTGCAGACTATTAAGTGTGCAATAGCATTATGTCTATAAAAACAATGTAGAGGTGGGGTGTGGTGGCTCACGCCTGTAATCCTAGCACTTTGGGAGGCTGAAGTGGGCAGATCACAAAGTCAAGAGATTGAGACCATCCTGGCCAACATGGTTTCACCAAACCCCGTCCCTACTAAAAAATACAAAAATTAGCTGGGCATGGTGACGCACGCCTGTAGTCCCAGCTATTCGGGAGGCTAAGGCAGGAGAATTGCTTGAACCCAGGAGGCAGAGGTTGCAGTGAGCCAGAATCATGCTACTGCACTTCAGCCTAGTGCCTGGTGACAATGAGACTCTGTCTCTGAAAACACACACACACACACACACACACACACACAATGTAGATACCTCAGTTAAAAATACTTTAGTGCTAAAATATGCTAATGATCATCTGAGTCTTTAAGAAGTCTTAATATTTTTGCTAGTGAAGGGTCTTATCTAGATATTGATGGTTGCTTACTAATCAAGCTGGGGTTGCTGAAGCTTAGGATGGCTGTGGCAATTCCTTAAAATAATGCAATAAAGTTTGTTGTATCAGTTGACTCTTCCCATCGTCAAAGATTTCTCTGTAGCATGTGATGCTCTTTGATAGCATTTTATCCACAGTAGAACCTCTTTCGAAATTAAATTCAATATTTTCAAACCCTGCCACTGCCTTATCAACTAAGTTTATGGATATTCTAAATGCTTTGATGTCATTTCAACACTGTTCATGGCATCTTCACCAGGTGTACATTTCATATCAGTAAGCCACTTTATTTGCTTATCTTCAAGAAGCAACGCCTCATCCATTAATATTTTATCGTGAGATTGCAACAATGCAGTCACATCTTTAATCTCTTTGTACATCTTCATCAGAGCTCTTGAGTGACCAGAAACATTATCAATAAGCAGTAATCTTTGAAAGAAATTCCTTTTTCTAAGTAGCAGGTCTTAGCAATGAGCTTATAGTATTACAATAAACTGTCCTGTAAACAGATTTGCTGTGACTCTGGCTCTGTTGTTTCATTTCTAAAGCACATGGACGGAGTAGCTTTAACGTAATTCTTTGTTTTTATTTTTTATTTTTATTTTTGTTGAGACAGAGTCTTGCTCTGTCACCCAGGCTAGTATGTGGTGGCGTGATCTTGGCTCACTGAAACTTCTGCCTCCTGGATTTAAGCAATTCTCCTGCCTCAGCCTTCTGAATACTTTGGATTACAGATGCCCGCCACCACACCTGGCTAATTTTTGTATTTTTAGTGGAGATAGGGTTTCATTCACCATGTTGGCCAGGCTGGACTTGAACTCCTGATCTCAAGAGATTGGCCTGCCTTGGTCTCCCAAAGTGCTGGGATTATAGTTGTGAGCCACGGTGCCCAGATGCTTTAATACAATTCTTAAGTGATGTAGGACTTTCAGAATGATAAATGACCACCAGCCTTAACTTAAAGTCACTAGCTGTATTAGCCTCTAGTAATGGAGTCAGTGTATCCTTTGAAGGTTTGAAGCCAGACGTTGACTTTTCCTCTCTACCTATGAAAGTACAAGATGGCGTCTTCTTCCAGTATAAGCCTTTTTTGTCTATGTTGAAAATCTGTTGTTACTGTAGCTATTTTCATCAATGATCTCATGGAACTTGCAACAGCTCCTACACCTGCACTTGCTGCTTTAGCTGTGCTTTTGTATTATGAAGACAGCTTCTTTTCGTAAACCTCATGAAACCACCTGTGCTATGTTCAAACTTTTCTTCTGCAGCTGCCTCACCTCTCTCAACCTTCATAGAATAGAAAATAGTTGAGGCCTTGTTCTACATTAGGTTTTGGCTTAAGGGACTGTGGCTAGTGTGATTGCTCCAGACTATTAAAACTTTCTCCATATCACCAGCAAGATTGTTTTGCTTTCTTATTTTTGCATTCACTGGAGAAGCACTTTTACTTTTCTTCAGTAAATTTTCCTTTGCATTCACAGCTTAGCAAACTGTTTGGCACAAGAGACCTAGATTTCAGCCTGTCTCAGATTTTGACAGGCCTTCCTAACTAAGCTTAAACATTTCTAGCTTCTGATTTAAAGTGAGAGACATGTGACTCTTCCTTTATTTGAATATTTAGAGGCCACTGTATTGTTATTTGTTGGCCTTATTTCAAAACAGTCGTGTCTCAGGGAGTAGGGAGGCCTATGGAGAGGGAAAGAGATGGAGAACAGTCTGTTGGTGGAGCACTGCGAATGCGCACAACTGTCCTTCATACGTTTGCCATCTCATATGGATGTGATTTGTGGTCCCCCAGAACAATTACAATAGTAACAGTGAAGATCATTGACCACAGATCACCCTAACAGATATAATTATAATGAAAATGTTTGAGATATTGTGATAATTACTAAAATGTGACACAGAGACATAAAGTGAGCACATGCTGTTGGAAAATTTGCACCGACAGAGTAGCTCAGTGCAGGGTTGCCACAAACCCTCAATTAAAAAAAAATGCAACGTCTTTGAAGTTAAATAAAGGAAGTTTTGCTTCAATAAGATGAGGTGTGCCTCACTCTCCAAAGATGCACCATCAACCCTTCCCTCTTTGTATGATTGTCTGATACACGAAGAAATGGAATACATTCCTCATTGTCCTCATGTATCAATGTTTGCCTTATCACTTATTTTGATGAGTAAGATGAAGCCTGGAATCTTCCACTTTTGCTCTTGTGGCAATCTGCCAAGTAAAGGATCTAACTACTCAGCAACCAACGTAACGTGAGAAAGTCCAAGCTAGTAAGAGAGAAGAGGTCATAGGCAGAAGGACTGAGATACCGCATGTGAGACCTTATACCTCACCACCTAGGGTAGCCGAGTGCAGTCAAGTCAATGCTACATGGTGCTTAAGAACCATCCATCACAGCCTAGATACCCCCTGAAAATCATAAAACATAATAAATGCTTGTTTTATGTCAGTGAGTTTTGGGGTTCTTACACACTAATAAATAATTATGGGCAACGAGTATAGAGAAAACATGATTAGACAGATGCCAAAATTACCAAAAATATGTTCTGAGAGTGACTGATTGTTCACTGGTAGAGTCAGAAACTATCCCAGCTGAGACAAGATGAGCCAAGGCATGTTAAATGACAGAGCCCTTGTAGAGACACACAGCCTGTTTCTGGCTAGAATAGTTGTAATGATGCACCATATAATCATGATCATGACTGCTGAGATTAATCTCTATACACCTCTACAGCAGGTTTGTTCAGCACTTCTTTTTTACCTCACCACAGTTCATGCATACTTGAACAGCAAGTTCCCCTCACTTCACACTGGCACTACTTAATGTGGGACCAGTGGCTGTGAGCATCTTGCTGACTGCAACAAGGACCATCAAGAACAAGTGTCCATCAGGGACAGTGGCAATGAATACGTCTGCATGCAACATCCTGAGACTGAGGGAATCAGGTGTGGCCAGTGGCCCCTGCCTATGGGCACTTCGTTTTGATGTGCGTCCTCTTCATAGTCTCCTTGAAAGGGGGTTATTAGTTAACCTGTGTCTGGAAGAGATGAGCAGTAGAAAAATGCATTATATCTCCTCATCTTTCAAATGTAATTGTGCATAAAGTGAGAACTATTTTCTATGCGTGTTTCATACATGATCAGAGCAGACCATGAAAGAAGCTGGAAGTACCAAGTGGAAAGAAGCTGGAAGTACCAAGTGGAGGTCAGAAAAACGCATCCTGGCCTATTTTAGTGTAACTTAGCAATATTGCTTGGTTGTGGTTCCACTTACATCAAACTCAAAATTAGGCAAAAGTAATCTATCGTGTTCGAGTGCAGAGGATTGATTTCCTGTAGGGAGTCATCAACTGGAAGAGGCCCAGTGAGTTTGTAGTGGGGCTAGGACAGTTTTCTGTGCCTTTACTTGGGCAGCAGTTACACTGATGTGTGTATATGTACAAGCATATTAAGCTGTATATTTAAGAATTTTGACATTACTGTACCTAAGTTATATCTTAATTTAAAAATGTAATGAAAGGAGTGAAGAGTCAGGGGAATACTGCTAAACCAGATGGAGCACCAGGGCAGCAGGCACAATGTCTTACTGCTAAAAGCCAGACTGTGTTAGCAAAGACTTATCCAGGAATTAAACCCATCTTTCCTACTCACCAAGAAGAGTCACAGAGCGCTAAAAAAGTTTTGCTTATGTCTTCTATTAACGATTCATTTCACTTTTTCAGTACCCTTCCCAACACATCTTTTTTTGCATCTTACATGCAAAAAAAGTCATTATGACAAAACACAATAAACTTTACATATACAGATGTGTTTCACATTATAGAACCTAGAAATACCAAAACTAAAATTGCAAAGTTATAAAACAAAAATATCAGGACTAATTAGGGATTTATCTATAGTACTATATGATCATAAGAATTCTGCCAAGATTATTAATCTCTAAAATAGTATCTAATATTTAGCATTAAAATTATATGTTAAATGTTCATTATATTAAATGCCTAAAGTAAGTTACATTTACATGCCAAATTCTAGGCATCACTTACTAATTCCAAAGACTTATTTATTCTAATAATATAGTTGGATAAAATGAAAAAGAACTTTACATGGTAATGTGGCCATACTCTGTCATGTCACCTCTGAACGATGTGGAGTGGTGGTAGAGCATGGAAGAGCAACTAGCAAACTTAGGAGTCAGTGTTTCATTTACATTGCTGTTTTGACAAAAAACATATTTACTAATAAAAGTACAGCTTCATCGGCAATGAACTTCCCTGAAGGAGATCATTATTAACTGATTTTGGATGAGCACATAAAAGTGATGAGTCACATTAGATGCAGATTTAACGTTACATGAAAATTAACAAAACAATTTATTACTGAATGATACTTCCTACTGATCAGGTTTTTTATGCTCTTCAGAGTATCTGCATTATACACTCTCTCATTGATCCACAAAATAATTATATGTGAGAGACAGGTAGCACTTTGATTTTCACATTTGATGAAAGAGGCTCAAAGGACATCCGGATGTCTTCTACCTTGTCAGTTGCACTGTGTTTTGCAGTCTTGATTGCTATTATCTTTGTTAATGTCATAAATAAAAAAGAATGTCTTAAATGAAACAAAAACATCTTCAACCTGACAGCAAAAATACAAATAGGCTTATTTGCTAATTTATATTCATTCCCATGTTTGTTTGGTACCCAAGTTAAGTTTAAAGTCGCAAACTATTTTGGCTTTAAAAATAATTTCTCAAATGACTAGAAGATGATCATGGTACACGTCTTAACTGTACTGTTTAATCTAATTCCGGATTAATTATTTCACTGGCATCCCTGTCAACTTGAGAATCTACTTCCACTAAATGTAGTAAAGATGGTTTATCTGCTAATTTCCCAAACTCTGGAAACAGAGAATTCTGGACCTTGAATAATGTCTCAAAATCTATGGGAATCAATGCTATTTCCTTCTTCAAATACTATCACAGACCAACAAACCAGAAGCTGAGTACAGAGGTAATAGCCCTGAAAAAATTTGTCCAAGTAGTGTTGCAATAAATAATTGAAAGAGATTGTTTTAAGATAGAGATCAGAGTTCAGGGGTCGATGTTTAAATTCTGACACCACCTTAGAAGACCCCATGAGTTACCTCCTCTCTCAGCCATCTGTAAAGTGGAGGTATATTAACAATTACTTGCAAGATTACTAAAAGGATTAAGTAAAGAAAATGTATGCAAAGTGCCTAGAACCCTGAGGAAATGATACCTACTACAGCAGGTGGAATAGAAGCATTAACTGTAGTAGGTATAAAATAAACATAGTTCAGATAATAAAGAGTGGAAACTGTTGGTTCAAGGACAAAAGGAAGATCAACCATTTCCCAGGCTTTTCTCTTGCTTCTCTGAAATCATTTAATAATCTTTGTTTCCGGAGTGTAGTGTTTGCATAGCCATCTGATTGCGAGTATCACATAATTACAAAATGACTATATTAATGGAAGATTTCGTTCATTTTTTAAAAAGTGAGGTTTTCACATTTTGCATCTAAATTCATTGATTATGCATAAAGAGGTCAGGAAAGCCTTGTGGCTTTATTAAATTGATCAGCATCTAATACCTTAATTATCTACAGAAACAGATGTTACTTCAACTGAAAACAAATTATTATCTTGTATACAGAGAAGAAAATGAAAGCATCAAACACTGTGGAGATTTAGAAAATGATCATATTGAGGCTAAAAGGAGAAAGAAAGAACAAAACATCAGGGCTCCTGATTCAGGCTCAACTCTAATGTTTTCTAAATTATTTTAATCTTGAATTTATATATATATATATATATACACATCATTTGACTCCAGCTTAAGAGTTTGTGCCTGCACCCTGCCCGCATCCCAACAGACACATGCACCAGGACCTAGAGGCTGTGAAATCCAGAAGGAGTTATAAAGTACTACTTTTGTTTTCAGATTTCTGACAGAATTGTGATTTTTTTTTTCCTATCCTGGAAAAGAAAGCAGCACTTCCTAGCTCTGTTCATGTCTTTGAAAATAAAATCTTTGCCTGTGACTAATCACCAACTCAAAGAGATACTCAGATGTGTTTTCTTTCTTTTCCTTCTTCCTTCCTTTTCTTCTCCCTCTCCTCCCCTCCTCTCTTCTCTTCTCCCCCCCTCCTTCCCTCCCCTCCCCTTTCCTCCCCTTTAATTCCCTTCCCTTCTCTTCCTTTTGTTCCCTGCTTTTTTATTCCCCTTCATGCTCTTCCTGGTGTTCCCTGCTTTTTTATTCCCCTTCCTGCTCTAACTGGTGTTCCCTGCTTTTTTATTCCCTTCCTGCTCTTCCTGGTGTTCCCTGCTTTTTTATTCCCCTTCCTGCTCTTCCTGGTGTTCCCTGCTTTTTTATTCCCTTCTTGCTCTTCCTGGTGTTCCCTGCTTTTTTATTCCCCTTCCTGCTCTAACTGGTGTTCCCTGCTTTTTTATTCCCTTCCTGCTTTAACTGGTGTTCCCTGCTTTTTTATTCTCCTTTCTGCTCTTCCTGGTGTTCCCTGCTTTTTTTCTTAGAGCACTTGCTTCCAGATTACCTCTTGTGTTGCTCACTGTCTAAACATCTGACTCATTGTTAACCCGCATTTTCTAAGAAGAGGATCAGGTCAAGCCCACCTGGCTAGGCCACTTTTCTTTAGCCTTGGCTTTCCTTTGACCCCAAGTTGACCCCATGATAGTGAAGCCTTGATTGGTCATGGAGAAACACCTCTTTCAACATGACCTGGGTCCAGAGCGCTTTAGCTTGATAATACCAAACTTCACTTCCATGTTCGGGAAGTGTCTACTGTATTTATCTTAGATTCATTAGGTGGAACTGGAACTTTTCTATTATTCACAGTATATTATATTGTATTATAGTCATAAAGCACAAGAAGTTAAAGCTGAAAATAATCTTAGATACCATTTGCTTTCCTAGATCCCCTATTATAAAGAATGGAGGTCACATTATATTAAGTATGTATCTGAGGTCATGGAAAGAAAGGCAGAGGCTGTCAGAATTACAGCCTGGAAATGCCACACCTGAGTATATTGAGAGGAAGAGCGGAGTTTGTGAGGACAACTGCAGGACCTGGTATTGAGGAGGATGGTGATGCAGGATGTGGAGTCAGCTACACCAGCACACAGAATTCAAGGCCACTGGTGAAGGCGAAGATAGACAGATGGGCACCAAATGGCACATTAGGGGAGGAGAGGGGGGATGGTCCATGGGCAGGTCAGAATCTGGAGCTCAGTGGAGGTTAGAGGAAGCAGAAGGACTGTGCCTATCTTTCTATTCATTTATTTGTGTAATAGCTATGATTTACTGAGAAGTTATGAAACATTGTTCTTAGCCCCTAATTTGTGTGATTTCAGTATGATTTATTTCATCTTTGCAACAAATCTGTGGGCAGGCACTCTTCTTATTGCCACTTTACACATGAGGAATTTGAAGCACAGAGTGGAAGTTGGTTGCCCAACCCTTACAACATGCCTATGGGCAAGACAGGTCTCTTTCCAGGCAAACTGGCTTCAGAGTTTCAGACTTTAACCAAACCATGGTACTGCCCTCTGTATCCTAATGCCAGAACTGGTGTCTGACATTTAGCAAATATTCAGGGTCAGTTGTTGCATCTGATGTCAGTGGGATCCAGAGTTTACCTTCTGTGAAGCTGAAAATTGTATTAACCACTCAAGCCCATTTTGAATTCCTCTGCCCACCTCTGCCTCCCCATTCAATTCTGTAAATGTGGAATAGGGACATAATCAGCTGCCATCTAGACTGACAGCCTATGATCAATTGGCAGAGGCAGGGCAGACAAGGTGATTCCACAGCTTGTAGGTGATCTGAGTTGACCATCAACATTCTCCTTAGTGTAAATGGGCTGAAAAGAGGAATCAAGTGCTAGATGAGATATTTTTTATTCCTTTGCTCCATTTTTATTATTTTTTTGGTCTTCTGATTGGCCCCTGATACCTGTGCCATGACGGGGTAGAACTTCTATTCCTTCCATTTGTATTTCTTACAGATTATGTTGGAAAAACTTTCTATACTTTGTGTATGGCCCATGGAGGCAGCTCACATTCCTTATCCCTTGGGGCTCAGTAGTGAAGAAGAAGCCTTAACTCTCTGGAGTCTTAAAGATTAGCACTAGACTTCTGAGCCATTGCTGGACTCCTCATCACACCCATAGATAAATACTCAGAGGGAAACATCGAAGATTCAAGACAAATCAGTCAGTCTGCTTTCAAGGAAAAACAGCATTTCTTAAGTGAGTGACCAGTTGGAGAAATCCCTCCACAAATCTTCTGCCCATTTTGGTTGGAAGAAATACGGTCTTGTTGGCAATGCCTGCTTTGCAAGAATTTCAGCTTCTCAAGGTCAGAAACACTGGACCAAGCATACATGGTCACAAAGCAGAACTATTTCTGAGCTGAACTGGGAAGTTAAGTTTTTCTTGATTATCTTGTCATCAGATGGATAGAAGGCATTCAGTAACTGTTATATTGCTTGTGCTAATAATTTCAAACATATTTCCTGTCCTACCACACAGCTTATAGAATCCTCATCATCTTGCTTGAATTAGGTATCATTATTCCTGTTTTCAGATGAGCCTCAGAGGGACTAATTTGTCCTGTGTTACACAGTGAGTAATTACCTGACTTTTTATTCTGCTTCTCTTCCTACTTTGCCATCTCAACCCTACTGCATTGACACTGCCCAATTCTTTTGCATATTAATTTACTTCTGAGCATGTGCACACCCTCTGAACCTACGTAGACCTCATCTCCTGGGTGTTGCTCCCAGTGTGCTCTAAATCCCAGCAACATCTTAATGCTCAGCTTGTATAAGATGCAGGCATTGAATTATTTGTTAAATGAGCTAATTTCATAATCAGGCCAGGAAGAGGGTCACACAGATACACTAACACCAGAAGTGTGTTTATGAGGACACATATTTTTAATGCTATGCAGGCTAAGCTATCCCATGGTCACTGCTTTCCTCTCATCTTTTCTTGAATGGACTTTCTTACTTGATTTTTAGACAGATAGATATAAAGAAACATAGCTTCTTTCCTTTTAGGTAATGTTGAAGGGTTTTCAACTCTAAAATACTGTTTAATGGTAGCAGTAAGTAAAGAAAATCTAGGAGGATGAACAGCTTGACACTCTCAAAAAGTATCATTTATTCATTAATTCACTTGCTCATTTATCTAGTTTTTCCACAAATGATTCTGAATGTTTAACATACCAAAGGCTCTGAGCAAGGAACTGAGGTTACAGGGATGAGTGTGATTTTCATCCTCCCAATCCCCAAAATGAGTCTACAGACAAATGGGGGAAGGAAACGCAAAAATGAATATTACAGAACCATGATTACATAAGGAGAGAAGCCCAGAGTGTAATGGAACATCAAACAGAAAGTAAGGACCCAAAAAGTTTTCTCAGAAGACATGAAGGTAGAATTAAGTTTTTAAGGAAGTAAAAAGCATATAGTATAGCCTTTTAAGAGAAGACAGCACACTGCACAGGGCAAAGGAATCTGAGAGGATTTGGGGGCATCCTAAGCTGTTCATGCATATGTTATTGTGTCTATGGAAGGGAGAACTACAAGGTTTGGGAATTTTGCAAAGATGTTACCTTGAAGGATCTCACCAGAGGAGAAGCAGGATAATACAGAGAGGGGAATGATTGAGGGGGCTGGTTGGATGTTTGAATTTCTATAAACAAATGTTTCCAAAAGTAGTAATGCTATGTAATGGGACGAGGGTTATACAAACAATTGTGATCAGCTTTCTTATCATTCCTAGTGTCAGACATTCCAAAACTCCAAAGAATTTTGCTTAAAGAAACTTCCAACTCATTGTTTAAAATACAGCAATAAAAAATTCAAAGTATTATTACATTTTTCTCTGAATGGTTAGAACTGCAGTGAAACGCAGTCTAAAAGGACTTTTTTAGCTTACAATTTCCAGTTATTTTGCCTTACATTTGTCTCCACATTCTTTTAGCTAACCTGTATGTTTCACCATAGCAGACAGGGTCAAATGGATCATAGATTCACCTGTAAGAAAAGCCAGAACCCTCCAGAGAGCATAATGATTTGTTCCAGTAAGATGGAGTGGGGAAGGGAGAGGAAAGAGGTGTTACGGAGTATTAGCTAACGCTGCTCAATAATTTACCAATCAATTAAAATGGCATTATTATTCTCCTTTGCCACTTAGCTTCTGTGATATTTAAAGGTCACATGGGCGCTATTGGGGAGGACAGCTATTAGCAGAAAAATGAAAATAGCATTTCCAATCTCTGGAACAGGGTGTTAAGGTAATTTGTGTCCTAGCTCAAGTTACACTCATCAGCTCACAAGGGCAGATGTTTGACTAATCTAATATACCAAAAGAAGTGAGAAAGGGAAAAAATGCTCAAAGTCCCGATGAGGTTATGGATAACCAGACAGGAAAAGTGGTATACGCTATCACACAAACTTTTGGATTCTTTCAACTGAGGCCAGAATATTTTAGGATGCTCTGTCTGGACTGATTTTCACATTATATTAACCAGATTCTAACCAAGGATGAGTGACTTATTTGAGATCACAAACCTTTTAGCTGTAATTACAAAGAATTTCTTAATTGCCAAATAATGATTAGCTTTTATTGAGCACTTAATATTTATCAAAAACTGCATTAGATGTTTTGCACATGTAATAGCATTTATAGTAATAACAAAATAAGTAATTAAGTGTATCATCCCATTTTTTAGTCAGGAATGTGAGAGATGCTAAGTTGCTTGTTTGACTTCTTACAAGTAATAAATGGTGTAGCCTTGGTTCACTATTCTTAACAGTTCACACCTCCTTTAACTGTTTACATGTGTTGGTCTGTTATTTCTTTTTGTCCCCCTCATATGCTCTGAATTTTACTAACTGGCTATAGTACAGGTGAGCTGGGTCTTTTCTGTACGTATGCATTTATTTATTTAACAGAACACTAATTCAGTGCTGGGTGTTCAGCCTTTAGGAAAGGCTCATAGCGAATATTCATGAATATTTCAATTTCTACTTTGAAAGACTGATCAGTGACATAGATGGTGTTGTATCCTTACATTCAAATATTTCTTTCCTATTCCTTCAGTTTTGATGAAAAAATGATGACATGTACTAAACTATTACTAAAAAGGAGGCTTAGTTTGAAAGTTTGGGGTTGTCTCTGTGTGAACATCCATTTCAACTCTGGTTGACAAGACAGTCTGATCATTCATCAAATAGCAAGCAAGTCAGTCATGGCGTAGTCGTCAATCATTGCCCTGAATTCTCCTCTGACCAAAGAGTACCTGTTGAGGCGTCCATCTCAGAAATACAACCTGAAATTCCCCTTTAGTTCGGTAAGTTCCCATAAGGATGGGTTCTCTGAGCCCAGGAAAACAAGCTCAGCCACAAATTTATCAGGAATGGGTGAGATACAGATCCTTCATCCAGTCTGGTGTTCCTTGTTTTTCAATCCTCTGTTCATTTTACAACTCCCTCTGCTCAGGACGTTTTTTCACAGCAATAATGTTGAGAGGAAGCCACGGTAGAGACAGACTCTTCTTTATGATACAGAAGAGTTGAAATAGTGAGAATGAGTTTGAGGCTCAGGTCTACTCATTCAGGGCTTTGTGAGTTGGTGCAAGCCACCTCCCAGGCTGACCCATGTGTAATGTATATTGTACATGTATAATGGCAAGCTTACAGGTTTTCGTCAAGGGTTAAATGAGAGAAATAATAAGGTTCATGTTGCTTTTCCTTATGGAACTTGTATTCCAGTTACAGTGAATGAATCTGAGTTCTCTGGCATTGTTTTCCATCTTTGTCCTCAGTTCCCTTACCTATATTGTTCCTACAGCCTCAATGTCCTTTCCATGCTTAACCCACTAGCAATAGGACCAAGCAGATTGTGAATGAACCGTCAGTTTTTGGAGGATAGAGGGAGACAACCAAAATCTCTAAAAAAGGTCTTTTTAAAAAACCCTCTATTCTGGCTTCTCCACACATTCATGAAATACTAAAAGCGGCTGGTAGAGATTTTTGTCAAGAAATAATTGGATATTTATCATCTTATAGTTAATAAGTCTGGTTTCCTTATCACAATATTTTAACTGACATTTAAAAATCCTCATTACACAATATTTTGAATTGTAACTGAAATTGTCTGGGTGGAGTGCCTCTGCCATTTAAGGGTGAACATAGGAACTTGAAAAATCATTTGAGTTTGTAATTGAAAAATAATCAGGTTTAAAAGAAGGAAATTATAATAATCATTAGTGTGATAAAACAGAAATTTAGGCTGAATTTGAATTACAAATACAAAAGTATAATATCAAGATTGTGCTTAAGAACTGCTTTCATGTTCAATGCTTGTGTTCGGCAGCTCCTTCCCACAATAACTTAGGAAAGAATCTGAGAGATCAGACAGCAGAAGAGGACTATGCGGATTACTGTAAAATGCTATCACCAGAAAATCCTCAAGGGTAAAGGTAAGACACATATCACTGAAAATCTATTTTTGAGTCTGATAAGGACCATATTAATGCCTAATGTCAGACAGATTTGAGGTAAAGCTTCCAAAGGAGACTCTCATCACCAACCCCTTTCCATGTCACTCTGCTGAACAAGATTTGCAGTGTTCCTTGAGCCAGAGAGTCCACCATCCCACCATCTTTTTTCCCCAATAACAGCTTTATTGAAATATAATTCACATGCTCTGAAGTTCACCTTTTTAAAGTATATGGTTCTACGGTTTTTAGTATATTCACAGAAGTAAGCAACCATCCCCACTATCAAATTAGGAACATTCTCATCATTCCAGAAAGAAGCCTGTACATGTTGGCAGTCACTCCCAACTTACCCCTTCCTCCATCTCCTGGAAACCAGCGATCTAGATTCTGTATCTAGAGACTTGCTTACTCTGGCCATTTTAGATAAATGGGATCATACATTGCATGTCCCATACGTGGTGTCTGTTCTTTAGTGTAATGTTTTCAGTGTTTGCGCACTTTGTAGCCTGTAACAGTGCTTCATTCCTTTTTATTGCTAAATAACATTGTATGGGATGGATAGATCATATTTTATTTAAGTACTTATTAGTTGATAGACACTTGGGCTTTTTCTACTTTTAACTGTTCAGAATAAAGCTGTTAGGAACATTTGTGTGCTGGGTTTATATAAACATATACTTTCAGTTCTCTTAGGTATAAGTCTAGGAGTGAAATTTGTAGGTCATATGATAACACCCTGTTTGACATTTTCAGAAATCACTGAACTGCTTTCTAAAATGGCTGTGCAGTTTTACAATTCCATCAGGAATACGTGAGGTTTCCAATTTCTACACATCTTTAATGTCATATAGTATTGTCTTTTTAATTTTAGTCACTATGGTGATTGTGAAGAGTCAGCTCACTGTGATTTTGATTTGCATTTCTCTAATGACTAATTAAATGATATTGAGAATCTCTTTTTGTGATTGTTGGTCATTTATAGATCTTCTTTGAATAGCTGTCTATTCAAATTCTTTACTCATTGCTTAACTGGATTGCTTGCAATTATCTTTTGGCTAAAGAGTTCATCTGCTGGGAGTGCCTGCCCATCTAGATAGAAATGAAGCCTGTTTTATGCTTGATATTTTTTCCTTAACAGGTGTACAATTTGTGTGGATTTTCTCTCATTCTATAGGTTGTTTTTTACTTTCTTGATTGTGGAGCACAGTTTTTAAAATATTTTAATAAAGTCTAATTGATCTACTTCTTTTGGGTCACTTGTGCATTGATATCTATCATTCATTAAGAAATTGTTGCCTAATCCAAGGTCACAAAAATTTATAGCCGTGTTTTCGTTTTGCCTAAAATTGTATTTTAAATTTTGCACTGACATTGATGTCTATGACCATTTTGAGTTATTTTTGCATATGACTTAAAGTGGGGGTTCAGCTTCATTCACTTCTAAGTAAATATCTACTTGTCGCAACATTATTTCTTAAAAGGACTTTTTTCCTGCTATTTAATTGTCTTGATCCTTATTTAAAATCAATTGACTATAACGTAATAGTTTATTTCTGGCTTCTAAATCATATTTGACTATATTTATATGGCCTTATACAAGTACCACATTTTCTTGGTTACTGTAGCTTTTCAGCTTTTTAGGTTTTAAAATCAGGTTGCGTGGGTTGTCTAAATATATTCTTCTTTTTCAAGATTGTTCTGGCTATTTCAAGTCCACTGCATTTTCATATGATTTTCCTCTATATAGATATGTTACTCTGTACAAGAACATCAGCCGAGATTTTGATAGGAATTATGTTGACTCTGTAGATTTGTTTTGGACAACTGACATCTTAACAGTATTCTTATGATCCATAAATATAGGATGTCTCCAGTTATTTAGGCCTTATGTATTTCAACATTATTTTCTAGTCTTCATTGTACAAGTCTGGTACATGTGAAATTTATTATCAAGTCTTTCCTCTGTTTAGCTATATTGCGAATTTAACTATTATTTTTTAAATTTATTTTTGGTTGTTTATTGCATGTGTATGAAAATAAATTGGTTTTCATATATTGATCTTTTATCCTTCAGCCTTACTGAACTCACTTATTAAGTTCTAACAACTTGTTCTGTGTTCACTAACATTTTCTGTATATATAAGATCATGTCTTATATATGAACCTATCTGAGAGTAAAGACAGTTTTAATTCTCCTTTCCAGTATGTGTTTCTTTTATTGTGTTTTGTTTAACAGAAATGATGCAAGTGGATAACCTTGTCTTGTTTCTGATATCAATATTAGTATGTATAGTAGAACTTCCTGTTTCTTGCCTGTCTCATGATTTTTGTTGAAAAATAGACATTTAAATAATTTGGCAAGTCTGGAAATCAGATTTCCTCTCTATCCCCAGGGTTTGTTATTGTTGCTTTTTAAAAAGTGACTTTTGAGTTAATTCTGTAAAGTCTGTATTCTTTTTCAAGTGTGGCCACTCTAGTCTCTGCTCGGTTAACCTAGGGGATAGAAAATTACTGGACAGAGATTTTGTTAAAAGTCTTGCTTGACTCAGTAAATCTCTCATCCTTTGCTTGGAGCCTTTGTGCACATATTGGTGCAAACTGTAACAGTTTGGAACCATGCCTTAGAATTCACTTCCTACTTGCAAAGAACCTTAAAGTCACTCTGGTCAGATTTAGTGCCTTCTCCCAGGCATACACACAATCTATTCTCATGCCCAGCCTTCTAGATTTTCAGAAATATTTTGGAGCTTTCCAAAGTTTCCTATGAACATCTCCTTCTCTGGCTCTCCTTTTAAGTTGTTAGTCATGCTTTTCTTTGATTCAGTTTTTATCATCAACTCAGGCAGCTCTCATGTTAAATAATTGCCTCTTGTATTGCCAAAAAAAATTACTGCAGAGAAATAGCTGTTGCCACTGAGTAACAGTCAGTTCTAAGTAAAATCAAATAACCACATCCTTGTGTATGGGTGTGTAATGGGGGTTTCCAAGGAGCTGCCAGATAGGTCAAATAATGACAGTTTTCTGAGAATAAAACTTTTTTGGAGCTCCACATCTCTCTGTCCACTGCAGCTGTCACTAAGCTGCTACTTTTCATCATAATTGAGAGGCTGTTGATTTCCAGAGGCTGTTGGTTTTCAGAGGCTTCTGTGACTGAGGAGCTGGGCAGAGGAGGATAGGAATGGGGTGAGTTTAAAGACAATAAAGCTCAATGAGAATTCGCCAATTTTTTTTGATAAACGCTCCTTAGGTGGTTTTAAATCTTTTGTTAATTTGTGGAGTTCTGAAAAAGTTAATTTTGATAACTCATTGGTAAGAAAACAAATCACCCAATTAAAACATGGAAAAAAGATCTGTGTAGACATTTCTCTAAAAAAGGCATACCAATGGCCAAAAGGTATGTGAAAAAAATGTTTCTCACTAATAACTAGGGAAATGAAAATTACAATCACAATGAGATAATGTGATTTCACCTTGCACGTATTAGAATGGCTGTTATATATAAGACAAAAGACAACAAGAGTTTGAGAGGGTGTAGAAAAAAGGGATCCTTGTACACGTTGGTTGAAACGTAAATAAGCACAGGCATTATGGAAAGCAGTATAGAGGTTCCTCAAATAATTAAAAATAGGACTGTTATATGATCCAGCAATCTCATTACGGGATTTATTTTGAAAGGATATGAAATGAGTATTTTAAAGAGATATCTGTACTCCCATGTTCATTGCAGCATTATTCAAAATAATGAAGATATGGAATCAACCGAAGTGTCCATCAACCGATGAATGGATAAAGAAAATATGGTAAATGTACATGATGGAATGCAATTCAGCCTTTAAAAAGAAAGAAGTCCTGACATTTTCTACAACATGGATGAAACTGGAAGACATTATACTAAGTGAAGTAGGCCAAGCACAGAAAGACAAATACTGCACTATCTCACTTACATATGGAGTGTCAAAAGTCAAAGTCAGACACAGAGTAAAGTGGTAGTTACCATAGGCTGGGGTAGTGAGACTAGGAAGGTGTTGGTCAAAGGATACAAAATTTCACTTAGACAGTGGGAATAACCTCAGGAAATCTACTGCACATCATGGTGACCGCATAATAAAATAGAGTATATCTGAAAATTTCTAACACAGTAGATTTTAATTGTTGTTACTGTGACTGAATTGTGGACGATGGACTCAGGTCACTCCCTGATAGGATGGGTTCTTCCAGGCTCTTGGTCCCTCACTCACCCAAGAATCGGGGAGAGGACCCCACCAGGCATGGTGAGCTCATTTAAGTAAATATCGGACCCCAAAGAGTTTTGCAGAAAGTGATTTATTTAGGTAGAGAGAGAGAAAAAGGAATAAGATAGAGTGAGCTCCCACGCTGTCATGAGAAGGGATCCATAATGGAGTCCACCCAGATGAGAGAGAAAGAGACTTTTAACCTGGGAGTTATTCTCACACTATTCAGGTTTTCTGTCCTACAACAGGTGTTCCTTTAAGCTTCTGCTGGAGTGATTGATGTTTGATTTCTGACATCTGATTTGTTGTTTGGCCCACAGTTGCCCCATAGCTTCTTGTGGGCTTTTCTAAACAAAGGAAGTCACCTGGGCAGTCTATCTTCCCACTGGAAAGTTAAGCAAAGACCTCTAAGCTCCCAGAGGGAGGTGAAAGAAGGCAGACTGGGCATGTAGCTGGGAAGCTCTTGCCCTTGAAACCATGCCCCCTTGTGGCCCAGAGGAGAGAATACATTCCCTCATTACCACATACAAAAAATGAGATGTGAAGGATTCGTTTGCAAATAACTTGGTATGCCATTCCACAATGTATACAGATGTCAAGAAAGCATGTTGTATACCATATATATCTATATATAGCTATATAGTTATAGTATATAGTTATATTACATATATAATTTTTACTTGCAAGTTCAAAACATAAATTTAAAATTTTGTAAGTTGATTTTTTAAATTGACAGTTGTTGCCACTGTCTTTATTGCTTTCATGAATGATCACATTTTTGGCGGTTCTTACTCTAACATTCTGGGAGTGCTTCATACTCAGAAAGTCTTTTTTTAAAACTATGTTTTATGTAAAAACAATCTTATTGTTTCTGTAAACACGGCATATATTTTTCTAGACAATTCAAACTATACCAAAAAGTACCATGAAAAAACTAAAAACTGCCTCAAATTGTATTATGCAGACCTTATTAAAGTTCACATTTTCATGAGATTCTATTTAGGGACATCTCTAGGCCCATATATACATATGTATATAATTTCATAAAGTAATAGTAGTTCTACATGAGCTTTGCAATTTGCATTTTAAAAATTTTACAAGATATAGGTGTTTTTAATGGTTTCTTTGTATTCCAGTGTATATGCTTGTGTGTATGTGATAGATGTGAGTATATGCACACAGGTGTATGTAGCTTAATTTATGTAATCAGTCTATTACTGAAGACATTTAAATTATTTCCAAAGTTTTGTTATGATGAGCAAAGTTTCAGTAAATTTTTCTTTTTTTATACTTTCATTATAAATTCAAGGGTACATGTGCATGTTTGTTACATAGGTAAACCTGTGTCATGGAGGTTTATTGTACAGATTATGGTATCTGCATCCTGCATTTGCTTTCTTTCTTTCTTTCTTTTTTTTTTTTTAGATGTCGTTTTGCTCTTGTTACCCAGACTGCAGTGCAATGGCGTGATCTCAGCTCACCACAACCTCCGCCTCCTGTGTTCAGGCAATTTTCCTGCCTCAGCCTCCTGAGTAGCTGGGATTAGAGGCACGCACCACCATGTCCAGCTAATTTTTTGTATTTTTAGTAGAGACGGGATTTCACCATGTTGACCAGGATGGTCTCGATCTCTTGACCTCGTGATCCACCCGCCTAGGCCTCCCAAAGTGCTGGGATTACAGGCTTGTGCATTTGCTTTCTTTTGTCTTCCATATCCCTGCTGTAGAATTTATGTGAGATCTAGTCTTTTTGTGTAAACTGTTAGATGTGAGAGAAGTAGCAGCATGGAACTAATATCACTCTGGACTTTTAAAACTCTAAGAGGGCTGGAGAACTGGTGGTTGAGATAGTCTAGAAAAGGCAACTCTCTTAATGAAAATGTTAAGTTTCTAACAGATCCCTGGAAATGCAGTTATGGAAATTTTCGTTCCCTGCCTTTTTTGCTGATAATATCAGTTACTCACAGCAGGATAGGTGCTGCAATGGTGATAAGGATTTGTCAATGTGGAGAACATTGTAATAATATTCACAAAATCTCACTGGAAGGTTTTCTCTTTATTTATGGCTTGACTCAGTGTCAACTTCCAAGTACCAACTTGGTCAAGAGGACAGTGAAATCTGCAGAGACTGGAAAGGCAATTGGCTGTCTCCAGGGCTTCATGTGGTTAGGAGGACCATGTCATTGGGTGGAAGAAGGAATGTGACAGAGCCAAGCTGAGGCCTTTGCTAGTTACTTGTCATGTGACCCTGGGAAAAAAACTCCTTACATTTTTTATGCCTCAGTTTCTTGATTTGCGGAATAACTATGTGACACATACATTCAAAAATATTTTTTTAATAAAAATGACCATCAGAGCTTCTCATAATCATGGGACAACCTATACTACCACTGTACTGGTGGTTGGAACTCTCAGAGGAAAGGAGCTTGATCTTCTCTGCATTGTTGGGCTTCCGCCTCTCAATAATCCATGAACACTACTCTTAGCAACATATTTCTTTTTCCCTTTTATTTTTAGTTGACACATAATAATTATATATATTTTTGAGAAACAGAGTGATATGTCAATCTATGTATACAATGTATAATGACCAAATGAGGGTATTTAGCATAGCCATCACCTTGAACATTTATCATTTCTTTGTGATATGAACATTGAAAGTTCTCTCTTCTAGTGTTTTGTTTTGTTTTTAAGATGGAGTCTAGCTCTGTCACCCAGGCTGGAGTGAAGTTGTGCGATCTCAGCTCACTGCAATCTCCACCTCCCAGGTTCAAGCAATTCTCTTCCTCAGCCTCCTGAGTAGCTGAGATTACAGACACCCACCCCCACGCCGGGCTAAATTTTTTTTTTGTAGTCTTAGTAGAGACGGTGTTTCACCATCTTGGCCAGGCTGGTCTTGAACTCCTGACCTCCTGATCCGTCTGCCTCAGCCTCCCAAAGTGCTGGATTCTAGCTTTATAAAAATATACACTAAATTATTGTTAATCATATTTATCTTACATTGCTACTGAGTCCTTGCCCAATAGATATGTTGCATCATTTATTTCACTGAATCTCTCTTCTCCCTGAGCTACTGTTTTTTCCTTGATGTTGATCTTTTTTGGAAGTCTGCTACTGTAACAGCTTTGGCAACATGCCCTCTGGAGGTCTTTCGACCTATGCTCCACATTCCCTTTCCTCTCTTTACTCTGTTATTTATGGATTCTCTACTCTCTATTCATGTCTGTCTTAATGTTCACTTTTTTTTCTGGTCGAGTGCAAAAGCTCTCACAATTTAAACTATCAGTTAATTGTGTTGATGACTTTTACATATCTATATCCATTCCTTACATCCATTTGGCTGATTTGCAGAGACCTCAGCTTCATCTTGCTTTAGAAAAACATTCATTTCCCTGTTTCTATCTATCCTTATTGGCACTGCTTCTTGTCTGAGCATCTCACCACTTACTCAGTCACTCAGTCAGAAAACCACAGGTTGCCTCATACTTCTTGTCCCTTTAGCCATATCAAGTCCAACACCAAATCTTAATCCCCAACTTTAGTGTTTCTTAAATAAACCTCATCTTGTCTACTATTTGCTGCTGCCAGAGTGAGCCTTCTAAAACATAAATCTGGTCATGCCATGTCTCGGTTGAAAATCACCAACGGCAAATAAAATGTATGCATTTAAGTCCCTCCTGGTTAGCTCCAGTCATTCTATTTTCACCCAAAACCTCAAAATCTGATGCAAACTATTTGCAGGTGTGACAAGTGCTGTTTATAGAGAAGTCTTAGTGATGTGGACCATATGGTTATGGACACAAGAGAAAGGTTTCCTGAGAAAATCACATTTGAGCTTAAATCTATAGCTGAGTAGAAATTAATTAAGTAAAGTATACACGGTGATTTGTAGGAGTAGGGTAGGCATTCCCAGTAAAAGAAACAACATTTGCATAGGGTCTTTCTACAGCCAGAGGAATTGGACTTTCGCAAAGGACTGAGAGAAGGCCGATGAGCCTGGCATCAAAGTGAAAGGGAAAAAAATGCCAACAGAGGAAGCTGCTTCAAAAACCAGAAGGTTGTTATTCTTGTGATACATTTCAGTGCTTAAAAAATATACAACCCCAAAACCAAAATTAAATTCAGATCCTTTGGTTCAAAATGAAGACAATATGGTAATATCCCAATTATAGTACCATAAAGCAATACCTATATAGTCCCATATTCTTTTATGTATGTATGGTATGTCAAATGCAGTATTTTAAGGGCAATTATTATATCAATTATACATGAAGGGTAAGAAAAATGATTGTAATTTAAGTGCTTAGAAAAATAGGGGGTTTTTGCAAAATTATGTGTATGAAATAATTAATAACTGTATCTGAATAACCAACTGAGTCAGATCCTCATCATAAAGCCACATTAGAGGATTTTATATAAACCATCATACTTCCATCTAGGATGATTTTCAAAGAGTGGATGACACTTCGGTGACAAACACTACAGAGAGGTCTCCAGCCAAGGCTGAACAAAATGGGGCAAAGTCTCCCAAACTCCATTCATTTTCATAAAGATGTCAACAGAAAATAAACATCAGTGATAAATCTGGGCTCACATTCTATTATGGGAGGAAAACAACCAATTTTACATCTTGTACAGACACTTTCAATCACCTTTTATGGCCATGTAGCTGCTGCATTTGGCAATTAAAAAATTAAAACATGTAGATTTCAATAACAATTCATAAGTGCTGGAGTCAAGATTGTTTGTGGTGCCATATTTCATTCAGAGCTGAGCAGAGGAAGGTGGCTGTGGTTTAAAGGTCACAGAAAACTACGTCTCCTCAAGCTGCGCTTTAAAGACATAACTGAAAATGCATTCTACTTGAATAGCTATTTGGATAATTAGATATGTCCAATCAGTGGGAGAAACCCACAAAAACAATCATTAGACGAGAAAATGCTCACATTTAAAATGCACTGGTGTCAGAAAGAAAGAAATGATCTTTGTTTTCAAAGCAACCGGAGTTTGGGAAAAGTGCTGAAAAATCAATCTATTTTCAAAGGAATGGGCTAGTCTGATTATGCATTTGTTAGTTCCATCGGCACTGTTTGAATACCATATAGATGCATTGATTTCCATGCATATGCGATGTCTTTTCCTTACACAGAAAATATGGTGTTCACAAAAATGAGATGAGATTTTTTTGTTGTTAAAATAATAAATTCAATTTTACACCTTCATCTCCTTAAGTTATTTTCCTTCTGAGCTTAATAAATTATTTGTGATTTATTGAAGAATATTTGCCAGGAAAATTAATTCCAGCAGAGGGTCAGACCTCAACCCCCTAATTTTACAGCTTTGCCTTTAGAGGTAGTTTTGGAAAAGAAAGCAAAGAAAGGCAGAAGTCACTGAACAGAGTCCTCCTCCAATGCAAGGTCAGACCAGGTGAGGGTTTTCAATATTGTGATTCTGTAAAATAGAGAGACTTTTGGTCCCTTTAACATTCTGTTTTGAGGCCCTTCGCTACGATGCTGGTGTCCCTCTACTCACCCTAGATCTGCATGTGCCCTGAATTTTGTCCCTACCCATGACAAAGATTATTTGTTTGGCCAATTGGACTCAGGCTCTTGAATCTTCTCTGATACTTCTCTGTGGTTTTCCTTGTAAAACAGCAAATAACTCTGTTATGTCAGTTTAGCAAGGACTTCCCATCCTTGATATTTGATGAGTTTCCTAATCCTCACCATCCCCCAGGTGATGTATGACCACTCAGGCTGTTTTCAACATGAATGCTCTCAGGTCTGTCTAGCCAAAATCCCCTTTACCTCTTTTATTAATCTTCCATCCACTGAGCTGCATCCGGCTCCTGTCTAGCTACACATTGACAAGTGGCTATAAATTTCCACTTATCTATGTTGTATTTGGAGTTGAACCTGATCTCTCTCTCTCTCATTTCGAGATCACTTTGCAGTGGCCCTACATGTATCACAATGGTCCTGAATAAAGTCTTCCTTACTGTGCTTTAACAACAATCACTGAGTTTTTCTTTAACATCCGTAAGAGGCCGGGCGCGGTGGCTCAAGCCTGTAATCCCAGCGCTTTGGGAGGCCGAGGCGGGTGGATCACGAGGTCAAAAGCTCGAGACCATCCTGGTCAAAATGGTGAAACCCCGTCTCTCCTAAAGATACAAAAAATTAGCTGGGCATGGTAGCACACGCCTATAATCCCAGCTACTCAGGAGGCTGAGGCAGGAGAATTGCCTGAACCCAGGAGGCGGAGGTTGCGGTGAGCCGAGATCACGCCATTGCACTCCAGCCTGGGTAACAAGAGGGAAACTCCGTCTAAAAAAAAAAAAAAAAAAAAATTCCGTAAGAGCACTTGACCAGCCATGTAAGATTCCCGCCTTCGGGAATCTGAAATTGGCCTGGGTTGTCATTCCTAAGTATGCCTGTGTAGAAGAGTTGCCTGGGAATTCATTGAAAATGAAGATCCCGTAACAATATTCCTATTTAACAAGTCAGAATCTAATGCAAGGAGGTGGCAGGTAGTTCTGCTTTTTAAGAAATTTACAGTTGATGCTGATATAATTTATCTTTGAATTTCAGGATTTCAATGAAAAATAATCTTAAATAAAGCTACCATCACTGATATGTTCCTTTATAGGCATTACAGTGCCTTCATTCAATTTAAAATTCCTAAGTCGGGGGATAAACTATGGTTTTTTGGTTAAATATTGGATTTTTATGTTAATTTATTCCACTCTGTTAGTGTTACCATATACATATGTAAGTTTAAAGAGAAAAACCCTTCTCAGGAGATTCTTATATATTAAGAAATACTTTTGGCTTGGCACAGGGGCTCACTCCTGTCATCCTAGCACTTTGGAAGGCTGAAACTGGAGGACTGCTTGAACTCAGGAGCTCGGGACCAGGCTGGGCTGAGACCTTGGCTCTACAAATATTAAATAAAACTTACCCTGGTGGCCAGGCTCAGTGACTCATGTCTGTAATCCCAGCAATTTGGGAGGCCAAGTTGGGCAGATCATGAGGTCAGGAGATTGAGACTATCCTGGCCATGGTGAAACCCGGTTTCTACTAAAATATTAAAAAAAAATAGCTGGAAGTGGTGGTGCATGCCTGTAGTCCCAGATACTTAAGAGGCTGAGGCAGGAGAATTGCTTAAACCTGGGAGATGGAGGTTGCAGTGAGCTGAGATCGTGCCACTGTAATCCAGCCTGGTGATAGAGCAAGACTCTGTTTAAAAATTAAATAAATAAATAAAATAAAAATAAAATAATTAGCCCGGCATGGTTGCCCATGCCTGTGGTCTCATCTACGCAGTAATCAGGAGGCTGATTGAGGAGGATAGCTTGAGCCTGAGCTGTAACTGCCACTGCACTCCAGCCTGGGTGACAGAATGAGAACCTATCTCAAAAAAAGAAGACCAAAAAAAAAAAAAAAAACCAACTTCTGTTTGGCTAGCATTTAGAGAGTCTCTAAGACTCTGGCATCTCTAGTCACTTAAGACATATTCCCACTGCCCTGTGTCCTGCAATTGAGAATACCAGGGATGAAGGTATTTTGGGCTGGCCACAATTAATAACAGCTGTTGAAAAACTTATAATGCTCAAAGAGCTAACTAATATGATTTTTGTCATTTGGTATTTACTGTATATCAGTAAAATGGACTTCCTTTGCATTTCCACTTTTAAAATATTAGAATTCTTTTTAATGTGGCTTAAAAGAATCCAGGAAATATAGCACAAATTAGAGTTTGGAGCATGTGAAATTAGATCTGCAAGTGAGAAAGGGTTAAAAATAATATTTTTCTTAGCTAGAAGAAAATCAATGAATGGTCTTGAAGAAATGATGTGGTCTGTGGATTGCAGAGATGAGGAAGGAGGCTCCATCTGGGTGACTGGTTCTCATTCTCCAGGACAGAGATGGGCAGTGCTGTCTTCTTTTTCCTCCAGACCTCAGGTCCTTGGCCGAACACACATTCTTCCAGGACCCATAGGCATATGTGAAGCACATTATATGTTCTGGGTTAAGCAATAGATGTTTTGTGTGGTTTCAAATATGTTACTCATCCTCAAGAAGTTTTTAGGATGACTGGGGAGATAAAGTGTAGGCATTAGAAACAGTAAATCAAGTGCAATGGATGACTCCCATAAGTTTGTTAGAACTTTTCATTCATTTTCCGGGGCTGTCATGACAAAATGCCACAGCGTCAGTGTATTAAAACAACAGAAATGTATTGCCTCCCAGTTCTGGAGGCTAGAAGTCCAAAACAAAGTTTTCTGTGGTGCCATTCTCCCCGTGACACCTAGTGGGGGACTCATTGTGTTCCTCTTTTTGGCTCTGGCAGTCTGTGGGCAATCCTTGCATTCCTTGATTTGCAGCTGCAGCACCAGCCTTTGCTTCCAGTGCCACATGACATTGTCCCCAGTGAGTCTGTGTCTCTGTGATTCTTCTCATAAGGACATCAATCATATCGGTTTAAGGGCCCACCTTACCCAATATGACTTCATCTTAACTTAGTAAATTTGCAATGACCCTATTTCCAAATAAAGGTCACATTTTGAGGTACTGGAGACTGGGACTTTAACATACTATTTCAAGCAACATGATTAAACTCATAACAATTTACTTTTTCCATAATTATAAAATTTTCCTGATTTTAAAAATATTTTCAGAGTATTGGAATTTAAGACCCTCAAATCTGTTTCTCCAAGGAGTTGTGGCTTTGAGTTTTTAAGGGGATCATGGAGGGTGAGGGCCTGGAAAATTGAGATCGTTCATTGGTTGGGGCAAAGGGGATGAAATCATCAGGATGTGGTGACTGCGTTCTTTGATGAGTCACCTTCTCATGGGATCCCAGAGATAGCTGGTATAAGGGGGGTCCTTCAAACCAGCTGGCATCAGTGGTGTTCTTCAGACCAGCTAAGTCAGTGGTTTCATGAACATGCAGAAGATAAAACTATAGCTCAAAGGGAAAATATAACGTTTCACAATGTTCAAGTTGTTGTCTATAGAAAAGGTAAGGGAAACTATAGTCATGTAACAGTGTCTGTGTGGTTCTAGGACAGTAGGAAGCATATCAGAGAGCAAGCTGACCTAGTGATCAGTGCTGAGTATGCTGCAAGCTTGGGTTACCTTTGTTTCCCCCCTCCCTTCTTCCCTGATTAATTTTTATAAATTTTATAGGACTGGTTTCACATAGACACAGATTGATGGAACAGAATAAAGATCCAGATATAAGCCCACAAAAATACACTCAACTGATTTTTGACAAAGGTGCAAAAGCAACTCAATGGAAGAAGGATAGCTTTTTCAATAAATGGAACCAAAACAATTATATATCCATAGATTATAAATGAACTTTGATCTAAACATCATAGCTTATATAAAGATTAACTCCAAATGAATCATGGACTTAGATAAAAAATGTGGTGCTATATAACTTATAAACAATACATAGGAGGAAATTTTCAGAATATGGAGTTAAGCAAAGAGTTCTTAGGTTTGACACTAAATGCACAATCCATTCAAGGAAAATTTAGATTTAGAAAGCATCTAATTAAAAACTTAAGCTCACTGAAAAATCCTAATAAAAGGATGCAAAGAAAAGCTAAAAACTGGAGAAAAATATTTGCAAATGACATATCTAACAAAGGACCATATCGAATATAGAATATAAGTCTTTTAAACTCAACAATGAAAATACAAACATTCCATTTAGAAAATTGGTAAAAGACATGAACAGAGATTTCGCTGAAGGCTATAGAGATGGTAGATAAGAAAACAGAAAGGTGTACAGTGCCATTAGACATTAGGAATATGCATATTAAAACCACAATGAGGTATGATTACACACCTATCAGAATAGCTAACTTAAAAAAAAGTAGTGATACAGCAATGTGGAGTGCACGTAGAGGGGCTGAATCAGTTATATACTGTCGGTGGGAAACATAAAGAGGCAGACCACTTGGGAAAAGTTTGGCAGTTTCTTGTATAACCAAACGTGGCAACTACCAAATGGTCCAGTAGTTGTGTCTTTGGTTTGGTCATTTATCCAATAAAAATTATACTGTTTGTCCACAAAAACCTGTACTCAAATATTCACAGCAGCCTCACTTGTGAAAGTGAAAAACTGGAAACAGTGCAGTTGTCCTTTAGCCAGTAAGGAGTTAAACAAACTAGTGAATCCTGACTGTGAAATACTACTCAGCAATGAAAAGCAGTGAACAACGGGGTGTGTGCAACAACCTGGATGAATCTCCAGGGACTTGTGATGAGTGAAAAAGTCAATTCCTAAAGCTTACATACTGAATGATTCCATTTCTACAAAACGTTTGAATGACAAAATTATAGAAATTGAGAATACACTAGTAGCTGCCAGTGGTTAAAGATGGCAAAAGTGAGGTGCTAGGTGATTCTGTAAGAGGGATGTGAGGATCCTGGAGATAAGAGAATTGTTCTTTATCTTGACTGTAACGATGATATCCTAGTTGTGATGCTGTAATACAATTTTGCAAGATACTACTATTGAGGAAAGCTGGGTAAAGGTAAATGAGAGGTTTACCTGTAAGTTAACCTGTATTATCTGTAAGTTTACCTGTATTATCTAAAATGAAATGTTAATTAAAAACAAAAATGAAAGAAGAGCTGATTTTACATGGTCGTACCATCAACTTTCACGAATTTCCTATAGCTGTAAGCAGATTTTTCTAAAATTCTCCATCCCTCAGCACTCTACCAAGAAAAAGTCAGTGGCTCAGCAATGTTAAATCGCTTGCCCAAGATCAGAGAGCTGGTAAATGCCAACGTGGTCGTGAGCCCAGTCTGTCTGACTCTGAAACATACAACCTTGTCCTTGGCAGGTGAGCCTGACCTCAGAGCCAGCACAAGTGTGGAATCCGCACTCTTTTGCAGAGGACTCATCCCCTGGCAGGCAGCAGCCGTTTGGTGGATTAGGAAGACAAGCCTTGACTTTCAGGGTAGATGAACTCATAAAGCATTCAGCATGTCAGGCTGGAGTCTTTGCCTTGTTTGGAAAGTGCAAGATAAATTTCAGTGGGCTACGGTTTGTTTGCGGATGCTGGGAATAATCTAATATGCTATTTCAAATATAGTTTAGATTTAAGAGGTGTTTTACTGTTCATTTCTAGACAGTCTGAGAATCCAGCTGAGTGTATTACACATCACATTAGATTAAGGTCAATTAACAACTTTGTGAGGGATTTCTCCCCTTCATAATGAGATGGAGCTGCAAATTTGTGATTAAAATCCTACACGTTAGCACTGAGGAACGGAGGAATTCTAGACAAGCTCCAATTATGATTAGGGCTGTGGTGTGGGTCCAGTGGGTCACGGCATGTCATAACTCCCTGAACTCTCTGATCAGCATTATTGAATAGCTTAGCATTTGGAATCAAATTGGTAGAGGTAACTGTTGTGCTGGGTGCCACATGTTTAAATTTTGGATTTAAATAGGTTGAAAGCAGCAAAGCGCAGATGGAAGAAATGTTTTTTTCCTTAGTTCTAACAACAGCATACACGTGCCACCCTCAGGGTGAGACAGGAGGGAACCCCAGTGATGCCACCTGAGAGTGAGGTGACAGAGAAGAAGGAAGCAGGGAGGTTCTGTCATCAAGGAGAGCAAGTATGGAAATTGACACTGGGCAGACCTGGACATGAGTGCCAACTCTGTCCCCTGTAATTTGTGCAAATTTAGGCTAATCACTTAACTGTCTGAACGTCTCTTTTTCAGCTGTACAGTGGAAATGGGGCTTTGTTACTTTTAAGATGCAGATGAAGACAGGCTCGATATATAAAAGAGCTTGTACATGGGGAGGGACTTGATAAGTGGCAGATACAATAAAATCAAAGCTTTACAAGTGATTTCAGCATTAAAAGGAGCAGCAATTGTCAACTAATCTACCTGTCCTCCTATCTACTCGGGAGGACAGTGGGGGTGATTTTCATTGTCAAGTGGCTGTTACTCATAGTTGTCTCTTGGGAAAAATTACTTAAAGTTAATTTATTCAGGAGGCTGAGGCAGGAGAATTGCCTGAACCCAGGAGGCGGAGGTTGTGGTGAGCTGAGATAGCGCCATTGCACTCCAGCCTGGGTAACAAGAGCGAAACTCCATCTCAAAAAAAAAAATTAATTTATTCAGAAAATATTGATTAAATACAGATTATTATAAAGTGGGCAACAATTGCTAATTTCAAAGTCTGAGAGTTAATCAAATTGCATACGACATACAGATTGAAACATTCCCATGAAGTCTACATAAGCATCTAAATATCCTAATTTACTCATCAGTTCTGTAAGCAAGGGTGCCACAGAAAGCTACTTGAGCTCTCTGAGCCTCAGTTTCCCTGTTGATAAAGTGGGAAGAATGATTCCTACATCTCAGTGTTGTGAAGTTTGCAAGAGATGAGGTATTTGATATGTCTATATTAGAAGGCCAGTGAGCCCAATAGTACTCAAAAAACTGGAGTGATAAACGGAGACCTTGTGACATCAGTAAGTTCATGGTTGCATTTGAGCATCAGTAGGAAATTGATTTGTGTACCTGGACTTAGTCTCATAAAATGCCACATGTGCTGTCCTCTCCCAGAGCACACTCCATACATGCTTCTTAGAGATTTAGGTTAGTGTTGGCTCCAGTTATGGTCTGTGTTTATTTAACTGTTCATTTAATTTCATAGTTCTTAACTAAGATTATCAGAGGAGTCTTGTGCGTGTCCCAGGAGCTGCTTGTTTTGCTGGGTGGTGTGCTGTTGCTGGTTTGTATTGGGTCTGGAGAGCTGTATTTTAAGTTATTATGACTTCCGAAAGTCATTAAAAAATAAACAAACAAAATGGTGGTTTGATATTTATTGGCCATGTCACCATATTCCCATGGATGTCTACATCATGGAAATCTGCAGAGTGTACCAATCAGGGCTCCCTGCTCTACTACCTATCCTGGCCAAGACCCAGCTGTGAAGACTGTATACCTGGCAGCTTAGCCGCACTTTCTAACTTCCACACGCACATCCAGATCCACGTGCATATGAACATCCTCTTCCATTTTGATTCTCACTAGTGCGTGCAGGGTTAAGAGTTGCCTTGCTCCCCAATGAGACGTATGGGCCGTAAACACCAGGTGAGGCACACTTGAAGGCCCAAGCTCAGCCTTTAGGGAGATGAGGAGGAAAAGAGGACTGGTAGGCCTGCTTTGAGGAAAACAAAAGGATAATGGAAGATGTGTCAAAAAGTAAACTTGACACATTGGGAGGCCAAAGCAGGTGGATAATGAGGTCAGGAGTTCGAGACCAGCCTGACCAACATGGTGAAACCCTGTCTCTACTAAAAATACAAAAAAAATTAGCCAGACGTGGTGGTGCACACCTGTAATCCCAGCTACTCAGGAGGCTGAGGCAAGAGAATCGCTTGAACCCGGGAGGTGGAGGTTGCACTGAGCCAAGGTCACGCCACTGCATTCCAGCCTTGGCAACAGCAAGACTCCATCTCAAAAAAAAAAAAAAAAAAAAAAGGTAAACTTGAGACAGCTAAAAAGTACTCCATCTAGTGTTCTTAAGGGCATCCCTCCAGGCTCACTTTTCTTCTGGGTCACAAACTTCCTTGTTTCCTGCCTCTGACTCGACTCTACACCTAGCTGCTCCTTCCCTTTCCATGTTTTTAATGACCAGAATCCTGGAGTGCCCTTCCATTTACACGTAGCCTTGCTCAGTCCAACTTCCCTCCCAGCCACACAGCTGGAGGCCCATGCTACTGCAGTCCTGGGGTTCAAACTCCAGCTCCTGCTGCTGCTTGGGGCCCAGCTCCATCATCACTGATGACCGTTGTGGGTGGGGCAGGTAGAGATCAGAGTGGGCAGCACAGATACTATGCAAACCCTGCAGTGAAAGCCACCTTCCTACCCTCTCTAGACTTGTTAGTGAACAATGGCCATGGAGCAGTCAGCAGAACACTAATGTGAGCTTTGAGAAGTAGGGAGGTGTCAGCGTGGAGGATCACTTGATGCCATTTAAAAGACTGTGGATTTTGTCTGGAAAACAAAGAACCAGTCAAGGTTTTCTGAGGGACTCGATTTGTGTTTTTGAAATATCATTCCGAGTTTATAACAGGACTGCTTTGATCCAAGCACCACGAAACAGTCTGCATCCAGAAGCGACGGGAGGTAAATGCTGATGGCAGCAACAAAAGAAACAGAAAATGAGGGTCAGGGTTACAACCTACATCGGGGATGTAGGTTGAAAAAGTGGGGATAATTTTTTTTCCTGTTGTGGTGGGACACCAAAGTCATTCTTGGGATTTAAGTTGATTTTCTGAGTACCAAAAGCTTAATTGCAAAATAGTTGATTATCCATGTATAAATAAAGTAGATTTTGATTTCTCTTAATCATTTCAGTGTTTTATTTTCTACTCAATTATAGCAGATAGGTGCACTCTCTTCCCTCCAAGCCACTGGTACAAAAGTCAATGGTTGTTATGTGCAATTCAGTGTTGAAAATTTATAAACAGTAAGAAGCTTTATGTATATGGTACATCTTTAGTTGGAGCTGGCATCCCGCTAATTATCTTACTAATTTCCATGTTATCCTTATGAGACAGGGACAAAGTAGGTATCATTACCTTCATTTCACAGATGAAAAAACTAAGGCTAAGGCAGACAGGCGAAATAATTTCTACATTCTTAGTGCTTCTGAAATGGAAGCAATGGTTCTTTCCCAAGGAAACTCAAGGGAAAGGGAAATTTAATTGACTCAGCCCTGGAGCAATCACTTAGGAAAACCACAAACTAAAATAAATGAAAAAGATAAACAGTGTCTCATGTTCTAATTAATCCCATAGCTAGTTTAGAGAGAGCCATGTGGACTGCAGCAGCAGGCTTTCTGGATAACCTCTCTCCACCTGTGCAGCAAAAAGCACTATGATGTCAGCCACAAGGTGATGAAGGCGGCAGACCTGCTGAATCCATGGAAGGCCGTTTATGAGCAATCATATGTGTGTATCATACATAAATACATGTATAAATGTGTGAACATACATGTGCATGTAATTTTATGTAACTATAAACACTACATGTGGTATGTTATACTATGTAACAAATATGACTTCATATGACATTAACATGATCACATTGCATATGAAGATGGGAAATGTACAGCTTTAATCTTTTTCCCATACTTTACACCAGCCTCCTCATTAGATTCTCCTTTCTTTATCCACTAAAAGACCACCTCCTTGTTAGTAAAGCCAAATTCATAGACTCCATATAACCAGATTTGTATACTTGTCTATCTTTTTCTCCATCCTCACATTATTGTTTGTAGATACACATACATAAAATCTTTTTCTGCTCAATATTATTGTTTATGCCACAAAAGACATCTTATAAGATGACTGAAAACAAATCTTGTAGAAATCTTCCAAGTCCATTGGCATAACTCCATTCATTTTTTAATTTTCATTGGTATTCCATGCTAGAGATATACAATATTTTATTCAGACATTCCCTACTGATGGGCAGTCCCTTTGTGAATCTTCTTAATTCTATAGGACAGCTCCTAGAGTTGTATTCGCTGGGTCAAAAAGAATATATGTTTCCCATTTTAGAGTTTACTAAATTGTTTTTAAAACGTTGTGAGATTACCCCAGCAATGTGAGGGTACCCTATCTTCACATATCTGCCATTAGCAAGTATAATTTTTCCTTTTTGTTTAGAAAAGTTGCCAGATTCATAAATATAAAGAATGAGTCATTGATGCTTAATCTGCACTTCACTCATAACTACTGCATCTGAGCATCTTTTCACGTATCTGTCGGCCATTTGGATTTGCTCCTGTGTAAATGGTCTCTTCTAATCCTTTGCCCACTTTTTCCCACTTAGGTTGTTTGTTCTCCTTTTGCAAATGTGTAAAAGACATTTGTCTATTATTAATAATGAGCATCTATCCTCTTTGAAAATACTTCTCCAAGTAGTTTTGTTATATTCTGTGTTTTGACTTGGTTTATGATAGCTCTCATTATAAATAATTTTTCAAGTCAATTCAGGTAGGTTTATATCTATTTTGCTTTGAGAATGTCTATTGAGTTTTCAGGATTTTCTTTTCTTTTTTTCTTTCTTTTCACATTTAAGACTTCAATCCATTTGGAATTTATATTTTGCCATGATGTAAGAAGGGGGTCTAGTTTTATCCTCTGCCAGATGAATGACCAGCTGTGTCTGTACCATTTATTAAACCATCCATTCTTTACCACTGAACTAAAATGCCGTCATTACCATTTATCACGTTCTCACAAACAATGTGGTGGTCTTTTACCTTATTCCCTCTTCTAGTCCACTGACATGTATGTGTATCCCTAGACCAAATCACAGCCCTGTAATTCCAGTAGCTCTGTAGTACTGATTTGCTATACCAGCAATTCAAAATTCAAAGGAAATTTCAAAATGTCCTCATTGATTCTCCAGGACTTATACTTTCATGAAATCTTTCCAGGGCTTTTATTCAATCTCTGCATATATTATTGACATTCTAATTGGAACTTTATTGCATTCAAGTTTTCTTTTGGGAGCTTCGGTATATTGATATAGACTATCTAACTGCCTATTAAGATGTGAATCTTATAATCTACTTTTTCAGACCTTATTTAATAGTGTGTCTTTGGCCATCTGTAGCCTCAGCTGCTGGAAGATGCACAAGGCAGAGGAGAAGGAAGAGCTACAAGCTCAGCATCTTCAGGGTTCTCCTCCTGGCCTCCTTTCCAAGGCCCCTCTGTGCCTGTCATTTGCCTGTTTTGTCTCAAGCTAGTTCTTCATCCTTCAGTTCCTGTATCACAGGAAGTTCCATTACCTAGAATCTCTTGTCCTCTGGCTTCCTGCTATGGTCATTCAATAGGAGGTTTGAGGACAGAGGCAGGGCAGAGGGAGGATATTTCTTTGTACTTTCTCTTTGCTCCTACCAGCTGCCCCAGAAAAGGTTCTTTCAGGGAGATGTCAACTCTTCCTACTCAGCCTCACCCCTGTTTTAGCTCACTCTGGGCAGCTGTGACTCTTGAATCCTGCTAGCAGCATTCTAATCTGAGCCGTCGAACGCTAGAGTACCAGAGGTGCCTGCTGCTTGCTAAGCCCAGGAAGTCTCACCGTGCTTTATGAAGCCACTCAGTTCTACTGTCCCTCTGTAACTAATTCTCTGCATTAAATCATTTCTGTTTGAAACACCTAGAGTCGTTTCTGTTTTTCTGTCTGAATCATGACTAACACACCACCCAAACGTATTTCTCATCACTCTTTACCTGACATCTAAAATTTCCTTGGAGCACAGTAAAAAAGGGATTTTTTTTTTGGGGGGGGGAGGGCTTCTATGCACACTTTATTTCCTAGTTGTGGGAGGTCACTGCTGACTGCACTCTGCAGGTATACACCCATCTTTCTCTCTATATCCACTATATCTTACGCATGCCTCCAGAAATCATCTCAATAATGTACAATCTTCATACTAGCTGTTGAGCAACTTGAGGGCAGCTAGCATGGGTTTTATTTGTTCCCAAGGGCTTATTTGCTCTGTGGTAGTAGCAGGTGCCCTGTATACATGTGTGGAAAAGAGAGAGGGTTGAGAGAAGGAAGGAGATAGGAAAGGAAGGGTTCTGTGAGGGAGTGAATGTTGTAGCAATAAGAGCATTCTTCATATTTCAGAGGAGAAAGAATACATCATAGACCAGTAGGGCTAACTGTATTTGTAGCATGGTAGGGTCAAGTGGAAGAGGGCTTTAATGATTAAATGTAGCTTTTGGTAAAATGAAACATGAAATAATACTAAATCAGTATAAAATGTGAGTCCTAGTTTCTTTATTTTTATAAAGGCAACAGGAATATGTATTTTTACAGTGCCGTGAACTTAAAACATAACCACACATGTAAAACAATCTAAAAGTCTACAAATATGGGTCAAAAGTCACCTGTGTGAAGTCATGAAATACATGAAATTAGGCTCATAATAATAATGGGCATACAGTTTGGAAAGCAAGAAGTAAAATTATCTTTATTTAAAGTCTATATAAAAACACAAAAAGTTACTAGAAATATTAAGTGAGCTTACCAAGGTTGCAGGATAAAATTCAGTATATAAAATTAATTGAAATTATACATGTGTACAGTGAATAACTGGAAATAAACCTAAAATAATAATATAATTTATAATAGCAATAAAATGCAAAATACTTAGGGATGAATATAACAAAATATTTGCAAGAATGTTATACTGAAAAATATAAAATGTTCCTGAAAAAAAATCATAAAAAATCCAAAGAATGAAAAGACATTTTCTAGTCATGAGTTAGCAGAGTTAAGGTTGTTTTGACATAATTGACCTATGGACTCAACATAATCACTTTCAAATCCCAGTATAATCTTAAACATGAAATAATGTGCAATGTGAATGTATTGCATCACTGAACCTCTCTGATCCTGGCTTACTTATTCAGTAAGGGCCTGGATTCCCTGGTCCTTTAGTTCTATTTCAGTTCTAAAATTATATTCCAAATCTTATTTTTCTTTCTGACGACAACAACAAAACTCTTTCTCTCTCCCTCTCTCTCTCTCTCTCTCTCTCTCTCTCTCTCTCTGACTCTCTCTGTTACCCACATTCTATTTAGAAAAGTAGGACATCTATTATAAATTCAGCTGGAAAAATATTACTTCAATCTTCTGATGAGATTGAATTAGAACCCTTTCCAAGGGCTATTCCAGAGAGACGAGAAGATAAACAGGTGAGCCACAGAAGAAGAAGGGGCTAATAGAGAAGGACAACTGTTTGATTAGATGCTTAGATTGAAGTTTGGAATGAGCTAAGAGGTCAGGGAAGATAAGTTTTGCACACACGCACACACACACACACACACACACACACAAACACACAGATTGCTGAGCTTTGCCATGAAACTCAGGCAATTCAGAGTCTCGTGAAAATTTAGAAATAAAAAATTTTATAGGCATGATTGAGAGGGACAGGGTTGGCAGGGGGTGGCACGGGACACTCAGAATTGTCTGACAATCTAATAAAGATGCAGAGAATTTATAGTTTCAGGGCACCTCCAGATATCAAATAAGAATAAAGAAATACCTGATAATTGACCCAATGATGAATTAATTGGCATATTAGCTGTAATATATATTTTTAGAACTTGACTCACCAGAAAAATTACTGCAGTTTTGTACCCTATAAATGCAATTGAATTTATATTTCATTAAAGCATTACATCTCCTGTAAAAGGGTATTTGATCTTTCTTTTTCTTAAGAATTTTTTAAAATGTGGTCTTCAAGGTAGGGAAATTTTGAATTTTAAAACTTGTGATTTGAGAAAAATGTGTGCTTAAAAAAATAGCTCCTGCCTCCTGATGCTCTGGGCATGCTCACCTACATTCATGAAAAGGCTAAACCTTCCCTAAGCACCTGCTATCTGCCAGGCCACAAAGTGGTGCTGGAGGTAAAAAGCCTCCTTAGTTACAGACCCTAGCTTCAGAGATCCCACAGCGCCTCCTCCAGGAGTTACTTTGAGTGCTGTTTAAAAGGTGCCAGGGACATATACACCATGGAATATTATGCAGCAATCAAAAATGATGAGTTCATGTCCTTTGTAGGGACATGGATGAATCTGGAGAACATCATTCTCAGCAAAGTGACACAAGAACAGAAAAGGAAACACCGTATATACTCACTCATAGGCGGGTAATGAACAATGAGAACACATGGACACAGGGAAGGGAGCACCACACACTGAGATCTATTGGGGGAAATAGGGGAGGGACAGCAGGGGGGGGAGTGGGGGAGGGATGGCATGGGGAGAAATGCCAAATATGGGTGAGGGGGCAGAAGGCAGCAAAACACACTGCCACGTGTGTACCTATGCAACTATCTTGCATGTTCTGCACATGTACCCCAAAACCTAAAATGCAATAAAAATT
>CM052653.1:114690026-114782768 GCA_028533165.1 Leontopithecus rosalia | reverse complement strand
AGCACCACACACTGAGATCTATTGGGGGAAATAGGGGAGGGACAGCAGGGGGGGGAGTGGGGGAGGGATGGCATGGGGAGAAATGCCAAATATGGGTGAGGGGGCAGAAGGCAGCAAAACACACTGCCACGTGTGTACCTATGCAACTATCTTGCATGTTCTGCACATGTACCCCAAAACCTAAAATGCAATAAAAATTTAAAAAAAAAAAAAGGTGCCAGGGAGGCAGGACTAGAAAAATGAGTTATTTAAGAGAGAAGGCACCAGAAGTCTCCTTAGGAACCATATTAATGCTTCATTGTCCCAGGACCCCTGAGATGTAAAGCTAGTGATGAGGGAGGCCAAGGGAGAAAATGAAACACAGTTCCCTTGAGAATTATGCAATGAGTTTCTCACTTCCATCCCATACTTTCCTATCTGCTTCCAGTTACCCAAGAGGGATGTGGACCCTGCACCTCTGCCTCTCTTTCCTCCCAGCTAACTCGGATTGCCTTTGTGAGTGGAATATTTACCCAAAGCAGATTCAATCATAAAGTTTACTGCTGATGAGGACAGAAATGTCTCTATTTTTGTAAATGTGAATTGGGGATTCTCACTAAAAGAGGTGTTGGCCAACCCAGCATGCTGCTTTCAGGGATATTGGCCACAGGAGATCAAGGCAGGGGGCCGTGATTCTGGGCAACTCTTGTGAATTTGGAACAGGAGGCTCAGGTTCCTGGATCTGGGATGAATGTCACAACACACTTTTCTTGCCAACCCTAATCCCTAGGTGGTTAAGGGCAGATCCCATGGACTGTTTTCCAATGTGACTTCTCCTTGGCAGTGGAGACAGAACTGTGAGGTTTCCAGTTCCAGCCCTGCTTTAGAAAGCTTTCCCCTTGATGTTCATTTCCTTTTTTTTTTTTGAGATGAAGTCTCACTCTGTCACCCAGGCTGAAGTGCAATGGCACGATCTTGGCTCACTGCAACCTCCGCCTCCCAGGTTCAAGCAATTCTCCTGCCTCAGCCTCTTCAGTAGCTGGGACTACAGGCATGTACCACGCCCAGCTAACTTTTGTATTTTTAGTAGAGACGAGGTTTCATTATGTTGGTCAGGCTGGTCTCGAACTCCTGACCTCGTGATCCACCCACCTCGGCCTCCCAAAATACTGGGATTACAGTCGTCAGCCACCAAGCCAGGCCATGTTCGTTTCTTTTTAACCAGAGCCCTGTTTCTCTCCTTAAAATGATGAAGCGTTTGGAAAGCCCCTTTCCTTATCTGGGTGCTTATATCCCATTTCTAAGGTGAGGATGGGAGTCTGGGGAACATGCTCATGCTATTTCTTTGAAACCAGCAGTACAAGGGTGAAAGGCTGGACAGGGGTGTGGTTAGAGAGAAGGATGATTATGGTGTCTATATCTTCCAGAGACACAGATGGAATACATGACATGATCAACACATCTTTTAATTAAACGGATTTATAAGGAAAGACTTACTTATCCAATAGGGGCCTGGATTCCCTGGTCCTTTAGTTCTATTTCAGTTCTAAAATTATATTCTAAATCTTATTTTTCTTTCTGACAGCAACAACAAAACTCTCTCTCTCTCTCTGTTACCCACATTCTATTTAGAAAAGTAGGGCATCTATTATAAAGATTTACAAAGGTGCAGGCAGAGTAATAGATGGCAAAACAAGCAGAGAGCAGCGACCGTGGAAAGCTGTTCCTGCTCTTGGTCTGAAGGAGGATGGGAAGGGTCATGTCACCAGCACTGGTGACAGTTGTAGTTGTGTTGGAGAAACTGCCCCGGGAAGCCAAGAGAGAACATGTGGATATACATATTCCCTCTCCTTTCTGCTCTCTGTTCATCTCCCACGGGCTCCTCCCATCTTCTCATCTGCTGTGCTGCACCTTGTTATCTATAGCCAACCAAAAGCCGGAAGGCAAGAAGGAGCACCTGATGCAGTGCATGGAGATCAGCCTCTCCAGACAAAGAGCAAGGAAGGGAAGGTTCAGGTCTACACGAGAGGCAATTGAAACATCACCAGCACAGTAGGATGGCTGCTGGAAGAAATCAGCCCTGAGGTACCACTGCTCAAACAGAACAGAAGTCTATTTCTTCTTCAGATAATTGTCCAGAATGGGTTTTCCTGGTTGGTGAATACCTCTACTCTACGCAGGGACTCAGGGACTCAGGGCTGCTTCGGCTGGTGACTTCCCCTCCTCCTGGGCATCGCCCGTGTTGGCATCCCACCATTAGAAGGGAAAAAAGGCATAAATACACATTAGTGTAAGGTTTCTTAAGATCCATGCCTGGAATTGGCAAGTATCATTCACATTCACATTTATTTAAAGACAATTTGGTTACACATTCACATCATACTACAAGGGATTCAGTGCAAGGGATTCAATCCCTTCCAATTCACTGCAAGGGATTCAATGCAAAGGTTTTTCACAAAACCTTTTGGTTTTGTGCCACCAAAAGGGAAATTAGAATTCTGTTAACAACTAGCATCTGGGAGAGAATTCTGCAGAATCCAGAATTCTAAGTTTTCTGAAAGATCATTTTTCTACCATCTTGGAGCAGGAGCTCCGCAAGTGAAGTTCAACATCCCTGAACCCCATCCCCACCCCAACATAGTAAGAGGAAAATATATAGTAAGAGAAAATCATTCAAAACTAATTTTAGGCTAAAGCCCCAGACACATGTGAGCAGCATTCTCAGAGTGATACGTCTGAGACATCTACAGCGTGTGTGTGACTCTACAGCGACAGTCACACTCATATTTATCTCACTCCTGCCTCCGTCAGGATTCATTTTTTCCTTTCTTCTCACTGTGGTCCTGTGGGTTACTTCTATATTGAGCTTCACAAGTTAACTTCACCCATAAACTACTCCAGCCCCAGGGACCCCAACTGCCACAATCCAGTGTCCCTCAGATAAACATCAAGTCTTGGAACTGAATACAGATTGTAATTTCCTCCAGTGCACAATAAAAAAAAGAACTGCAGATGTAAATATCTCTGCATAAACACCTCATTCCATATCATCTATCACGTAACCAGTCTCATTAAATATCCATCCTTGAGAGATCAATAAGAATTGACCTGATGACACATTATCCCTTGAAACCATCATAGACATTTTCGATACGTGCTTTTTGTTGTTGTTCAATAATGTATTTGAATGAGTGCCCATTTATTTTCAGAAAATTACTCTTGGCTTCGTTAAAGAGGAGTATGCATGAAAAACAGCAGCAAGCCATATTGGTCCCTGTTCATGAGTCTGCTTGTGTTTCTTTCCATGTTCCCTACCATGAGTCTCAGACTACCACAGAAGCTGTGATATTAGCAGGGAAATAACCATCAGACCAGACTGCAAAGACTAAAGTTGGGTTTCAGTGCATGATATTCTCTAAACATTAGCCATAATGATTTGAACTGGTGCATACCCTTGTCATTTATAAGAAATATTCTACAAAGTTCTAAATTCCCTGAATTTGCATAAATTGTAGCATGTAATTCCAATCGTAGATGCAGTAAATGTTACAGGAAAATGTAGTTGAACCCCATAGACCCTAAATTGTTTTATAAATATAGAACCAAAGTAATTTATTAAGCTATTTTCTGGCTAAGAATCACCATTTTCTATTCATTGGCACTGCGAGCACTAGCAATTGGCTCTCTCTTCAGGGTCATTTTCTGCAAAGAAATAAAGTCTTCATACTTTCACCACAGTTTGTGCTTAAGCAATGAGGAGGATAAAAGCTGCACAGTCCCACTGAGAGGCTAGCTCAGCAACTCTCAACTGGCATCAGTCTCTTAGCCCTGAGCAAAATTATAGATTGTTCCAAGGATCCAGATCTTTGGGCATCTGCACACCAAGTACAGACTGTCCAGCAGGCCTAGCCTCGATAGTTTGCCCAGTTCACTCTGTGTGGGTGTTAGTGTTCTCTGAAAAGCAGTTCTCAGCTCCCAGTGTAAGTCATGTGCCTTGTGTGGATCCACGCAAGGTCCTGTGCCTTTCCGTATCAGGCATTTTACCACATGTGCATGTCTATTTATACATCCGAGTCATGCAATAGACTTTTAGCTCCTTGACCAGGCACTGTGACTCATTGGATACTTTCCTGAGAGAATTTCCTTGAGACTTCTGTGGAGATATTTTGTCAGCTTTCACAGTATCAAGCAGCAGGTGGCAGAGCTGAGATTTGCCCCTGGATTGATTCCAAAGCTGCAGACTGACCAATGCATCTTCAAACCGAAAGGAAAAAAGTTTCATGACCCTCTGAGGATGGGCATGCAACTTACACCTAAACTTAGGATGGGTGTAGGAAATCACTTCTCTCAGGTGCTGTGCAAATTCAGTCTCAAGAAATCATTGAGACATTTATGGGCTATAAGCAGGGAAAAGGCATTGCATCTGCCATGGACAGGCTTGACCTAACAAAAATCTTATCTCGTATTTAGGCAAAATAATTTCAACATGATTTTCCATAACTTCTTTCTCCAGTATCTGCTCTCACCTCACACTGCTCCAGTTGTGTTTCTGGGTCCACTCCACAATTCTCACAGCTTCTTTCAGCATTATGTGCTGGCAAACCTTAAACAGCCAGTATGGACCAGAGGAGGGGAGGGAGTCTGGATTTGCAGTGTGCGCTGATTTGGAGGGAAAACATTTGTCCAAGCATTTCAAGGACAAGAGCAAAAGTGTGTAAGGTGGATCAAATTTATGTGAAGAGACAAACATCAAGATTACAGAAAGAAGTGCCAATAATATCAGCTAGGAATGATAGAACAAACAATGAGACTGCAGTAACTGGAGAAGGCGTTAGTGTTGGGCTCAGTGTGCTATGGCCAGAGCAAGTAAAGAGGGGGCGTCGCTGGTCACTGCACCTTTACTCCTGTAGCCCAAGATTGTGTTGCCTTCTGTAGTGGCTTCCTGACCCTGCTAGTTTATGTTCAGGCGAAGCCACAGCTGAGAAAGAAAACGCAATCAGTGAAGACTATGGTGGTGAGATGCATGTTTGAAGCAACGTGCTTCAACGTTTTTTATTTTGTTTGAAACAAGCAAACAAAAACAAAGACCAGTCACATCAAAAACAGTTCTGTGCATTTTGCACAGGGGAGGAAAAAAAATCCCAAACATAGTTTTCCAAAACTCACTCTTCATGAGAGCTTCAAGTTGTTCCTTTCTCAAGAAAACAAAACAATCACTGAAGCTTCACTGAGATTAAGTGCCAGCAAACCACCAAGTGAAATGCAAGTGTCGAGTTGGAGAAAGCACCTTAAGGAAACTTGCAAACTTGAAGCAACTAATTACTTTTTCCCTCTGGGCAAAGTTTATAACAGAGCAGAAGAAACATGGCCAAATGTTATGTGGAAATGCTTATAAATAACTCAGGACTTCACAGATTCTGTGACTTCAGGAATGCGTTACCACCTGTGACGCACTGCCTCCGGGACAAATGCAGTGTGGTCAGGTGTGGGCAGCAAGTGCTAAGATGACAGTTCCCCATGTGCACAGCTCAAGGATTGCACAGAATTTTGTGACCTAAAATCTCATTATCTATACGTTTGTGGAAGTTAGCTAAGAATTTTGTTTGCCAAGAACCTTCCTTTAAGTAATCCAGGAGGAACGTTTCATGGACAGTATTGTTAGGGAACATCCCTAGCACACTGGTTCTCTACCATGGATGCACATTTTGAATATTTTGGGGAGCAATGCAGAAAAGTCCAGCAGGCATCTGGACTTCCTCCTCAAGATTTCTGATTAAACTGAGCAGTCTTAATAGGTCCCCGGTAAGGCCCGGACAAGGATGAGTTTTGAAAGCCAAAAGGAATGGAACTGTTGAAAAGCAGAATATCATGAGATTAGTTTATCTGTTATAACTTACAAACAACATTTTGCCTTCTCCAGCATTGATGTGATTTTAAAATCAGGATTAGTCTTACACCAGCTGAAGCAAGAGAATATTTATATTGTGGCCACAAGAGGGACCCCCACATCAGTTCTCTGCTGACTACCGCGGAGTACAGTAATTTGCCTTCTTAAATTCTCTGCATTCTCTACCTTCACAACCACGGGTGAGACAAGGGATATCAGATTGGTTTCATTTGTCATGTCATCCTTAATAGATGGGTGGTGATTGCCTGAGTGCTGCATTGCAAAACAATCAGAGGCTGCATCTGACAACAGCAGTAAAAGATACCTGATCAATTAGTGATGTCTGCCGTGGGTGCTCAGAATGAGGAATGGCAATGCACAGGACAGGCTTTGCTAGCTTTGCATAACTCAACAGAAGCAGAGCACTGTCTTCAGGTGACCTTATGCATCTGCACATGTATATTACAGAGGGTGCCCTCTCCCATCAGAATAGGAGGATGTATTAGGTTTACTTATATAACTTGTCAATACTTTACAAGGTCTTTTAAGCTCAGTATTAGAAAGTCTTTTTGCTTTTTGTTTGTTTGTTTTCTCTGCCTTTTATAAAACACAATGTCATAGAAAGCACTGATTGCAAGAGGCGTATAGTCTCACTAGAGAAAGTATATGTGCAAGCAATAACTAGCAGGCAAAGTATTATTTATTGTGACAGAATTATGTGCTGATATAATAAGCAGGATAAAGAAGGAAATTGTTAACAATGTGGTCTGAAGAACAAACACTAATTTTACAGTCCACCAGATACCACTTTGACCAAATGGATATGGAGGCAAACGGGTGTATTCACATTCTTAGCAGAGCCGGGTTCTCTGACAAATGATCACAACACAACACAGCACCATGCAACACAGCACAACACGAGCCTCATCAGCCTACTTTTCTTTAATCAATTCAATGATGATTTTTCCAACTTCTCTTAATTTTCTTTTCTCATAGGCAAATGTTCCAGCTTCTTAGCTTTATATAAAGAACAAGGATTCAGGCATCCGACAGACCTTTCAAACCTCAGCTCTGTCACTTAACTCTGTGGCCTTCAGAAAGTCTCTGGTGCCTACAAATCCCTGCCACCACCAACAAGGTGGAAATAACAAAATCTCCCCTGCTGGAATATTTTAAGATTTAAGAAGATGTGTCAACAGTCTGGTGCTTCATAGGGTTTCATTAAATAGCAAGATATTATTTTGTCATTATAAAATGACATTGATTTTAAGATGCACTCTTGAATTAAGGGAAAGTTTCCAGGGGGAAAACCATCCCTTCATTATAATGTACATCTCATTGTAATGTGAGTCTGAGTTTTATAGACTGCAACATGTGAAGTGCATGTGAGACTTGCTGAAGCAGCACATTGTCAGGTCCAGCACGTACAGCAAGAACAAGCATATGAACAGCATCAAATGTTCCTCCAGAGCCTACCATGTGCCAGGGACTGCAATCAAACATTTAATTCTCACAGGAACCTAACCAGGTCGGTCTTATTAGCAACCACATGTTACAGGTAAGGCCAGTGAGACGCTGCTATGAAAGTAAATTGACTAAGCCCTCATAGCCAGAAAGTGGCAGAGCCTGAATTTCAGCTAGGCGTCCTGGCTCTCAAGGCCATGTCCTCAGCACCGTGCTGGGCAGGGCTGCGTGCCAGAAGGTGTCCACACTGTTGGTGGAGGAACCCTGAGGGCTGGCAGAGGGGGGATGTGAAAGCAGAATTGAGAGGGAAGCTGACTCACCATTGAGAGAGGCTGCCAGCAGGCCAAAGGAAGGACCTACAAGGCAGCTGGACACTGAGGCTGGAAGCCCAGAGAGTCAGAAGATGGAAGTCAGGCATGAGGCACATGATAAAAAGCAACTGGGAAATTATGGGATACCAGCCACACATGCAGGTCATGGGGTCTGTTGCTTTCTGTCAAGAGTGAAGTGGACACAGACATTTTCTGACACAGAACAGGCTTTGAATCTGGTTCCCTGTTTCTTCTGAGACCATGCGTGCATGCGTGCCTCAAGACCAAGAGAATAGTTGGAATATGTTAGGGGTTAAACCACATCCCCTCCTAAAATTCATATATTGAAGTCCTCAAACTGTGACCTATTTTGAGGTAGGGCCTTTGCAGAGTTACATTAAAATGAGGTCTTTAGGGTGGGCCTTAATCTAATGTAACTGGTGTCCCAGTGAAATAGGGAGATTTGGACCCAGACACCCCGAACAGGGAGATCACCGTGTCTGCCCACAGAGCTATGGGGAGAGGCCTGGAGCAGGTTCCCCCTCACAGCCCATAGAAGGCACCAATCCTGCTGGCAGCTTAGCGTCACATGTCTGGCCTCCAGAATTGTGAGAGAATATTGTGTAAGCTGCCCAGTTTGCATTACTTTGTTGCTAATCCATGATCTATTATGAACATCTGGTTATCAGTAGGCTGTGAGTCCATTTAGCATATTTGAAAGAAGGAAGTATCTTCCTGATTTTATGTATTTCGTATATGACAATTTGTTTTAAAAAAGCACATTGTGAAAATATGTATTGGCATATTCTTGTATTTTCCACATCAGAATTCATTTATATGCTTACTTCTACACCAAAAACTAGTGTTATGACTGTGGACATTTGCATCAACAAAGGAACATTGTGTAAACTGATTTCTTCTTTATTCATTCATTCAACATATACACTTGCCCATTGTTCTCTGTGAACTTATTCCAGAGATTAATAGGGTCATCATGATGAACTGCATGTAAGCCAGAACATGTAGACAGGGCATCAAGATATGTTGTTTAAGGTAATAATATAGTTCCATAACCAGGGAACACCAGAACTGTACAACTAACTCAGCCAGTAGGCTGGAAGCAGTCAGAGGGACACAGCTTCCCAAAAGAGCTGGCCCCTGAGAGGAGCATTAAGGTATGCACCTCAACATTTAGTTTAACAGACATTTATCAACTGTCTTTTCTTCTTCTTTTCTTCTTAGTAAAATGAACCTTCCCACACCTAACCATGCATCAGCATCACCTGGATGCATGTTTTAGATTTAGGGATTCACATGCCTACCTGGAGGACTTGTAAAAACACGACCTCAGCATTTCTGATTTGGCACATCTGGAGGGTCCCCAATAACCTGCATTTCTAGTAGAGCTGGTACTTCAGGCCCAAGGCCTTCACCCTGAGATCCACTCAGTAAACATTTACAAGCATCAACCTGAGACCAGGTATATGAATAAAGCATAGTTCTGCCTGCATGAGAATAATGAATATCAAATCAATCAACTCCTTTATAATGCCATTGCATTCTTGAATCTCTATTTCTTCATGGAAAAAGCAAAATATGCAGTGCATGATGACAGCTGTTTCTCCAACACCATCATCCATGCCTATAGAGGAAGGACTTTTCAGAAATGAATACTGCCACAGTCTATTCTCTTGCTATATATTTTAACACTTCAGTGGTGCAGTCCAGTAAAAACAAAGTCTGTTCGGCAAAGGAGAGAATTTGTATATGTGGAAGTTTGGATTGACAGGCCTTGCTAGCATAAACCATCTAGAACTTTCCTTTTCTCCCCACTTCCCTTTATTGAAGGGCAGTATTTACAGTGAGTAGCATGGGTCTGCCTCTTTTATACCCACAAAATAGGAAAGAATGATCTGATGTGCTTTTTTGAAGGCTGTCAGGCTGTCAGGATTGAATAATACTGTGTTTATCCCTTGTGACAAATTTTGAAAAGAAATGAGAATCAGGTGAACACAATGGTGAACTCTGTTAGAGAGACACCCAGCCAATGAAGGAACAAAAGCAATGGTCTGCCAGGAAGGACCTTGTTTTCTTTTTGTTGCTCACGAGATACACTGGCAAATATTTATATTTGTGCTGATTGTGTTTTGAAAAGGTTTTGGGGCCAGCTGTGCAAGAATGCATGCCCTTGACCAAAACAAAACTCAATAACAACAGAACAAATGTTTCTCTTATTTTGAAGGCCAAGCTCTTGGCTTTAGAAGGAAAAGGGAGTCCTGTGAATTGCTTCCCTTTGAGCACTATTTGCCAGTCCCCATAATATGCTACTTATTCATAAGACACTCTCTTGTAGGTAGTTAAATTGTTCAGTGCTGTAGGAAAATCAAGAGCTTTCTCCAACTCCCTTGCCCCGATAAATTTGAGAGATATTTTATGTTTAAAAGAACAAAGCCTTGTCTGCCTGGCCAGTTTGAATTAACATGGTGATTGATTTTTTAAAATGAAATTTGTATTGAATGTGGAAGAAAATAGATTTACTTAAAAGTACAAGCACAAGGATGCATCTCAATTCGTACTGTTAATATTTTCAGTCCACTGCTGTGGTTGTTCCTTATTGTTCCATTTTAGATTCAATTCCTTCCATTCAGAATATATTTATGGAGCATTTTCTAGGTGCCAGACACCTATAGACACTAGGAAGATGAATATCCAGGTCCTTGATTTTAAGATGTACACAGATCTGTTTTCCATCTTAATGATCTAATTTCCATTACTATCATCTACAGACAATGTTCATATACATAGTTCTACCTTTTGTTAAACCTCTCCAACTGATAAAGGATTTCATCTGTACATCCTTGTTTATCCTTCTCATCCATAAGTACAGGAGGGATACTTGCCCTGAAATGCTGGCCCATTCGTCCTCACTGGTTGCGTTTGCTCTTTCTAGGGTTCTCTGGTTCAAAGCTTCATGTCTTAGATTTAGGGATTCACTTAGATTATTCTTATCCTAATAGTCTGGAATTCCTGTGAAATAGTTAAAGAAAAAGATTGATAAATTTTATTATGTAGAAAAATTTCTGTGTGTGTGTATAAACATAAGTAAAGTTAAAAAGACATAGATATACTGGGAAAAAATGTTTTCAACTTATATGAAATATAAAAAGCTAGCTCACAAATATGTATTCCTTAAAAACTGTTAAAAATAACAAAAAGGATAAAAATCTCTATAGCAAAAATGGGAGAATGGCATCAATAGACAATTTACAGTAAAGATAGAGAAATGCATTAAACCTATGAAGTGTTCAACTTCGCTCATGATCACACATGCCAATTATAACTGCATTGACATGCCATCTCTCATCTATCAGATGGGAAGTACTCAGAGGCTCAATAAATATTCTGTTTGAGGCTTGGCATAGATATTGTTATTCTCCTACATTTCAGATAGGAATGCAAGAGGAAAGCATCCTGAGGAGGAGGATTTGGCGGGACCTAACGAAACCATAATGCATTAAGCTTTTGGCCCAGCAATGTCACTTCCAGGACTTCATCTTGAAAATACACCTGCAGAAATGCAAAACATCATAGGCAGAAAATCATTCACTGTGGCCTTATACATAATAGCAAAATATTACAAAAATAATGCCCATTTGTAGAAGACTGGTTAAATAAATTATGATACATTGGCACTGATTTTTACAAAAGGAGTGAGGAATATCTGTATTAACTGATATGTAGTGACTTTGAGAATATACTATTTAAATCAAAAACTAACATAGCACTATACACATACATTCATATATATATATATATATATATCTGCAGATTTTGTAGGAAGCAAAGGAAATATTTTTCAAAAACAAATACAAAAGAATAAAAAAGAAAATACTGAAATGGTTGCCTAAGAAATGAGAAAACACAGAAATTGTTCCCTAAGGTTAGTGGGGGTGGTGTAGAGGGGATAGTAATTGCGTGGTATAGGCATATATTATTGCATACACTTTTATTTATTTATTTATTTTAATTTTTTATTTTTTGAGACAGAGACTTGTTCTGTCTCCCAGGCTTAAGTGCAATGGTGCAATCTCAGCTCACTGTAACCCCCACCTCCCCGGTTCAAACAATTCTCCTGTCTCAGCCTCCCAGGTAGCTGGGATTACAGGCACTCACCACCACACCCAGCTAATTTTTGTTTTCAGTAGTGATGGAGTTTCACCATGTTGGCCAGGCTGGTCTCTAAATCGTGATCTCAAATACGTACACTTTTATAGTTTTAACTTTTGAATGCTATTAGACTATTTCATTTAAAAGTGAAGTAAAAACCACAAATAAGATTCCTAATATTAAAAATTAAAGTTAACCGTGTGTCAAATAGATAGCATTAGTACACAATAAAAATTGTGTCAATTTTTAGAAAAGCATTGGTTCATGAACCCATGGCTCAACACTAAACTCTGCAGTCTACAGATAGTTGAAGTGGGAAGTCTCTCCTTCATCCCCAGACACAGCTCTCAGGTTCTCCTGGTGTCCCAGCGGGAATATTGTAGCTCCTTTCAGAGAGGGGAAGGGACCCGCTTTTCATGCAAGACAAGCCAGAAGGCTGCATCACCAGCCAGATCACCCAGCACAGCCAAGTACAGGCTGCCCTCCAGTTTGCCAGAGCCAGCTTACCATGGATGCAGCAAGGCCACATCTGCAGCGGTGAGCAGAGGGGGAGAAGCGCCCCTCTCTACGCCTGGTCTCCAGCATCAATGCTGCTAGGCCAGTGGGTCGGGTGATAGATAGGTAGATAAAAGGCAGACAGATATGGATGGACATTGCTGTATGTCCATGTCCTCCTGGTGGAAGAAAGGAGATTCAAATTCAGAACAAAGGTTGGAACTGGAAGCATCAGTAGGAAGTCCACTGGAGAGAGCCTAGGAGAAGCTCCAGTAGCAATGAGCACACCTGATGTTCAAATCTTGATTGAAATAACAAGCCAAAAAGAACTAGGTGCCCTGAAGAAAATGCTGATTCCAAGTTACAGGAAGGAAAAATACATGGTAACGCTAGAACATATTGGTATGCCTAAAAGCAAGAGAATGCTCAAAATGTGACATGTGGAGGCAAAAAAAAAATCACAAGAGTCATCAAATTCAGACAACTTAAGAATAAGGATAATGATATTAATGAATTATAAAAATATAAAGCAAAAATATGAGTCCACACAAATAGTAAAGGGGAAAGAATTAGAAGGGAATGCTGTACAGAATAATAGCAAACTTGTATAGAAGGAATAATGGAATTACATAATCACCAATTTAAACCTCCACTATAATCATTGATCACAGCAAGGGTCACCAAGTGATACTAAATGACCGATAGATGAAGGGATTTTGGGCCAGAGGGACCTCTTCAATGACACACCGGGTAGACACTACCTCCTCCAAGGGAGCAAAGTTACAACACCAACAATGCATCTAACTGAACTTGTGTGCCTTCTCGTGTGCTGCTGTGTGAAGCACATAACCCGCCATTAACAAAGTTTATCCTCAATCTAATCATGATGCACATTCAAAACACACCACAAGAAAATGGACCAATTCACACATGTCATTGTCATGAAAGTCATACATCAAAAGAGGTTAAAGGGATGTGGCAACACGAGGTTCATGACTGGATTTTGGACACCCCTCCATAATAGAATGCTGCTATCCAGCACATTGTTGAAACAACTGGCAAAATGTTACTATAGACTGTCTAATAGGCAATATTACTTATCAATGTTAAATTCCTTTCAGGTGAAAATGGTATTGTTGCTATGCAGAAGAATGTCTTTGTTCTCAGCAGCATACACTGAAGTATTTAGAAGTAAAATATGAAGTTGTCCACATCTTAATTTTGAAGGATGCAATAATTAAATGAAGAAAGGGAGAGAGTGAGGTGGGGAGGAAATGAAGGGGAGGGAAGGACACAAAGAGAAAGATTTTGAGCAAGAAAGAAATGGAGGGAGGATATGCAGAGAGATTTAAAGAGCAGAAAATACATTTGCTGCTTTTTGCAGCAAATGATTTTTGTTTGATCTTTTTGCAAACAATGATTTTTAGGGGTTCATTGAATTTTCTTTCAGCTTTTATGTGCACTTGAAATTAAAATTAAAAAGCTAAAAAACAGAGAAAGAAAAGGAAGAATGTACAACTTTTATAAAAAAACGGAGGAGCAGGAGCAAAATCTAAAGAAGAGGGGAGAGGAGGAGTGGGGGGAGGAGCTGGAGGAGGCCTAAGAAAGAAGTGGCTTGAGGAGGAAGAAAAAGGAGAAGGAAGAGAGAGGGTGGAGAAGGAGGGGGAGGGGGCGGGGGTGGATGGAAGAGAAGATGGAAGGAGGAGGGAGGTGGAGGGAGGAAACCGGAAGGAGAGGATGGAGGGAGGAGGTGGAGGGAGAAGTGAGCAGGAGGAGCGGAAGGAGAATGGGGGATAAGCTATGTCAGTACGACCCAGGCCCACAGGACACTACTCAGCATTTTCTCCACATACTTTTCCATGACCACACGTGTTTACATGCACTATTTTCCACTGAAATGATCTCTATGTGGAGCCTACCATGAGTAGCTTATGTCGGGAGAAATCAGAGTCTGGGTAGCAGACAGCATAACTTCGTAGCTGTCATGATTTAAATGGCCACTTTGATTTTAATTGCTTCACTTCATGCAAATTCCCCAATGTGGGCTGGTGCTGCAGGTCCCAGCACAAGAGTGGCATTTACTCAGCCTAATCACTTTGTTTCCTACTGAAAGCAAGTAACTCTACTATGCCTTTCACTTTGACTCTTAGTGGTGATAGTCACCTCAATAGCAAATGGATTAGCCACATTAGTTTTCTTGTCTATATGCTCGTATCTCTTTCTTAAAGAATTTCTACAAGGCTGCAAAAGCATTGAGGCCAAGGATAATGTTCTTCACTTGTTTGATTCCCAGATTCTATCATGGTGCTGGCACACAGTAGGCGCTTAACATATGCTAACTGACAAACTGGATGAACGTCACATACATCTAAAATATTTTCATAAGGACTGAAAATTATCTGTATTGCTCTCCTCTTCATTGTTCTGGCAAAAATATATTCTAGGAATTAAAATGAATAAGGGGAGTGTAGATGACCAAGATGAGCCCTCTGTCCGCTTCATTATCTGGGTTCACATTTGCAAACCATTGATGAGTTTCTTCTTCTTAAATGGAATAATGACTTTGTCATAAAGGAAAAATGTTGATTGACAGGATATTTTGACATAAAGATTTTCCATATCTTGTCTTAAACCCTTGACATATGACAATCTGAAAATTCAGGATAAGACATCATCAAATTTAGTTAATATTTATGCTGTGTTATAAATTAAGACATACTCCACGTACAAATTTTTCCAAAGCTAGAAATGTTTGAACACCACTGCTGTTGGTGACTGTGATAGAAAACACTGGGTAGGGAGTGGTGTTTCTCTACTCAGGCAGATATCATTTCACTTACCAACTAGTTCAAAAGTGTGCATCTTTGAAGGTCACAGCATTTCAGAGCCTCAATTTTCTCAATTTATAATGAAGCTACACTCAATACAATAGCTGTTTGTGAAGAAGAAAAGAGATAGTTACCATGACCTTCTGTATGATTCACGGACAGCTTTCAGGCTATGTAAGAACCTTCCAAAATTGTATATGAAAAGTGTGTGTGTGTGTGTGTGTGTGTGTGTGTACATTTATGTACATAAGTATATTTCTCTGGAGACAAGTTCATCCCTTTGGATTCTCAAAAAAAAATCTATGACCACAGGAGTTTTAAAACCACTGCAAAATGTGTCCACTGTAAAGAAATTGATATTCAGACACACACAAAAATCAATATGTGCACTCAAATGTTTATTCACAAACCTCTTCTGTTTTGTGGAGTTGTGAGGGTGGGTAGTGAAGAGAATGTATGTGAATGTTGGGTCAGGAAGATGGGTACCCAGTCTAACCCCATTGTTCAATGGCTGCAGAATGGTGAGCAAGTGGTAGAAGAGAACTACTAATTCCAAGAATGGCTTTGCTGTCAAGATCACGCAAGGAAAAGAGAAAAATATCCCTTAAGTGTTGATACACATGACTCCCACTTTTAATTTTACCACTTCCATCGCCCCTTAGTTTTTTTTATTCTCTGAATCAAGTCGTCTGCATTGCTCAGTGTTTTCTTACTGATATTATTTTTGCACTTGTCTTCATGAGGAGATGTAGTTTTCCTCTTCCCCCGTGGCTTGCTGTAGGACAGCTATCAAACCACTGGCCTCTGACAAGTTCTGTGGATTCCAGTCAACCCCTGTTAGCCAGGGGAAACACAGCTGCAAAATGAATCATCTGTCCACTCAGGATCCATGCAGCTGGGAGAATCTTGTTATTTTACTGTCACTGAGCTTTCATGAGGTCTTTCACGTTTGTCCATACCACATAGTCATGAATGTGAAGAATACGAACATTTGCTCATATTACTTTTTACTTTCTGGATGCTTCTTCTGCTTCCCTGTGTATTCCATGAGGAAGTATCATTGACCAACAAGCTATGACTGCTGTCCCTTTCTGCAGTTGAAGGGACAGGGACAATTACGTAAGGGGGTGCAATTCTACAGTGGAATGTTAGAGACTAAATTTTGGAAACAAAGGTCTGTTAGAGGAAGCAAAAGAATAAATAACATAAGCTATAATCTTTAAAAGATGTTTTCACTGAGTGGAGATTTCTAGTTTGTAAATATTTCTTTCAGTATTTAAATAAGAGTGCTCCAGTATTTTCTTGTTTCTATTATTTCCAATAAGAAATCTGCTATTATCTTTATCTTAATTCCTTTGTATATAACATGCCTTCTTCTCTGTTGTAGATTCAATATTTTTTTCTTGATAATGGGTTTTAAGCAATTTAATTTTAGTGTGATTTACTTTGTGTTTCTAAGCTTATGGTTTTTTCTTTTTTTAGCTACTTAGCTTTCCAAAGATATATGATACAATTATAGTAACTTCTTGAGATGTCACTGTCTGCCAAATCTAACATGTTTTTCTGTTTGCTCCAATTGATTAATTTTTAACCTTATTATGGGTTATATTTTCTTGCTTTTTATACCTAATAGTTTTTGAATATATGCCAGATATTGTGACTTTAACTTGTTGAGTACTGGATATTTGTGTTCCTGTTAATCCTCAGCTTTTTTTTTTCTGGGATGTATTCAAGTTATTTAAAAAGAGCTGGATTTTTTATATTTTGCTTACACAGTCTTTTAGGTAAGGTTAGAGCAGTGGTCAGTCTAAGGGTATTTATTCCCCATGACTGAAGCAAGACCCTTCTGTTTGCCCTACCCAGTGCCCTGTGAATCATGGAGGTTTTCCAGTCTAGCTTGTGAAAATTAACTATTCATGACACTTTGTTACATGCTATACTCTTTATTATAATCCATTTAAGTGGATCTTGTTCTGGTCTCACGTAGTCTCACTTATATGCACCAATCATCAGTCAGCTAAGTATGTAGTTAGGTGGACTCTGCAGATATCTGGAGTTGTCTCTTTGTAAAACTCTCTTTTCATTCCAAGATGATTGCCAGGCGTAGGGCACTGGATGCTCATTTGTATTGACTATCAGACCTGCAAGACATTGGTTAGTCTCATTTAGAGACACACTATCAGGCCTGCTCAGAATAAAGCATGGTAAACCTTCTTCAAATGGGAGTAGACAAAACTGTATCATGATGGGTTCAATTGTAGGGGGACTTCTCAGCTTTAGCCTGTGCTGTGTCAATGCACATCAGTGAGCTGGTGGAAAACACCCAGCAGAAATACTGGTCAGTAGGAACTGAGAGTCCTCCAAATAAAAAAATACTGCAAAGGACATTGTAGCAGCTATGCCTGTGACCCAGGGACTTCAGCATGGTGGGACTTCAGCATGGTGGTCAGAGGAAAGTAAGGATTCTCAGAACAATATATTCATAGTTTCTCAGAACAATATGGGTCCAAGAATGTTAATAGCAATTTAATGTTTGCTGGCACGCACACACACACACACACACACACACACACACACAAAACACATATGTACAAAAAAAGAGAAAGAGAGCAACAAAGGCAAAATCAAATATAAAGAGATTTCCAAAAAGTTAGATATTAATTCTCAAATGCACTTAAGAATATTGTTTCAAAATGACTTGAATAGAATATAATACAAAAAAATGAGCATGCCATGGACTTCTCATGCACTTCCCACTTACTCAAACCTCCAAATTTGACTTACCACCCATCCTATCAAGCATTAACAACCCCAAGAGTTACGGAGCTTTCCATAAGACTAGTGGAAATCTTAGGATGTTAGCTCATCAGCAGCATGTGGGAGATAACACCTAGAAGCATCATTTGGAGAGACATTTAGCAGAGGAGGTGAGACCCTGTGTGAAGAGTAAAGAAGTAATGATCAGTCAATTTGGGATTAGTGCCTTAATGTGACCTTACTTTCACTATGAAACTGGATATACTCTGCAAAAATCAGCCTCTAGTTTGGGAAGAGGTCTTAGCTCCTATCCTAGGTAGTGTTCTGTGTCTCTGCTGTCCAATATGGTAGCCACCAGCCACATGTGGCTATCTAAGCCGTGAAATGTACCCATTGTAACTAAAAATTAATTTTTAACTTTACTTAACCTTAATTAATTTGATTCAAACTTAAATAGTCACTTGTGGCCAGTGCATGCCATAGCGGACCACAGTGTTTGAGACCATAGTGAATTGACAATGTGGACTGTGGAAATAGATGCCAAATCATAAATCCAAACGTTCGCTTTTATTAACTGTGCATCCTTGGGCAACCTATCCTTTTCACACTTTAATTTTAACAGTTTTTATGTGGGAAAAATAATTATAATCACTTCATGGTTCTATTGTGATGATAAAGTGATGATACTTACGCAAAGTGCTTAGAAAATATGTGGTGCATACTAAATGCTTAATATGTTAGTTATCATTAATGTTACCACCTTCATTATTTTTTCTCTTATCTATTGGCTCTTAAATAATTCTACACACTAATAGTCAATAAATGCCTGTAGCCACTACACAGTATTCTTTCTATCATTTCCTGTCACTTCACACTTAAAATAAATTTCTGGTGGAGTGATAGAGGAGGATGTGGCTGATGCTAGAAGACTTTGCCAGTTTTGATGTTGAGGCTAGGGTCGGAAATGAATTATGGAACATGCAGAAAAGACAGAGTAGAGCCCTAAATAAATGGTCTATTCAGAAGAGGATGCAGAAGCTCTGAATTATGGGACTTTCAAAGGATTGTTTATTGTCAGTAAATCTGCATCTACTAGTATTTTGAGCTTTTTTAGATCTGGTAGCAGCACTCTGATCAAGACAGACAATTTCCCATCTACATACAGAGTTTTCTCATCCATAGTAAATCCCACTCTCCTATGGGCAGTCACCTTCTTATTTCTATCACCATAGTTTTTTGTGTCTAGCTTATTCCTTTATTGACATTGCAATGCAATGTTTCCAAGGTGCATGTTGTTGTAATATATTTGTAGTACATTCTTTTGCAATTTCTGAGTGTTATTCTGTTATATGCTACAATTTGTTTATCCATTATCTTATTGATAAACAATTGGTTTTTTCCACTTTGAATATTATGAATTGAATTACTATTAATATTCTTTGTACACATATTTTTGTAGACAAATGCCTTTCTCTGTTTTAATTTTTTTAATTATTATTTTTTATTTTACTTTAAGTTCTGGGATTCATGTGCAGAATGTGCAGGTTTGTTACATAGGAATACATGTGCCATGGTGGTTTGCTGCACCTGTCAACCTGTCATCTAGGTTTTAAGTCCCGCATACAATAGGTATTTGTCCTAATGCTCTGCCTCCCCTTGCCCGCACCACCCAACATGCCCTGGTGTGTGATGTTCCCCTCCTTGTGTCCACGTGTCCTCATTGCTCAACTCCCACTTATGAGTGAGAACAGGTGGTGTTTGATTTTCTGTTACTGTATTAGTTTGCTAAGAATGATGACTTCCAGCTTCCTCCATGTCTCATCAAAGTACATGAACTCCCTCTTTTTTATGGCTGCATAGTATTCCATGGTGTATATGTGCCACATTTTCTTTATCCAGCCTATTACTGATGGGCATTTTGTTCCAAGTTTTTGCTATTGTATATAGAGCTGTAATAAACATACATGTGCATGTGTCTTTAAGGTAGAATGATTTATAATCTTTTGGGTATATATCCAGTAATGCAGTTGCTGGGTCGAATGGTATTTTTAGTTCTAGATCCTTGAGAAATCACCACACTGTCTTCCACAATGGTTGAACTCATTTACACTCCCACCAACAGTTTTTCTATTTCTCCATAGCCTCACCAGCATTTGTTGTTTTTTGACTTTTTAATAATTGCCATTCTAACTGGTGTGAGATGGTATCTCATTGTGGTTTTGATTTGCATTTCTGTAATGGCCAGTGGTGATGAGCTATTTTTCATACATTCATTGGCTGAATATATGTCTTCTTTGGAGAAGTGTCTGTTCATATTCTTTGCCTACTTTTCGATTGGGTTGTTTTTTTCTTGTGTATTTGTTTAAGTTCCCTTGTAGATTCTGGATATTAGACCTTTTTCAATAGGTAGCTTGCAAAAATTTTCTCCCATTCTGTAGGTTTCCTGTTCACTCTGATGATAGTTTCTTTTGCTGTACAGAAGCTCTTTAGTTTAGTTAGATCCCACTTGTCAATTTTGGCTTTTATTGCAATTGCTTTCGTATCGAATGGTGAAATTGCAGGGTCATAGGGTAGATGTTATAATAAATTGCCAAACGGATTTTGAAAGTGTAGTTGTACTATTATACATTCCTACTTAGCCGTGCATGACAGTTCTGGCTACTTCATTTTCTCACTTGCATTTGATACTATCAGTTGTCAATTGTTTTGAATCATACTAGTGGTTTTAAATGGTATCTCATTGCAGTTGTATATTTCATGTCCTAATACTGATGATGTTGAGAAGCAATCTTAACTGGTTTAAATATTTTCTCCTTTTCAGGCTGGGTGTGGTAGCTCACGCCTGTAATCCCAGCACTTTGGCAGGCAGAGGCAGGTGGATCATGAGGTCAGGAGATTGAGACCATCCTGGCCATGGTGAACCCCGTCTCTACTAAAATATAAAAACTTAGTCGGGCATGGTGGCATGTGCCTGTAGTCCCAGCTATGCAGGAGGCTGAGGGATGGGAAACACTTGAAACTGGGAGATGAAGGTTACAGGGAGCTGAGATGGTGCTGCTACACTCCAGCCTGGCGAAAAAGCAAGACTCCATCTCAAAAAAGAAATTTCCTCCTTTTCTACTATGTTACAGTATTTCAAGCTTTTTCTTCTAGGCTAGGTTTTGGCTGTTTGTTGCATCTCACAAATATTTTTACATTGTGTTTCCATTGATATTCAGTTTAGAATATTTTCTAATTTTCCTTGGATTTCTTATGTAAGCAAGGAGTACATAGTGGTGTACCAATTAATTTGCAATACTTCTTGATAACTTATAAGGCTAATATTTAATTTAATTAATTTATATTCAAACATGCTTTGTAAGATTTCAAATAATTTTTATGTATTGAGACTTGTTTTATGGCTGAGCATATGGTCTAGCTTTGTGAGCATTTTATGTGCACTTGAGAAAATAATATGTATTCTGAAGCCATTAAGTGTAGTGCTGTGTAATTGTCAGGCCTAATTGAGTTGTACTGTTGTTAAAATCTTTTACATATTTACTGATTTTTGGACAATAGCTAAATCAATTGCAAGGAGGGGGGTTAAAATCTCCAGTTGTAATAAATAATTTATCTACTTCACCCTTTAGTCAGTTCTTGCTTCATGTATCTTGAGGCTCTGTAATTAGGTGCTTACGAATTTGAAATTTTTATGCCTTTCTGAATAATGGATCATTGGTCTGCTGGTGGTAGAGTCTCTCAGTCTTTGCTTATGTGAAAGTGCTTTTATTTTGCCCTGTTTTTTAAAGGATAATTCCATAGATATAGAATTCTAAGGAATTTTTTCTTTCAAATGTTAAAGATGTCAAATCATTACATTACTGGCTGAACACTTTGAACTTAAGAGGTGTGGTTTTATGTACCTTGATGGGGCAGGTTGGTAGAAAGCAGAAAGGATTTACCAACACACTCTGACTTATCAGGACCCTCTGACTTGGCAAGACTTAGACTCAAAACTTGCTCCATTGTGTGGAAACTCTTGCTTTCCTGGGACTCCTTGGAGTTTTCTCTGTACATGGATAGTGCAGCTGTCCCAAGGGGATCTGAGAAGAGTTGAGGCTTCTCCTTTTTAAGGACTTTCTCTCAATTTTCAATTACTCCAGTAGCCTTGAACTCTGTCTTCTAACACTTCAAGAATGTCATTCTTCATAAGTTTCGGTTGCACCATGCCTTAGGGACTGTGGTGTACACTTAGGAGAAAATCCCCATAAGCATGAGTGAGTGTAGTCCTCCTCTTTCAAGACTTGACTCTCATCCAGGTTCTGCCTACTTTTGATGCTCCTTGCTGCCTTTGTTATCTTTGTGACCTTGAATCCTATAGCAGTGACTCCACCATTATAGGCTCCAGAACTCCAACCTTGTATCTTTCTTTACTGTCTTATTCTGCACTCTATAAAACAGTAGATCGCCATTAAATATTTGTTGATTTTTTTAATTTTTACTTTATATACTTAATTTGAAAAGATATTGAAGCGTCCTTAGCCTTCTATTAAAAGCAGTAAAATAATATATCTCAAAAAAGCAAACATTTGGAAATTAAACAGCACAGCTCTAAGTAACCCATGGGGAGAATGTTAATACTCATTGTGTGGGTCATGTGCAGTGGCTCACATTTGCAATCCTCAGCACTTTGGATAGCTGAGGTCGGAGGATCACTTGCGCCCAGGAGTTTAAGACCAGCCCAGGCAACATAGCAAGACCTTGTCTCTCCAAAAAACAAAACTTAAAAATTAGCTCAGTGAGTTGATGTGTGCATGTAGTGGCAGCTACTTGGCTGAGGTGGGAGAATCACTTGAGCTCAGGAGTTTGAGGCTGCAATGAACTATGATTGAGCCACTGTACTCCAGCATGTGCAACAGAGCAAGACATTGCTAAAATACAAACTAACAACAATAACAAAAACTGGTTTTAAGTATTCCATAAAAGGACTCGAAAAACATCAGTGTTACCCTTGCCCCTAGGGTTGCCATATTCAGCAAATACAAGTTTAGGACACTTAATTAGATTTAAATTTCAGATTCGCAAATAATAATTTTTGGTATAACTATGTTTCATGTAATATTTGGGACATAAGTGTAGGAAAATGTGCTTGTTGTATATCTAAAATTCAAATTCAACTTAATGTCCTACATTTAATCTGTCAACATAACTCCCTCCTCCCTCTTTTCCTTGCCTCCGGCTTGTTTGCATACAGCAATATGAAACCATGAGCTGTCACCATTCATGAGCTTTGGACTTTGGGCACCATGGGAGATCTGGCTGTGGCATGGAAGAAACACTTTGACAGGCTTCCTGATAATTTGCTTTACATATTTTCTACTCTCTAAATACTGTGATGGAGTGGGAGTGGGAGGTAGGGACAGAGTGTGGGGCCCACAGCAAGCCTTAGAATTGTCCCAGTGAGAAATAGCTGCCTGCTTTGCTGCCTGCTGTGGACTCCTGGCATGTCCACCTTGGTCATGGTTGGAATGGGGCAATGAAACCTCTTGCAAACACCAGGATTTTTTCTCTTTCCAAAAGTATTCTAAGGAAAATTTTTTCAAAAATAGTACATTTGTCTTACTGGGTGATAATTACCATAGAACTCTTTTCCCTCAGCTAATTCCCATTGTATGGGTTTGTTATAATTTATTTACAAATTACTCTATCAGTGGATGCAACTCCAAAATTTCATCATGTGGAAATAAATGAAGATCAACTAAACAAGAACGAGCAGAGGCTATTTGTTCAGAATTTGCTGTATCACAGGAGTCAGTCATCATCATGTGCCTCTTGGCTAAGACTCTAAGGCAGACAAGGAGTGGGTGAGCTCTGTAGTGGACAGAAGAAAGGCTTCAGGTGTGCCCTGATGGAGGCTGTTGGTTGGCATGGGAACCTGGAGGTGGACTCACCGAAACGGGGTATCCTATGGGATTGATTAGAGAATATATTTGGCTATTTCTGGTTGGCACTAAGTTGGAAGCTGGAAAACAAAATTAGAGAAGCTTTTCAGAGTTTAATAAAATCTTAGCTATTTTGTTATGGGAATCACTATTTGGCTTACTGGACTGGCTGCTAGAGACCTTGTCCTCTGGCTTATAGATAACAGGCTGGATTCTTGGGCTGGTTCCTGTAGATAAGGGGTTGGCATCCTGGCCATGCTGCCTCAGATTGTAGGTCAGAGTTTTTATGTTATACATGTTCTGGCCATTGTCCATCTGTATATTCAGACTCTCAATTAGTAGAAATTATGCTGATTTATTGCCTCTGCCTATCTTGCTCTTCTTACTCAAAATTGAATTGCCTGTTTTTGCCCTACAGTTTTATATAAATGTTAGAATCAGTTTGTTGAGGTAAAGCATATACACACAAACTGAATTAAAATTTACAAATTCTGTTATGGAAAACCAAACACCACATGTTCTCACTCATAAGTGGGAGTTGAACAATGAGAACACATGGTCACAGAGAGGGGAACATCACACACCAGGTCCTGTCAGGGGCTGCGGGGCAAGAGGAGGAAGAGTATTAGGACAAATACCTAATGCATGAGGGGCTTAAATCCTAAATGATGGCTTGGTGGGTACAGCAAACCACCATGGCACATGTATATCTATGTAACAAACCTGCACATTCTGTATACGTATCCCAAAATATAGACAATAATAAAAATTCTTTTATGACTGATTAGAAATTTCAATAAGAATTCTTATACTCTGATATTATCTGTTTCAGGTACATGTTGGATTGTTTAATTAATAGCAGCTTTTCTGGACTCTTATTTCTCCTTGTTTATGTTGAGATTCTTTGTTCCAGTTACACATAAATGTAGCCAGTACTCTTAATGCCCTCCCTTTGTCCTTGGTGCCTGAGGTCTCACAAGGGTGGGTCCTGGTGTCGGTGTCCCGTCCATTGTGCTGAACCCTCAGTGGACACTTACAGGTTTGATCTGGGATCGAGAAACTATAATCCATGGAGAAAATCTGGGTCATCACCTGATTTTCTGATTGCTTCACAATCTAACAATGCTTTTACATTTTTAAATGGGAAGAAAGAAGAAGAGAAAGAAAAGGCTGAGAAGAAATAGAAGATTTCATGACTCGTGAACATTGTATGAAATGCAAAGTTCAGTGTTCATAAAGAAAATGTTATTGGAACACAGCTGGGCTCCTTAACTGAGGGGTTGCCTATATCTATGTGTATGGTGTAATAGCTGGTTGAGTCATCGTGACAGAGATGGAAAAGGACTGTGGATGGCTAAGCCTCAACTGTTTTCTATCGGGTTCTTCACAGGATGTTTGCCAACTCCTGGTCTAGATTCTGTATTCTCAATGGCTGAGTAATTTTCTTGATATTTTTCTTTGATAATTTCCTCTCATCCATATTCTGTTCTCTTTTTCAGAAATTTATCCTGTGTCTACATTCTATGTCCTGGGCTAATTTTATCGTTTTCTAATTTTTCTCCCCAATCTTTCTTTTTTCCTACAAAGTTTAAATAGCTCTGTAAAGTCTGTGACAAGTTTTCACATTATTTAGAATTACAAAAATTTGGGCAACCCTTTGGATCTATATTTTATGTGTCATTATTGAAAAGGATGAATATTATATAAAATTGTGATGTTCAATAAAATTACTACAATCATCTTCAAACCACATACTGCTTGATGGTATCAAATATAATAGTGACATTAAGAAGACGCGGTCAAGAAAATATGTTTCCTAAAAATACCTTCTTTGAGTAATAGTTATAAGTGGAGGCATAATATAGCAAGATAAATACTTAAAAATATTGAGAGACTTCATTATTCTGTTAGATTTTCCTGTGTATTTTCCCAAATTAAGATTTAAAGCTAAGAAAATATGCTTAATTCTATGTTTATTTTGAGGTGCAAATTTTGTTTCCCATAAAACAAGGGAAATTCTGTCAAAATAAGATTCCATCATTTTCATGGCCTAGTGTTTTTTAATTAGTGAAGTAGAAGGTTTTAAATTCTCTGTCATCAAAAGAAAAAGTAAGATGTTTTGTGTATATCATGACTAAATAACCACATGCTTTAAATAATTGATATTAAAAATCAAATATAATTTCCTTTTAATAGCACAAGAAACTTCACTTAAAACATGTGAGGCTGACATCTGAGTCTTTCATGCTACTGCTGTAGTGACATCTGTATTAACCATTGTCGGTGAGACATTTTTCAGCTCTAAAAATAATATGACAACTGCATCCAGGCAATGCTTCCATTTGCACAGAGTTGGCAGAGTGTGAATGCTGACTGCCTTACATCTGCAGACTGTCTCAAGCTATCCCAGGCTGTGAAAGATACAGGTCCTAGTCTCAGCACAGACACATAAATGATGCACCACTCACAAATCATGGGGCCCTCCCTTACTGACCTGGATATACCTGTAACTCTCCAGAGCTATCCAGGGGACCTGTTAAGAACACTTTGGAGCCAGATGTGGTGGCTCACACCTGTAATCCTAGCACTTTGGAAGGCTAAGGCAGATGGATCACGAGGTCATGAGATTGAGACCATCCTGGGCCACATGGTAGAACCCTGTCTCTACTAAAAATACAAAAATTAGCTGGTCTGTGGTGGCGCGTGTCTGTAGTACAAGCTACTCAGGAGGTTGAGGCAGGTGTATCACATGCATCCGGGAGGCAGAGGTTGCAGTGAGCTGAGATTGTGCCACTGCACTCCAGCCTAGCAACAGAATGAGACTCTATCTCAAAGAACAAAAAGAACATTTTGGCTGCCAGACTGGCAGATACACATGCACCCACGCACACACTCGCACACACACTCGCGCATGCACACACACACACATAAAGGTAGGGCTCCTGCTCAGTGCATAGGGTGGCAGTCAGTCCACTTTGCCTAGAGTCTAGGCGCCTGAGCTTAAAAGTAGAAACAAACTGAGAAACAGGAAGGGAAGATCAGAAAGGATGAAAAACATGTGTGTTATCCCTCATATTTCATTTCCCATGGCTTATAAGTTATTCCAATTACTTATTAGTAGGTTTCTTCCCACCTCATTTATGTATTCAATTATTCATTGTAACCAAGATCTTTTCATTTATTCAACAATTACTCAGAGAGAACCCGCTACTTACTAGGTACTTATATGGATTCTGGGTATACCATAGGGAACAAGACAGTAAAAAAACCTGTTCTCAAGCCTATTGCATGTTATACACGAGGAATTTGGTACCTAAAATAGATAATATCAGATAGTAACAAATGCATGAAGGCAACAGAGCAGGGTAAGACGATAAACTGTGCTTGTGGGGTGAGGGCTACTTTTTAAAGTGGCATTCAAGCCTGGCCAGTGTCTGCAATGACCGAGGCCTGGAATGATGAGGATCCAACCCTGAGGAGTTCCCCAGGATGGCACTTTGGGCACAGGGAAAGAGGCGAGGCCTTGAAGTGGGCTGGGCACAGGGCAGGGGATGCAGGAGGGCTGGGCGGTCACAGGTCAGAGGAGGAGCATCAGTGAAGCCCTCATGTGATGGAGGGCCCTAAAGGAGAAGCCATGGGTCTCCCTGCCCCTTCATTTATAGATGCCATTGGTTCATTCTCCCCTTTCACTGTTTCTGAATATCCAACGTCCTCTTCTCTCCAGTAGACCAGTGAATTCCCAGGGGTGTTGTATTACACATATACCAGCTCTTGATTCCACTGGAGAAGAAGTCGGGCAGTTGAGAGCCATGGCTTTGTCCCTGGTAGCCCTACTTGGCTCAGCCTTGGCCTCAGCTGGGACTGGAGCAAGGGCCTGTTCTCTGATTTCCATGTCTGAAGGCACAGACACACCACTGCACCAAGGTCTAGGCTGGAGAGTCAGGCAGAAGCATCAGTGTGAGAGAAGGATGATGTTAAATTAAAGGCATATCAAGGGCATGGGGAGTGGAAGATGAGGAATTATTAGACACTCTAGGTCTTTAGAAAAATCTGCTATCTTCTGTTTCCCAGACTGGCTGTCCCGATCTTCTCCTCATTTGTGTTCTGTCTCCTTCCTCATCACTGCAGTATATAATTCAGGGTTTATCCACCTCTAATGCTCCCTAGCTTCAAAGTGCTTATGCCCTCAGGGATTTACTTTCTATTCTAGGCATTTCTTTATGCTAGAGTTTTTGTAACAATTCTTTTTAGAGTTAATTTCTTAAAATAAATTTCAGTGACAGCTGTTTAAATAAGGTTTTAACCCCATTTATTTAAAACGTTTTTAAAGAATATACCGTGTACCTGATTCTATGGTAGATTTTGGAAATGTTGCTGAACCAGATATTTTCTGAAACTCTCAGTGTATTGGGAAAAAAGAACTAACCTAATAAGTATGCAAAAATTAACTGAATATAGTTGTGATGAGTACTAAAAATTAAATTATAGTGGAGAATGCAGTTATTTTGATGGATTATGTCTTTCCTAAAGAAGAATTATTTACTCTGAAATCTGAAGTAAGAATAAGAATTAGCTGGGGAAAAGATGGGCAGGAAATATCCAGGACAGGAAAGGCACAGGAGGGTAGGATTTTCCAGTGGAAGAAATTTCATGCTTGAAGTTACTGGAGTGGTATCCTTGAGGAATGAGTAGAAGGTCAGTATGAATTGCAGTAAGAATTGTGATATGGGAGACTAGGCAGATAGGTTAAGGGCACATTATCAAAACCTTTGAAAATTTATGGAGTTTACTTTTGTTTCTTAAGAGGAAAGAGTATGTTAAATAAAGGCCTGAACAATTGCAGTGGCTCATATCTCCTTCCAGGAATAGGAATTGCCTTTAACAGAGTAGATGGGCACTGCCTGAGTCTAGTTAAGAACTGGCTTGGCCACATGTTCAGTTGCTAACAATGAATGGCCTTTCTAGATTGCCTAGTGACTGGGAAGGTTGATGAGGGCGCCATTTCTGACCTAGTCCCCTAGATGTTTAGACATATAAAAACATTCATACGAAGAAACTTATCATTGGCATTGCACACAGTGGGCAAAAAGCTAAATTTTAAAAAATATAGAAAATAAAAAATAAGATCATTCCTAACTTCAAATCATACATAAAAATTAATTCCAGGCATACAATCTACCTCAATATGCAAATCAAAAAGAGAAAACTTCTAGACATAGGAGACTATCTTCATGATATTGAGGAAGGATAAATTGACAAGTTTATTGAAAAGAAGAAAGAAAATTATTAAGGACAGCAAAACGGATTGGTAAGGTTGATTGCATGAGAAGTAAAAACTACTGTTCAACAGAAGATCACCTTTAAGAATATATAGAAACTGCCCACTTTTTACTTTAAATTTTCGAACAGTTTTAGATTTACAGAAAAGTTGCAGAGAGAGTATATCCCCACATTTGTTTCCCTATTATTGACATCTTACGTTAACATGATATATTGGTCACAAGTAATGAAAAGGTTGCATATAGAAACATTCTATGTAGGTATTATTGACACATTGCTATTAACTAAATTCCACTTGGATTTTCTAATGTCTTCGATTGGTTCCAAGATCCCATCGGGAAACAACATTACATTGAGTTGTTATGCCTTTTTATGACAGTTTCTCAGAGTTCCCATGTCTTTGATGATCTTGAGAATGTTGAGCAGTACTGGTAATTAGCTCAGAACAATTTGGGTTTGGTTGGTGGTTTTTTTTAGGGTTATATTGGGATTATATTTGAGGCTTGGGGAAGACCACAGAGATAAAACACCATTTTCATCATGTTCTATCAAAAGAACATAGTACCAGGCTGGGCGCAGTGGCTCAAGCCTGTAATTCCAGCACTTTGGGAGGCTGAGGCTGGTGGATCACAAGGTCAAGAGATCAAGACCATTCTGGTCAACGTGGTGAAACCCCGTCTCTACTAAAAATACCAAAAATTAGCTGGGCATGGTGGCACGTGCCTGTAATCCCAGCTACTCAGGAGGCTGAGGAGGGAGAATTGCTTGAACCCAGGAGGTAGAGGCTGTAGTGAGCCGAGATCGCGCCATTGCACTCCAGCCTGGGTAACAAGAGCGAAACTCCATCTCAAAAAAAAACCCAAAAAACTCCATCTCAAAAAAAAAAAAAAGAAAAAGAAAAAAAAAAAGAACATAGTACCAATGCAAGCATCACTTCTGCTGTTCAGCTTGATTCCAGGGCTGAGGTACTGGTTGTCACATTTCTCCCCAATAAAGTCCCTTTCCCCCTCGCCTTTTAGAAGGAAGTGTGCAACCCACAACATACCTCAGATATAGGAGTATGTCTCACCTCTCCGAGGGAGGCCGTATGTACATGAAGTATTTGGAATTCTTTTGACTATTATTTGGAAATTTATCTTCCCTCCTCCCCTATTTGTGGACTTATACAATTATTTATTTATATCAATATGGACTTGTGGATATGTGTTTTGTATTTTCGTTATAATCCAATATTACATTATTTATTTTGTTGCTCACATAGTTTGTACTTCATTGATCTTTCATTTGGCTCCTGTGTTCATTTTCTTACTTTCTAACCTAAATAATGCAAATTGAGTTATTTTTTAATTGTGTTTTTTTTTCCACAGAGTAAAATGTGCAGAATTAGCACAGACTCCTAGCCTAGTGTGATAAACCACTTACTGATGTCAAAAGGACCTAGATTCCTTCCATGGCTGTGCTCAGAATCAATTTCATCCTAAGGACAGTTTTTTTCCTAGTCAAAATATAGCTTCCAGTGGCAACAGGAGCTTTCACTTCTTTATTTTTCTCCAATAAGAATATTAAAACAATCTTCCTCTGAGTCAATATGTAAACCTTCCCTCTGTAACTGAAGAGACAGGTGAAACCAGATGTTGGATTTGCAACCAAGTGTCTCTTCCATTCCACACTTGACCTAAACTCAACAGCTAAGTCTCCTGTCTGTGAGCATCTAGTCCAAGACAAAATGTACTGAGAATAAGTTCAAATAAATTTATGAAGACTTACATGGAATTCTGTATCTGTGAGTAAATAGACACTAAATATAGACCCTAAACTAAAGCAGCTAAGAGATACGAGAAAATAAACATCAAAATTCAATACTAGCTTGTGTGCTATCCATATTCAAAGGCATGGATCTGAACATAAAGGAAGGCAGGATGACGTTTGTAACATGTACCTGACGGAAACGTGGGAGAAAAATCAGGACATCATGAAACAATCTCTCTCAGACAAAACACCTGCCACAGGATGTGTTAAATTAATAAAAAAACAACATAAGTAATTATTACAAAATTAATATGTTTAGTAGGGAAAAAACAAATCTCCAAAGTAAAATGCAATTGCCAATAGCAATCCAGGGCACCTAGTGAGAGTAAAGAGAGAGTAGTTTTAAGGTATCTTCAAATGAATTACATTTTGAAAACACTCAGGAACATACACTGAGGCTTGATTCCATGGCTAGTGGATGAATGATTCATTCATTCATTTAACAAATATTTAATAAACTCAAATAATGTCCCAAGCACCATAGTAGGTTTTGTGTCTCAAAGACAGCATCCAAAGTGATAAGTATATAAAAGTGACATGAAATCAATGAACATTTTTCTTCTGAACTCTAACTATCCCTTTATTAGTATGACTCCTGAAAGAATTTCCTCAAACACCTACTCGTTACACATCTGCTGTCTTTTCTTGAATTATTGGCATGTTGTCCGAAATTTTTTCCAAATCCTTCTTGCTCTTGTTTGTCTTCAGCCAGCATCAAGGTAATGAATTGTGGTGATGGTTATATGCACAGCCCTGGACATATCCTACAAACCACTGAATCGTACACTTTAAAAAGTGAATTTTGTGGTAGGTGAATTCTACTGAAATTAGATATGGATATGAAAAAAATGAACAAGGCAGAACATTGTATGAAGTAGCTCATTCCCTATAAGCCTGTGCTCAGTCCAGCCTCAGCCCGTCTTTCTGGATCCACCTATTTGTGTCATATTCCCCAGTGGGACTTCTGGATTTACCACTGGACTGGGGTAGTTTGTGTGCCTACGCCATGCTTTTGCTCACACCAGTTTCTGCAAATAGTCAATTTTCTATGAGTGTTTCAAGAAGCAACTTGACCTCTTTTTTTTTTCATTTTTTTTAGAGAAGTAAAGAAAGAAAGAAAAGGACTGAAGGAGAGGAAGAAAGAGGAAGAAAAAGAGGGAGAGAGGACAGGAATATTGCTTTATTCTAAAAATGGGTATTAATAATGGCTGATCAATATTTTGTGTATTTAAGGTGGAGAATGTATATTTTGTGTATTTAAAATGGAGAGCTCTATAAATATTTATTAAGTTTACTTGTTCTGGATCTGAGTTCAAGTCCTGGTTGTCCTCATCAATTTTCTGTCTCATTGAGTCTAAATCTCTTTATGGGTCTTATGTATCTGGGTATTAGGATCGTCAGCTCTTATTGTTGCATTGATCCTTTTACCACTATATCTTTGTTGCTTTGAAATCTATTTTATCAGATGCGAGAATTGCAATTCCTGCTTTTTATTTATTTATTTATTTTTGCTCTCCATTTGGTTGGTAAGTCTTTCTCCATCCCTTTGTTTTGAGCCTTTGTGTATCTTTGGGTATGAAATAGGTCTGGATGCAGCATACTGTTAGGTTTTGGCTGTATCTTTTGATTGGGGGATTTAGTCGACTTAAATTTAGGGTTACTACCATTTGATGTTAACTGGCCATTTTATCCATTCGTTTATATAAATCCTTCTTTATGTTGATGCTCTTTACTTTTTGGTATATTTTTAGAAAGGCTAATACTCGTTGTTCCTTTCTATATATAATGCTTCTTTCAGAAGCTCTTGTAAAGCAGGCCTGGTGCTAATAAAATCTCTTGAGTACTTGCTTGTTCATAAAAGATTTTATTTTTCCTTCAGTTGTGAAGCTTAGTTTGACTGGATATGAAATTCTGGGCTGAAAGTTCTGTTCTTTAAGGATGTTGAATATTGGGCCCCACTCTCTTCTGGCTTGTAGGGTTTCTGCTGAGAGATCTGCTGTAGGTCTAATAGGCTTCCCTTTGTGGGTAACCTGACCTTTCTCTCTGGCTGCCCTTAGTATTTTCTCCTTCATTTCAACCCTGGTGAATCTAACAATTAAGAGGCAACTTGACATCTGTTGCCAAAAGAAGGAGGGGAGAGAACACTTTCATGGTGAAAAGACAGCAAGTATTTACAAACTCTAGATTCACCTTCCCCATAAAGACTTTACATTTCAGAATTGCCATCACTATACTGATCTAGACTGAACCACAATATTACCCTCAGATGCTTATAGTGCAACAAGGACCAGAAGAGAACTTTGGAGAGGATGGAAAGGTTGAGTGAAATTGAAATGAGTGTAACATACATTTCAGATCACAGAATCCACAGACACATCCTATATTCTTTTTGACCTAGATACAGGACATTCCTGACTACTTGTCTCCTGGGTCCTTCCAGGGGGGCTCCTGCCTTCTCTGAAAAGGACTATCCTCCCATCACCCAGGGCACTCTGGGGCTCTCTACCAACAGTCCAGACCCAAAAGGCTGGGATCTAGGAAGGAAGATTTGCCATCCTTTTTCTAAACAACTCAACGAAAATAGTATCCATCTTTGGTCCTCTTTACTTTCAATGTAGCATTGCACTATCAGGTAACTGTCACGTCCCTCATTTGATTGTTTGGTTTCCCAGGGAGACTTCTATATGAGGTTGCTGGGGCTGCCATAACCAAATCGCACAGACTGGGTGGCTTAGACAACAGAAATCTATTTTCTCACACTTCCGGAGGCTAGAAGTCCAAGATCAAGGCATCAGGAGATTAATTTATCCTGAGACCTTTCTATATCCTTACCTGGTCTTCCCTCTGCACACACATCCCTGGTGTCTCTTTCTGTGTTCAAATTCTGCTTCTTAAAAGAACACTAGTCAGAATGGCTCAGGGTCCATCCTAATAGTCTCGTTTTAATTCAGTCACCTCTTTAAATGTCCTGTCTCTAAATATGACCACATTCAGAGGTACTAGGGGTTAGGATTTTTGCATATAAATCTGGGGGTGGGGAAGGCTCAATTTAGCTCATACCAGTGTCTTGTGGCTTTATGAGGCAAGGACTGCATTTGCTTTGTGTATTGTTATATCGCCAGTACCAGGAACAAAAGGATCTCAATAAATAAAAACAGTACTTTTACCCTATCTGTGGTAGACAGAATTATAAGGTTCTAAGATTTGCCCCCTATATGAATACTCCTCTTTTAGTATGGGCATGACCTATGAATATGATGGGATATCCTTCGTGTCATTGGGTTATGGGATATGCCAAAGGTGAATGAATTCTGCAAATTTAATGAAGGCCTGTGATTGACTGACTTTAAGGGTCAGTGGGGATATGATCTTGGATGGGTCTTATCCACTTAGATGGGTCCTCTAGATTTCAAGTTCAAAGATAAGAAGCAGCAGAGATGCTCTCCTCTTGGTCCTCAGGAAGCAATTTTTCAGAATGAGAAGATGGCCTCATGGCAGGGAACCCTTGGTGGCCTCTATGAGTTGCTCACCTTTATTCACCACCACAAGGAAGTGAATTCTGCCCACAACCAGTGAGTTGGGAAGAGAACCTTGCATCTTAGATATCATCACAGTCTGGAGGACAGCTTGAGATCCTGAGTAGAGGAACCAGCTCGTCCATGCTCAGAATCCTAAACCATGGAAACTATAATGTAATAAATATGTGGGAATTTTTTGGTTTTTTGTTGTGAGATAGGGTCTCACTCTGTCTCCCAGCTGGGTGGTGCAATCATAGCTCATTGCAGCCTCAGACTCCTGAGTCCAAGTAATCCTCTTGCCTCAGTCTCCCGAGTATGCCACCATGCCCAGATAATTTTTTAAAGTTTTGTAGAAATGGGGGGTCTTGCTATGCTGCTCAGTCTGGTCTCAAACTTCTGGCCTCACGCAATCCTAGCATCTCAACCTTTCAAAGCTCTAGGGTAACAGGTGTGAGCCACTGTGCCTAGCAGTGTGTGTTGTTTAAACCACTAAGTTTTCAGAAATAAAATACATGGATAATAATAATAATAATAAAACAAATAAGTGAATATACAATCTCACTATCATCTTTTCTAAGGGTAACTAATATTTAGATTGTTTACACCTTTTGGCTGAGCCCACAACCCCTATAGAGTCAGAAGACCTTAATCTCAAGGATCTCCTGACTATAGAGTTGGACTCTAGGGGCAGATGTGGAAGGTAGTATTATTTTCTTCTACTATCTTTTGAGGCTGACATCAATTTTTAGGTTTTTCATGGATTCTACATGGTCCACAGGGATGACTTTCTTCTCCAACTCTATGTTTTGTATAATGTATATATATATATAAGATATATTATGTGTAATACATTTATAATATATAACATATATATTAGGTTTGTCATTAATTTTGGTTTGCTGTCTCACTATTAGCTGTTGCTTGTCTGTAAACCTAGTCTTTCTGGCCGGGCGCGGTGGCTCAAGCCTGTAATCCCAGCACTTTGGGAGGCTGAGGCGGGTGGATCACAAGGTCAAGAGATTGGGACCATCCTGGTCACCATGGTGAAACCCTGTCTCTACTAAAAATTAAAAAAAAATTAGCTGGCCATGGTGGCGCACGCCTGTAATCCCACCTACTCAGGAGGCTGAGGCAGGAGAATTGCCTGAACCCAGGAGGCAGAGGTTGCCATGAGCTGAGATTGCGCCATTGCACTCCAGCCTGGGTAACAAGAGCGAAACTCCGTCTCAAAAAAAGAAAAAAACAAAAAAAAAAACCAACACCTAGTCTTTCTAACTGGTATGTAAATTCCTTCAATTCCGGGTTCTCATGGGAAGCAGTGTGAAAAAGTAGAAGGTCACTGTCATAGTGCCTGGAGAAAGTGAGTGATGAATTCGTGTCCTTGCAGGGACATGGATGAATCTGGAGAACATCATTCTCCGCAAACTGACACAAGAACAGAAAATGAAATACCGCATGTTCTCACTCATAGGCGGGTGTTGAACAATGAGAACACATGGACACAGGGAGGGGAGCATCACACACTGGGGTCTGTTGGGGGGAATAGGGGAGGGACAGTGTGGGGTGGGGAGTTGGGAAGAGAAAGCATGGGGAGAAATGCCAGATATAGGTGAAGGGGAGGAAGGCAGCAAATCACACTGCCATATGTGTACCTATGCAACAATCCTGCATGTTCTTCACATGTACCCCAAAACCTAAAATGCAATAAAAAAAGAAATAAAAAATAAATAAATAAAAATTTGCTATTTAAAAAAACATAAATACAATTGAACTTCAGAGACTTTGTTTAATCTTATTTGTTTCTAAACACGATTGAGAAGTGTCACTACGGATGAGAAATAAATACATGTAAACCTTCTGACATAAAGTAGGGCTCAACAGATGAAACAGCTCACATTATTAAAATTCTTTACATTTTTCCACGCATGCATTTTTGCATATTCAGGAGTTAGATAATATTGTTGAATAATTTTAAAATTCATTTTGAATATTATTCTACAGTACTTCTTTCTGACTTTTTAAAATTTACCCAAATATCCCTCTCCTCTTCTTTCTCCCAGATGACTTTATTATTATCCCAGTGCTTTCTAACTATTTTGATATCTTCTATCCCTGATGAGACAAGGCCTTCTTTGAGAGCAAAAGTTCTTTGCTTTATTTATCTTTGTGTCAAGTACATAGTTCACAAAGCTGTGTGTTTGATGAATGAATGAATCAAAAAATAAATCATTCAATCAAAAGTGATTGCAAAATCATTGAAGCAAAGTGTTTCTCAATTTTAATAGGCTTGCTGCAAGAATAGGTAGTAATTATTTCCACCTAAAAGAAGGAAGAGCTTGAGTTTTTGATGGATGGGATTTGCTGATGTGATATAGAGATTGGTTCTGGGTGAAATCGTCTCACACACTCATTCACCTTTCCTAACATTTCCTTTTGCTGGAAGAAATACCACATGCTAAATCCTGGTTCTTTGCTCAATATTTGCAATAGTAATGTGAAATAGGACAAGTGACTTATGCTCTAGAGGCCCACTTCTTTCATTCAGTAAATGAACATGATTATGCTTCCCTCAGGAGGCAGCCTCTGTAAGATAGATCAGTTGTAAGGGGAAGCACATGACAAGTCTTCCATAAACACACATCACCAATACCTCCCTCCTCTCAGCCCACACTCCCTTGTCCTTTTTTTCTTTTTCTTTTCTTCCTTCCTTCCTTCCTTCCTTCCTTTTCTTTTTTCTTTTTTTTTTTTTTGAGATGGAGTCTCACTCTGTCTCCCAGACTGGAGTGCAATGGCACAATCTTGGCTCATGGCAATTTCTGCATTTCAGGTTCAAGTGACACTCCTGCCTCAGCCTCCCAACTAGATAGGACTACAGGCGCATGCCACCACACCCAGCTAGTTTTTGTATTTTAGTAGAGACAGGGTTTCACCATGTTGGCCAGGATGGTCTCAATCTCTTGACCTTGTGATCCATATTCCTTGGCCTCTCAAAGTGCTGGGATTACAAGTGAGCCACTGTGTCTGACCTCCCACCTTGCCCTTTCTAAGTACTCCAAGATTACCTGCCTAGACCTCACAGACGAGCTTCTTATCATTAATGAGGTACTTAGCAATCATTATAGTGCTAACTTTCAGTTCACGAGGTTGACATTTTGAATGTTTCTGAATCTATTATTTATTTTTCCCAGCCTCTGTGTTACATCAGGCAATTATCAGCCCTTTGTAAGCTTAACTTTGTAATCTATGAAATGGTCATGAGGATACCTCTGCCATGGGGTTGTTGTGAGGTTGGAAGTTGTCATTCATACATTAGGGTTAATATTTTGAAAAAGACAATTGAATAAGAAATGTTAGCTCTTCCAGAATCCTCATGAAATATTACTGGACAATCATAGCTATCTTTTACAAGGTGGAGGTTGGACAAGGTGGACGCCTTCACATAGACATAATGTTGATAAATTGGAGTTAAATCCTGAGACTTCAGAACACAGAACAACACACCATCATTACTAGCATAAAAAATGGCAAGTGTTGCCACTTAAATAAAAACTCTATTTGTACCTTATAAGAACATACACACTATCTTAAAATGAATGAGTGGCCCTTTTCCATTATGAAAATAATAAATGCATCCAATTTAGATGAGATAAAAGTGGAAAACTGACTCTTTTCTATTAAAATAGTGAGAAAAAGAGACTTGAAAAATTTGCATTTTAATAAACAATTTGTAGGAAAATCTGTGACCAAAAAATAAAATTAGAAAAAAAAAAGAAAAAGAAAAAAAGGAAGGAAAAAAAAATTTTTAACCTAAGCCTTGATTAATCAAATGAACAAACCCTGAGAGGCATGAGCGTTTTTCTTGCACATTCTCTCTCTCTCTCTGTCCCTCAGCAGGAAGATTTCTATATCTCCCAGTATTCTCATAGTGGTCTTCTTTGCTAACTTTCTTGAATTCTTCTGCAGAGAGGCCACTGCATATGATTCCAATCAGTCCTTTGTAAATATACAGTTTTTGTTTCTGAATTCTCTGAGATCATTATTTGCTTTTCTGTCATGTTCATTCCTGATAGCACAAATACTGAAAATACGTGGGCAAGGGAATAATACAAATCAGTTTTCCAAACTGCCCACTGGACACTGTCTCCCAATACCTGAAGGGCCATTAAAAGAGAAACAGCAGAACTTCAGTACCTGGGTTTTTCAACATTGCATCATATAACTTCTAATAGCCTGAGCTTCTCGGGAAGGAAACACACAGCTTTGCAAACAGTAGTCTCATTGTTGTTAATTTTGTTCTAGCAGAAACGAAATGATACTGTGTATTTCAGGAGTCAAGAGGTTAGGTTATGTTCTTCCAACATAAATGGCCCTAGGGACTGAAACACACACACACACACACACACACACACAAACTTATACTTAACTCTCTAAAAGCAAAGAAAGGAAACAAAGGGGGAGGGAGGAGATAATAATTGCAGCCACTTGGGAGGCAGGTTGAAGGCATGAAGAGATACTGTTAAAATTGGCCTGTTTCCCTCAGAAAGTCTTCCTGCAGGGAGAGGTTCTTCTCATATTCTACGTGTATACTATTTCATCCTGACAATTTAATATTTTAATTCCCACAAATACAAAAATCTACTTAATTTTCGCTTTCAGTTATTTCTAAACCTAGAAACATGGTCTTTAAAAGGAAATTTTGCAATGATTCTGTAGTAAAATGTCTACTTTGGTTTCTCCAGAATTAATTTTTTTCTTCTTTTAATAGCTCTTCAAATTTACCTTATGGAGGGACCCCAGTATTAGCGATTGGTTCAGGGAAAGGCATATATCCCAATTCATCCCAATCAGAGTGAACTCCAGGACTTGTGCAAGACTTGGTGAGTAGAAGCAGTCTCTCTCTTCTTATCTGCCCTGTTCCATTGGTTATGCAAAAGGAAGGAAGCTGTAAGTCTGTGATTATGGAGCCTGTGAATGAAGGCAAGGCAAGATAGCAGAAGGCAAGGTCAGAAGACATGGGGAAATAAAGCCTTAGTTGTGTTATTTAAGGCACCAGATTAAGCTGACTTTTAAAGTCAATTCTAAAGTCTAAACATTTTATTCTACGAATCAAGTTTTTTTCCCTTAAGTTAATTGACTTACATTTTCTGTTAATGGTGATCTAAAATGTCTTAATAGCAGATATTTTTCTCAAATTGGCTTTCTCCCTTTTTCAAGGCACATGAATTGTCAGAAAATGTAAAGGAAAAAATAATAGTCAACTTACTTTAGACATTATGCAATCTGGATCTAAACCACATCTGCTTTAGAGGCCAAGGCAGGTGGATCACCTGAGGTCAGGAATTTGAGCCAGCTGGCTAACATGGTGAAACCCCTTTTCTACTAAAAAAAAAAATTAGCCAGGTGTGGTAGTGCACACCTGTAATCAAAGCTACTTGGGAGGCTGAGGCAAGAGGATTGCTTGAACCCAGGAGGTGGAGGTTGCAGTGAGTTGAGATTGTGCCATGGCACTCCAGCTTGGGCAACAAGAGGGGAACTCTGTCACAAAAAAAAAGAAAAAGAAAAATCATAAAAACTTGCCTGGTAAGCTAAGACAAGAGCTACATGCATTCCTGACTTTTTACCCATTTTTATACCACCATCTGTAAGAATGGGGAAATTTTGCCCCTTCTCCTTTCATGATAGCATATTGGAAGCATGTTTCATTTCTTCTATTCCCTCTGTTACTATCTCTCCAAGTCCACGAGGAAAGGCATTTCCAATGCTAGCTAATATTAATAACTCAAATATCCCCTGAGTCACACTTGGTATGTGGGCAGCACGTCCACTTTAAGACATGGGCCCAAGCTGCTGTTTCTCTGTTACTGCTTGCTGTGCTCATGCATTAAGTTGCTGTATTAGTCCATTCTGCCTCTGCTATGAAAAACTACTGGAGATTGTGTAATTTATACAGAAAAAAAGGTTTAATTGACTCACAGTTCCATTAATTGGAATCACAGTTACCCAATCCATTGATTTGGGAGTCCGCAGGAAACTTACAATCATGGCATAAAGCAAAGCAGAAGCAAGGTACATCTTACATGGCATCAGGAGAGGGAGAGAAAGAGAGGAAGTGCCATACTTTTAAACCATCAGGTCTTGTGAGAATCACGCACTGTCATAAGAACAGTGAGGGAGACATCTGCTCCCATGATCCAATCACCTTCCACCAGGTCTCTCCTCCAATCTGTGGGGATCACAATTCAAGATGAGATTTTGGTGGGGACACAGGGCCAAACCGTGTCAGTTGCTCCTGTAATTCCTAAAGCATGGCTTCTTCCTGTGGAAAGCCATCCCCTTTTTTGTACTTCACTTTTGTCATCTCATTTTTTGTCATTCATTTCGTGCCTGCCATCTCTCTCTCTTACTGCTTCTTTCTCCTTCTTGTGCTTTTGTCCTGGTATTTGGACTGGACAAAACAGATAGCCAGTAATCTGCTTCCTAATGAGCTTCTGTTTGTCTCCTGGTCCCAGTTTTCTATTATAGCTTCTCAGAGCATATCAATCACTTCTTTGTGAATAACGTTGTAACTTTGTTTTGTTTTCTCACTGTGTTACTATTTCTACATTCTGTGCTTCTTTTCATTGAAAATCTCAAAAAGAAGGAGGGTTGAGTGATATAATTCAGTTAGCAATAATTTGCCACAATTAAAACCCGATCACTTATGCTTGTAAAATTATGTGAACTCTTACTTTACTTGACCTTTATAACCTCCTGCATAGTTGTTAAAGCAGAAGCCATTATCCTGTTTTAAAGGTGATGATGTCGAAAATATATTAAGGCTGAGATGCGGAGCAAATTTCAAAGTCAAGATTTAAATTTGTATCTTTTGATTAAAGATTCAGCAATTCTAAACTAAGATTATGCCAATTAATATTACTTCATTTCCACTCAACGTTCATCCCAGGTGACACTCACCAGGACACTGTGAGACTGAAGTTCCCAGCTGCACTGAGGAGGTAAATATTCACAAGATGAGACATGGATATACGGCTCAAAGCCCAGGACTCAGTAGTGCTCAGTAAGTTTAATTACTTTTACTTCTTAATCTATTCTGATGTTAACATTAAGATTTTCAAATTCCACATTTCTCTTAGTGAATTCTCCTTCATCAGCAGTTTCCCTGCTATGTCTTTATCCAATCCTCTTTTAAGGAAGGCAGTAAAAGACTGATCAGATGATCAAATATTATCTCTCCCAAGATGATGCACCTTGTAACGGGCTTAAATACCTTATAGGTAAGAAGTTCAACTATAAAGATACAATTTGAGTCAGAGGACATAGACAGAAACAATTGTGAGAGACAAAAAGGCTTATGTGAAGGAATAAATCAATGAAAATACAGAATGTTCTAGCTGAGCTATCAGCTAACAACTGGGTACCTTTAATCTACCCATCACCATGCTTAGGCACTGGGAAGAAATAAGATAAATATGTCTTGTTTTAAAATGAGGATCCATATGAACGTTTTATTTACTGCAATTCTACAAACATTTACTGAAGGCCTACTAAACAGCAAGTCCTATGTTAGGAAAAAATGATACAAAGATCAGGTAGGGACTCTTCTCCTCCATCAGGAATTTCAGGAGGTTGGGGGGCTTTCTCTGGATTTGCACACAGCTCTCCTACTGTGAGATCCTGGTGATGCTGCTGGTGGAAAAGACTGTGAAAGTGGACCCTCTGCCTTGGCCATGACTGTGGCTTGGGGACCTTCTCACCTCCAGCCAAACTACCCTCAGGCTCTAGGAATTTTTCAAAATTCCTTTTTAGTGTTCCTCATTCTCATGGTGTTTCATAGGTTCTATTCCAGAAGATAGAGGAAGAGGAAGGGTTAGAAGTCAGCATGTTCTTGACTGCTTCTCCCAGCTCCCACCCAGACCAGCACCTTCAAGGTCTCTTGCATCAGCAGCCCCAGTGGCCCCAGTCTTTCTGGTCTCCATCAATACCAACTCCACCTCTTCAGGAGGGAGCCAGTGACATCAAAGTGCCATGGCAACCCCGATGTTAGCTTTACATCAGGGACCCAGACCAATCATTACTTTTGTCCAGCTAAAATCACTAGCTCATGTTTGAAACTGTTTTGAAAACATGTTTCCTATTTTTAAGTACATAAGTGTTATTGTCATCGCTACTGTCACTATCGTTCTCTTTATCTCAGAGAAATCTAAGCACCGTGCTTGAAAATATGTATGTTTAGGAAGAGGATGTACTAATTAGCGTGTCCAGTGTCTACTCCTTGGCATCACAATCCTACCTACTTAAACGTGGGTTTTTACACATATCTTATCAACATGTAGTAGGTTGATTTCTAATAAGACATAATGTCTTATTAACAAATAGTAACCACTGGTGGCTTTGTAACACTTTGCCCTACAAAGTATGTAGAACTCTATCGATGTATTGGATTGTGTTTATACAGATGGGTGCTGTACAAAACCTGTAAAGTGTGTGTATACTCTCAATACTGTCAATAGTTCCATTTACAGTTACTCCATTTTCCTCATCTTTTTTTTAAGCTAATTCTTCCCAGCTTCGAGGTTAAGTACATATTCTGTACATTTCTTTATTTTTAAGCTTTTGATTTTGAAATAATTCTAGATCTATAGGAAATTGTAAACATGGTAGAGAAAGTTTCCGTTTGTAGCACTATGTCATTTTTCATCACCTGTGTACATTGGTAATCACTGCCCCAATCAGGATACAGAACATCCCATCACACGAGGATCTTCCTACTTTTACCCCTTTGTATTCACAACCACTTTCCTCTGCTCCACCATCCCTAAGCCCTGGAAGGCTAGTCTATTCTCCTTTTTTGTTTTGGAGACAGAGTCTTGCACCATCACCCAGACTGGAGTGCAGCGGCACAATCTCGGCTCACTGCAACTTCCGCTTCCCAGGTTCAGGTGATTCTTCTCCTTCAGCCTCCTGAGTAGCTAGGATTATAGGAGTGTGCCACTACACCAGAATAATTTTTGTATTTTTTAGTAGAGATGGGGTTTCACCATGTTGGCCAGGCTTGTCTTGAACTCCTGGCCTAAGGCAATCCACCTGCCTCTAACTCCCAAAGTTCTGAGATTACAGGCATGAGGCATCGTACCTGGCCTCTACTCTCTATCTTTAATATTTTTTCATTTCCAGGAGGTTGAGTCACAGACTCACTCAAAATCATAACATTTTTAAATGGGCTCTTATCACTTGGAATATGCCCTTGAGTTCCATCTGAGTTGTTGAGTGTAACAATAGTTTACCCTCTTTTATTCCTAAGTAGTATTCCATAGCATTAATGTATTGAGGTTCGTTTAGCCATTCACCTATTGAGGGACCTTTAGGTTGTTTTCAATTCTGATTATCACAAATAATTGCAGAAATTACGAACATTAAAATTAATTAATAAGAAAAAATACTTGTCCTTAAGAGTAGCTAGAGATATAGCCATTATAAATTTTAAAATAACTAAGGCCTATCTTCTCCTTGTACTAAATAGATATAAAATGAGATAGGCTGGGGTAACGGCCATTTATGTGTTAACAAGGCTCTAGTTATTTAATTAAACTCTAATCTAGGTGTTGCTGGGAAGGTATTTTGTAGATGTGACTGAAGTCCATAGTCAGTTGACTTTCAGTAAGGAAGATTATCCTAGATAATCTAGTCGGGCATGATTCAATCAGTTGACAGGCTTCAAGAGCAGAACTGAGGCTTCCCTAATGAAGAGATTCTACCTGTGGACAGCAGCTTCAGCTCATGCCCAGTAGTAGTTCCAGCCAATTCTTTCTGAAGGCCTGCTGTACAAATTTTAGACATGCATAACCAGCCGCCATCACTGTGTAAGCCAATACCTTGTGGTGAATAGTGTAATATATATCTCCTACTCCTTCTCCTTCTGCTTCTTTTGCTGAACTTTCACTGCACAGACTAGGAGAGATTTTAGTGATCATTTAGTCCAGTGAATTTTCAGAATATTCAGTAGTGTCAGAACTTTTTTGATAACTTTAAAATCATCTTCCAAAGCCCATTTTGTAATGCAAGTACACAAGAACACAGGTGGGTGGCTAGAATTTTTCTTGTTCAGCTCACCATTCCACTTCCAGGCCAGTAATAGACAAGGAAACTCCATGTGTTACTGTCAGGAAACTTTTGAATGGAAGACCCTGGAATCAGAAAAGATTTAGAATTATTCCTCTCATCTAACAAAATGAAAAATATTAAGGCTCTGAATAATTCATTGTGATTTTAAGGCCCACTGCTGGTTGCAGGTTAGGAAAAAATGATGTTTTATACAGTTTTAATTAGTCAATGAATTAGCCATTTCTATTCAAATTTTAAAATGACAGAAAATATCCACAACTCCTGCTTTTCTCTCACAAATATACAGAGGTATGAATATTAGGATATAAGGGCAAAGACGTGGAATATAAAACTGCTTTCAATGACAGAATCCTAGAAACAGACTAAAAATTATATAAGTGGCATGATCGTACATTCATTTTGTGGATTCTTCTAGGCAGTTGAATGGAGGAAATTGTACTGACGAATGCTGGCCAAATTAATATTGATGCCATATTTCCTCGCACACAGCCTAATTTCTTTGTTAAGTTCCATCTTATTTTGGGGAGTGAGGAATGTCTTGCAGTTGTGAGGGCTGACCCATTTGTGCAGCTTTTTCCTCAAGTAAAGATGTAAGAAGGAATGGAGAGTGCAGTTTGCAGGATGCCAAAAACTGTCTTCACTCCCTCTACAAATCATCTCTCTTGTGTTGGTGATAATTAGGCACAGGTGAAATTCAACTTTGATAAGACAAAGAGGGCCAATGTGGTTGCCATTTCCCAATGTGTTCAGGGTCACAAGAATTTGTGATTACACAGCTGACAGTGTTCCTGTTGTTTGTGTGTATATTATGCATGTTGGACAGCACATATACCCCTTCAAAGGGCAGACAGGTTGTTTGGTTTTAGTTTACATATTAAGAGGAAAAATTGATATCAGCATTGTCTCAAACATAATTGTGATTTATATATCACAAGTGACATGACTGATGTGACTTCTATCATGTTTCACCTTCTACTACATTTTTAACAAGGGATACACTACTGACCACAAACCCAGGGCATCACATTGAGACGCTGAGGGAGGCATGTTCTTCCCAGCTCTTGCTTTCTTCCTTTCCTTCTTACTCTCAATGCATTGGGAAATGTGAACAAAACTGCACCCTCCTTGGTAGGGAAGGTAAACTATGGAAGAGTAACGTAATAGACCCACAATATAATATACTGCTAAGTTCCGTTCTACTCTGCCGTGTATTATACAATGTCTGCAGTACCCTTTTGTTTTAAGAAAAGACATTGAAAACCTCTTATTGTTCTTAGATATTTTCCTTTTCCCTAGTCTCTTTGACTGGTAATAGGAAACCAGAGACCAAGGCAAACATTTAAGTGAGGACTGTTTATTTGTGAGATGCAAGCCCAGGGTTGTGAGGATGAGGAAGAAGAAACATGGAGCCAGGAAAACTGAAAAGCAACCAGTGCAATGTGTTACCCCTTGAGTGACATGCATCACTAAAAAGCCGAAGAGGAATTGAACCTGGAACTGTGGATCCTAGCAAGCAGCTCCTTTCCCGAGGTGGAACCATGCCTTCAGCATTACCAGTGCTTCCAGGGATGATCTAAGACCTGGGTTGTGTAATCTCTGAACACCTCACCCTAATGCCTGGAGCAGAGGGTTGAAGTGGACTGAACGGAATTTGCCTCTTGTATAATGGAACTGGAGGTTTGCTTTGGTATTCATTTTAATCATATTTTGCCAGGATAAAACGAGCAGGGGGACAAAAGCAGTGTGATTCACCTCCTGTCCCCCAGCCCCATCTGGATCTTGACTGAGACTAGATGCCAGTGTCACCATCCTCACATGTCTCTGAGAGGCCTCTTGGCTCTGTCAGAGGGCACAGTGAGGTTTGTGTGATTCTGGGATAATATTTCTGTGCCTTGTCTTCTCGTTTGGCTATAGACTGCGGGTGACCTTGGGTTGAAATTCCTAAAATTCCTCCATCTGTAAAATGTGAATTATGATGCCTTTGACCTACCTCTGTGTGATAGATGGCTCTGGACTGTAAGAGATCTAATGAGTTAACATTTACAAAATGCTAGGAGCTATTGTAGAGAATGGCATTCTCTAAGCACAAAAGATCGTTATTCATTACCCAGAATGCATACAAATAAAAGTAAGAGTGTTTCAGAATAAGAAGACTGATGCAGGGAGCTGTATCTGCCCTGTGTGAAAGACAGGTTGAAGATTAATTCAACGGATAAACTGTTTTTAAAACCTGGCAGTTTCATGCTAATGAAAAAGCGGCCCACAGACTATATTTTGGTCTAGCGGTCACAGCAGAACTGGAAATGTCAAACTGGCATGATTCACTTCTAGTGTTCCCTCTCAGTTTTATTGAATACCTTCAGGCTATGCAGCCTAAGATTTCTAGAAGGAAAATTGCGCTGTATATAAGTGTAATGATATGAAGAATACAGTCTTCTGTAGCTGCATCACTAGTAGTAGATGTGATGTAGAGGCTGCCTCCACCAGAGATCAGACATCTGATTACACATCTCTGGTGCTTTCCAACTTGGCTTCCTCACCATTCAGGTTTAACTTTTCACTACTGCACTCTGCTAACCAGATAGTTTAATGTATTGTATTCTCTGAGTGTAACCTGCTGATGGCAGAACTTAGACCTATTAATTTACAATAGTCTGTTTCTCTCTCTCCCTCATATATATGTTTGTATATATGTTCATATATATATTTATGTGTATTTATATCTATATATGTGTATATGCATATACCTACATGCATACATATATACACACATACATATATACATGCATACATATATATGTATTTGATTTTTTATATGTATACATGTATATATATGTATATACACACATATAGATATAAATATACATATATACACATGTATATTATCTGTAAATATATTATATTCTGTAAATATAAACATATATACAGATACTTATATCTGTATATATGTGTATATACATATACATATACAGGCGTATATATGTATGCATGTATAGATGTATACATGTATATACGTGTATATACATATATATGCATATATATGAATGTATATATGTATATACATATATATGCCTGTATATATATGTATAAACTGATAAATATCTGTATATATGTTTATATTTACAGGATATAATATATTTACAGGGTATTATATGTGTATATGTGTATTTATATGTAAATACATATGTATGACATATGTATATATGCCATACATATATATGCATTTATATATACATATGTATACACATATATACATGCATATATATACATGTCTATATATGTATATATATAGAGACATAAATATTTGTGTATATGCTTATATTTACAGGATATAATTCTTTATAAGGTTGTGTAGCTATGTCTCTATCTTGCTTTTCTATATCACTTCTTACATTACAAAGAGTTTTCATCTCATATACTTCTCGTGATTTGCCAATTATGTATTTGAATAAAATTTACAATTGTATTGACTATGTATATGCCAAATGCTGACCCGAGTATAAAGACACAACAAGATTTCTTCTTTCATGGAGATGGATTCTAAAAGAGAAAGTAAAACAATTAGACATAGAAATATAGATGGGCTGAGTGCTAGATAAGCAACTGATCAAGTTAACACGATAGAAAGTGAAGGAGCAGAAGGGCTGTATTTGATAGAAAAACCAAGGAAGACTTCCTAGAGGAGGTTACACATGAACAAATTTGAAGGCTGAGAAGTCAGCTGTGCAAAGATAGAGGGAAAAATCACCTTCAGTACAGTGGGCAGTAAATGCAGAGGTCTCAGGAAGCAATAGTGTTTGATACTTACGGGGTTAGAACAAAGGCCAGAGCAAGTGGAACAAAGAGCTGAGATGAGGTCTTAGAAGAAGCCTTGTAAGCCCCAGCAAGGGGTTTGTAATTCATTCTTCATGGGATGAGAGGCCATAGGAACACTTTAAGAAGGAGAATGATGAGATTTTATTGAGTAGTGTGTCCATATGTCCTGGTTTGCCAGAGAAAGCTGCAATTTATGAGTGTTGTCATGGGGAAATTGTTAATATTATCATTTCATTCCCAAAAGTAGAGATTTGTGTGGTACATTTTATAATGTCACTTTAAGTAGAAGAGGCAAGAGTGTAAGCAGACATTTCAGTTAAGAGGTCATTTCAGTAGTCCAGGTGAAGGATGATGTTGGCCTCCACCAGTAGTCCTGCTGCGAAAATCTACAGAAAAATAAAGGTTTAACTTAACAAGTTTTCTCAAATCACATAGCTACTGGAATTGGGTCCAGGGCCACTTTCTAAGTTGCATGGATCTTAGTTTAAAGATTTTAGTTGTCTTCAATTATAGTATCAACTCATAATTGTGGCACTATTTAAATCTGAATTTCCCCTAAGTTAATTTTTCATGCAACCTACTATTAAACTGTGTGCATTGGGAAGAGGGGTAAAGCAGGCAAGGTGGAGAGGGAATATTGGGGACGAAGGAGTTGCTATTTTACTCTGGATGATGAGAGAGGAGATACAGGGAAACAATAGAACCCTGAATAGATTTGAAAGGTAAAACCTATAGAATTTCCAGGTGAATTGGATCTAGGCTGATCAAGAAAAAAGATGGACACAAGAATGTCGAGTGTTTCAGCTTCTGCAACTAGAGAGGAGTTCAATTTCAAGATTATAACAAAATTTAAGGAGAACTTTTGTTACAACGCTGAAATTCTTAACTCGAGTATCCTGGGTATTTATGTACTTATTGGTAATCGCTCGGGGTTATTTTCAACTATATTATAAGGAAAGGGGCCCAAAATGAGCTATCTGATTACATAGCCCATTACTGAATGACCCCAGTGGACTCTGCCTTAGAATCTGTTGCTCCCACCTTTTCCATTTCTTAAATCTCTCTTCTGGACTGTGAAGTGGCAGCTTTCACTGGCTGCTTCCAGCAGCCAGCATCCCATCTCATTTATGATCGGACCCCAATTTTTGAACAGTTGGTTGGTTAAATGCACTACTATCTATACCTTTTTTGTTATGTATTATCCTGATTGACTGGGATTTTCAATTGAAAAAATTTAAAGTGTAGAGAAATGAGATCATACTGTGGGGCAAACCTATCAATCATTAGCATAGATCTACTGCTATGCTTATAAAATTCAAGATAAACATTTGTGGCTCACATTTTCGTCTCCAATCCCAGCTTCCTGAGAAGGTGTTGTCAGTTCTTAATCCCTGACAATCATCTGCAGGACCACTGAGCAGCCTGTATCTTCACAGGGTGCAAGGTGCAGAAAGATGTGCTCCCAGAGAACTAAGGCACCCCGACACTGAGTTAGGCATTTAGGATGGCAGCATTTCAGGGAGGAGGTACTTTCCCTGGGAGTCTAGCCCCAGGCATCCCATCGCACCTCTTATCCTGTTTTCACCAGTCCTTCCCTCAGAATTCTGCCCTCAACATCCCTTGTACTAGGAGGCACTGCTGCCTTAATTGCTACACATCTGCCAGTTGTTGCTTTTTCCTTTACTCTGCTTTTTGACATTGTGCGTCTTTCTCTTAACCAGTTGCTATTGAGTGGGAAATCACACTTCTTTCCATAGTAAAACAGGCCACAAGACTCCAGCTGCAGTTAAAGGGGAGCGTGTACAAAGGTTGTGGTCACATGGGGCTGCCCTCCGGATCGGTCTACAGCACTGCTTGGAGGTGGTTATGCTACCCTGCTAGTTACTCTGACAGTGTTGTTCCCTTCTGGATGTGGTTATAAGCTCAGTCCCACATGTTCCTAGTTGGGCATCCTCTGCTTCAGTGAGCTACAGTACTAGACCAAGGGCGTGGGGAGACAAAGGCTCACCCCATCTTAACCGAGAGGCTTAAAAGAGATGATGTCTATATTCTATTAATAATTATTTGGTATGTTTTATTTATTAGAGATGATTATTTTATATCTTCTTGATTACTTTAAAATTAAAAAAAAACAAGCCTTCACACCATAATTTAGTGAATGTAAATTAATCAAACACATGGAAAAAAAAGGTTAAATGGTCCATATTCTTGCCCTGCTCCCAAGAGAAGGATTAATCAGCATCCGGCTGCTTTGTCAGTGTCTTTCATTCTTCTTCCTATGTCTGCTCTCCCAGCTGCTCACACTAGCAGCTGCAGACATTCCCACCTGCAGCCCCACCCAGTCTTGCCTGGTCCCAGAGCCAGTCCCTAACAAAACGAGAGCCTGTTTTAGTTGCTTCTATCCTGCATGTTCCGGCAGGGCTGGGATACTGGTAACCATCTCCCATTGACACTGCTTTACCAAATCTAAAGTGTCTCTAATTACAAGACTGAAAATTATGTTAACGGCTTTTCTTCAAGTGAAGGATTAAGTATTTTTTTTTTCTGTGCTTCATTCTGCTATATTTCTCAGCCAATTCAGTTGATGAGTGCCTGTGTCCTCATCTATATCTGAACATTAAGTAAGTCTCGGCGTATTACAAATAACTATCAATACTGCAGATAAGGCATTCCTTCCATCCCAGGTTATAGATACTATTGATTTAGTCATTACTTTCTGAATTTCTCATTTTCTGAGCTTGAAGATTTGCTTTGCCCAGCGTTTGTGATAATTGTGTTGCTGAATTTTAAATAGAGTCTTCAGTCAACTCTGCATCACATCCTGAGCAGGGAGTAAAAAAAGCATTGTTTCCATTTTCCAGTGATCAACTTCTGTTGGCTTAAAGAAAATCATTAACCGTCCTATTTGTGGGTGACATTTGATCACTAATTTGCTACGTGTGGACAGAGAATGGACAGACAATACATTCTTGCTCCATTTTGAAAACAGAAATTGCTCAAGTGAAACCTCGTGCCAACAGGGTTCTAGAAACAGGGTGTGAGAATATATAGGTTTCAACCTTCTCTTTATTTAGAGAGACCACAAAATTTCTAGTGAAAATCAGGTGTGAGAGAAAGCAGTCTCCTGAAAAATCAAGGCAAAGAGAGTGTTTAGCAGCGTTCCGTGGAAAAGGCTCATATACAGGAAGGCTTTTTGTTTGTTTAGTTGTGGCTGTTGTTGTTGTTTTTACTGGGGGTGGGGCTTGTTTTTCCCCTTCCCCATGCAGGAGTGGCATGGATTTGGTTTACTTTTGGTGCCAAATACAACACAAAGAAGACTCTCTCTTTCTATAGAAAGTCCATACTGAAGACTTCCGCCAAAAAAAAATGTATTTCCCTCTGCCAGTTCCATCAGGGCAAGGAAGGAAAATATCAGGACTGACACATGTCTTGTCCACCAGTTTGTGAACTAAGCCAGGTTACTTAGCCACTTTGGATTCAATTAGCTACAAAATTTGGATAATCCAGTTTCTTTCAGCACTGGAATGTCTAAGATAAACAAATAATTAATGCTTTGCTTAAAGTATTGTTGATACTGAAATCTACCAAGAGACCATTGTTCTGTGGTAACAATAAGGAACTGAATCTGTATTAGGCTAATGAAAGCCTGTTCATGGACAATTATAGAATATATGAGGAGATCCCAAAGCAGGGTGTTCAAATGAGAATACTGGCCTTTTGAGAATAAGAAAAAAATGGTAAATATATTTAGGGTAAGTTACGTAACATATGCTCACTTGTTATCTATTTCCAATGTCAACAAAAGAAAATTCAGTTTGGCCCTAGCCATTCATACCAGGCCCCCTCTCCAAACAGCAGAGAATGTCAGTGGCCACAGGAATAAGGCAGACTGTAAGATGCTGACTTCAGGTGTCAGCCTCTGGGTGACCTTGGGAAAATCAGATAAAGTGTCTTTTTCTCTATAAAAAAGGAATAAATAATAGAAAATATTGAATAAGCTTGTTGTAAGGATTAAATAAAACAATAATTGTAAAGCACATAGCGTAGCCCCTGATACATCATGAAAATTCAACAAACATTAATTGCAGTGATGATGATATTGTGGTGGTGGTGGTGATAGTGATGATAATGACTCTATTTGAAACTAAACCTCGATGGTGTTACTTACAATGTTAACTGATATAGCTAAGGAGGTGTCATGCGAACCTCTTAGTGTTCAGAATACATTAAAAGGTACACCTCACTTTCTAGACTCCTTCTTTTGAGATTTTACTACGCACTTCTTAATGCCACCTGACCCAAATGAATCACTATATCCCTATTAGGCATTGAAACAGTATATACAAGTTGTGTGTGATCAGAAAATTGTAATATTAACACAGGGACAGAAATCAGGCTTCTGCTTAGTACAACAAAGCCGATTCCAAGGCAGTTTACTATGGTTTGGCCATGTACCCATTTCTCCCTTCTGATCCCTGTGTTTAATTGGAAGGGATTTATTCACCTGTTAGTTTCGCCTGCTAGGGACCAGACTCCTCATCTTTTTTTTTCCCCATCCAACCATTTTTATATTTAGTCTTACTGTGCTCTGCTACAGAAAAGTTATTCTATAGCTTGCAGCACCCCTTCCCTTTTCCGTTGGGACTAATATAAATTATTACTCTGTCATATATAAGCAGCAGCATTAGGGGCTGGAGCAAACAAAAATCTCCAATAACATAGATTGACAATAATTAAGTAACTAGAGGTACCTGGAATCTTGTTTCTGGGTATTATGGATGTTCCTTGGTAAGACACAGCTGTGAGCCTTTCAATTGTCCACAGTATCCCATGACGGAACATTCCTAGTACATTGCTAACCCATTTTATAATTAAGCATTTGCTTCTTTCTCCTTGGCCCACAAGACAAAAAAGAAACACTATTATAGAAATAAAATTAGTGATTTATTGCTGTTATTGCTCATACCTCCCAGAAAAAGCTATAAGATATGATGTGGTAATATGTTTTATTGATACGCCATGTCAAAAGAAATTGCTGGTGTGTAGAGAAATTGAGAAGCCTGAGAATGTGTATGTGTAAACATTCTTCTAACAGCCAAATTCATGCAAATTGAGAACCAATGGTAGTGAAAGACAGAATAAAACAGTATTTCAGAAGCCAAGTTGGACATAGGTTTAAGAAAGTATAATTTTCAGTAGCATCTATGAATACCAAGATGGCTTCTGCATAGAGAAATTTGCCTATATCATTCTTTGAGGATAAGACATCTAAAACCGTGATTCCAATAATTTTAAATTTCTTGAGAACTGAAATTAAGTGGCCAATTTTGTTATTTGGTCACATACACATTTTTAAACAATCAGATCTACCATCTGTTATCACTGTTTCATAATAAAAATAATGACTTACCAAAAGAATTTAAAAAAACATTGGAAGTCCTTTATACGTTTATTGGCCACTTGTGTGTCTTCACCACTAACCATCAGAGAAAGGCAAATGAAACCACAATGAGATACCATCTCACACCAGCCAAAATGGCAATTGTTAACAAGTCAAAAAACAACAGATGCTGGAGTGGCTTTGGAGAAAAGGAAAGGCTTATTCACTGTTGGTGGAAATATAAACTACTTCAGCCATCGTGGAAAGGAATTTGGAATGCATATTCAAAAAAAAAAGAAAAGAAAAGTGTTCTATCAAAAAACACATGTGCTTGTATATTGATCACATGCTATTCACAATACCAAAGCTCAGAAGTCAATCTAGGTGTCTATCAACTCTTTGCTGGACAAAGAATATGTGGTACATAGACACCATGGAATACTACCCAGCCATAAAAAAATTAAATCAAATCCTTTGTAGCAACATGAACTCAGCCTGAAGCCATTATCTTAAGCGGATTAACAAAGGAACAGAAAATGAAATATCACATGTTCTCACTTACAATTGGGAGCTAAACATTGGTTATTCACAGACATAAAAATGGGAACAACAGACAATGGGGAGAGATGGAGTCAGGCAGGGGCTGAAAAACTGCCTATTGGATTCTACGCTCACTACCTGGGTGACAGGGTCATTTGTTCCCCAAACCTCAGCGTCACACAACAAACTCATGTAACAAACCTGCACGTGTACCTCCCAAACTTAAATCAAAGTTAAAATTAAAAAGAAAATGAAAAAGTCCTTTAAATAGATTATATTTAACTACTTGAAAAACTCATGACGCTGTCCTTATGTTTTTAATTTTGCTATAGATGTAAACGTTTTTGCCAGACTTGCACTACTCCACAGGGCAACATCATGATGCTTGTGTTGGTGCCTGTATGTCACCAAGAGTCAGGGGTTTATATTCTGCTCATTCCTGACTCTTGGTGGGATTAGTTTCCACCTGTAGCTCCATAGGCTGTCACGGCACTGGTATACATGCAACAGGGCTGCTCAGGATGTTTCAAAGTTCTATGTTAGTAGGAGGACCCTTCTAGACTTACCAGCACATGCATGCTCTTAGCACAGAGGAGGCTTCTGAGTGGTGAGCCACCAGTCAGGCCAATCAAGGGGATACTCAATACTTGACAAAGCAGAACCCCATTGTTTGCCATGGCATCTACAGTTCACAGTGCACTCAAAAAAGCAGCTTTTTATTTAGCAATTTTGGGGGGACTCCATTCCTTTATCTTACAGCTACTCAGTACCCGGCATAATACAAGCTCATACTATCATTTTTCAAGCCATTAAATGTTAACTTCATTTGCTTCTGTGAATTATGCTTTGCTCTTTTAGTTTTGTAATGAAAAATAAGTACAGGTTATGCAAGCAATAACCCCTGTGTACGCAGCAGCTATCTTTCTAAACGGCTTATTATGCCTCAGTCTGCTACTCCATTAAATATAGATTACAGACTGCTGAATAAATGAATATCAACTAAGCATCCCCATCCTTCTGTACATATCAATGCAAATAATGAATTGTGGCAACTCATGAAAATGGAAAACTAAGAAGAGTGGGTCAAGAAGTAATTACACATTTGTCTTATCTCATGCTTCTTGCCCTCAAAACAGCAGAATACATCATGTGGTGGAGGGGATGGTGCAGAGATACGTCTGATCTGTTATTATCGGTAAAGGCATGTCCTCTATTCTTGTTTTCTTTCTCCTCACAAATTTTTATGTGGGAAGGGCCACCTTGGACGTAGTACTCACTCCTGTTTGCTTTCACCAAGCTCTGTGAAGTAAGACCTGAAAGCTTCATCATAGCTGTTTGAAGAGAGAAAATGTTGTCATGTAATTATCCCTGTCTTTCACTTGGTGCTTGGGTAAGCACTTGCCTCTCCTCACCCATATTGAAATTGGAAACTTTCGAGCCAGAGTAAATAGGACACTGCCATCGCCTGAAAATGAGTGGACGTTTCTTTTGCCTCTCTTCATCTCTGACTTGAGACTGGTTGCTTCGGACAGCCTTCTTTCTAGAGGTTTGTGGCCCTTATTAATTCACTCACATTTTGAAGGACACTTATTTTGCAGAAATAAAAATAGGGAAGAATTTGCCTTTTGGGAGTTAATGCCTTGAATGGCAGGGTCACACAGAAGGTGTCTCTTAGTTTACTTTGAGAGGATAAAGAGTGATGTAAATCAATTCTTCTTTTCAGTGTAAGCATTATTTCTACTGAAAAGCAAATAGGTGGTTTTGGTAGTTTAAATATCTGCTTCTTAACAGGATTGCTTTATATTTAATCTCATATCTTCTTGCTCCTTCTAGAACCTCATTCTTTCAAGTCCAGTTTTATCTGTTCATTTCCACTGTACTCTTCACCTCTGCTTTCAAACATGTTAGGTTTTTCCACTATTGAAGGAAAAAACAAGGACCTCCCCAGTGTATCCCTTTCATTCTTATCTTGCCAAAATCCTTAAAGGAGCTTAACGGTGTAATTTGTTTCCTCTCTGCCCACTCCTCCTTAATCCAGTGTAATTTACCTTTTTTCTTCTTTCTTTCCTACCAAACTGCTCCCTCAAAAGTCACCTGTAGCTCCTTGGCCTTTCCATAACACTCAATGTTATTAACTTTCGTTCTGATTATTGAAACTTTCTTCCTCATTGCCTTTTGAATCACTCTGCTGCCTTCTTTAAAAGAAATATTATCTTCTTTCTTTTTTCACTGATCTCATCTCTTTTTCAAATCTCTAAAATATTACTAACGTGCAAGATTTTGTCTTCAAATTATCTTTGCCTTCTTTTAGGGCCAAATATCTAAATATTACGAACATGCAAGGTTTTGTCTTTAAATTATCTTCGTCTTCTTTTAAGGTTAAGCATTTCACTCGTCTCTTCTGGGACGGAAGTTTTCTTCCTATCCCTTCTCTCCAGGGCTAGAAGACTCCTCCCTTTCCTGTGACCTTTTGACACCTGACTTGTCTGTTTCTCAAAATAGATAGCTGCAGCCACTTGCATCTTTTCAACACCACTGCCTAGTGTGTGGCACACTTTCAGTAAGTATTTGTGGAATAAGTGGATGAGTAAAAGGGTATGCTAAATTGCTGTCAATAACAAAATAAGTTTTAGTGCTTCATAAACATTTTTTTAGATAGACTAAATCATCTTAACAATGAGAGTGTTAAAAAAAAATAAGAGTGTTATTTGTGGCCCGGGACACATCTGACGGTGGTATGCTGGCTATTTGGTTGTCAGAAATGGAGGCTTACTCTCATAAGCCTCCAAGAGAGACTTGAAAGTAGCAAAGATAACAGGATTCTGGGATAGATCCTTTTTTATTGACTCAGAACTACAGCTAAGACCTAAATCTTGTAGCTGAAAGAGGTTCATTGCCTGTTGCGTGATGTGTAAATATACCAAGACACCACAGGTTGCCGCAGAGAAAGGATTTAATAATCACAGGGAAGCTGAAGGAGGACATGAGTGAAACATCAACTCTGCCTCCTGGAGAGGCTTGGGGAATGGGATTTTTAAGGGGTGCGGGGACGAGTGATGGACTGAAATATAAGGATTACTGATTGGTCAAGAAGTGAGGTATGACGTCCTAGGACAGGAAGATGAAGAAAGTGCATTCCTGTGCTAAGTCAGTTCCTTGGTGGGCATCTTCGATGGTGGGCATCACATATTTTACTGGAATTCAAGATCTGAAAAACTTAAGCAATTCTTGTGTAAAAAGATCCAGTGTCAGTGAGTCTATTTATAATAGGAACAATGGGTGAGCAGATTATCAGCCTGCTACACAGATCTCAGTTAGCAGCTGCAGGGAAGTGGGTTGAAATGCACCAGCCCACCCTGTCTAATGCCTATCTATAATTCTGCATAAAGCCTGATGTGTAACTCTTGTTTACCCTGTAAAGGGGGTTTCTATCCGAGGATAAAAGACATTAGGGACTCCACATTTGATATTTAGAAATATTCACACAGTTAGAAACAGCCCCTCTGAAACAGAAAAAAAAAAAAAAGCACCAGTGCATTCTTGCCTCAGAAAGGGCATCTTTTACTCCTCAAAGCCAAAAAACTGGGCGAACACAAGAATTGCTCCTAAAGTAGTTAAGAGATTGACGACTTTTGGAGGGGCGTCTGTATAGTGATGGACTTCCTAATCTGTGCTATCTCGGCAGGGAAAATAACATTGTGGTGTGGGGTGAGGGCTAAGGGGAGCACCGGTGGCACGGACACAGCCCTGTTCTTTGCTGTGCCAGCAGTTTCCTGGGACTTTAGTGGTCACTGCAGAAGCTAATTAAGCAGGTAGCCCAACCAGAAGATTTACTTTCCAGCAGAAGGGAACCAGGATGGAACACCACTGTTGTAACTTAGGAAATAGTGGGAGTAGTCAGTCCAGGACTGGATCTCATGCATCAGACTGTGGAATTGGTCCCAGGAAGAAGTTCCAAAGAACCTTTGCCTGTCCCCTGTGAGGGAGCCAGCTTAGCTGCTTGCCATCTAGTATTAACCAGTGAATTACTATTAACCAAGAAGCAGAGAACTCACATTCACTCAAGTAGGCAGACAGGCTATTTCCTGCCCTAATGCTTCCTGCTTTAATACATCTGAAGAGTTTCTCTGCTATAACCTGTGCACTTGAGGGAGGGAGGAGAATAAAAGGGTAAGAGTGACTGCTACCTGCTTTGTGCTCCCAAAAAGCCATGCTTCTCAACTACGGGTTTCTCTCCACAAGACAGCCTTGGGATAGATACTCTAGGGCTGGTGTTCGTGACTCTTCCTTACCAAGCTTCAGACTGAGGAGAACTTTGATGACTGTGTCATATACTTTCTCATTCAGCCATGCTACATTTCTTTTTATTTTATTTTATTTTCTTGAGATGACGTCTCGCTCTGTCGCTCAGGGGTGCCATTTTGGCTCACTGCAAACTTCACCTTCCAGGTTCAAGTGATTTTCCTGTCTCAGCCTCCCAAGTAGCTGGGATTACAGGCATGCGCCGCCGCACCTGGCTAATTTTTGTATTTTTAGTAGAGACGGGGCGTAACCATGATGGCCAGGCTGGTTTTGAACCCCTGACCTCAAGTGATCCGCCTGCCTCAGCCTCTCAAAGGGCTGGGATCGGATGTGAGCCACATCGCACAGCCACAGCCACACTACATTTCTAAGCAACTCCTACATGCCGGAAACTATGCCAGATACTGAGAACTGTAATTTAGTGGTGTGTCTGCTGTTCAGAGAAAAACTTTAAGCAAATTAAATTTAACGGAGTTTAATTGAGCAGAGAACAATTTGTGAATCAGGCAGCTCTCAGAACTGGAAGCGATCAGAAAGCTGTTCTCTGCAAAGTGGGCAGGCAGTGTTTACGGACAGAAAACAGAAGTGAGGAGCAGAAACAGCTTGATTGGTTATGCTTCTGCAGTTGCCCTATTTGGACATGATGTGATAAGTTGACAGCCTGTGATGGGCTGAAGTTTGATGTGCGATTGGCTGAGACTCACCTACTTGTTACGAATATACTGCTAAGGTAGACTTTCTGTTAGTTTAGGTAAGAGGCTAGGTTGCAGTTTGTTAAATAGGAAATCAAGGTGCAGGGGCATCTTTAGGCCAAATTTAGTTTAATTTACCACCACCCATACCATAGCTCAAGGGAAAGGCTTAGGTGTTGCTATTTCCCCAACCTGGGCCAAAAGGCAGGTGGAAGGGGAGTTCTTCAAGGGTGATGCATTGATAGGTGGAAGAATGTACATTCCAGCATCCTCAAAGCTGAAGTCATTTCCACCAATCTGCAGTGCTTTTGCCCAACCACATCTCATCTCCTGTTAGAGGATAGCATGCCCTTTGTTTTCCTTCTTGGGCCACTTTTACCAGCAATTACCCCTTGAAAATAAAGATATATGTCTCAACAGACAGAAGAGAAGGATGCATTTGGGCATGAGTAGAAGAGTTTCACAAAGAAGCAGTAAGGGAGTCCGGGTGCGGTGGCTCATGCCTGTAATCCCAGCACTTTGGGAGGCCAAGGCAGGCGGATCACGAGGTCAAGAGATCAAGACCATCCTGGCCAACATGTTGAAACCCTGTCTCTACTGAAAACACAAAAATTAGCCAGGCATGGTGGCATGTGCCTCTGGTCCCTGCTACTTGGGAGGCTGAGGCAGAAGAATTGCTTGAACACAGGAGGTGGAGGTTGCAGTGAATCGAGAATACACCACTGCACTCCAGCCTGGTGACCGAGCAAGACTCTGTCTCAAAAAAAAAAAAAAAAAGAAAGAAAAAGAAAATAAGCAGTAAGGGAAACTGCCTTAAACACACATCAATATATATCTATATATATATTTATATTCTTCCTCTAAATAAAGCTAAATATATTCTAAATATATACAAATTGTATGCTATATGTTAAAATACATGTAAACATATATAAAGTGTGTATATTCAGAATATATATACATTTATCTTGCGTTTAGAAAAGAGAAACTATGAACATAAGATGGAAGCCATAGACATTTATTTACTTCCTTATTTCATTTTCTGTTAATAATGATAGTCATGCTAGTAGTTGCAGTAGTCACAGCAAAGTGTTATAAATTGTTTATTGTGTGGGAGGCAGTGTTCTAATGTGTCTACCTCCATTAACTTATACATGTGTCCTGGAATATAGATATTATTAATATTATTTACTATGGGGTAACTGAGTAAATTGCTTATGTCACATATGTAGGAAGTGGCAGCACCAGGATTCTAAGAACAGTATGCTTGCTTACCAGCCTGTGTTTCCACAGCAACGCTTGCTAACCCAATCTCCTTTTCTTTCCGGGACAAAGGTGCTGTGTGCCTTGGGCTTATGGTAACGGTGTGTTTCTCAAGCATCTCAATTCTCCAATCCCCTCTGAAATCCCCTATGAATATTATCACAGCATGCCCAATAGTTCCTAATAGTAATGAGAAAAAAAATGTGCAGATAATGTGGCATATGGAATAAAATACTCAGTACACAGAAAAACCCTTGGCAGTCAGGGAACATAAGTGATTTTCTCATCATTTGCCATCTTTCTTGTTCAACTCAGCGGGAAAGAAAAGCACCACATTAATAGTCCAACAATACTCAGAATTTTAAAAATAATTTTAGTTTTATATGTGATGATTTGATTTCCACAGAGAGGTCACAGTGGGTATAATTCATGAGGATGGAGAATGAGTCTCCTTCAATACTGTCACCCTGTAATTTAGGTGCCCTGCTACTTGGATTTACCTTGTAATAATGCTTCTGAGGTTTCATTGCTGTTGTTCATATACTTATATGTCACTTTTACCACACAATGAGGTTTTCAAGTCAAGTTTTTAAATGTATTTTTCTGTCTTCAACACAAACCCAGTATGTGACAATAGACCTTTGAAAAGAATGAATGAATTAATGAATAAATTTAAAAACATAACTCTTGACTCCTGGGAGCTCTGTGCTTTGACAGAGCCATATATTTCTCCTTGAGGGTTTTCACAAATGTCGCCTTCTATGTTCACCCATGCCCCACACACTACTTTGAGACTGAAGATGGCAACTCTCATTTTAACTTGATCCGTGTTTTACAGCTTGGAAAGAGCCTCTCTATAAGGTGTTTACTTTCATTCATATTCATTATAAGTTGTGCTTAAATTTACACTTTCAAGGTAAACTGATACATGCTACTATTTTGCAAAAGGGCATATCTCCCTATTTTCAATGAAGTTTAGTGTACTGCTGCATGAAGAAAGGAACAGAATGATGAATAGTTTCACAAAACTGAAGCATTAAAAAAGGTGCCACTATTCTTTTACTAAATTTTCTACTCATTTGAAATCAGAAGATAGTCCCTCTGCTAGGGTATCTCGAGGGTCAGAAGAAAGTCATAGATAGTAATGGCTGATGTAAAACATCTGGACTCCACAGTGGCAAGCCAGGAGATTCCAAGTGATGCCTCATTAGGTCTGAGAGCTGGTTCTATCCTGGAGGCATAAGGCACAAGATGTGTGCTGTGTGCTTGGCCCCTGCCATACAGGGAGGAAAACCACATGTAACCTGCAGTCAGACATTCCCAGGTGTGAGATGTGGCTCCACCACATGACTTTCTGGTAGTGTTACCTTGGCTAAATTCTTAACTTTCTTTTATCTAGAAAAGGGAAACAATTAGCTATGTAGCTATTAGATTTTGTAGAGGAGAATGAATATGGTGGCATATGAAAAGCACTACAAGTTGGCACAAAGTATGTGTCCCGCAAATGCCATTGAATCTTATTGCCATTCTTATATTTATAGTTAACCATCAAGTCTTTATAGATCTATTTATTTTTTGATTATCAAAGTGCTTATTGAATATGCTCTATCACTGATATTTAATTTCACACTTCTGCAATATTTTAGAATTGAGTGTTTGCACAGGTAGCTATGCTATTTGGAAAAAGGGGTTATTCTCAGTTGCTACTGATTTATGGTCAGTGGCAGAAGAACTGACCCTGTCTCTCTATAAAGTTGAAAATAAAAGAAGAATATAAAAGGGTCTGTATATTTTTAGTTCGATAAACCCTTTATCCAAAATGCACCTTCGAAATTACCTGTGGGTATATCCAGCCACTTACATCTCTGAGTCATCAACTAAAGAATAAAAGCATAAATACAAAGAACACATGACGTTCTCACTCATATTGCTATTGGCCTTATGATGGTAAAAATCTAATTAAATGCATATTCTTCACTGAAGATCCTAGCATTTTTAACCTTTGCAAGAAGTTCTGGCAACTTTGCTTGTCAGGATGAAAAGCTTCAAGCAATTATAGTTGTTTCCTATTGTTCTGACTAAAGGCTGTCTTTCAAAAATTTCTACCTCCTACCTCTTTAAGTTGCTAATCACTTTGTCTAGGTTTTCTTCCTTCTCCTTGAATCAGATAGACACCTGATAGCCCCCTCTTCCATCTTGTGTGTCCCCAGCATCTTCTGTCCCATCAGCAGAAGTACAGACATGGAGAGCTGTTGGAGCTGAACTTCTCTTTTGGGGTCCTCCTCTCTTTCTCTTATCCAGTTTTGCTTCTATCAGGCATTTTTAAAAACAGTGAACTTGGGCCGGATGCTGGTGGCTCTCACCTGTAATCCCAGCACTTTGGGAGGCTGAAGCAGGCTGATGACAGGTCAAGAGGTTGAGACCAGCCTGGCCAACATGGTGAAACCCTGTCTCTACTAAAAATACAAAAATTAGCTGGGCATGGTGGCAGGCACCTGCAGTCCCAGCTACTCGGGAGACTAAGGCAGGAGAGTCACTTGTAACTCTGGAGGTGGAGGTTGAAGTGAGCTGAGATTGCCACTGCACTCCAGGCTGGTGACAGAACAAGACTCTATCTCAAAAACAAAAACAAACAAAAAACAAAACAAAACAAACAGTGAACTTTGGTTTAGGATTCTTGTTTCTGTGAAAACCTGGTGAGTGATTTAACATTTTGGAGGCTTTGGGACATTAGATTCTCTGAACAAATTTAACTGCTGGATTACTCAGTACAATGACACTATTTCTTCTACCTCTGTAACATTCCCTGATTTTGAAATATGCTTCTTGGAGAGGATATTGAAAACCGAAGCACTATTTCTCTACAGATGGGCAATTTCAGGATCAGAGGAATAAATAACTTCTCCGAAATGACAAAAGGGGAAGGGCAGCTGGACTAAAACCTTCCAGCTCACCACTGTGTCATCAAGGTAAGGGAGAGGAGCTGGGCTCAGAGCCACAGATGCTGACTGCCAGTCCAGAGCCTAGTGTTCGGTCTCTAAGACCTCCATGTTGCCGCGCACTGCCTGCTCTGTGCTGGAATGTGCTTCATCTTTGTCGGTGAGACGAAAACAAAAATCTGCATTTTTTAGTCTTCAGAAGAGAAGCAAGTAGCAAGAGCAAATGAGCAGGACCAAAAGGCGAGAAACTTCAAGCATCGTTGCTCATTAAGGAAAGAACAGCCAGAGGATACACAGCTGCCCAGCCCCATGCTGAACAGAGAGAAGGGAAAGAGCACAGTGAGCTTCATCTGAAGCCACCTGGGCCAGGCTCTACAGCTCACTTGGTGAAAAACGTCCAGGTCCTCCACCTCCCCGACTCTCCCAAGGCTCTGGGTTATTTCAGAGTCCCTAAGGTAAATTCCAAGTTTTCCTCAATGTGTCTCTAAGCTGCTGTATAACACCCGACACTCTTCTTTCTCTCCTGTTAAACAGTCTCTTTCACTGATGTTTCTCATGAAGGCCTGTGAAGGACTTCACCTCGATCAGTGCTGATGCCACCTTCTGCAGCTTCACCCTATCAAGAGGCATGGCTAGAGACTGTGCTGCTGCTGCAGAGCAGCACAGCGCGCTGCTGCCTCCCATGACATGGCCTCACAAACCCATAGACAGACACAGTTACACACAGAGGCACATGCAGAAACACGGGCAGAGACGCCCACAGCTATATACACACATAGACACATGCAGAGACACATGCAGACACACATGCAGAGACACTCAGAGAGACTCACACAGCCATATACACACATGGACAGATAACACGCTGAGACACACACAGATACACATGCAGAGACACATGTAGAGAGACTCCACAGCTATATATACGCATAGACAGACAAATGCAGAGACACTCAGAGACTCACACAGCCATATACATGCAGAGACACACGCAGACACACATGCAGAGACACATGTAGACTCACACAGCCATATACACACATAGACAGACACACACAGAGACACCCACAGGCACACATGCAGAGACACTCGCAGCCATATACACACATAGACACACGCAGACACACATGCAGAGACACTCGCAGAGACTCACACAGCCATATACACACATAGACACACGCAGAACACACAGACACACATGCAGAGACACTCACAGAGAGACTCACATAGCCATATACACACTTAGACACATGCAGACACACATGCAGAGAGACTCACACAGCCATATATATACATAGACACACTCAGAGAAACAGGCAGAGATACACAGTCATATATACACATAGACACAGATACACACAGAGATGCATGCAGACACACCCAAAGACACATGTGAAGACATGCAGACACAGAGAAACACACACAGTCATAAACATACACAGACACATGCAAAGACACAGCCAACACACACACAGAGCCATATACACACACTCACAGACTCACAGCCACATACACTCATACACATAGACATACACACACAGCCACATACGCACAAAGAGACACATACGGGCACACACATACACCACACAGAGAGACATACACCGAGAGATACACACATAAACACACAGTACATATACAGAGACACACAAACACATACAGAGAGATAGACACACAGAGAAACACCAACACACACACAAATGCACAAACACAAAGACACATATAGCCACATACAGACACAGATGCACTCACAGACATATTCAGATGTATACATAAAGACACACAGCCACACGAATACTCACATACAGACACAGATGCACACACACACAGCCACATGTACAGACACACATGGATGCATACACAGACACAAATACATGGAGCCACACACTGCCTTACACACATGCACAGAGCCTCTATCGAGGTGCACACACACAGATGTACCCATAGGCACACGCAGCCACACTCACAGTCTTACATGTCCACGTACCTTTATGCCCATCACAATGACTTTACCAAGAGTGCTGCCTTATGTTTACTTCTCATGGAGACACTTTCTTTTTTGCATAAAAATACCTTATTATTATTAAACCTTCTTTCTTTCAAGCTGAGGAACAAGACTCTGTTGGAGCAGAAGGAAAGAGAATGAATAAGAAGGCCAATCTCTGTGACACCTCCATCTACTCTAAAATCCTCCATGTCCATTGTCCCCAATACTTTGGGCAGTGTAGGTCCAGTTCATGGCTTTCCTTCTCAAGGAGAGATGCTTTCCTATCTACCAAGACATCCCAGGTTACCTACAAATGTTATAGAACCATGGGGTAAGCCCAGCAGCCTTCTTTCCACCACTAGCCATCAGAGCAAGCTAGGTGTGAAACCTCACAGGAATTGAGGCCGTCAGAGCCCCTTCCCTGGGAATTCGGAATCCACACGAAGATGGTCCAGACTCTTGTACTCTGAGCATGGCCAGGAGGGAAGACTTCTGTGCATTTCCAGAGAGATGTTGGGGCGAGAGGTAGGGGTGAATCCTACAAGTTTATGAGTTCTTGTTCTTTGTTATGAATCTGGAACATTCCTGCCCATGTCCTTCAGGAGACATGCAGATGCCAGAGGAAAATGTTCCATAAGATTAGATGAATGCCCTTCAGCTACAACCAAGTCATTTAAATTAGAAAAAAGTGAGACTTTAAAAAGCTCTCACAAAATTAAATATATACACCTCTATATTTAATAGATAAATACAAATATATCACATATCTACATCTATATAAATATAGATATTCCGGTAAAGATTTTCTAAGCTCTTGAACCTAAATGTAGGTAAACTAAGTAAGAGTTATGTCCTTTCTGCTGAGATTGTGTTTTATTTTTTTTGTTTAAAATGCCATTATTATTTTAATTTTTCTTTAAAAAATAAAGCACCATTGGTTCCACATTTTTGTTTTCTAAGCAATTAGAGAAAATATGAGTTGTAGCAACTCACTAATATACCTTGCCTGGAACTTCTGGTATGTCTCCCAAGTCTTTCTTTTGTGTGTGTGCATGTGTGTGTGTGTGTGTCTATGTATACGTTTAATTTTTAATTGAAACATATTTTACAAGTTTGTAAGGTCCATGTTATATTTTGTTACATGCATAGAATGTGCAATGATCACGTCAAGGTACTTGAGGTGTCCATAACTTAAGAGTGTTTACTATTTTTCTGAAAGTTTTACAATCAGTCAATGGACACCAGGTTTGTGCAGCCTCAGAGTTTTTGACTTGGCTTGTGATATGCATGTGCACACACACAGGCAAACACACTTCTGGAGAGTCACATTGTCTTCCAAAGCCAGTTTCCCTTGAGATGATGAAGCTCTCCACTATCAGGCTCTTCTCAAGATGAATAGTGCATCTTTAGGCTTTCTATTCTCATGCATCAGATCTCCATCCAGCACCAATGCTGCGAAGATGAAGACAGACCTGGTTCTGAGCAGCACAACCTTTCATCCCTTTGCCTTGGCTGTCACTGCTGGCTTCCTGGCTTGCTCTTGTGCCCAAGACATGCTCTGGGGCAGCAACACATTGCCACTGGGATTCTCTGGCTCTTCACACTGCACCTGACTTTCCTGCACTGCAGCCACTGTGGGTGCTATAAGTCACGTTAACAACCCACATTAGACCATCTATCACAACCTTTGGCCCCAGGAGTAAGCAAGACCATTTGAGCATGACCTGCTTGGCCTCACTGGCATCAACCATGCCAATCTTTTGGCTACTTAGATTACTTGCCCTCACTTGGCCTGAATTTAGATCCATTTCACCCAAATCATGTTTCTCACAGACACACACTTCTGTACTGCTCATTTCTGGCCTTGTTCATTCCCTTGAAACTGCATTTCTTTCTCATTGCATGCCACCTTTGATTCTTGACTGAGATAGCTGCTGTCAGTCTTTGAACATTTCTCATATCTGCTGACTGTAACTGCATGTGGCTCCAAGTTAGAACTGTGCAGCTTAGGAGATACCTTTTTAATGAAGTCCTAAGCCTGACACACATTATTGTAATCAACGACTGCACATGTAACAAATAGCTATCAAGAGGCAGACAGGAAAGTGGCCCCAATAATGGGCTATCTTTTTTTAAATTGCATTTTAGGTTTTTGGGGTACATGTGATGAACATGCAAGATTGTTGCATAGGTACACACATGACAATGTGGTTTTCTGCCTTCCTCCCCATCACCTATATCTGGCATTTCTCCCCATGTTATCTCTCCCCAACTCCCCACCCCCCGCCTCCCCTATTTCCCCCCTACAGACCCCATTGTGAGATACTCCCCTCCATGTGTCCATTTGTTCTCATTGTTCAACACCCACCTATGAGTGATGGCCTATCTTAAGGTTAGATTTCATTTTTCAGTTTTCAGAAACTGACTCCTTTGCACTATGTATGTATGTACTGAGACAGTTTCTCTGTTGTTGCCCAGGATGGAGTGCAATCGCATGCACTGCAACCCTCACCTTCCTGGTTCTCACCATTCTTCTACCTCACCCTCCAGAGTAGCTGAGATTACAGGTACCTGTCACCATGTCCAGCTAATTTTTGCATTTTTAGTAGAGACAGGGTTTCACCATGTTGGCCAGGCTGTTCTCAAACTCCTGACCTCAGGTGGTCCACCCACCTTGGGCTCCCAAAGTACTGGTTTTACAGGCATGAGCCACAGCTCCTGGCCCCTTTACAATTTTAGAGTACAATTTTGTATATTTTAATACACAATTTAAGAAAGTTCAACTCTAGATTCCCCACCTCAAATAAAAGAACCATAAATAAAAATAAGCATTTATATGATGGAGGAAATTGTGAGTATGTGCCCTGGATTAAGCTGACTACTTGTTCTGATCTATAACTAAAGAAACAGAAATTTGATCAACACTGGAAATAAATGTGTCTTCTTTGGTTTACTGTGAGAAAGTGTGTCATTCTCCATTGTTGCACGATCATTACACTATTCTGCTTTCATTTTGAGAAAGTAATTTTTTACTTAAGAACCTGAAGCAGTGTTAAGGTGTGCTTCCCCTGGACTGGAACTTTCCAAGTCAAGGTGGCAGCTGATGGAAGCAAGGCAGTGTCTGAGCTTTAGAAGCCTGAGGATGTGAAGAAAGCAGAAAACTGTATACCTGTTTACACTGACCTCTTTCTCTGGCACATCTCAGCCCTCCACAAACTCAGGTAACCTTACCGCTACCCTGTGCTGCTCTGATTTGCTCTCCAATGCTCCCGCTCATCCAGCCAACAACTTGGTCTTGCTCACCATCCCACCAGATCCTTGTGCATCCCCTTAGTTCTGTTAGTTCCTTGCTGTGGATCATCATGCACACGTGCCCAAACATGAGGGCTCCTGTTAGGTTCTTTCTATGAATTTTAGGGTCCAGCAGGGATGCTGCAGAGTAGGACCAGCTGAAGGCCCATGTGTTTGCACCTACTAGAGTGATTCTGATTGTCTACTTTTTTCCAGACAGTCTTGCTCTGTTGTCCAGGCTGGAGTACAGTGGCATGATCTCAGCTCACTACAACCTCCGCCTCCTGGGTGCAAGCCATTCTCCTGCCTCAGCCTCCTGAGTAGATGGAATTACAGGTGCCCACATGTCCAATTATTTTTTGTATTTTTAGTAGAGTCAGGGTTTTTCCATGTCGACTGCCAGGAATCAAACTTCTGACCTCAGGTGATTCATCTACTTCTGCCTTCCATAGTGCTGGGATTAAAGGCATGAGCCAATGTGCCTGGCCCACAATTTTGATTTTTTTTTTGTATACTTTAAGTTCTGGAATGCATGTGCAGGACATGCAGGTTTGTTACATAGGTATACACATGCTATGGTGGTTTACTGCACTCATCAACCCGTCATCTACATTAGGTATATCTCCTAATGCTATTCCTCCCCTAGCCCTCAGTGCCCCAACAGACAATGGTGTGTGATGTTCCCCTTTCTGGGTCCATGTGTTCTCATTGTTCAGCTACCACTGATAAGTGAGAACACGCAGTTTGGTTTTCTGGTCTTGTGTCAGTTTGCTGAGAATGGTGGTTTCCAGCTTCATCCTTGTCACTGCAAAGGACATGAACTCATCCTTTATTATGTCCGAATAGTATTCCATGGTGTATATGTGCCACATTTTATTTATCCTGTCTATTCATTGGAGGGCATTTGGGTTGGTCACAAGCCGTTGCTATTGTGAATAGTGCTGTAATAAACATTTGCATGCATGTGTGTTTATAATAGAATGATTTATAATCCTTTGGGTACATACCCAGTAATGGGATTGCTGGATCAACTGGTATTTCTGGTTTTAGATCCTTGGGGAATCTCCACACTGTCTTCCACAATGGTTTAACTAATGTTCATTCCCACTAAAAGCATTCCTATTTCTCCACATCCTCTCCAGTGTCTGTTGTTTCCTGACTTTTTAATGATCACCATTCTAACTGGTGTGAGCTGGTATCTCATTGTGGTTTTGATATGCATTTTTCTAATGACCAGAGAAGACAGGCTTGTTTTCATATGTTCGTTGGCCACATAAATGTCTTGTTTTGAAAAGTGTCTGTTCATATCCTTCACCCACTTTTTGATGGGGTTGTTTGTCTTTTTCTTGTAAGTTTATTTAAGTTTCTTGTAGATTGGATATTAGCCCTTTGTCAGATGGACTGCAAAACTTTTATCCCATTCTGTAGGTTGCCTGTTCACTCTGATAATAGTTTCTTTTGCTGTGCAGAAGCTCGTTAGTTTAATTGGATCCTGTTTGTCAATTTTGGCTTTTGTTGCCATTGCTTTGGGTGTTTTAGTCATGAAGTCTTTGCCCATGCCTATGTCCTGAATAATATTGCCTAGGTTTTCTTCTATGGTTTTTATGGTTTTAGGATTTATGTTTAAGTCTATAATACATCTGCAGTTAATTTTTGTATAAGGTATAAGGAATGGGTCCAGTTTCAGCTTTCCTCACATGGTTAGCCAGTTTTTCCAGCACCATTTATTAAATAGGGTATCTTTTACCCATTTCTGTTTTTTTTTCAGGTTTGTCAAAGACCAAATGATTGTAGATGTGTGGTGTTATTCCTGAGGCCTCTGTTCTTTTCTGTTGGTCTATATATCTGTTTTAGTACCAGTATTGTGCTGTTTTGGTTACTGTAGCCTTGTAGTATAGTTTGAGGTCAGGTAAGGTGTTGCCTCCATCTTTATTGTTTTTACTTAGAATTGTCTTGGCTATACAAGCTCTATTTTTAGTTCCATATAAAATTTAAAGTAGTTTTTTTTCTAATTCTGTGAATAAAGTCTATGGTAGCTTGATGAGGATAGCACTGAGTCTATAAATTACTTTGGCAGTACGGTCATTTTCATAATACTGATTCTTCCTATCCATGAGCATGGTATGCTTTTCCATTTGCTTGTGTCCTCTCTGATTTCCTTGAGCAGTGGTTTTCAGTTCTCTTTGAAGAGGTCCTTCACATCCTGTGTAAGTGTATTCCTAGGTATTTTATTCTCTTTGTAGCAATTGTGAATGGGAGTTCACTTATGATTTGGCTCTCTGTCCATTATTGGTGTATAGGAATGCTTGTGATTTTTGCACATTGATTTCATATCCTGAGACTTTGCTGCAGGTGCTTATCAGCTTAAGGAGATTTGGAGCTAAGATGATGGGTTTTCTAAGTATGCAATCACATCATCTGCAAACAGAGACAATTTGACCTCTTCTCTTTTGATTTGAATTCTCTTTATTTCTTACTGTTGCCTGATTGCCATGGCCAGAACTTCCAATACTATGTTAAATAGGAGTGGGGAAAGAGGGCATCCTTGTCCTGTGCCAGTTTTCAAAAGGAATGCTTCCAGATTTTTCCCATTTAGTCTGATATTGGCTGCGGGTTTGTCATAAATATCTCTTATTATTTTGAGATATGTTTCATCAATACCTAGTTTATTGAGAGTTTTTAGCATGAAGGGTTGCTGGATATTATTGAAGGTCTTTTCAGCATCTATTGAAGTAATCATGTGGATTTTGTCATTGGTTCTGTTTATGTATTGGATTACATTTGTTGACTTGTGTATGTTAAACTAGTCCTCCATCCCAGGAATGAAGCTGACTTGATTGTGATGGATAAGTTTTTTTTTATATGCTGCTGGATTTGGTTTGCAAGTATTTTATTGAGAATTTTTGCATTGATGTTCATTGAGATAGGGGCAAAAACAGAAGCCTAAGCATGGCCATCTTATAGAGAAGCCACCTGAGACCTGGGCAGAGGTGTAATTCTCAAAACTGTTATTGTACTGCAGTTCTCAGAGGTGTTAAGGGTAAAATTTCCACTGCTAACTCCCTCCCCTTGCAATAAACCACTAACTTTAGCTTCTGTACAGACAGCTTGCCTTGCACACCCCTGGGCCGCCCTGAACAAGGATATGGTTTTGCAGCTTAAATGCCTTGCTCCCCCTGAGCTTGGGGCCATGGGTTGGAGACACATGAGTCCTCCATGGCGGCTGGCAATAAAGATCCTGCAATTGGCATATTTTTGTCTTGGTGTTGAATTTCCACTCGCTTGGTGCGACATTCATCAGTGATATTTGCCTGAAATTTTGTTTTTATTATTGTTTTGTTATCAGGATGCTGCTGGCTTTATAAAATCAGTTAAGAAGGAGTTCCTCTTTTTCTATTGTTTGGAATAGTTTTAGGTGGAATGAAACTAGGTCCTCTTTGTACCTCTGGTAGAATTCGGCTGTGAATCTGTCTTCCTGGGCTATTTTTTTGTTTGGTAGGCTATTAATTACTGCCTCTATTTCAGAAATTCCAGAACTTATTATTGGTCTATTCAGGAATCCATGGGAGGGTGTATGTGTCCAGAAATTTATCAATTGTTTCTAGATTTTCTACTTTATTTGCATAGAGGTGTTTATATTATTCTTAAATGGTAGTTTGTATTTCTGTGGGATCAGTGGTGATATCCTCTTTATTATTTTTTATTGAGTCTATTTGATTCTTCTCTCTTTTCTTCTTTGTTCATTTGGGTAGCTGTCTATCTGTTTTGTTAATCTTTTCAAAAAATTATCTCCTGGATTCACTGATTTTTTTGAAGGGTTTTTTTGTGTCTCTATCTCCTGCAGTTCTGCTCTAATCTTAGTTATTTCTCATCTTCTGCTAGGTTTTGAATTTCTTTGCTCTTGCTTCTCTAGTTTCTTTAATTGTGATGTTTGGGTGTCAATTTTAGATCTTTCCCACTTTTCCTACTAAATGTTTGGGCATTTAGTGTTATACATTTTCCTGTAGAATTTTCAGGTGTGTTGTGTCTTTGTTCTCATTGGTTTCAAATAAGTTATTTATTTCCACCATAATTTCATTATTTATTCAGTAGTCATTCAGGAGCAAGTTGTTCAGTTTCCATGTAGTTGTGTTGTTTCGAGTGAGTTTCTTAATCCCCAGTTCTAATTTGATTGTACTGTGGTCTGAGAGACTGTTACAGTTTTCATTCTTTTGAATTTGCTGAGGAGTGTTTTACTTCCAATTATATGGTCGGTTTTAGAATAAGTGTTATGAAAATAATGTAAATTCTGTAAATGTAATGTAAATAATGTAAACAGATTGTAAATTCTGTAAATATTGCAAATGTAAATTCTGTAAATAATGTAAACAGATGTAAATTCTGTTGATTTGGGATGGAGAATTCTGTAGATATATAATAGATCTACTTGGTCCAGGGCTGAGTTCAAGTCCTGAATATCCTTGTTAATTTTTTGACTCATTGATCTGTCTAATATTGACAATGGGGTGTTAAAGTCTCTCACTATCATTGTGTGGGAATCTAAGTCTCTTTGTAGGTTTCTAAGAACTTGCTTTATGAATCTGTGTGCTTCTGTATTGGGTGTACATATGTTTAGGATAGTTAGCTCTTCTTGTTGCATTGGTCCTTTTACCATTATGTAATGCCATTCTTTGTCTTTTTTGATCTTTGTTGGTTTAAAGTCTGTTTTCTCAGAGATTAGGATTGCAACCTCCACTTTTTTTTTCTTTTCATTTGCTTGGCAAATCTTTCTCCATTCCTTTATTTTGAGCCTTTGTGTGTCTTTGCATGTGAGATAGGTCTCCTTAATACAGCACATTGATGGGTCTTGACTCTTTATCTAATTTGCCAGTCTGTATCTTTTAACTGGGGCATGTTTACATTTAAGGTGTGAATTTGTTCCTGTCATTATGATGCTAGCTGGTTATTTTGCCCATTAGTTGATACAGTTTTTTCACAGTGTTGATGGTGTTTCCAATTTGGTATGTTTTTGGAGTGGCTGGTACCAGTTTTTCCTTTCCATATTTAGTGCTTCTTTCAGGAACTCTTGTAAGACAGGCCTGGTGGTGACAAAATCTCTCACCATTTGGTTTTCTGTAAAGGATTTTATTTCTCTTTTGCTTATGATGCTTAGTTCGGCTGGAGGTGAAATTCTGGGTTGAAAATGCTTTTCTTTAAGAATGTTGATTATTGGCCCCCACTCTCATCTTGCTTGGTTTCTGCAGAGAGATCTGCTGTTAGTCTGATGGTCTTACCTTTGTGGGTAACCTGACCTTACTTTCTGACTACCTGTAATATTTTTCATTTATTTCAACCTTGATGAGTCTGACAATCATGTGTCTTAGGGTTTCTCTTCTCAAGAAGTATCTTTGTGGTGTTCTCTGTATTTTCTGAATTTGAATGTTGGCCTGTCTTGCTAAATTGAGGAAGTTCTCCTGGATAATATCCTGAAAAGTGTTTTCCAACTTCTTTCCATTCTCCCCATCACTTTCAGGTACACCAATCAAATGTAGGTTTGGTCTCTTCACATAGTCCCATATTTCTTGGAGGCTTTGTTCATTGCTTTTCATTCTCTTCTCTGCTCTTTTCTTCACAGTTTATATCATTAAGTTGATCTTCAATCTCTGATATCCTTCTGCTTGATGGATTCATCTAGTGATACTTAGGAATGCTTTATGAAGTTCTTGTGCTGTGTTTTTCAGCTTCATCGGGTTATTTATGTTTTTCTTTAGCTAGTTATTCTAGATAGCAATTCCTCTAATCTGTATTCAAGGTCCTTAGTTTCCTTGCACTGGGTTAGAACATGCTCCTTTAGCTCAGAGGAATTGGTTATTATCCACCTTTTTAAGCCTACTTCTGTCAATTCATCAAACTCATTCTCTACCCAGTTTGATTCCCTTGCCTGTGAGGAGCTGTGGTCCTTTGGAGAAGAAGCATTCTCATATTTGGAATTTTTAGCCTTTTTGCACTGCTTTATCCTCATCTTCCTGGATTTATCTATCTTTGCTCTTTGATGCTGGTGACCTTCAGATGAGGTTTTTGTGCGGACATCCCTTCTGTTGATGTTGATGCTATCTCTTTCTGTTTGTTACTTTTCCTTCTAACAGTCAGGCCCTTCTGCTGCAGGTCTGCTGGAGTTTGCTGCTAGTCCTCTCCAGATCTTGTTGGCCTGGGTATCACCAGCAGAGGCTGCAGAACAACAAAGCTGGCTGCCTATTCCTTCCTCTGAAAGCTTTGTTCCAGAGGGGCACCTGCAAGATGCCAGTTGGAGCTCTTCTGTCTGAGGTGTCTACTGACCCCTGCTGGAAAGTGTTTCCCAGTCAGAAGGCATGGGATCAGGGACCCACCTGAGAAGGCCATCTGTCCCTTAGCAGAGCTTGAGTGCTGTGCTGGGACATCTACTGCTCTCTTCAGAGCTGGCAAGCAGGAACATTTAAGTCTGCTGAAGCTGTGCCCACAGCTGCCCCTTCCTTCAGGTGCTCTGTCCCAGGGAGTTGGGGGTTTTATCTATAAGACCCTGATTCTGGCTTCTGCCTTTCTTTCAGAGATGCCTTGCCCAGAGAGGAGAAATCCAGACAAGCAGTTTGGTTACAGTGGCTTTGCTGAGCTGTGGTGGGCTTCACGTCATTCGAACTTCCCAGTGTCTTTGTTTACACTGTGAGGGGAAAGCTGCCTACTCAAATCTCAGTAATGGCAGACACCCCTCTCCCCACCAAGGTAGAGTGTCTTAGGTCAATTTCAGACTGCTGTGCTGACAGTGAGAATTTCAAGCCAGTTAATCTTAGCTTGCTGGGCTCCATGGGGCTATGATCTACTGAGCTAGACCACTTGTCTCCCTGGCTTCAGCCCCCTTTCCAAGGGAGTGAACAGTTCGGTCTCACTGGCATTCCAGGTGCCACTGGAGTATGGAAACAAAAAAAGATCCTGCAGCTAGCTCAGTGACTGACCAAATAGCCCTAGGATAAATAAATAGATTAACTGGACCACGGAGCTCTAGGATAAATAAGTAGATTGGAAAAATCCTGAGTCTGTTTCTAACTGACTCTAAAACTTGAGATCCAGCATAGAAAAGATTTTCATCCTTACTAAACAAAAGTGAAGCATAGAGAGCACAGAAATGAGTTCTGATTGGAGTTTTAGCCTCTCAATTTAGAGTGACTCCTCTACTGAGCCTCAAGTGAGTTTCAGATGGGCAGAGATATTGATTGCATACTGGGCCTCAGAATAACTGGACCCTGGCTGCCTCCTCCTGAAAGGATACCTTTCTTCACTTGTTATTGGGACAGTACACATAAAGTTTTTAGTGTATGCCAAAGCATATAAAGAGTTTGGGGTCAGGGAGCTGATCTAAATCATCAGAACCAAAGTACTGCCTTCCAAAATTCATCCAATTCAATCAATTATTGTTTATTAAACATGTCAAACATTTTGCTGACATAACGAGTAAGATCTAATCTAATCTTTTAAGAAGAACTTTGCTAATTGAGAGAGGCAGGCATAACCAAATACAGTATCATGCAATCAGAGGGTGTTTTGCAGAGATACAGAGTTACATTATTGTTGCAAAGAGCTAGTTTTTAAGCTTTGATCTGTATGATGAAGGAGGAATTTTTTGGCAAAGTCACTGGGTGAGTGCACATCAGAGAATGAATGGGTCTGGGGCAGCCACAGCAAATGGGGCAAACTATATAGCAGATATGGAGGGGATGATGGTGTGTGTCCTGGGTAGAAATGGGAAGAAGGTAGTTTTGATGTCTGCTTACAGAACAACTTGTATATCTAAGTGAAAAACATATGGGTTTTTACCTTTTTCTCACAAGGATCCACTAAGGAATTTCAAACATGGAACTGATGATGTTGTTACTGAACTATGCCAATTTTGTCTGCTGTGCAGTGTGCCAATCACTGAGTCAACAGGTTTTACAGGGGTGAAAGTGTGTATTCTTGTGGCAGCCAGCAAGGAGATGAGAGAAAACAGGTCTCAGATCTACCTCTCCAAAGATGGGGTTTAGGGATATTTATGAGACAGAAGAGCAGGGTGGTCTGAGGCATTGGGGAGGGTGATTACAGGTAAAGAAAAGTGAGGTAATCAGTGTTCTACAGAAGGGTAGTTAAACTTTATGGCTCTTCATAGGATACATTTTGAAAAATGGCAGCATTAACATGATCTAAGTGTGACACTTTCTGACCTCTGACATCAAAATGTCACCCATCAGACATTTATTCAGGCCCATTTGATAGGTCAGTGGTCTCAGCTGGCATGAACAAGTTAAAAGCTGATGGTGATTTCCTGAAAAACAACTTAGGAAACCATCACCATTGTGACCCATACTTCAAGGATGTTATCTATAAGGAAGCAGAAGAGAGTTTTACAATACATTGCTTAGCTACATAATATTTAGTTATTAATTTTACAAAACTATTAAACCACCTGAAGCAAGCGAAGCAGGTTAAAATATGATGATCCTAATTATGTTTGCCCTCAGCTTCAATGTTTGGCTTATTTTGAAAGACAAAGTGTGTCACATAATTGCACCGAGTTTTTTTTTTTAAACTGCTTTCAGGAGTATTTATTTAACCAATATTTTTACGTTTATATTCTATAGATACTATTCAGGAAACTAGGAATCCAGTATTGAAAAAGATAAGACAGGAATACCCGTCTTCTTAGAGCTTAGCTTCTGGGGAGGACCAAACACAATACATAAGGTAAACAAGTACCGCGGAATCCAGCATGTAAGGAGCACGGAGGTCATCACTCCATCCCAGAATAAGCAAAAAGCTGAAGGAACTGCAAAATCAACAATTCATCTTAGATCTATTAGAGAAGTCAGGTCACAGGAAAACTACTGCTCCCAAAACTGGAGACAGGCAGAAATCCATGAGCTGAGGCCACCACAGAAGCCACTGCTGGAGTAGCAAAGTTTAAACTGTAATCGACAAATTGCCAGGAAATAGTGTAGACATGTCCTAGAGGTGAAAACTCTGGAGGAGGGAAGTGGGTAGTCATAGGGGAGGTCCCCATACTTTTGTGAGTTTTACCTCCAGGAGCTTCACGGGGTTCTCATCATGCATAACAGAGAAGAGTTCTTTTGTGTTTCTGACATGGAGAATTGGGAGTAGTAATTTTGAAACACACCAGAGCATTCTGTTTTTAACAAGACCTGCCTCAAGAAAGCTGTTTGGTCAGAGCCTGACCTAGTGGAGATTATGGAGCCTAACTGACCCAGGGTAAAAGAGATGACCAATTTCAGCTCCCTCTGGCCTTCCTGTTTAAAATATGGGGGCTTAGGGGGAAATGAAGCAGTTGTGAAGCTCAAGCCAAGGGGCATGGGTTTATTAAAGACTGAAACCTAATAATAAGACAGGACTCAACTGTCTGTTGCCTATAATAAACTTGTGTTAACTATAAAGGCAATAATACACTAAAAGTAGAGGATAAAGAAAGATAATTATGTCAACACTAATTTTTGAAAAGCTGGAGTGGCTATATTAATTTCACAAAGAACAGACCTTAGAGCAAGGAAAATTATCAGGAATAAAGAGAAATATTAAATAGCAATAAAGCAGTAAATTCTGCAACAAGATGTAGCAATTCTTTATGTGAAATCTGTTAACATCATCATGTCAAAATGTGTTAGGCAAAAACTCAAAACTGCAAGGAGAAATAGACGAATCCAGTATTGCTGTTGGAGACATCAATACCCCTCCATCAGAAATGGATAGATCCAGTGGGCAGAAAATCAGTAAGGACATAGTTGAACTCAACAACACCATCAATCAACTGTATATGATTGACAACTATAGACTACTTCCTTCCACAACAGCAGTGAGTACATTTTTCTCAAGCTCACATGCAACGTCAAACAACACAGACTACATTCTTGGCCATAAAACACACCTTAACAAATTTAAAATAATGGAAATGATACAGTGTATTGTCTCAGATAACAATGGAGTTAAACTAGAAATCAATAAAAGAAGGATAGCTAGAAAAATTTCAAAACAGTTGAAGATTAAACATGATACCTCTAAGTAATTTAAGAGTGAAAAACTAAATATCAAAAAAATTCAAAAAATACTTTAAAAGAAAATGAAAATACATCATATTCAGTGATATACAGAATAATCAGTGGTAAGAGGTAAATGCATAACATTGAATGAATAGATTAGAAAAAAAGAGATATAAAATCAATAATTGAAGATTCCGCTTTAGAAAACTAGAAAATGAATTTTTAATTATAGATGCAGTAGAAAAAAAGACATAATTAAATTTCAAGTAGAATTAAATAAAATTGAAAACAAGATTAAAAATTACAAGCTTAGGAGGTAATGGAAACACTAACTGCTCTTATTGAATCATTATGTAATATAGATATTTGTTGAAACATCACACTGTAGCCCATAAACATGAACACTTACAATATATCAATTTTAGAAGGAAAGAAGGAAGAAAAGAAAGAAAAAGGAAAATCAACAAAAAGCTCATTCTTTGAAAAGGTCAATAAAGTTGATAAACCTGTAGCTAGGATAACTAAGAAAAAATTGAAAGAAGATACAATTACATCAGAAATGAAAGATAAGACATCACTATAGATTCCATGGCCATTAGAAGGTTAGTAAAGAATACTATGCTAAAAACTCTCAAAAAACTAGGTATTGATGGAACATATCTCAAAATAATAAAAGCTATTTATGACAAACCCACAGCCAATATCATACTGAATGGGCAAAAACTAGAAGCATTTCCTTTGAAAACTGGCCCAAGACAAGGATGCCCTCTCTCACCACTCCTATTTAACATAGAATTGGAAGTTCTGGCCTGGGAAATCAGGCAAAGAAAAAAAAAGAAAAAGAAAAAGAAAAAAAGAAAGAAAGTGTATTCAATTAGGAAAAGAGGAAGTCAAATTTTCTTTATTTGCAGATGACATGATTGCATATTTAGAAGACTACATCATCTCCACCCAAAATCTCCTTAAGATGATCACCAACTTCAGCAAAGTCTCAGGATAGAAAATCAACATGTAAAAATTGCAAGCACTCCTATACACCAATAACAGACAAACAGAGAGCCAAATCACGAGTGAACTCCAATTCACAATTGCTACAAAGATGATAAAATAACTAAGAATAAAATTTACAAAGGATGTGAAGGACCTCTTCAAGGTGAAACTACAAACCACTGCTCATGAAAATAAGAGGACACAAACAAATGAAAAAAACATTCCATGCTCATTGACAGGAAGAATGAATATCATGAAAATAGCAATACTGCCCAAAGTAATTTATAGATTCAATTCTATCCCCATCAAGCTACCATTGACTTTCTTCACAGAATTGGAAAAAAAATCCTTAAATTTTCTATAGAACCAAAAAAGAGTCTGCATAGTGAAGACAGTCCTAAGAAAATATAAAAATAAAAATAAAAAATAAAAAAGCTGGAGGCATCATGCCACCTGACTTCAAACTATACTATAAGGCTACAGTAATCAAACCAACATGGTACTGGTACCAAAACAGATATGTAGACCAATGGAACAGAAAAGAGACCTCAGAAACAACTTCACACATCTGAAACCATCTGATCTTTGATAAACCTGACAAAAACAAGAAATGGGGAAAGGATTCCCTATTCAATAAATGGTATTGGGAAAACTGGCAAGCCATATGCAGAAAGCTGAAACTGGATCTTTTCCTTAAATCTTACACAAAAAATAACTCAAAGTGGATTAAAAATTTTAAGGTAGGAACTAAAACCATAAAAACTCTAGAAGAAAACCTAGGCAATATCATTCAGGACATAGGCATGGGGAAAGACTTCAAAATACCAAATGCAATGGCAATAGAAGCCAAAATAGACAAATGGGATCTAATTAAACTAAAGAGCTTCTGCACAGCAAAAGAAACTATCATCAGAGTGAACAGGCAACCTACAGAATGGGAGAAAATTTTTACAATCTACCCATTAGTCCTATAAAGGATTAATACCCAGAATTTATAAAGAACTAAGATTTACAAGAAAAAAAAATAACCCCAGCAAAAACTGGGAAAAGGATATGAACAGACACTTCTCAAAAGGAGACGTTTATGCAGCCAGCAAACATGTAAAAACAAGCTCATCATCACTGGGTCATTAGAGAAATGCAAATCTAAATCGCAATGAGATACTGTCTCACACCAGTTAGAATGGCAATCATTAAAAAGTCAGGAGACAACAGATGCTGGAGAAGTTGTGGAGAAATAGGAATGCTTTTACACTGTTGGTGGGTGTGAAAATTAGTTCAACCATTATGGAAGACAGTGTGGAGATTCCTCAAGGATCTAGAACTAGAAATACCACTTGACTCAGCAATCCCATTACTGGGTATAGACCCAAAGGATTATAAATCATTCTATTATACAGACACATACACATGTATGTTTATTGTGGCACTATTCACAATAGGAAAGACTTGGAACCAGCCCAAGTGTCCATCAGTAATAGACTGGATAAAGAAAATGTGGCACATATACGTCATGGAATACTAAAGAATTAGTTCATGTCCTTTGCAGGGATATTGATGAAGCTGGAAACCACCATTCTCAGCAAACTAACACAAGAACAGAAAACCAAATACCATATGTTCTCACTCATAAGTGGGAAAGTGGGAGTTGAACAATGAGAAAGCAGAGACACAGGGAGGAAAACACTGCACACTGAGGCCTGCTGGGGGTGGGAGGATGGAGAAAGGATAGCATTAAGAGAAATGCTTAATATAGATGACGTGGTGATGGATGCAGCAAACCACCATAGCTCATGTATGCTTGTGTAAAAAACCTGCACTTTCTGCCCCCATACCCAGAACTTAAAGTATAATAATAATAATAATAATAATAATAATAAAATATGAACAATTATATGCCCACAAATTTGATAACTTCAATGAAAAAAATGAATTATTTGAAAGATAACCTGCCAAAAGTTACACAAGAAGAAATGAACAACCTGAGTAGAAGTTCATGTGTTAAATAAATTGAATTAATAGTAAATAACTTTTCAAAATGAAAAGCATCCCTCATAGGTTCACTGATACACTCTACTAAACACCTAAAAATAGATTTATACTAATTCTCTATAATCACTTCCAGAGTATAAAAGCAGAAGGAATGCATTCTAATTTATTCCATGAGGTCAACGTTACCCTAGGACCAAAATTGGGCAAAGATATGCAAGAAAATTACAGGCCAGTATCTCTCATGAACTTAGGTTCAGCAAAATATTAGAAAATTGAGGCCAACAGTATGTAAAATGAATTATACTATGACCTAAAGGGATATATCCCAGGTATGGAATGATAATTCAACTTTAGAAAATTAATTCATACAATCCATCAAATCAGCAGGAAAAATCAGTTATTCCTGTTAATAGGTGCAAAAGAAAACATCTGACATAATCATTAAAGACTTTTTTTTCTAATTTGATCTATAGATGCAATGTATTTTAAATCAAATCCTAGCAAGTTATTTCCTGGATACTAGCAAACCAGTTCTGAAATTTAGATGAAGATATAAACTCAATATTAAAGGAGAAGAAAAAGAGGAATGTCACTATCCCATTTTAAGACTTAAACAAAGCTACAGTAATCAAAGGAGTATGTTATTGGTGAAAAATATAAACAAATAGGCCATTGAAACAAATAGAACATTGAGAAATAAACTCCATAGGTATAGTCAACTAATATTTGATAAAGAGCCATTGGATAAACCATAGTCTTTAAACAAATGGTTTGGAACAAATAGACAAACTACAAGTCAAAAAAAAAAAAAGGATAAAGGGAAGGGAGAAAGAGAGAAAGAATGAGACAGATACAGACCTTATATACCTCAAAACATTATCTCCTAAAGGATCATAGACTTAAACATAAAATGCAAAACTATAAAACTCTTCTAGTATTACGTGGGAGAAAATCTCAATGATCTGGCTATGAAAATAACTTTTTAGATATAATACTGAAGACATGATTTATGAAATAAATAATGTATAAGCTAGTGTTTATTAAAATTAAAAATTTCAGCTCTGCTGAAGACATTATCAAGAGAATTAAAAGACAAACTATACACTGGGAAAAGATATTTTCAAAAATATATCTAATAAACCACTGTCATCAAAAACACACAAAAAACTCTGTTGTATGTTTTCTTCAGAAAGAAGAAAACATACAACACAATAAAAACATGGGAGAAAGATCTGAAGAGGTACTTCAAAAAAGAAGGTTTACGTCTAACAAGTAAGCAAGAAGAAATGATGCTGAACATCATATGTCACTAGGGAATTGTAAATTAAATAAATTAAACAGTGAGATACCACTACACACCTATTAGAATAAACAAAGTCTAAAACACTAACACCAGCAAATGCTGGCAAGGACATGGAACCACAAGAATACTCATTCATTGCTGTTGAGTATGTAAAATAGTACAGCCACTTTGAAAGACATTTTGGCAGTTTCTTCAAAAAACTAAACATAGTTTTACCATATGTTCCAGCAGTCTCACTTCTTGGTATTTACTCAAATAAATTGAAAACTTATGTCCACACAAAAACCTGCACATGGATGTTTATAGCAGGTTTATTCATAATTGCCAAAACTTGGAAGCAACCAAGATATCTTTCAGCTGGTGAAAGAATAAATAAACTGTTTCATACATAGACAATTGAATATCATTCCATGCTAAAAAGAAATCAGTAGCATTCCTATACACCAACAACAGCAGTCAAGCTGAGAGCCAAATTAGGAACACAGTTCCATTCTCAATTGCCACAGAAAGAATAAAATAGGAATACAACTAATAAGAAAGGTAAACTATCTCTGAAATGAGAAATAGAAAACACTGCTCAAAAATAAATGACAAAAACAAATGAAAAAACATCTCATGCTCATGAACAGGAAATATCATTATAATAAAAATGGCCAAACTGTCCAAAGCAATTAAAGATTCAATGCTATTCCTATCAAAAACTACCAATGACATTCTTTACAAAACTAGGAAAAGCAATTTTAAAATTTATATGAAACAGAAAAAGAGTCCTAATAGCCAACGCAATTTGAAGCAAGAAGAGAAAAGCTGGAAGCATCATACTACCTGATCTCAAACTGTACTAAAGAGCTACAGTAACCAAAACAGCATGGCACTGGTACAAAAAGAGGCACATAGACCAATGGAACAGAATAGAGAATCCAGAAATAATGCTACACATCTACAACCATCTCATTTTTGAAAGAGCTGACAAAAAACAAGCAATTGGAAAAGAACTTCCTATTTAATAAATGTTACTGGAACAACTGGGTAGCCATATGCAGGAGATTGAAACTGGACCCCTTCCTTACAGAATATCCAAAAATCATCTCAAAATGCATTAATCTCTCAAACATAAAACTCAAAACTATAAAAACCCTAGAAGACAACATAGGCAATACCTGTCTGGACATGGAAAAGGGCCAAAATTCCATGATGAAGACATCTAAGGCAATTGAAATGAAAGCAAAAATTGACAATTGGGATCTAATTCAACTTACGAGCTTCTACACAACAAATTAACTATCAACAAATTAAGCAGACAACGTACAGGTTGGGAGAAAATATTTGCAAATTATGCATCTTACAAAGGTCTAATATCCAGCGTCTGTAAGAGAATATCTATTTACAAGGAAAAATCAACTCCATTAAAATGTGAGCAAAGGACATGAACAGACACTTTTCAAAAGAAGACATATTTGTGGCCAAAAAACATATGAGAAAAGATTGACATCACCGATTATTAGGGAAATGCAAATCAAAACCACAATGAGATATTATCTCAAAAGAGTCAGAATGATTACTATTCAAAATTTAAAAATGAACTGATGCTGGTAAGGTTGTGGAGAAAAGATAACATTCACACATTGTTGGTGGCAGTGTAAATTAACCATTGTGGAAAGCAGTGTGACAGTTTCTCAAAGAGCTAAAAATAGCACTACTATTTGACTCAGCAATCCCATTACTGGCTATATACTCAGAGGATGTAAATTATTCTACCATAAAGACACATGCATGCTCTGCTCATATGTTCATTACAGCAGCATTCACTAGAGCAAATATGTGGAATAAACCTAAATGCCCATCAGTGACAGATTCAATAAAGAAAAGGTAGTACATATGCATCATGGAACACTATGCAGCCATTAAAAAAAACAAAATGCTGTCCTTTGTGGGAATATTGATGGAGCTGAAGGTCATTTTTTTTTTTAGAAAACTAATGTAGGAACAGAAAATCAAATGCTGCATGTTCTTACTTATAAGTGGGAGCTACATGATGAGAATACATGGATACAAAGAAGAGAACAACAGACACTGTGGCCTACTTGAGGGCTGGAAGGAGGGAGAGGAGCAGAAAAAATAACAACTGGATAGTAGGTTTAGTACCTGGGTGACAAAATCATCTGTAAAACAAATCCCTGTGACCCAAGTTTAGCTTATATAACGAATCTGCACATGTACCCTGAACCTAAAATAAAACTTAAAATAAAAAAAAAAAGAAATGATGTATCAAGCCATGAAAAGACCTAGGGGGAACTTGAATACATACTGCTAAGTGGAAAAGTCCAGCTGGAAAAGACTACATACTGTATGATTCCAAATATATGACATTCTGGAAAAGGCAAAGCTATGGTTATATGACTTGGCTCTGTGTCCCCACTTAAATCTCATCTCGAATTCCTAATCCTTATCATCCCTACATGCCCAGATTGGGACCAGGTAGAGGTAACTGAATCATAGGGACTATTTCCCCCATGCTGGTTTCATGATAATGAGTGAACGTCATGAGAGCTGATGGTTTTTTTAAGCATCTGGCATTTCCCCTGCTGGCACTCATTTTCTCTTCTGCCACCATATGAAGAAAAACACGTTTGCATCCCCTTCCAAAATAATCATAAGCTTCCTGAGGCCTTACAGCCATGTGACACTGAATCAATCAAACCTCTTTTCTTTATAAATGCTCATTCTCAGGTATTTCTTCATAGCAGCCTGAGATTGAACTAATAGAGTACATTGGTAGCAGAAGTGGGGTATTGCTGTCAAGAAACCTGAAAATGTGGAGGCAACTTTGGAACTGGGTAAGAGGCAGAGGGTGAAACCGTTTGGAGGGCTCAGAAGAAGACAGGAAGATTTGGGAAAGTTTGGAACTTCCTCAAGATTTGTTAAATGACTGACCATAATGCTGATAGGGATATGGACATTGAAGTCCATCTGAGACAGTCTCAGATGGAGATAAGGAAATTATTGGGAATTCTTTTTATGCTTTAGCAAAGAGACTAGTGGTATTTTGCCCCTGGCCTAGAGATCTGTGGAAATTTTAATTTCAGAGAGATAATTTAGGATATTTGGTGGAAGAAATTTCAATGCAGCAAACCATTCAAGAAGAAGTAGAACATAAACATTTCCAGCCCGACGATGTGATAGAAAAAGAAAAACCCATTTTCTAAGGAGAAATTCAATCATGTTGCAGAAATTGTCATAAGTAATTAGGAGCCAAATGTTAATCAGCAAAACAAATGGGAAAAAATGTCTCTAGAGTATGTCAGGTACCTTCATGTCAGCCGCTCCCGTCACAGGCCCAAATGCCTAGGAAGGAAAAATGGTTGCATGGGCTGGTCCCAGGGTCCCTCTGCTCTGTGCAGCCTCAGGACATTTTGCCCAGCATCTCAGCTGCTTTAGCTTCAGCCATGGTTAAAGAGGGCCAAAGTAAAACTTGGGTAATTGCTTTGAAGGGTTCAAGCCTCAACCTTGGCAGCTTGCATGTGGTACTAGGCCTGTGGGTGCACAGAAGTCAAGAATTGAGGTTGGGGAACCTTCACCTAGATATCAGATAATTAAGTGCCTGGAGGTCCACACGAAGTTTGCTGCAGGGGTGGAGCCCTCATGGAGAACCCCTGCTAGGGAAGTGCTAAAGGGAAATCTGGGGTCAGATCCCCACACAAAGTCCCCACTTGGGCACTGCCTAGTGGAGCTATGAGAAAAGGGCCATCATTCCCCAGGCCCCAGAATGGTAGATCTACCAACAGCTTGCACCATGTGCCTGGAAAAGCAGCAGACACTCAACAACAGCCTGTGAATCAGCTGGGAGGTTGGCTGTACCCTACAAAGTCACAGAGATGGAGCTGCCCAAGGTCATAGAAGCCCACTTCTTACATCAACGTGGCCTTGATGTGAGACATGGAGTCAATAGATCATTTTGGAGCTTTAATGTTTAATAACTGCCCTATTGGATTTCAGACTTAGATGGGCCCTCTAGCCCCTTTGTTTTGACCAATTTCACCCATTTGGATGGGCATATTTACCCAATGCTTGTACCCTCATTGTATCTAGGAAGTAAGTAATTTGCTTTTTGCTTTTGATTTTAAAGGTTCATAGGTGGAAGGAACTTGCCCTGTCACAGATGAGACTTTGGAATTAGACTTTTTAGTTAATACTGGAATGAGTTAAGACTTTGGGGGACTGTTGGAAGGACATAATTGTGCTTTGAAATGTGAGGATGTGAGATGTGGGAGGGATCAGAGGCTGACTCTTTGTTCCTACACAAATCTCGCCTTTAATTGTAGTACTCATAATCCCTGCATGCCAAGTGCAGTATCAGGTGGAGGTTATTGAATCCTGGGGATAGTTTCACTCATGCTGTTCTTATCATAATGAATGAGTGTCATGAACTATTATGGCTTTACAAGTATCTGGCATTTCCCCTGCTTGCACTCATTCTCTCTCCTGTCGCCATAGAAATGGATGGTTTGCTTCCTCTTCTGATATGATTGTAAGTTTCCTGGAGCCTCCCAGCCATGCCAAACAGTGAGTCAATTAAACCTCTTTTATTTATAGATTACCCAGCCTTGGGTATTTTTTCATAGCAGCATGAGCACAGACTAATACATATGGAGACAGTAAAATTATCATTAGTGCCAGGAGTTAGGGATGAATCTGTGGAGTGCCAAGAATTTTTATGAGATATATGTAGACTACTCTGTTTGATACTATAATGGTGGATACCTTTCACTATGCATTTGTCTAACCCGTAGAATGTACAATACCACAAATGAAGCTTCTTATAAACTGTGGACCTTGGGTGAGACGGAGATGTCAACATAGGTTCACCATTGTAATAAGTGTACTACTCCAAGGTGATAGTGGGAATGTGGTATGTGTGTAGGTGGGGAGAGAGGGCTATTTGTGAATGCCTGGTACCTTTGGCTCAATTTTGCTATAAACTTAAAACTGCTTTAAAATAAAGTATATTTTAGAAAGTGCTATGTAATATCCTGAAATGTGATAGGTATTACTGAGAGTAAGATGAATAGTAAAATAATTCAAGAAAAATAGGATGAGAATGCAGGAGTTGTGATTTTAGTTTGATTTTTCAGGTAAGCTGCTGGGCTCCACATCCAGACAAGAGACCACATGCAAGACCCAGAATGCATGAGAAGGGACAGGTTATACAGGGCTTTGGAGGCAGCTGAAAGGAGATTCTAAGGGTGCAGGGAGCTACTGGAGTATCAGGTAAAATGTTCTCAAAACTAATTCAAATGAGAGAGGAGGCAACTCTGGGCTAAGACACTGGTAAGGAAGGTAACTAGTTGGAGAAGAGATACATAAAAAGTTTTAAAGAAAGAATGTCTGAGTGTACCACCGAGGTTCTTGGCGAGGGCAGATTAACAAGTGCAAAGGAGAAGATAGGAAAGGCAACATGTAGACTAGAAATCAGTGGTCACAGCTAGAAGGCAATAGTAGACTACAGCTTGTTTAGGCTGAGGCTTTCAGAATGTGAACTATCACTATCCTCACTGAACAGGATGTCACACAGGTGCAGTGTGACTAAGTGACATACAGCACAAATATCTTTAATTGAAGTTTACTGAATAAGTGCCCTTAATATACTGCAAAGTTAAATCTAATTAAGCATGAAGGCCAATAGCAATTTTAAAGCAACAAATTATATTTAAGCAATTATTGAGATAACAGGGACTAATCCTATCAGGTTATTAAATAATATTTTGAAAGCTAAGGGCCAACTCTAGTTCCCCTTTCTTTTGCATTTGATTATTGGAGAACAACAAGAAGAAAGTCATAAAACACTTTGATACTTCAAACACTTTTAAAGTAATTATTTGATTCTAGTGTTTTCATGAATTGTGCGGCCTTCTGTTTAGTCTGGATTTAATGGGAATACATGCTTCTTACATATACATCAAATATGTACTGTATATATTGCAGTTTTTGGTACTTTGTATTAGTTTCCTATTGCTGAAGTAAAAAGTTGCCATATGTTTGGTGGCTTTAAAGAACACAAATTTATTATCTTAGAGCTCTAAAGGCCATAAATGTAAAACAGTTTCTCCAGGATGAAGTCAGGGTGTTGGCAGGGCTTGTTACCCCAGAGGATATGAGAGAGAATCTGTTCCTTTTCCTTTACAAGCTTTGAAGGCCACCTGCATTCATTGTGGTTTCTGACCCTTTTCTTTTCTTTCTTTCTTTCTTTCTTTTTTTTTTTTTTTTTTTGAGACAGAGTCTCGCTCCATTGCCAGACGCCAGGCAGGAGTGCAATGGCATGATCTCAGCTCACTGCAAACTCCGCCTCCCAGGTTCAAGCTATTCTTCTGCCACAGCCTCCCGAGTAGCTGGGACTACAGGCACCTCCCACCACACCTGGCTAATTTTTGTGTTTTCAGTAGAGATGGAGTTTCACCATGCTGGCCAGGATGGTCTCGATCTCTTGACCTTGTGATCCGTCTGCCTCCACTTCCCAAACCCTTTTCTTACATAACTCAGATTTGTTACCACATCTCCTACTTCCTCTCCTATAGTAAAATATCTTTCTGCCACCCTTTTAGAAAACACTTATGATTATATTCAGGACCCACTCAAATAATCCAGGATCATCTTTGTATTCCAAAATTCTTTTTTCTTTTTTGAGACAGAGTTTCACTCTTGTTACCCAGGCTGGAGTGCAATGGCGCGATCTCGGCTCACTGCAACCTCTGCCTCCTGGGTTCAGGCAATTCTCCTGCCTCAGCCTCCTGAGTAGCTGGGATTACAGGCACACGTCACCATGCCCAGCTAACTTTTTGTACTTTTAGCAGAGACGTGGTTTCACCATGTTGGCCAAGATGGTCTCGATCTCTTGACCTTGTGATCCACCCACCTCGGCGGATGAGAGATGTTCCAAGTAGTTACTCACTAGAGGAGGTGATGTGTGACTGCTGGCTTAGGGGTAGGTTGGGCAGAGAAAACGCACATAAACTTTCATGGGAAACTACCACATGTGAGCCCAACTACAGGAATAAACAGTCTAGCTTCTACCATTTAGTTTGTGAGCTTGGGAATTCTTGGGAAAAATCTGAGAAAACAAAAATTCTCCTAGGGTGAGTTCCCTGTGTACCAGAGAGGTGGAAGAAAAATACATATTGAAGTCTCTCCCAATATAAAATATAACATAGAGTTGCACAGTCAGGCTAAAGCTGTTTTTTTTTTTTATCTAGGCTCTTTCATTCTTTCTGATCACACACACAGAGACACACACAACCCAGATGCTAGTTGCTAATGGTCCTGAACTCCGCTGGGATTCTGGCACCTTTTGTTTCCAACAAGAGACTATGATCTTTTTAGGCAAATACCTTTCCCAGGTCAGAGGATGGGGAAGCTCAGTAGAAGAGACGGAGCAGGCACTGTACAGCCTGAAATAAAGAGCATCTGATGTGAATCAGACTGACTGTCAGAAATGGCATGATGAATTACCCTGTGCTGCACTGTTATGACAGCTTCAAACCTCAAATCCGCTTCTAAGTGGACAATTACAGGAGGGACACATAAACAGGGACATGCAGGAAACGGAGGCTTCAATTTCTTTGAGCTCCTCTCCCTGATTTTCATTACACCGACTCTAATTTATGTGGGGCCCCAGGCTTGAGTACTCAGCCTTTTTTGATTTTCATGCATAAATGACATTTTCCTACTTTCTATCTCACCTCCCTTCCTCTGTCATTTCCTAAGGGCACCGCTCTGACCATGCTCAGCCTGGGGTGCCAGTATGGGCCTGTGGACTGCAGAGTGCCTTGAATTTGGTTAGTTCTCATAAATGTATTTTAAGTAATTATCCAAGGAAGAAATGCCAGCACCTGAGACATCGCTTACCACTTGCAGAAGTCTGACCTGCAGACCCTGACTCAATGATGGATGAATGAATGCACTCTCACACCATTACAGTGAAACAAGTAGGCTAGGAATGGCCATTGGCTGCTTTCAGAGGGCGAAATGCAACCAATTGACCAAGACCCTCTGTCCATCCATACGTTTATTCCATCAAGATTTTATAACAGCAGTTCAAAGTTAACACACTTGTGGGTAATTAACATGGTTAAAAGAGTGGTTACATGAATAATAAAAGCTTTAGGTTACAGGCCCAGAGTAAACACTATTAACACATAATTCCCTTTGGATCTCCCACTAAGAGGACCATCCAACACAAAGTTACATGAATGAACAGAGTAGAGACAAAGACTTAAATTGGGAAAAGCCTCTTATTGTTCCTGTCTTCTAAACTTAATGGACCGGCCAGCCACCTTTGGCCTGCCTCAATAAAACCTTTCAGCCTTCCGAAAGATTTGGGACTATAATCTATAACTTTCCCTAAGTATTTTCCATATTTTGCCACCACCACACCTGAATATCAACAAGCACCTACCCTGGGAAGTAACCACCAGGTATATGAAAATCAGCAGCTCCTTAACAACGGCCTCTAGTCAAATTTGAACAGGAATATTGAGCTCTCTCCCTCTAACAAAACCAACTAGTGCACATAAAGGGGCCCTTGCCACTGTTTTACAAAATCAATAAATCAATAAATAATTACCAGCAAAGAAAATTATAGCTTTCTTTTGTAGTTGAAAAAGCAAAAACTGTTTGTGTCACCTCTCTGTAAGCTTCTTTAGTGACATAAAAACACATGCCAAGAATATCTACTTGATCTTACTATGTCAAAAACAATTACTATTAAGGAACTGAACTGATCGGAGCTCTTAGAATGAGCTCATGATCAATGCCTAGGAGAGAACACACTGGTTAGAGCCATGATTACTTACATGCCCAATCTATCAGCAATGTCAAGGTTAGGTATATTTTTTAATAAAAAGAACACTATAATAGCTAAAGTTTATTGCCTAATTATTATAAATTATTCTCTTTTTTTATGAAGAAAAGTTAAATTTTTATTTTACTTAATTAATTTATTTATTTACTTATTTTTAAATTTTTTTTATTTTTTATTGCGTTTTAGGTTTTGGGGTACATGTGCAGAACATGTAAGATAGTTTCATAGGTACACACGTGGCAGTGTGTTTTGCTGCCTTCTGCCCCTTCACCCACATTTGGCATTTCTCCCCATGCTATCCCTCCCCAGCTCCCTCCCCGCTGTCCCTCCCCTATTCCCCCCCAATAGACCCCAGTGTGTAGTACTCCCTTCTCTGTGTCCATGTGTTCTCATTGTTCATCATCCGCCTATGAGTGAGAATATACGGTGTTTTATTTTCTGTTCTTGTGTCAATTTGCTGAGAATGATGTTCTCCAGATTCATCCATGTCCCTACAAAGGACAAAAACTCATCATTTTTGATTGCTGCATAATATTCCATGGTGTATATGTGCCACATTTTCCCAGTCCAGTCTATCATCGATGGGCATTTGGGTTGGTTCCAGGTCTTTGCTATTGTAAACAGTGCTGCAATGAAGATTCATGTGCATGTGTCCTTATAGTAGAATGATTTATAGTCCTTTGGATATATACCCAGTAATGGGATTGCTGGGTCAAATGGAATTTCTATTTCTAGGTCCTTGAGAACTCGCCACAGTGTCTTCCACAATGGTTGAACTAATTTACACTCCGACCAGCAGTGTTAAAGTGCACCTATTTCTCCACATC
>CM052653.1:114660715-114689526 GCA_028533165.1 Leontopithecus rosalia | reverse complement strand
GTTTCTTAGTTTCTTTGCATTGATTTAGAACATGTTCTTTTAGCTCACAAAAGTTTCTCATTACCCACCTTCTGAAATCTGATTCCATAATTTAATCACTCTCATTCTCCGTCCATCTTTGTTCCCTTGCTAGTGAGGAGTTTTGGTCCTTTGCAGATGGTGAGGTGTTCTGGTTTCAGGTGTTTTCCTCCTTTTTGTGCTGGTTTCTTCCCATCTTTGTGGATTTATCCACCTGTCGTCTGAGTAGTTGCTGATTTTTCGATTCGGTCTCTGAGTAGAGGCCCAGATTGTTGATGATGAAGTATTTCTGTTTCTTAGTTTTCCTTCTAACAGTCTAGCCCCTCTGCTATAAGACTGCTGAGGTCCACTCTGGGCCCTGCTTGCCTGGGGTACACCTGTAGCAGCTGTGGAACAGTGAGGGATGCTACCAGTTTCTTCTTCTTTGTCCCAGAATGATACCCGCCAAATGTCAATCTGATCAGTCCATTTTGAGGTGACTCTTTGGGTATACGGGGGTCAGGGAGCTGCTTGAGGAGACAGTCTGTACTTTATACAGCTCAAGTGCTGAGGTGTGAGCTCCATTGTTCATTCAGTGCTACTTGGCAAATAGGTTTAAGTCTGTTGCAACAGAACTCATAAAACCCCTTTTTTCCCTCAGATGCTCTGTCTTGGGGAGTTAGGGCTTTATTTATGAGTATCCGTTGCTCTGTCCTCCCCAGCTAGGAGGCAGTTTAGTCAGTATTTGCCTGCCGAGGCTCCACCCTGCTGGCGTGAGGTCTGCCCTTTTGCTCTGGGATCCACCCTGCTGTTGTGGACTCTACCCTGCTGCTGTGGGCTCCGTCCTGCTGTTTTGGGCTCCGCCCTACTGATGTGGGCTCCACGCTGCTTACTTGGGCTCTGCCCTGTTGGCGGAGTCTCTCTGTTATGGCAGGTTGCCATGGCAACCGCTGGCTGCATCCGCAATGGGCGAGTACCTCAGTAGGGGCAGAAGGTCTCTGTAATCGTGGATGCCCCTCCCCCACCAAGCTGCACAGTCCTGGGTTCAGCTGTGCCCGTGGTGAAACTCTCAACCCCGAGCGTTTCAAATTGCTGTTTTGTTTGTCCCTGTGGGGGGTGGGACACGTCGAACCTGATCACTTGGCTCCCTGCCTCAGAGCCTTTTTGCTTTTTTTTTTTTAAGTTGTAGGGTTGACTCTCTCCCAGGTGTTTCAGTCGCCAGCTGAAAGGGCACCGGGATCTGTGTACTTTCCCGTGCACTGACCCGCTGCGCCGACTCACAGTTCACCTCCCGGGAATCTCCTGGCCTGGCTCACTGTCCAAATCCCGTTTAATCAGATGATGCCCTCCCAAATCTCAAATTGCTGGTTTAACAGGACCCCCAGACCAGTGCGTTTTGTGCAGTGTGCTGCTGCTCTGTGGTGCCGGCCATTCCGCTGTGCTAGTGGAGGCTGCTGCGCTGGCATCCCCTGTCTCTCCTATACCTGGGAATTTCCCCCTTCTGTGGGCAACAAAGATCCGTCTGGAAATGCAGTGTGAACTCACCCTCTGCATCTTGACTGAGAGCTGCAATCCTGAGTTGCTTCTATAGCGCCATCTTCCCCCATCTCTCTATAAATTATTCTTATAAAAACTCGATATTTAATTTGTAAATGAAAACTTAGAAAGATAAAAATAAACCTAAATTAATCCATACAGAGCTAGAGTTTGAAAACAGGTCTTGTATGTGGAGCATCTGCACATTCAAGCAGGATCTTGATCTTTGAGTAGAGGCACTGGGCTCACCCTGGGTTGCAGCCATCCTCCCATAGCTTGCTCTTATACTTCCTTTCATTAAATCAGGATGTGTCATGGACTCTCAGACAGTGAGTGTAGAGTGAAATGCATTAATTTTTCAATAAGCTATCCTTGATTTCTTGTGTAGACTTTGCCACTTACTGTAACCTCACTTTTTTAGTCAATACAATAGAATAATATTCTCTGTCTGAAAAGGTCTACAAGAGAACATGGCATATTGACTTGATCCCTACCCCTTAAGAAAGGGAAGATCATTTATGTATCTATCTGGCTTACTGTGTTTTTTAACTCCTGTGCATTCTACAGTATCACTACACCATAACAATTTTTAATCCATCCCTCTCCTCTCCATTAAAATGTGATCTAAGAAAATCATTTTCCATCAGTAACTTGACGGATAATTTAGTTGCTATGTTGATAAGTAGAAGTTCATTATCTTATTCATCAAATAGTTCATTTTTTGCTTTGAATGTATCTATTAGAAATTTAATCACCTTATTTAGCTAAAATATTCCATTTTAAAACTTTCATTTGTTTGGACAAACCTTTTTACTCTTTAATAGCCACATTACCTGTTTGAAACACACTGAATGCCACTACAAGTATTAACTACTCTAGGCCAAATGATGCCAAGGTTTTTAGCCACTGTACTTCAGGTGGTGTGTGTGTGTGTGTGTGTGTGTGTGTGTGTGTGTGTTTAAACATATATATTTAAGAGTTGTGAATGAAAAAACTTAAGCAAATTTAAACATAGCAAAGATAGTATATTAAATACACATGGTAGCCACCACTCAATTTCTAAAATTATCTACATTTTATCAAAGAATTTTTCACCAGAATAAACATATCATCTGGTTCTATTCCTCTTAGACTGCCTCTGTTAAAATATAGTGGTACCTCAACATGCTGAAGAGTGCATCAGAGTCTCTTAACAGCAGAATCAATTAAGCAGAAGAAAGATTAGTGAACTTGAAGACAGTTTATTTGAAAATATGCAGTCAAATGAGACAAAAGAAAACAATGAAACATGTCTGTAATATCTAGAAAATAGCCCCAAAAAGGAAATCTAAGAGTCATTGGACTTAAAGGGAAGGTAGAGAGAGAGAGCTCTGGGTAGAAAGTTTATTCAAAGGGATAATAACAGAGAACTTCATGAACCTAGAGAATGATGGAAAGATATACATATTCAAGCACAAGGAGATTATAGAACACCAAGCAGGTTTAACCCAAATAAGACTACCTGAAGACCTTTTAGCTACAAACTCTCAAAGGCCAATGAAAATAAAAGGATCCTTAAAGAAGCAAGAGAAAACAAATAACTAACACACAATGAAGCAACAATACACCTGGTAGCATACTCTTCAGTGGAAACATGTCAGAGTGAGTGGCATGACATATTTAAAGGGCCAATGAAAAAAATTCTAGAATAGTATATTCAAACAGCAATAATAAGCTATTTAAAAAACAAGATAATGAGCATCTTGTCATCAATTTAGCAGCTAAATTTTCCACTAATTTACTAATATAAAAATATTTTGTTAGAGCACATTTTAATGGAGAGGAGAGGGATTGATTATAAACTATAGCATGATGCAGTCATATGATGGAATGTTCTTCAAATATAAATAAGAAATAAAAACTTTCCCAGAAACAAAAGTTGAGGTATTTTAGCAACACCAGACCTGTCTTAGAAGAATTGCTAAAGGCAGTTTTTAAAATATGAAAGATAAGGATGTTAATAAGCAAGAAGAAATAATCTGAAGTCATAAATCTCACTGGTAATAGTAGGTACAGAGAAAAACACAGAATATAGTAACTGTAATTGTGGTACACAGATCACTCTTATCTTTGGTAGAAAAAGTACAAGATGAAGTAATAAAACAGCTATAGTAATTTTGTAAAACATAGGCGATACAGTAAGATATAAATAGAAACAGCAAAAAATTAAAATGCAAGGCAATGAAGTTAAAGTGTATAATTTTTATTAGAGCTCTCTTTGCTTGTTAGTTAGTTTGTTTATGCAATCAGTGTTACATTGTCATCAGTTTAAAATACTTGGTAAGCCTTATGGTAACATAAAATCAGAAAACATAGAACAGGTACACAAAAAAATGAAAAACAAGAAATTAAAAGGTATCACCTGAAAAAGTCATATTCACTAAAAGGAAGAAAGGAAAGAAGGAAGATAAGATAAAAAATGACCAAAAAATAAATAACAAAATAGACAGGGTAATTATTTGCTTATCAATAGTAACATTGGATGTAAATGGACTAACTTCCTCAACAAAAGAGACAGAGTGATTAAGTAAATGAAAGAAAGAAGACCCAATGATCTTGCTTACAAGAAACACACTTCTGAAAAGATACACATTTACTGAAAATAAAAGGAATAAAAATGATATTCCATGAGAATGCAAACAAAAATGTGCCAGAGTAGCTGCGTTTAAATCAGACAAAATAGATTTCAAGAAAACTATAAAAAGAGAAAAATTGTTAGTATATAATGATAAATTTGTAATTAAGCAAGATAATATAACAATTGTAAATATATATATATATAGCACTATACATATATGGCACTACATATATGGTGCTATCTATATGGCACTATATATATATATGTAGTGTAGTACTATATATATATAGTAACAGGGTCCATCTCTCTCTTTAGGGCTAATAACATTTGCCATATATCTATATGACGCTATAGATAGATATATGGCAAATGTTATTAGCCCTAAAGAGAGAAATGGACCCCATTACAGTAATAGCTGGAGATTTCAACACACCACTTTCAGCATTAAACAGATTATTCTGACTAAAATATCAACAAAGAAACATTGGACTTAATCTACACTACAGACCAAATGTACCTAAAAGATATTTACTGACCATTTTATCCAATGCTGCATAATACACATTCTTCTCCTCAAAACATAAATCATTATTAAAAATAGACCATACATCAAGCCACAAAACAAGTGTTAAAATATCCCCCAAAATTAAAATTATGTAAAGTATCTTATCTGACCACAAGGGCATTAAATCAGAAATCACTAACAAGAGAAATTTTGGAATATTGTTCACTTTCATGGAAATTAAACTATATGTTTCTCAATGACCAGTAAGTCAATGAAGAAATTAAAAAGTTAATTTAAAAATTTCTTGGAACAAATGATAATGAAAACATAACTTAGCAAACCTGTCAAGTACAACAAAAGTAGTGCTAAGAGGAAAGTTTATAGTTAGTATTGCCTACACTGGAATAGTAGAAAAACTTCAAAAAATAGCCTAATATTACATCTTCAAGAAGTAGAAAAGAAAGAGCAAACAAAACCTAAAATTATTAGAATAACATAAATAATAAACACCAGAGCAGAAATAAATGAAATTCAAACAAATCAATACAAAAGATCAACAAAACAAAAAGTTGTCTTTCTGAGAAGATAAGCAATCTCAACAGTTAGCCAGACTGAATAGGAAGAAAAAAGGTCCAAATGAATAAAATCAGAGATGAAAAAGGAAACAATACAACAAATACTACAGACATTCACAGAAGCATTAGAGGCTACTATGGACAACTGTATGTCAATGAATTGAAAAGTCTTTATAAAATGGACAAATTACTAGACACATACAGCCTACCAAGGCTCAATCATGAAGAAATCCAAATTTTGGACAAACCAATAACAAATAACAAGAATAAAGCTATAATAAAATGTCTCCCAGCAAAGAAAAGCCTAGGACTCAATGGCTTCACTGTTGAATTCTACCAAACCTTTAAAGAAGAAATAATACCAATCTTACTCAAACTATTTCAAAAAATAGAGGAGGAAATACTAAAAACTCATTCAATGAGACCAGTATTATCCAGACACCCAAACCAGAAAAATTCATTAAAAAGAAAAGAAAAGAAAAGAAAAGGACAGGTCAATAACTCAGATGAGCATTCATGCAAAAATCATTAACAAAATACTAGCAAAGTGCATTAAACAATACAGTAAAAAGATCATTTATCATAACTAGGAGGTATTTTTCCCAGGAATGCAAGAATGATTCACCATAGGCAAATCAATCAGTGGGATAGATTATATCAACAGAATGAAGGACAACAATCTATATAATTATTTCAATTGATGCTACAAAAGCATTTGATATAATTCAACACCTCTTTGTGGTACTAATCCTTAAAAAAACTGAGTATAAAAGTATATATGATAATCCCTCAGCTAGTATCATACTGAATAGAGAAAAATGGAAAGCCTTTTCTTTAAAATTTGGAACATGACAAGGATGTTCACTTTCACAACTGTTGTCCAACATAGCACTAGAAGTCCTAGCTAGAGAAATTAGACAAGAGAAAGAAGTAAAAGGCATCCAAATTGAAAAGAAAGATGTCAGATTATCTTTGTTTTCACATTATATAATTTTATATTTGAAAAAAAACTAAAGACTGTTAGAACCTATAAACAATTCAGTAAAGCTGCAGACTACAAAATCAGCATATAAAAATCAATAGCATTTCTATATGCCAACACCAAACAATCTGAAAAGAAATCAAAAAACAATCCCATTTACAATAACTATAAATAAAATAAAATTCCTAGGGATTAACCAAAGAAGTGAATGATCTCTGCAATAAAAACTATACAATATAAATGAAAGAAATTGAAAAGGACACGAAAAAGAGAAAGATATTCTGTGTTCATGGATTAGAAGAACCAATATTGTTAAAATGTCCTAAAGCAATCTACCCAAAACAATCTCCAGATTCAATAAGATCCCTATTAAGATAACAATAACATTCTTCACAGAAATAGAAGAAAAATCCTAAAATTTATGTGGAACCATTAAGGACCCAGAATAGCCGTAGCTACCTGGAACAAAAGGAATAAAACTAGAGAAATCACATTACCTTATTTATTTATTTATTTATTTATTTATTTATTTATTTATTTTTGTGACAGAGTCTTGCTGTCGCCCAGGCTAAAGTGCAGTGGCATGATCTCGGCTCACTTAAACCTCCACCTCCAAGGTTCAAGCAATTCTCCTGCCTCAGCTTCCTGAGTGCTAGAATTACAGGCATGAGCCACCATGCTCCACCCATTACCTTACTTTAAATTATACTACAGAGTTACAGTAGCAAAAACAACATGGTACTAGCATAAAAATATATGCATAGACCTATGGAACAGAATAGAGATCCCAGAAACAAATCCATCTGTAAACTAATTTTTGAAAAAGTTGCCAAAACACACATTGGGAAAAGAACAATTTATTCAGTAAATGGTTCTGGGTAAACTATATATTTATATGCAGAAGAATGAAACAAGGAGCCTATCACCATACACAGAAACAAATCAAAACAGATTAAGGATGTAAATCCAATACCTCAATCTACTAAATTACTAAAATAAAACACAGAAAAAACTCTCCAGGACATTGAACTGGAGCATTGTCATTGAACTGGGCGACCAAAGCAAAAATGGACAAATGGGATAACATCAGGTTAAATATTCTGTACAGGAAAGAAAACAATTACAAAGAGAAGCAACAACCCACAGAATGGGGGAATATATTTGCAAATTAGTCATCTGACAAGGGATTAACAAACAGAATATATGAGGAGCTCAAACAACTCTAAAGAAAAAAATCCAGTACGTTTATTTAAAAATAGGCAAAATATCTGAATAAACATTTCTCAAAAGAAGACATACAAATGGCAAAAAATATATGAAAAGGTGTTCAACATCATTGATTGTTAGAAAATGCAAAGCTAAACTACAATGTGCTATCATATTGCCCCAGTTAAAATGGCTTTTATCCAAAAGATAGGCAAGAACACAGGCAATTTATCTAAATAGTGAGGATGTGGAGAAAAGACAACTCTTGTACACTGTTGGTGAGATTGTAAGTTCTCATCATGGAAAACAGTTTGGAGGTTCCTCAAAAAACTACAAATACAGCTACCATATGATCCAGCAATTGGATTACTATGTATGTACCCCAAAGAAAGAAAATTAGCATGTCAGAGATATCTGCACTCCCACATTTATTGCAGCACTATTCACAACAGTGAAGATATTAAAAGAACTTAATTGGTCATTAAGATAAATGGAAAAAGGAAATATCATACATATATGCAATGGAGTACTACTGAGCCATGAAAAAGATGAGAGCCATGCCTTCGGAGACCCCAAGTCTCCGAAGAGGTACCCCAGCATGGTACACCTACTCTATGAAAGCATGGCCAGACTGCTTCAAGTGGGTTCTTGATCCATCAGTGCTCACTGGGCAGGATCTCCCAACTGATGCTTCAAACTACTCCTGCTGATGCTTTCTGGCTTGAAAACTTCCTGGGACAGAGCTCTTACATGGAGGGGTAGGCACCATATTTGTTGTTTCTGCAACCTGGCCATTCTATCCTTCAGGCTTTATAAAACACAAGCTGACCAGCGGTGGAAGCAGTACCTTAGCAAAGCACAGTTGCTGTATGAAAGTGTGGCTAGACTACTTGTTTAAATCAGTCCCCAATCCTGTTTCTGCTGACTGGTTGGGAGATACCTCCCAAATGAGGTCTTTAGTCACCTTCTACAGGTGTGATCGAGCCAGCAACACACCTCTACTCCCTGGGATGGAGATCTCAGAGGGAGGGGTAGGCTGTCATCTTTGCTGTTTTGAAGCCTTCACTGGTGTTACCTCCATGTTCTGGAAATCCAAGGTGTCCAGAGGCTGGAGCAGACCTTGAGCAAACTGCAGCACTCCTACAGAAAAGTGGCCAGACTGTTAAAAGAAAAAAAATTCCAAAGGTCAACAACCTCAAAGACTGAAGGTAGATAAGCCCACAAAGATAAGAAGAATCAGCACAAGAACACTGGAAACTCAAAAAACCAGTATCTTCATTCCTCCAAATGACCCCACATCACTCTGCCAGCAAGAGTTTGGAACTGGGCTGGGGCTGAGATGGCTGAAACAACAGAAGCAGAATTCACATTGTGGATAAAAATTAACTTCACTAGCTAAACAAGCATGTTGTAACTCAATGCAAGGAAGCTATAAACCATGATAAAACATTGCAGGAGCTGACAGAAAAAATAGCCAGAATAGAGAATAATGTAACTGACCTGATAGACCTGAAAAACACAGTGACAAAATTTCAGAATTCACCACAAGTATTAACAGCAGAATAGACCAAGTAGAGGAAAAAAATCTTAGAACCTTAAATCTAGAACTTGAAAACTTGTCTTTGTGAAATAAGACCAGCAAACAAGAATAGAGAAAACTAAATAAAATGGAATGAACCAAACATCTAAGTAATATGGGATTATGTAAAAAGACCAAATCTACAACTTACTCATTTACCTGAAAGAGATGGAAGATCTGAACCAATTTGGAAAATATATTTTAGGATATCATTCATGAAAACTTCAAAAATGTAGCTTCACAGGCCAACATTCAAATACAGGAAATATAGAGAACCCAAGTAAGATATTCCACAAGAAGACAATTATCAGATACTCCAAGGTTGAAATGTCACAAAAAGATGTTAATGGCAGCCAAAGAGAAAGGCCAGGTTACCTACAAAGCAAAGCCCGTCAGACTAACAGTGGACCTCTCAGCAGAAACCCTACAATCTCAAGGAGATTGGGGGTCAATACTCAACATTCTTAAAAAATAATTTCCAATCCAAATTTCATATCTGGCAAAACAGCTTCATAAGTGAAGGACATATAAGATCCTTCTCAGACAAGAAAATGCTGGAGGAATTTGTCATCACCAGGCCTGCCTTCTAAGAGCTCCTAAAGAAAGCACTAAATACGAAAAGGAAAAACTGTTACCACCCACTATAAAAACATATTGACCAGGCAAAACCATGTGATTATCCCAACAGATGCTGTAAAATCTTCTGATAAAATTCAACATCTCTTCATGTTAAAGCCTCTCAATAAACTAGGCATTGAAGAAACATACATCAAAATAATAAGAACCATATATTACAAACCCACAGCCAATATCCTATTGAATGGGTAAAAGCTGGAAGCATTCTCCTTGAAAAGTGGCACAAGAAAAGGATGCCCTCTCTCACCACTCCTATTCCGTATAGTATTGAAAGTTCTGACCAGGACAATAAGGCAAGAGAAAGAAAAAAAGGGGCATTCAAACAGGAAGAGAGGTCAAACTATCCCTATTTATAGATGACATGATCCTATATGTAAGAAATACCATCATCTCAGCCCAAAAGCTTCTTAAGATGATAGGCAACTTCAGCAGTATCTCAGGATACAAAATCAATGTGCTAATTTGCTAGCATTCCTATATACCAGCAATAGTCAAGCCAACAGCCAGATCACTGCTGAACTCTCACTGGTAATTGCAACAAACATAATAAAATACCAGGAATACAGCTAACTAGAAAGAGTGAATTAAACAGCATTTGCCAACACAATAGGGTGACTATAGTCAAAAGTAATTTAAATGTACACTTTAAAATACCTAGAAGAGTGTTATTAGATTGTAAAACAGGGGATAAATGCTTAAAGTGTTAGATACTCCATTTATCCTGATGTATATTTTATGTACTGTAAGTCTGAATCAAAATAACTTCTGTAACAATGTACACACAAAAATTAGAAATCAAGAAAATAATAAATGGTACCTAATCCATGTGTGTATTAATAAGTAGGAGACAAACTTCCTCTCTGTCAGATGTTCTGCAATTATATTAGTAAACATAAAATTAACTCTTTTATTTATATATATATATTTATATTATATATATATTTATATATATATATATTTATATATATCACACTTTTCAATTATGATTTCCTCTCTTAAAAAGTTATTTTATAAAATCCCTTAGAAGTTCTATTAAAATTTGCCTAGAGATAAATATCCGAACAAATTAAATATTTTTTAAACTACCAGAAATATAGGAATAACCCAAATGTTTTTAAGTTCACATAACTTGAACACATTTTAATTAAATAAAACTAGTATAATATTACTGATTTAATGCAAATAACTGTGTCTTTTGTGTCATTTCAAAAACAAACAAACAAAAACTACATTTATTTAACTTAAGGGTTTTTGCTTTGGTGATGAATGCCTAAAATGCATGCTCTATAAACACAGTTAACAGGGAAATAACATGAGATGATGGCTCGCTTTTTGCATTATCTCATGAAATATTCATTAATAGTTAAACCATAATTATTAGCAATGATAAGATTAAATAAGATTTAAAAGGGATAAAGGATTACAAATAAACTTTTTAGTGATAATTATGCTTACTCATTTCTTTTTACCTTAAAAGTTTCCCAAATCTATTTGGTAACTATATCTTTAGAATTTTTGCTAAGTTAACTTAAATGGTGGCTATTTAGCAAATATCTAATTCTAAATGAGTTACAATAGTGAAACATTAATATCTAGATTAACGTTCAAGTTTATCTGCTTTTGACTTCCTATTTTTAAATAAAGATATTTTGTTCTGTTAAGAAATATGTCTTGACCCACAATGAGAATTGTTCTCAGACAAAACACAGTTTCTAGAAATATAAAAACGTGTATTCATAAAATGTTAGTATATTATAGACAGTTCAAAATTGCTTACTTTTTATGTTTTCCATAAAAATTAAGTTTATTAAGAGTTTAAATTTCTAATTAATGTATGTAATTAAAACTATTAGAAATAATAAGGGCAGCAATTCTATGCAAGAGAAATTATACAAACTGTATAAGAAGAGTAAGATGTTATAAAATATCAGTGGTTTTGTCATTGTTAATAATTTTTTCTCAGAGGCTGCTTAAAGAAAAATCATTTCAGAAAGAATAAATAGAGAATGGAATAATACGGATGAAAAGTGAATGAATATATATAGAAAGCTGGGAAGAGAAAGTGAGAGAGAATCTTACGTGGTCAAACTTTCTAAAATCAAATAAACATAAGGTTTTAAAAGTGAGGTTTATAACAAAAGGACACTGATGCAAAAGCAGAATTTCGTCATCTCTTTTGAAGTGATAAGACATTCTTGGAGTATTTGATAAGAGATAGTAAACAATTTTCTTCATCTTTTCTTTTTTTTTTTTTTGAGACAGAGTTTCGCTCTTTTTACCCAGGCTGGATTGCAATGGCGCAATCTTGGCTCATAGCAACCTCTGCCTAATGGATTCAAGCAATTCTCCTGCCTCAGCCTCCTGAGTAGCTGGGATTACAGGCATGTGCCGCCATGCCCAGCTAATTTTTTGTATTTTTAGTAGAGACGAGGTTTCACCATGTTGACCAGGATGGTCTCGGTCTCTTGACCTCGTGATCCACCCACCTCGGCCTCCCAAATTCTTCATCTTTTAATTGAAACAAAGACATGTCACATCAAAATAATTTTATGTTCTTTCTTTTCTTAAATTCTTTATATATCTATATGTATATTATCACTTTTTAGGTTTTAGGGTACATGTGAAGAACATGCAAGATTGTTGCATAGGTACATACATGGCAATGTGGTTTGCTGCCTTCCTCCCCATCACTTATATCTGGCATTTCTCCTCATGTTATCCCTCCCCAACTTCCCACCCCTCTCTGTCCCTCCCCTAGATCCCCTCTACAGACCCCAGTGTGTGATGTTCCCCTCCCTGTGTCCATGTGTTCTCATTGTTCAACACCCACTTATGAGTGAGAACATGTGGTGTTTGACTTTCTGTTCTTGTGTCAGTTTGCTGAGAATGATGGTTTCCAAATTCATCCATGTCCATACAAAGGACACCAACTCATCGTTTTTTATGACTGCATAGTATTCCATGATGTATATGTGCCACATTTTCCCTGTCCAGTCTATCATCAATGGGCATTTGGGTTGGTTCCAAGTCAATTAGGCTTTTGAGGACTTAAAAGGAGAACTGAGTCCTCTCTACTAAAAATGCTATTTCTTCCTACAATTAAGTAATTCTCTGCATTTGCCTTCAAAGCCTTTTAATCTCAACTTGCAAAACAAATTTGCCTTATTGTGATTATCTTTGGTAGAAATGGAGGTGACTGCAGAGAGAAAAACTATGTTTTGTAAGCAAACTAAAATGCATCTGTTATTAGATTTCATTTCATTGGTTTTGAGGGTTTGTTATTTACCTGTAAAGTGGACTGCATCCTGAATTCTTACAGTTTCCTCCAATATATGACTATGGGTCTCTAAATTATTTCCATTGGGTTCCCATCCTTCTGACTTGGAATCACTAAAATTAATAATGCCATTTTTCTAAAAATGCAAGTTGAAGCTGAATGACTTGATATAAACTTGATATAGACTTCAGATAAATCACCACAAGAACTTACATATGGGCAGTCTTCATGCCTGTTGTATGAATTACTCAGAATGTTCATTGGAACACCTGTTGCAAACTGAGAAGTAGAAAAATCTGTCAGACAGTGGTCTGCTGAAGATGCCTTGAGCCCAACATCTAGAAATTTTCTCAGCTGGTTACCTCCCAGATTCAGAAACTAGTTTATACATTTCTCCAAACATTAATCTGCATTTTTTTATTTCAGTACAATTGTCTTTTATTAAATACCCATCTGCTTGTACCTTACAGACATCTAACTCTGATACAAGCCCACATACAAGGTACCGTCTGAGATGACATACGACTCTTTAATTGGACTGACCTATTTTCAGATCTCTTACCACTCAGCTGCATACTAACCAATGTTTTTCTCTCAACAGTCATCAGCTCTGCTTTCAGTGTGTAAAAGTTGTAGGAAAATTTTAGACAGGGAGAACGAAAATCTCAGAACATGCCATCCCTCAGTATACCACTTTGATATGATAATTACTTCGAACTGAGCATCTTTACTGAAAGCAAATGTAAAAAGGGGCTTTCTCTAAACTTTCCTTATCTGCTTAGGCAGATTCTCCAAAAGAAACTTAACTGTCACAAATTCCCTCCCTGGGAATGTCATCCATCAGGGAAGACTGGATTACAGGAGAAGACTGGAGATTGGCATTACACCCAGATAGTCTTTATCACAGGCTATTATCTATTCTTCTAAAAGCCCATTCATCTTTTCTGAAATTATTTACCATCTTCAAAGTTACCTATATTACTCTTCACTTTTCCCTTATAAAAAGAGGTTGGTCAACCTTCTAGATGATCCTGGGTTTTGAAGTATCCACTATTCTTTCCTGTGATGTCCTAAATACATGTAATAAATTTGTATGTCTTTTCTCCTGTTAATTTGCCTGCTGTCACTATATTATTCCATAGGCCTAGTTTTCAAACCATCAAAGGGAAGAGGAACGTCTTTTCTTTCCCAAATTGCTTGAGGATGGGCTGTGTTTTGTCACTGTAAACTTATACTCTGTACAGTAGAATAAAAGACAGAAAGAAGAATATAAGAGGGAGAGAGATAAAAACTTTAAAAAAGGATAAGAAATGAGGGAATGGATTGAGGAAAAGAAGAAAGGAATAAAAGCAAAACAGTAGGATTTCAGGAAGGAAAGAAAAAAGAGAATTAAGGAAAGACAGGAATGAAGCTTTCTGGAATAACGATCTATAATATTTCTGAGGGTTTGAAATAATGCCATCAGTTTATTTTTGTAGGGAAAATTGTGTAGTATTAATTTCAGCAAATATTTGCATTTTGCTTTACATATTGCAATGTCATTTAATACAAAATATCACAGTTTATATTATGACAATAAGTAATAAATAACTCACTAAGCCAGCGTGTGCCAGAGGAAAAAGGAAGACATCCACTGGGGATATTTATCATTGCAGTAATGTAGCACACATTTCCAGAAAATCTATAATACTAGTCCTTGTCTTTTGATATAAACAAAACCACTGATTTTTCTACTAGTTCCCCAAACATAACAACAAAACAAACAATGCTATATTTATATTTGTAATTTATATTTAGAATTTTTTTATTTGTTTATTGGACAGAGAGAGACTCATTTGGCAACATAAAAGTACATGGAAGAAGAAAAGAACTTTTAAATATTTTAAAGTTAACATTTAAGAATTTTCATAAGGCTCCAGTCAAACCCGAAGTCAATCGTCTAAAGCTGACTTTACTGACCCCTGAAGATGTAACTGACCAGAGGCTAATAAGCTTGCTAAATTGTTGTAGATAACAAGGGTGTTTGTTGACATGGATTTACATATGAACAAAATGTGAACAGTCAGCTTAATTTCCCTCAGGATGCAAACTTGGTAGAATACCAAGAATAAAAAGTCAATTTTTATTCAGAACGCAGCATCAACTTATTTCAGCAAACACACCTTTTTAGAAAAAGCACTGTTGTGTAAAATTAATTGTATCTTTTTTATAGCAGTTTATTTAATAACACATCCTCTGATGTATGGAATCTGTCATATTAAGCTAGGTGATTTGAAAATAGAGCCCACTTTTCTCTAGCCTCCACACATTCCCAAACAGATTGCAAATAGAAGTTCTACTTTGGAAGTTCTTTGTACTTTGGCTTCTAGTTTTCTGTTATTTTTAAATTATAAAGTGCCTAAAATATGTCACATATTTAGATTTGGATTAGGTTTTTCCATATATTAGCAAAAAAAAAGAATGCTTTTCATAATGTGGAAATGCTTCCTCTTTTAAAGCTTAAGTATGTCACCACGGTGATTCATCTATGACTTTCTAAACTGAAGCGTAAAGTTTCTATTTAATGTAGCTTCTTTATATGTCCAAGTTTGGAGCAGTTTAAGACAGTCTTTGTAGTCCCTAAACATTATGAAGATAATGACATTAATACTGTTTTTGTCCTCACGAAGTTCTTTCTCTTCTGTCTGTGCTTTCTGGCCAAATATGATACTTGAAGTCCCACTACTGAAATCAGGCTTCCCTCAGATTATATCAGAATGCTCCTAAATATAAACTAATTTCCTAGAAAGGGTATATACTAAGTCATTTGTTTTGTTCTTAGCAGGAAAAGAACCAGTGTATATAGAACATGTATCAGTGGTTTACTAATCCTAACAATGAATCTTATTTTATTTCACCACAAAAGAGATTGAGGTTTAGAGAAGGTCTATAATTACTAATAGTCACACATTTCAGAGGGGAGGAAGTCAGAATTCTAACCCTTTGATGGTCTCTTAAGATAACACACAGCTATCAACCTTTAGGGCTCCATATTATTGTAGAACTCACAATAAACTTTTCATGCCTTAGCGTGATCTGAAACCTTAATATTTCCATTCCTCTCCTCCTCCTCTAGCATCATTTCTCATGATCTACCTCTTTCTACTTGATTTCAAACCTAACGTCACAGCCATGCTAAATATAGAAATGTGATAGTAAGATTGCACTTAGATTTCTAAGTAACAAATAATTAACCTTGTCCTTCAGAATGCAGAGGATACTATCATCTGGAACTTTGGATCTACAAAGAGAAATAAAGACCACCAGAAGTGGTAAATTTGTGGGTAACTACGATTTGTGAGCTTGTATTCTCTACCACTTTAAAAGCAACTAAGATAAAATAACAATACTGTATTGTAAGATTTATAAGTGAAAATAAAATATGAAAAACACAAAAATATCTAGATGGTATATGCAAATTAACTGTCAAGCAGTACAAATATGTTAAATGAAGTGATACAACAGTAACTGTAAGTAAACTTTGATAAGGATACTTATTGTAATTTCTATAGCAACTGATATAAAAATACAAAGAAGTAAAAGCTAAGAGGCAATGGGGAAGTAAATGAAATATACATGTTTCAGCATGCTTTTTATATTATTATTAATTTATGTTTCCAGTTTTATTCACAAAAAACTCACATAACAGAAAATTAACTATTTTAAAGTGTGAAATTCAGCATCATTTAATAGTCACAATGTTGTGTAACCCTTGCCTCCATCCAGTTCAGAAGCATTTCATCAATCCCAAAGTAGACCCTGTAACCATTAAGGTACCTTCCTTTTTTTTGTTAGCCCTTAACCACTAATCTGCTTTCTGTCTCTATTGATGCACCTATTCCAATTATTTCATACATTAGTAAAAAGAATCATATATGCCTGGCAAGAATATAAAATTGTAAAAATACTTTTAAAATCTCTTTGGAATTTTTTCTTATAAAATTAAGCATACCTACCTTTTGATACAGAAATTCTACTCTTAGGTATTTTCTCGAGAGAAATATGAAACAAGTTTATTCATCACAGCTCCAAACTGGAAGCAACCCAAATGTCCATTATTAGGTGGATTGAAAAAAACAATGTGCTATATTTAAACAATGAGAGTCTACTTATCAATTAGGTAAAATAAAATACTGATATACATAGCATGGATGCATCTTAAAAACTTCATTTTCAGTGGAATAAGTCAGACACAAAAGTACACATACTGTTCAATTCTATTAATAACAGATTCATAATGAGACAAAACAAACTCCTAACAGTTACAACAGTGGTTGCTCCTGTGAGTAGGGATTGCCTGGACAAGACATAAGAAAATATTCTGGAGTGATTAAAAAAAAGCCTATATTTTGATTGGTGTGACTCACCGTATTTGAATCTGACTTCAATTTAAAAATAAATAATATCAAGCACACACTTCTATATTATGAATAAAGAATAAATTAGATCATTGAGATCCAAGTCTTTGAAACAAACATATTTCAAAGTAAAGAGTCCTCCTTAGACACTTACATATCAAAGAACTTTGAAGTTTCTTTAAAACAACTCCTTTCTTCCTTATCTCAGAAAAATGAGGCCCAGAGATCAAGTTTCCTTTATCTTACTAGACATTAGAGATTGCATTTTTATTGTAATTTAAAAAATCATTTTCTATAAGAACCAATCAGATTGTAATCAGTGAACTAGAGAGAAAATTTCATCAAACACATTAGCTTAGTTAGACTAATTCATTTTTTGAATTCTTTAGTTGAAGGAAAACACATAAAGAAGCATATAAAACATAGTCATACATTGCAACAACCATAGAGATCAACAAATAGCACTCTAAAACACAGCTATTTCCTAATCCATTTGCTATTTCTTTCTGTATTCCCAAAGATGCTGCCCATCCTTACTTCTAATATAGTAGAGTAAATTAGATGTGGCTGTTTTTGAAATCTACGTAAGTGAGATTTTACTAGATTTACTCATTGATGTCTATCTTTTTTTTCTTAGTAATATTTTTATAAAATTTAATCACATTATTTAAAAAAACTATAGTTAATGAGTAAATTTACTATTCTTTATTCTAACAATGAGTTTTTCCAGTGTTCATATTACAAATAATGAACATTCTTGTACATTTATTGTGTACTCGTACCTGCCTTATTGTTGAATGTTTAACAGCAGAGAAATTATAGAATTATTTAGTATATGATTGCTTATTTTTAGCAAATTTTATTTAAAATGGATTGATCAGTTTATGTCTCTACCAGCAAAACAAGAGTTGCTTATTGCTCCTTTTTCTCACATACATGTTTTATTGTCAGTCTTTCTATGATTAACCAGACTAGTGGGTGCCTATCAGCATTTCATGGTAGATAATTCATATTTCTCTGGTTGCTGATAAAATAAGGACTTTTTTATTGGGTGAACTGCCAAGTGTCAATCTTCTTTTTGAAAGATGACCATTCAAGTGTCTTGCTCATTTTTAAGTTAGGTTATCTGTATAAAAATATTTCTATATTTTTTATGTACAACACTTCCAATTTATGTGTTTCAAATATATTTTCTACTCTGTGGTATTTTTTCCCTCTTTTTGATAATAAGACCTCTATAATTCTTATTTTCTAAATATAACAATGTTTAATTATTTATTTACTGTTTTTGTCTTATTTTTAAAAATTCTTCCACATACCAAATTCTTAATTGTAGTTTTTCTACTGTATGTTACAAAAATTTTATTGCTTTGGCTTTTATATTCTAATGTACAATACCTTTGGAACTGTTTTATGTATATTGTGGTGTGAATGTCAATTTTTTTTCATATTTATATCAAAATTATACCACACATTAAAAATACTATTTTTCTTTAAAATTTTTTTTTTTTTTTTTTTTGAGATGGAGTTTCGCTCTTGTTGCCCAGGCTGGAGTGCAATGGTGCAATCTCGGCTCACCGCAACCTCCGCCTCCTGGGTTCAGGCAATTCTCCTGCCTCAGCCTCCCAAGTAGCTGGGATTACAGGCACGTGCCACCATGCCCAGCTAATTTTTTGTATCTTTAGTAGAGATGGGGTTTCACCATCCCCCGTTGACCAGGATGGTCTCGATCTCATGACCTCGTGATCCACCCGCCTCGGCCTCCCAAAGTGCTGGGATTACAGGCTTGAGCCACCGCGCCCGACCTTCTTTAAAATTTTTATAGACTCAATAGTGTAATAAATCAAAGGTCCATACATATTTTTATAATCGTTTCTAGCTCGTTTTTTTTTATTCCATTTCATATGTCTCTATTGTATTACAAATTTTACTGTCTTAATTACTATAACTATATAAGTCTTAAAATGCAAAAGTCAATCACTTTCCTATATGCCAGCATAGACAAGTAGAATGTGACATTAAAACCACAATACTAATAAAAGGTATGGAAGATATATATGAGGGAAAATACAAAACCTGGATGAAAGGAATCATAGAAAAACTAAATAAATGGAGAGGTATCCCATGTTCATGAATAAAAAAATTAATATCAACAAAATATAGTTCTTTTCTATTTTACTTATTGTTTCAAGGCAACTCCAATCAAAATCTAACACTAGACTTACTATAAAGCTACAGTAATCAAAACCATGTAATATTGCTGAAAGAAAAGACAAATAGATCAATGCAATATAATATACAGCTTAGAAATAGACTTACAAAAATATAGTCAATTGGATTTTGACAAAAGAGCAAAGGAAATACAATGGAAATCTCTGGCTTTTTTCATTTTAATTGCTGTAAAGTTTCCTTTTTTATTATACTTTAAGTTCTGGGGTACATGTGCAGAACATGCAAGTTTGTTACATAGGTATACATATGCCATGGTGCTTTACTGCATCCATCTCCCCCTTCATCTACATTAAGTATTTTTCCTACTGTTATCTCTCCCCACTACTGCCACACTCTGCTATCCCTCCCCTAGCTCTCCCAGCCCTCAACAAGCCCCAGTGTGTGATGTTCTCCTCCCTGTGTCTATGTGTTCTCATTGTTCAACAACCACTTATGAGTGAGAACATGCAGTGTTTGGTTTTCTGTTCTTGTTTCAGTTTGCCGAGAATGATGATTTCCAGATTCGTCCATGTCCCTGCAAAGGATATGAATGTATTGTTTCTTATGGCTGCATAGTATTCCATGGTGTATGTGTACAACATTTTCTTTTTTTGAGATGGAGTTTCGCTGTTGTTACCCAGACTGGAGTGCAATGGCATGATCTCAGCTCACTGCAACCTCCGCCTTCTGGGTTCAAGCAATTCTCCTGCCTCAGCCTCCCAAGTAGCTGGGACTACAGGCACGCACCACCATGCCCAGCTAATTTTTGTATTTTTAGTAGAGACGGGGTTTCACCTTGTTGACCAGGATGGTCTCGATCTCTTGACCTCGTGATCCACCTGCCTCAGCCTCCCAAAGTGTTGGGATTATAGGCGTGAGCCACTGTGCCCAGCCTGCAACATTTACTTTATCCAGTCTATTATTGATGGGCATTTGGGTTGGTTCCAAGTCTTTGCTATCATAAACAGTGCCACAATGAACATACATGTGCATGTGTCTTTATAATAGAATGATTTATAATCCTTTGGGTATATACCCAGTAATGGAATTGCTGGGTCAAATGGTATTTCTAGCTCTAGATCCTTGAGGAATCACCAAACTGTCTTCCACAACAGTTGAACTAATGTACACTCCCACTAACAGTGTAAAAGCGTTCCTATTTCTCCACATCCTCTCCAGCATCTGTCTCCAGAATTTTTAATGATTGCCATACTAGCTGGTGTGAGTTGGTATCTCAATGTGGTTTTGATTTACATTTCTCCGTGATGAGTACTTTTTCATATGTTTGTTGACTGCATAAATGTCTCCTTTTGAAAATTGTCTGTTTATATCCTTCACCCACTTTTTGATGGGTTTGTTTGCTTTTTTTCTTGTAAATCTGTTTTAGTTCTTTGTAGATTCTGGATATTAGCTGTTGTCAGATGGGTAGATTGCAAAAATTTTTTCCCATTCTGTTGGTTGCCGGTTTACTTTAATGAGTGTTTCTTTTGCTAGGCAGAAGCTTTTTAGGTTAATTAGATCTGATTTGTCTATTTTGGCTTTTGTTGCCATAGCTTTTCATGTTTTAGTCATGAAGTCATTGCCTATGCCTATGTCCTGAATGGTGTTGCCTAGGTTTACTTCTAGGGTTTTTATGGTGTTTGGTCTTATGTTTAAATCTTTAATCTATCTGAAGTTAATTTTTGTTTGTCAAAAACAAACCTGACAAAATCAGAGGGTTGTAGATGTGTGGCGTTACTTCCAAGAAATAACTAAGATTAGAGCAGAACTGAAGGAGATAGAGACACAAAAACCTTTCAAATTATCAATGAATCTAGGAACAGATTTTTTGAAAAGATCAACAAAATAGACCACTAGCCAGAATAATAAAAAAGAAGACAGAAGAATCAAATAGATGCAATAAAAAATGATAAAGGGGATATCACCACCAATTCCACAGAAATACAAACTACCATCAGAGATTACTGCTATAAAGTTTTCAATTATGTGACTAAAACACATTGTTTTATTTATTCATTGTAATGCTGATGGAAATTAGGGTTGCTTCAAGTTTCAAAACGTAATAGTTTACAATTAAAACTATTTTGTTTCAAACTTAAATGTTTTAAGCTAGTTGTTTAAGCATAATATAACATATAGGTTAAAAGAATAGTTTAATATATTATGATAAAGTTTTGTAGATTTTTGTAGATTTTGGTCATAAATGCAAATATATATTGGGTATATACCTAAGAATAAAATCGTAGGGTTGGTGTTTAGAGTTGGTAGGTTTTGACAAATAGATTTTGTAAGACAGGGGTCTTTATTTCTATCTTCAGTAAATGATAATTTTTATAGCTCCATATCTTCATTAAATTTTCATATTACATAATTAATCAATGTTAGGAATTCTGCTGAGTTTTAATTATATCTCACTGTGGAATTAATTTTTGCTTCCCTGGTATTTAATAACAGAATATATTATTTTATATATTTATTGACAATTCAGGTATCCAGTTTTGGAAAATATCTGTTTCAATTGTTCCTTTTCCTTTTGGTTTGTCTGTTTCTTTCTTATTTTTTTTCTTGTGGTAGTTAATTTGTATATTCAATGTGTGTACCCTGTATTAATTACATGTTTTAAATGCATACATTATGACTTCCCTTTGCACTTTCTTAATTGTGCTTTCATTAAAAGTTTTTTTTATTTTAATGTAGCAAAATCAATTGCTTCCTTTTAGCATTAGTGTTCTTTATATCATGTTGAAGAAGTCTCTGCCTTCAAGGCATGAAGGTATTATCCTATGTTATTTTGTAAGCAATTTATTGTACTTTATTCTTTCTTCTAAATCTGCAGTCCCTCTGAAATTCATTTATATATGTGACATGAAGTAGATTGTCAATGGCAGTATTTTAAATGCAGATTTGCAATAGATTCAGCAAAATTTATTTGAAAAACCCCCACATATTTCAGTGTTTTATAATGTATCTTGATAATATTTTTAAATATTTTTATGTAGAGGATTAGCACAACTTTTATTTATTCTGAGGTATTTAGTGCCATTTTCATGCATTTAAATATTTTATTTTTCTAAATCTCCACTTCTAATTGTTGCTGAAATACATATATGTAGTTGACATTTAATCAGGCATTGTTTAAAAATTCACTACTAATATGTGTCTCTGTTTTCTTAAACAACCTGGTGCTCAAAATTTTAATAGTTTTATTATTTCATGTCTGATTGCATACATTAGAACACTCTCAGTACAATAGTGAATAGAACCTGAGAGTGCAATAGTCTTCCAAACTCAGAAAGAAAACCACAATATTTCTCCCTGAAATAAGAGGTTTGCTCTAAGTGTTATCTGGTATCAGATTTAAGACAATTGTGTGCTTTTTAGTTTTCTAAAAAATTATTCAAAATTTATTTTGTATGTATTAAATGTCTTTGTATCTATTAATATTTTGTCCTTTATTTTATTTTATGTTATAATTTAAGTAAATATTTTCTTATTAAACTATATAAGCACAGAAATGTACACAAATCATAAATGTACAGGTAAATTAATTTTTTATTATTTTAGTTTTATTTCACATCCATTCGCTTTTATATTAGATATTTATCTAGTAGTGCAGTTCCTTGATCATATGTACATTTCTCATGGGTTTTTCTTGAAATTTCTGTTTAACCTGTAATATCATCTCACTTTCAGTAAACTTTTTCAGATTTGACAGATGCCTCAGAACTTAAAGAGATTCCAAATAATAGCATATCTCTCCATTTCTTTTGTCTTAATTCTATGCAGTAATATTTCTCTATATTTATATATTTATTTACTTGATTATCTACTCAATATAGTTTTTCCAAGCATTATCATCAGGAGTTTTGGGTCAGTTTATGTAGCAAGCTACCAGAGGTATCTGACAGAACACTTGTTAACTAAATTTGTGAGGTGCCTATCTGGTCTTCAGTGTTAAACTCAAATGATTTGGTTCATCAAAATCAACAAATTACCTTTGCAAAAACTGTATTTCATATTATTTCTGATTCTTTTAAAAGCAAGATCTAAAGTCCCACGCTATGTTTAATTAATAAGGCAATCAGTCAGAAAAACAGAAACTACTTTAGAACTTTCTTACATGGGCTAGAATACCACTAATTAATTTGGAAAAGGCAGTGAAATTAAAATTTATACATGATGACTAATTTAAAGTCTTTAGCTTATAATTTTATTTTTGAAAAATATATTTCTTTTGACAAGTTTTCATTTGCAATAATGAGCAGATAAACCAAAAAATGGTAAGGATATTTAGAAAATGAGTACCAATGTCATAGAACTTGATAGCTTTGTGTGCATGTTTACGCATATTTGTGTAGGTAGTTTTTTCATGAGTATTTCAGCTGTTAAAAATTTATGCATCTAGCCCAAAGATGTAAGAATCCGTGCATAAATAAAAAAGCCTTTGAATACATTTCAGAAAGAGAAAGCACCAAAGATAAGGAACTGTTTAAATCTATTTAACTATTTGATATGACAATTATTTGGCATTCTAATTATGAAGAGAGGCTCCATTTAAAAAATAAGTTTACTTAGGGATTTTAAGGTCTGCTATAGTAACCAGAATACAATGTAATTTGTTGCTGTTAGTGGCTCACACATACAATGAAACATCTGATAGGGGGTTTGAAAGAACAGAAGTCAATTTAAAGCATAAGGTAAAGACATTTTAAAAATCTTAATGGAATTCTTAGCCAGATTTTTTTATTTTTTGTGTGTATGTTTACTTATTCATTCATTGTCTATAGAAATATAATTTATGTTTATTTATTCATTCATTGTCTATAGAAATATAGTTTCATGTTGTAATATTGAACCATACTTACTATACCTCTTTTGGGGTATGTAGTAAATTATTTCTTTAACCTCACTAAGACACAATAAAGTCTTTATCATGGTGTTTAATTTTATGCTATTAATTGAATCATCTGTGTAAGAATTTATTTAACAGATATGCTGATTTATCACAGTGTTGCCTTCTTTGTCATAGTTTACACAGCAACTTCACAATGGAATGAAAGTGGCAGGAATCTTGTAGCTCAAATCTCGAGTTTGATTCTTTTGACTGGAGATTTTAAAGTTTTCTGTTCCTCAAGAATTAGCTTGTTGTAGAATGAAGAATGTCGGTAGAAATGCTTGTTCTCTCTGCTTCTCACTGCCTCAGGAATCAATTCCATTCATAAAGAGGGCTTGTGAAAAAAAATCAATTCCTAGTCTAAAATACATGACACTTTATTATATTCTATGAGAAAGTTTTCTAATTATTTTCTGTTGCTTTTGTTATCCAAATTATTTTGAAATCTTTCAAAAGTTAAATTGGTATTACAAAAGAGAGTGTTGCATTTAAAGTCAGAAGGACCAAAAATAGAATTTTCCCTCTAATGTTTCTTAACTGTTGGATCTTGGGCAAGTTACTTCACCTTCTTACTTTTATTTTCCTTATCTGTGAGAGGGAGTTAAAGATGTCCATCAAATGAAATGGTTACAAGTATTAAATGAGACACTATGTGAAAACTCAGTAGCTGAGTTCCTGGTAGAATGTATGCATTCCATGAGTCCTCCTTTCTTTCCTGCCTTTCTTTCTTGAGAGCAGGCATTATATATTTTTCCCTAAAGCATTTTATTCCCTACTGCACTTACTGTCTAGTGTGGATTTGGTCTATGGCTGATGAGAAACAGTACTTGGTGTTTCAAACACAACTTGATAGTCAACATGTTTCTTGCCTGAGATTACCTTCACCCCTTTTTCCACACATATTTTGTGAGTGCCTGTGGTACTCAAGGCACGACCTTGGAAGCTTGCTGAAACCACTGTACATAACAGCAACTATGAAGACACTGCTCTGCCAGAACTTAGGGTCAATTAATTAATCAGATAAGGTAAAAATATAACAATAAAGTCATAGAGGTGAGGATGGCGGTGAACAGCCTTCAAATAGCTATGTGTTATAGTCCTCCTCATTAACTACATCCCAGTCAGTGTCTTACCCTTCATGAAGGAGATCTTTTCCTTTCAGTCACAGCATCAAAAAATATTTGCTGTCTTTGGGGCATGATTGGTTTAACAGAGGTATGGGGTGAGACTGGTGTATAAGACAATTTCTAGATGAGCTGCCTACCTTTCCTATATACTCTTAGTGTAATCTACCCACTTACACACATTCTGAGTTCTGTCCATATAAACTACCCAATATTACTATTCTGTGTGTGTGTCTACATATGTGCCCATGGATAATAGGGAAGACTAAACACTCATTATAACTATATATAAACAAAGTGGTTTAAAAATACCAGATATTTGACTGACTGATCCACTTTTTGTTTGCTTATTGATGACATTTAGACCCAGAATTGAAGACTCATTCATAAACAAGATGTAAATTATGCCCATATTAGTCTCTGGAAACTTTCTACTCACCCCCAAAATAGTCAGTTTTAATTAACTTAAAATAATCACATGGGCTATATTTCAGAGAGAGAGAGAGTGAGCACTCCCCTCTGAGAATTTATGTTAACAATTCAGTTATTATGCACTGAATTCCTTTTTGAATCCAGAAAAAAAGATACTCACCATTCTGCATTTAAATCCAAACTTGCAATATCATGTTTTTTTATTCAGCTTGTACTGTGAATATTTGTTAAAGGCTTTTGTTTCCAACCCTTCTCATAAAATATTAAGGTGGTTTCATCTCAGTCATTTTCTGAAATTGGATATTGTATCATGACAATTCCACATGCATGTTAATTGAGAAGTTATTGCAAATACAATTAAAACTAATGATCGGCATTGTTATTACCATTGTTATTGTCATTATTACACAGCTGTATCTGGATATAATTTGATCCTTTCAATAGCCCTGTAAGGTAGAAAAGACAGTATTATAATCAAGAATTTATAAATGAGGCTTAGCACCTAGTGAGGATACTTATTCACTGGGTAAATAGTTACGTAGCTATTTTGTACCAGGGTTGGAGTGAGGTCTCCCAACCTTTGACCTGGTTTTCCTCATTGATTATAGACTTCATTTCCCCACTACTGTCAGAATCAAAGTATTTAAGTGCCACCTACAGCCAATTCAGCCCTAGAAGGTTTTGGGTTAAAACACACCTATAGAAACTTCCTGAAAGATAGCTTTTAAAGAGCACAATATTTCCTTCACCCCCTTCCAAAATTAAGATTGTCTTTCTAATCTATTTTTTATTCTGTTTGTGTCTTTCTTAGTTTTGAAACATTCTGCTAATTTTCCCTTCTGGTCAACTACTTTGCCCAATATTTTATCCATTTAAAAGAGAAAAAAAGTCACTTTATTTTGGCATATAAAAATAAAGAACTCTTTAATTTCTCATCTGAGCAGGGAAGATACTGGCTTTAAGCAAATGCTCAGGAATTTTGCACAAGGATGTACTGCCTTCCTCATGGTCTCATCTTCTCTAAGCCCCTGCCTCTGATTCTTTAGGTGCCCATATTTTCATCCATCCTTTCTTCTGCTTGGAAAGCTGGTGGAATTGGGGATATGTGTTTCCTGCCCAGGTATTCTGGCAGTGTTTAGGCAATCTTATCCACTCTGGAGAAACAAACAAATAAAAAACTCAGCTTCTTGCTTCATTTCATTGAATTTATCTTCAATCTCTGATATCCTTTCTTCTGCTTGATTGATTTGGCTACTGAAACTTGTGTATGCTTCACAAAGTTCTTGTGCTGGGTTTTTCAGCTCCATCAAGTCATTTATGTTCTTCTGCATGCTGAATATTCTAGTTAGCATTTTGTCTAACCTTTTTTCAAGGTTCTCAGTTTCCTTGCATTGGATTAGAACATGCTCCTTTAGCTTGGAGAAGTTTGTAATTTCCCACCATCTGAAGCCTGCTTCTGTCAATTCGTTAAACTCATTCTCCATCTAATTTTGTTCCCTTGCTGGTGAGAAGTTGTGTTGCCTTGGAGGAGAAGAGGCATTCTTGTTTTTGGAGGATTCAGTCTTTTGGTGCTGATTTCTTCCCTTCTTCATGGCTTTATCTACCTTTGGTCTTTGAAGTTGGTCCAATCCAAATACCCATCAATGATAGACTGGATAAAGAAAATGTGGCACATATACACCATGGAATTCCATGCAGCCATAAAAAGGATGAGTTTATGGCCTTTGCAGGAACGTGGATGAAACTGGAAACCATCATTGTCACAAACTAACACAAGAACAAAAAAGCAAACACCACATATTCTCACTTATAAGTGGGTATTGAAAAATTAGAATCACAGGGACACAGGGAAGGGAACATCACACACTGGGACCTGTCAGGGAATGGGGTCTAGGGGAGGGATAGCAGGGCTGTGGGGGGCTAGGGGCTGGATAGCATTAGGAGAAATACCTAATGTAGATAACAGGGTGATGGATGCAGCAAACCACCATGGCACCTGTATACCTATGTAACAAACTTGCACATTCTGCACATGTACCCCCAAACCTAAGGTATAATACAAGATAAATAAAAAATAAAAAATAATACTTGGAAACAAACCTTTGGCAGCCTCTAATGATAACAGCATGCCCACCTTTCTGCCCTCACACCCCACTTGCCTGTACTCAGATTCTTTTCGTGGGTAGCATGAAGAAGGTCTGCACCTTTTTTTAAGCCTGTGGGCAAGTCCCTTTATTACATTATCATTTATTTTGCCTCATAGCTTCCCATTTCGAGGAAGACATTGCTTATCCATGCCTTGGTAGAGGACACATTTCTTTCTCTCTGTGTGCTGTTTGAACGAGCAGTTGTGGCTCATCCTTGGCTGGGAGTCTTTCTAGACACTATCTCTGTGGGCTCTAGCACTGCTGTCTAGAGTCACATCCAGAGTTTCTGGGAGATAAGGTAATGGATGGAAATTCAAAGTAAAGTAAATATATGCAAATAAAATGGAAATGCTGCTTGCTGAGATGCCTTGCAGAGGTTCCACAGATGCTCTGCACATTTCTTTGAGTTAGGTTCTACTTCATGAACTGAAGACCCTGAGGCCTAAGGAAATGAAGGTATTAAGCCAAGTGACACGTCAGTGAAATATTTGTGTATTTCACCCCAGCTCTCTTTTGCACCAAAGTGTCATCTCTTTCTGCTCCACCATATCACCCTGTATACACACAGGAAAAAAGGCATAATGAGAAATGGATGCATTCTTAAAACAATGGATCTCCAGTGAAGAACAAGAAAATCCCAGATTTCAAACCCAGGTTTTGCCATTACTACCTGTCTCCTCCATCAAATTTTGTAAC
>CM052653.1:114596825-114660615 GCA_028533165.1 Leontopithecus rosalia | reverse complement strand
TGAGGTCTATTGGGGGAAATAGGGGAGGGACAGCGGGGCGGGGAGCAGGGGAGGGATGGCATGGGGAGAAATGCCAAATATGGGTGAGGGGGCAGAAGGCAGCAAAACACACTGCCACGTGTGTACCTATGCAACTATCTTGCATGTTCTGCACATGTACCCCAAAACCTAAAATGCAATAAAAATTAAAAAAAAAAAAGTGAATTAATTGCCAGTTCCTATCAGCATGGTCTCATCCAGTTCTTAGACTTCATGGTTCTATCTTAAATGTGATCTCTGTATTTGATCCTTTTACTGTTGTCTGATTCTGTAAGTGCTTGACTCAGCCTAACCCAAACAAAAGTGCATTGTCATAGCATGTACAAGTATATGCACTGCCATTCAGATCAAAATTCAGCCAGATTTCAAAGATATGCCCTTGGGCAATGGCTCCTACCAAATCTGAGACGTGTAGTGACACAAGCACTATTCACACATTACTCTTACCAATGCCAGTTGAGAGCAGGACTAGGAGGCCACAAGGATTTTATGACAGCCCTGGGGCATGTGAGTGCATAAGAGGTCAGTACTGTGGGAGGTGCAATAGCACAGTGAGTGGCACTGCAGCCTCTGGAGTGCCACTGTCCGGATTCAAGTCCTGTGTGACCACTTTCTAATTGTGTGGCCTTCAGCGAGTTACTTCTACATGTAACTGTCCCTTCTCTGCAAGGGGAATGTTAGTAGCTTGAACCTTTCAGGGTTTTGACAAAGATTAAATAACCTAATAAATATCTAGCACTTAGAAAAATATCTCACAGACATATACATTAGATCTATTTCTTGCTTGATTCTCAAAATAATCCTGGGTAATAGGAATTGTCATAAGCAAACTAAGGTTTGATAGGTAAAATGAATTTTACCCAGATTATACCTCCAGTAAAAGATACAACTGGCGTTTAAGCCCTGATGGTCTGGATTTAAAGCCCGGGCATCTCTACTTTAACACAACACTATCTGTGTCCAGTGAAATGATTATGTATATGCAACCATAAGCTTATAAAAGCGAATCTGCAAAAACGTTGTAAAATTCCTAAACATTGCTTATTACAATTCCTATTACCCAGGATAATTTTGAGACTCAAGCAAGAAATATATCTAATTTATATTATTTGTGAGATATTTTTCTAAGTGCTAGATACTTATTAGTTCATTTAATCTTTGTCAAAACCCTAAAAGGTTGAAGCTCCTATTATTCCCATTGTGGAGCTGGGACAGCTGAGTGTAGAAGTAACTTGCTGAAGGCCACTCTACTTTAACACAACACTATCTGTGTCCAGTTAAATTATTATGTGTGTGCAATTTTAAACTTGGAAACGCAAGTCTGCAAAAAATCTTTTAGAATAAAATGTTGACACTAAGAAGTATATCTGCTAAAACTTAGAGATGCTTGAGGAACAAGAAATCTTGGGGTAGAACACAGTCACAGATAATAATGATCTAACAGGTTTTCTAACTATCAGGGAGGAAAATAATATAAGCACTTAACTGCTAATGGCAATGATTATAAAACCAATGGAATATTTCATGAGATTTAGTGTGATGACTACAAAATAGGGGTTATGTTTTCTCAACTTTTCAAAGTGAGCTGAAAATAAAATTGCACATCATTTTATAATTAAAGACTTTGAGGGCCTCTGAAAATTTTTATGTTCACCCCGAGTTATGTTACCATATTGCCTGATGTCCATGAAAAATCAAATGGCTTTAGCAGTAGTAAATTATCAAAGTATAATGATTTAATAATCAGTGTGATGGATGAGAACCCAAATTAAACAAGAGACTTACACTGAATTCAAGATCATCTAAGAGAAAATCTACCAGCTAATGTTAGGTACAGAGGCAAGTAACCTAACACTGACTAAGTACAGCTATTTAATGTTCCAGGCTCTGTCATAGATGCTTTACATGGCTACTTCGTATCATCCTCACAACGGAATTATGAGTGCTAATTTATTAACAGGTAAATAGTAACAGAATTATGTTTGCAAAATAGGTCACTACAACATACCCTTCTTGTTATTTTTGTTTTTTTCACCTTTCCTCTTGGAACTTCTGTTTCTCCTTCCTTCTCTTTTTCTTCCTTTTCCACTTTTTTTTTTGATTCTCACCTTCCATAAATAATTTAAACAACATTTACTGAACATGTATTACTATTGGACACTAGGTTAGTTGATAGAGATTGAATGGGGAGCAAGACCCTTTCTGGACTGTTTCAATTGAGGGGAACCTAAAGTGGAGGAAATGAACATGAACTGTTATACTCATGAATGTAAAATGACACCTAAGAGAAGTGCCGTGAAAGAAGGAATATGATTCCACAGCAAAAAGGAATGTGGAGTTAGTTAGTCATCCTTAGGAAATGATGTGTTAACTCGTATGTATAAAGTGAGTAAGTTATCTAGGAAAATGGATGAATCTGTGAGAGCCTGCGATGTATTCAAGATGATTGAATTGTAGGTGAAGGGGCCAATGACCTAGGTGGGTGAATGATTGGGATACAGAAACTGGACAGGGAGGCTGAAGCACAAAGACCTAAGGTAAGTAGTGAAAGATGAAGCTGAAGATGAGAGCCTTCTGAGGTTCCTTTAAAAAATTTCATTTCGTTTTATTGCTTCCAGGATAAATATTTTATCTTTAAAAAATCAGAAACCAATAATATATCAGTGTTTCAAAAAGTTGACTATGGCTAATAAAAAAAAAGAATAGATAACTTGAGCAGCGGGGGAAGAATAGGAATGAAGAAAATGTATGGGGAATTACCAAAAAGAAAAGGAAAATTATTAGGCCCCGAGTAAGAAGAAATAATATCCATAACTAGAGAAATAGAGGGATGCTGGTGAAGATAAAGGAAAAATTCTTAAAAGAATATCCTTTACGTAAACTCTGATATTTCTAGGTATTAGCAATTTCCTTCCCAAATGTGATTAAAATACTTTTCTTATTATGATAAGCAGTGTCTGAGATTTTCACTAAATGTCCACTGGGGCTCACTTCAGTCCTTGAACCCAGTGGATTGAGAAAAAAAATTGGGCCGGGCACGGTGGCTCAAGCTATGATACCAGCACTTTGGGAGGTAGAGGCCGGTGGATCACGAGGTCAAGAGATCGAGACCATCCTGGTCAGCATGGTGAAACCCCGTCTCTACTAAAAATTAGCTGGGCATGGTGGCACATGCCTGTAATCCCAGCTACTCAGGAGGCTAAGGGAGGAGAATTGCCTGAACCCAGGAGGCGGAGGTTGCAGTGAGCCAAGACCGCGCCATTGCACTCCAGCGTGGGTAACAAGAGCGAAACTACGTTTCAAAAAAAAAAAAAAATCATTGGGAAGAATATGAGGACACAACGGTAGTTATAGCACAAGTGTCATAACTTATTCAAATATTAACTTGAGATTGATTAGGGACTTAACTATAAATGATAAAACCATAACACTTTTAGGAAAAAATGTAGAAGAAAATCTTTGAAATTTAATATTAGGTAAAAAGTTCTTAGACTTCATGCCAAAAGTATGACCATAAAAAGAGAAATGAATAAATTGGACTTAAATAAAATTAAAATGTTTTGCGTTATGTGAGTTCCTGTTAAGGGGATGAAATAAATCTACAGACTAGGATATGATAGTGCATATCTAATCAAAGACTATTGTATAGAATCAATAAATAACTCATAAAAATCACATTAAAATAGCAATCCAATTAGAAAATATGAAAAAGACATGAAGAGTCACTTCACCAAAGAGAATATATAGCTGGAAAATAACCCCATGGAAAGATCATCAGACATTAGGGAAAAAAAATTAAAACCACAATGAGATATCACAATGCACCTGTAAGGACAGTTAAGTTGAAAATTAATGGCAGCACCAAGCATCCTGGGATAATTGATGCTTCATCTATTGCTGGTGAAAATGTGAAATGGCACAGCAACTTTAGAAAGCAGTTTGACGTATCTTATAAAGATCAACATGCAGCTTCATAAAATCGAATAATCGCATGATTGGGAATTGTTACCAGAGAAAGAAAAAGTTACACTCATACACACACACAGCAAAAAAACTGTTTATAGCATCTTTATTCACATTAGCAACAAACGAGAACCAACACTGATACCTTTAATAGTAAATGGCTAATAAATGGGTATCTTCATAACAAGGAAAATTACTCAGAAACAAAAGGACGTGAACTATTGATACAAACAACAACCTGCAGGACTCTTAAGAGAATTATGCTGAATTAAAGAAAAAACAAATGGATACCAACTATATTATTCCACTTATATAATGTACTTAAAATGGCATTATAGAAATGGAAAAGATGAGCGGATACTAGGAGTTAAGATTGAGTGGCATGAGAAAGCAAGAAGGAAGTGATGCAGCTATAGAAGAGCAACATAAGGAATCCTTGTGAGGAAAATACTGTTTGCAGACTCTGTCAATGTTACCATTGGGATCATGACGGGTACTGTAGTTTTTCGAGATGTTAACATTAAGAAAACAAGATAAAGGGCTAATGGGATACTTACATTATTTTTCTGTCTTCATGTGAATTGACAATTCTATTAAAATAAGTGTTTAATTAAAAGAAAAATTTCTCATAGAAACAAAGAGTACAATGGTGGTGGAGTGAGGTCCAGGAGATGGTCAAAGTATACAAAATTGCAGTTAAATAGAAGACATAAGTTCAATAGTTCTATTGTACAATATGGTGACTATAGTTAATAACAATATATTGTAGTTTTAAAACTTGCTAGGAGTAAAAGAAAAAAAAACAATTGACATACACTTGTATAAATCTGGAAAACATCTGTGATATATTAACAAATAAAATAAGTAAATTGCAAAGTAATACAAATAATGAGACTCAATTTTTGAGCTAAAGAAAAAGACAGAAAACGGAAAATTATGTGTGTACATGTTTGCATAAGTGGATACGCCACAGACGCTGGTTTCCTCAGAGATAAAGAACTATTTTTCTTTATATATTTTTGTATTATGGCTTGAAATATTACAATAAGCATCCATGGTTTTGTGATTAAGAAAAAGATGAAAGATTACATTATTGGAGGAAAAAATTCCTGGAGTTTATAACACGTAAAGTAAATCATGTTTTTACTAAGTCTGAGTGTGTGGAAGCAGGTATAGGGGCTTGCATAGAAACCCACCTTCTGTTTGGGTTTTCCACCTCCTGCATGACTAATTCCAGCTTCTGACCTACTTTACAGAGCCCCTAAGAGTCTATGAATCATGGTTTGAAAACCACTGTACTATGCAAAATCAAAGATATTGTCCATGTCTAAGATTATTGAACAAATGCGAAGTCCAAAGTCAGTGGGATGATCTCCATGGTCTCAGGCTGCACATGACATTGAGGGTGATCTCTCTAGTCTTGCACCACTAGTGACTGTTCACTTACCCCATATACAGGTCCACATGGTCTCTTATACTTTTGTAAAAGTATAACCTAGGTCAAGGTCATCCTTATTAGAGTTGGGTGTCCTAGCCTGGATACAGGCTTTCTCTGGGAATACCGTGTAACCACTCACCCTGTCAGCATTGCTGACCCTGTGGGACCCACACTCTTTTTGTACTCCTGATCTGGAAGTGCCTTCTATAGCAAGATAATTACACCTAAGTTCACAGGTGTCTTCTAGATTCAGGGAAGCCTGCCATTCAAGCTGCTACTCATTCTCTACTGAGACTCATAAATTTAATTGTACAAGTGAATTATACACTGCTCATTTAAAAGACAGCTATGTGGAGGTCCTTAGGTATATGTGTGGGTTTGTGTGTGGGTTTCCCTAATATATACACATATATCTTCATCTACTACTATTTTTATGTATCTCATCTATTATTTTTATTTCTATATCTCCATATATAAACACATAGGTACATAAACACACCAAACACACACACACACACACACACACACACACACACACACACATATATATAATATAAGGTATTTATATATCTTTTAGAAGGTTTTAGATTCTGAAGGCAAATGAAATAAATCCTTTCCATGGTATAAAAAAATTATTTCTAGTACAGTTTTCTCAAGTAAAATCTATTTCATCTACTTCATTGCTTTCTGGACATGGCCTTGTTGCAAAGGGGAAAAAGACACAAATATAAGCACAGCAACAGCAGGGCGATCCTTTCCTGTTCCACACATAATTAAAAACATAATACATTTTCCATTCTGTGACACTATCAACTTTTCTCCAGCTTTGTTTAATCCCATGACCTTGGAAAGCTTCAGTCATAATAGAATAAAAGGAGGAGGAATGCAGGGTTTGATCTTGCAAGTGGAAAGATTCTCCTGTTTTGAGCCAGAGCTCCAATTCTGAGCCAGAGTTCTGAAAGCGAATTAATCTTTTCACTCTCTGAAGAGGCAAAAGACCCTTGACTGCCCAAAGATGCTCAGACATGAGTTTCTTTGACAAGGGCAGAGCCTGGGTTTTTACCGTAGTGATTGGCAATAAGAAAAGAAAGAAATACTGGGGGTAAGTGGATGGGAGAATGCTTCAAAATCTCAGATAGAGTCAAAAATGGAAAATGCATCCCTTGGTCCTAATGGCTCAGCAAGAAGCAAAGTATCTATCTGGAAAGTGTACAAGACATACAATTTTAAGTGTTCACAGAAATTCATTCAAGTGTTCTTCCACTAAAACAAATGAACACCTTTTTAACGTTGAGAAGAAAAGGTAGGGGAAAAAATATTCTTAATCCTATAATCAAAAACAATGTGTTAACATTTAAGGCTATTTCCTTATAGAGTTTCTCTGTAATGCATATATGTACTGTAGAATTATGATAATCCTGGTTTATGGCCATTTTTCCTACTTCTTAAAGCTAAACACTGTCTCTATACTATTACACGTTCTTGTTATAGTAGTGTACATGGGAACAGGGAAAATTATTATTATTATTATTATTATTATTATTATTATTATTGAGACTGTGTTTTGCTCTTGTTACCCAGGCTGGAGTACAGCGGCGCCATCTCGGCTCACTGCAACCTCTGCCTCCCGGGTTCAAGCAATTCTCCTGCCTCAGCCTCCTGAGTAGCTGGGACTACAGGCGTGCGCCACCATGCCCAGCTAATTTTTGTATTTTTAGTAGAGACGGGGTTTCAACATGTTGACCAGAATAGGCTGAATCTCTTGACCTCGTAATCTGCCCGCCTCAGCCTCCCAAAGTGATGGGATTACAGGCATGAGCCACCGCGCCTGGCTGGGAAAATGATTTTTATTCTGAGTCTTTCACATGTACTTTTCTTTCTTTCTTTCTTTTTGTTTTTTTGGTTTTTTGACATGGAGTTTTGCTGTTGTTACCCAGACTGGAGTGCAATGACACGATCTCGGCTCACCGCAACCCCGCAACATCTGCCTTCTGGGTTCAAGCAATTCTCCTGCCTCAGCCTCACGAGTAGCTGGGACTACAGGCGTGCACCACCATGCCCAGCTAATTTTTGTATTTTTAGTAGAGACGGGGTTTCACTTTGTTGACCAGGATGGTCTTGATCTCTTGGCCTCGTGATCCACCCGCCTCGGCCACCCAAAGTACTGGGATTATAGGCGTGAGCCACCTTGCCCTGCCTCACATGTACTTTTCATCTGATTTAGACAAAATTCGAATTAAATTTCATTTTTCTCATTGTAAAATGGTAGCTTGAGTAATACATTCCTATTAAGATTGTTGAGATGATCAAATAATAAAATATAGATAACATGCTTATGACAATTTATGGTACATAATAGTCAATAATAATTAGCTAAAAACAATAACATGATTTGATACTCTTAGTTTATTCTATTAGTGTCCAATAATTTAGTTAACCAAATAACTATTGTTAGGCTTTTAAATCATAGCAAATACTTTTAAAAACTGTCAAAATATTATGTATCACTTAACCTGTATTTTTAATTATTACTTCCTTAGGATAGTTTCCTAGAAGTAAGATTGCCGTGCTAGCAGTTATTCTCTTTTTAATTGTTCTTGATACATATGAATTTTGCTTTCATGAGGAGTTAATCAATTTTTTATGTTAACAGCATAGGAATATGTATCTCTTAAATACGTTTTTTAAGGACACAGTTTTGTATTTATTTCTCTCAAATCAATATTTCATCACTGAAAATTGGGTCATTGTTTTGGTTATTCTAATTCAATGTTTTCTAATTGTACTTATTACTGATATATCAATTATATATTAATTATATATTATTTAATTTTACTTGTTAATAATTATATACTAGTTACTAATATTAATTTTAGTTATTAACTATGTATCATACATTTTTGAAATATTAAGTCTCAATTACCCTTATCTTTTTATAAAAAATAAATATTCCATTTTAAGGTCAATAATTTCACATTTACACTTTGTTTAGTTACAAATACTACCTAATCAATACTTTATAAACTTTAAAAAAATTTCTTACAGGTGAACAAGATAAATGAACAAGATAAATGTATACTTATTTATTCTTGCTTATCTTATTTATCTGTGTTAGACTGGCAGAGGTATTTATAAAAAGCATCATAAATTGCTAAATTGACTTAACAAGTAATTAAGCTTACTTGTCAAATAACTCATAACCCAATCTGATCAAGTTCCAAGGCTAAAATTATGTTTTGACCAAACACTATAATAAGGGACCAGTCGGATCTTAAATATGTTAACCTAGATTTTAAAGGAAAAAGACTTCTATTTTTATGGTTTGTTAACTTTTAAAATTATTGTGACTATATCATTTTCCTTTCCACGTCTGTGAATTCATTTATGCCATTTCTTCTGACTGAATTGTCCTCCCAACAAAATCCTGCCCACCCTTAAAAACATATATCTGACAACTCCCTCTCTGGGCAAGCCCTGTGAGCCTCTCCTCTGAGTGAGTATGGGCATACTCTGTACTGCCACTCAGCACATACCTATCATAGCATCTGAGTGGTTTTGGAATTACTTAATTTCGATTCTCATTTCCAATATTATCTTGGCAGATTCTTGAGGGCAGTAATTGTCTCATTAGTCAGTCAGATCAATATTTGGCCTTAGAAAGGTGCTTTGTAAATATTTACATGGCTTCATCTTAAAGAAATTTTATGGGTCTCTCCAAATACGTGCCCATGTGTGAAGGCCAGTGTCCTCTGGCCAACATTTCCTCAATTACATTCTCTAAGATTATGGGCTCTTATGGCACTCTTCCCTTCTAGGGCCAGTCAGGGCAAATCAGCATAGTCTCCTCCTGTTTTGTCCACCATATCCCACAGGTTGTTAGGGGGATTTGTGTTATTTTTGCATTTGTCTAACAGTGCTTATTAAGTATAGCCCAGAGTCATGTGGAGAATTTTTACCATTCAAGAGTGGACGCTGGTGGGTATACTGAGAACCCAAAGGAAAACAGCAATTTAAGATCTTTGTTGCAAGCTGAAGTCAAAGATTTCATTGGCAATGTTGATGCTCCTGTGTCTGCTAACATTCTTGTCAAATACTGTATGATGTAAATTGTTTGATCATGGGGAGAAGGTTTAGGGAAAGGTGCAGAAATATGCTGAAATAGAAGAGTATTACAAAATGTTGCAGTTGGAGAACAATTTCCAAAGTAAATTGATCTGTATTTTCTTTTTAGTTAGACCTGATGCAAACACACTTTTCATGATTCCACTTGAAATCATGTTGCTAATTAAAACTCCTGTGCTATTGGAAACCCAGAATTGTCCTTTTCACTTTATACTGCAGAAAACCCCAGGTGCAATAGCAATGCAAATATTGTTCTGGGAGAGAGAGTTGTTTGTTGAATGAATGAGTGATCTAGTAAATTACTGCACTGCTAAAAATAGTAATTAACTGTGAATACACATGATATAATTTTATTTTTACCTCTCTCGTTATATGCCTGCATTTAGGATGACATTTGTGCTGCAGAACAGATATACTCAACGAAAGTTTTTATTTAGGGAATAAAATAATTTGCCATTGTATTTGTGCACTTTTAAAATCCCCTCTCCATAGAAGGAAATCTCCATGAAGCCAGAAATCTATTCTGTAGCTTCTGTTTTCTGGGAAGAATCTACTGAACTACAGACTCACAGTGGGAGGCCAATTATTCATTGACTGAGTGGACACTTAGATTTAAAAGAAAAGCAACAATGCTGGACTGTGGCATAGAGTGATGACAGATTCATCAATGGAACAATTTTGCTGTTTTCTAATGGCTGCCTGCCTATCACAGTTCTAATCAGATTGATGGTGCAATGGGCTAAATTTGCACCAAAATAACAAGATTATTCAGTGGTTTTTGTAAGCGAAATCGACAGAAATGTAGTCATTGAATCCACTGTTTATCAATTGCTTTTCATTTATTTAATTGAGATAGATTTCTTTTGAAGCCATTCGACAGATATTTGGTTTTGTTAAGATTTGTTTTGGCTTGATATGCTAAATTAAAGGGTCACTGTTTGTATCAGTCAAGGTTCAACCAGAGGAGCAGCTAAGTCAGACAGGTAGTCAGGAAGGTAGGGTCCCAGGCTAGCTCAAAGCCACAGGCATAGGTTGAAGCTGTCATCCACACAGGAAGAGAAGCTCAGGAGAAAGACTGGAACCCCATGGGCAAGGAGCACGCTGCTATCCACAGGTCAAATCTCTTCTGCCTCCCAGAGAAGCCACAGTCTTGCCTTGGCACCTTTCAGCAGATTCACTCGGAACTACGCAGTTATCCAGGATAATCATCATCACTTAAAAGTAACTGATTGGGGCTTTCATTACATCTGCATAATCCATTCACAACAGCACCTACATTATTGTTTGACTGAATAACTGGATACATAGTCAAGCCAAACTTACACACTGAAAAAGCCGTCACATCTTTCTCCACCAGGCCTAAGAGTCCACTCTTCTACACAGAGACAGAAGGTCAGGGAACACTGGGAGGAGGATTTTGCCACACACACACACACAAAAAAAAAACCATCTCATGAAGTGTTCTCTATTCTACACAGGCAGGGAGGATCCTACCAAAATAAGCTCCTAGCCCACTAAGTATTCTTAGTCCCCTGCAGACTGGAGACTCTCCTTCGTAGCCTAGCAGCAACAGGCAGCCCAAATGTGAAAACGCCTCCTGCACTACAGCAGGAGTGCCTCAGCTGTCAGCAAGAATGGATGGGAGCCCTAGTAGCATGAGATGGTCAAGTTTTTTCTAACATTTATGTGAAAAGATATAGGCCCTAGCATAGTTAAAACCATAAAAGAATAAAGTGGGAGAAATCACTTCTTCAGTATCAGTGCCTGCTGTACAGCTGCAGCGATCATTTAGCCACATCAGGTTTTGCAAACTTTGTGCATTATGCTCCCAAGCTGACCAAAGGGAGGATTAAATATAATATATAAATCAAATATATATATATATATATATATATATGTGTGTGTGTGTGTGTGTGTGTGTAAATCACTTTTGCCTTAGCAATTGACTAATGTGGTATTTCTTAGCCGAATATAATATTAAATGACTTCCAAGTTTTGTTAAAAGTCATTTACTCATTGTTTCTGCAGTGGGGTCACCTTTCAAAAACAATGTACTTTTTTTTATAACATTGTAATGAGACGTTTAAAAACATGAAAAATATCTGCCGGTGTTTTAGGTGTGGCTCTGTGCTCCGTGATTTACATGCACTGTCACTAACTCCTACCACAGCGTATCGGTAGACATTATTTATTCCATTTACAGATGAAACTGGAGCTTATGGTGGAAGTTAGAAGAGTCATAATTTGAATGAAGACATTTTGAATAAAAACCCAAGCTCTGTCATTGTGCAGACTCCAGGATGCCTTCACACACACGCACACACACACACACACACACACACACACACACACAAGTCATGCCAGGCACGGTGGCTTACACCTATAATGTCTGCATTTTGGGAGGCCGAAGCTGGCAAATCAGTTTGAGACGAGCCTAACCAACATAGAGAAAACCCATCTCTATTAAAAATACAAAATTAGCCGGGCGTGGTGGTGCATGCTTGTAATCCCAGCTGCTCAGGAGGCTGAGGAAGGAGAATCGCTTGAATCTGGGAGGTGGAGGTTGCAGTGAGCCAATATCTCACCATTGCACTCCAGCTTGAGCAACAAGGATGAAACTCCATCTCAAAAATAAATAAATAAATAAATAAATAAATAAATAAATAAATAAGTCATTAATTACACATTCACAGTATTTTTCCTTTCAAAAACGTTATTTTGGGAAAATGCATTTGTTCAAACATTCAAAACATCTTCAGACATCTAGCCTCCCCTTTTAACAGGATTTTAGAGCCAGTATGCCAACAGCAGAAATACAAACACAAACAAAAAAGTTATTACTATATAGTCATATTTCAATTTTACAAAATCTGTTTCATCAGCTTTGGTAACTGGTCTTTTTCTCTAGTCTTATTTTTAAATGTCATCTATTTCTCAAATCAAATTCTTTCATAACATTTATATGCTTAAGCAGGCATGCTACTGATTCTGAATGTGGTTGTAAACAGAAATTCCAAAAATAATTTTAGTTATAGACGCATTTTGAAATAAGTGGATAACTCTTGTGCCTTTTTCCCCATTTATACTGCAAATATTACAGTATTTAATATATTTGGGAAAATATAAAAATAAAACAATTTATGTATCATCACATCCCCTCAGTGCTACAGTCAGGCAAATTGACTTTTTTATCTCAGTTCTGCTATTGAGTTGTAATAAGTTCAGTGGCTTGGAGAAAAGAACCAAAAGATTCTTTTCCAATCTCCACTTTTCTAATTCTAGACATTCATGAAATAATTACATAATGCTGGCCTTATGGGTCAGTGTAGAATAAGTGAGAATGTATGTGACATGCTTTCATTGTTTGGACACTGTATCCTGAGATATCTTATATTTCGCATACATATTCTGAGTGGTTGCATTCATAATATGCACTGTTTTATAATGGGAGCTACTCATTGCAGACATTTCTTATGAAGTTTTGTATAAAAAGCCACATGAATGGATGGATGTGAAAGAATTGTCATTTTTTTAGTATCACTAGGAATTTAAGAGTAATTCCCAAATTGGTTCCGAGCCTTGACTTTCTGTCATCCATTCAAATAACAAAACCTTTTCCTGGAAGAATGTGCTACACCTGCTGCAGCTGTGACCACCACTTCTTTGGATTTATGTGCCACCTTCGGCTTCAGAAATTTGCTCATGCTGAATAAATTTTGATCTAAGTTCTGTGCATTCCTGGAAGATGGTTCATAATTCAATGAAACTGTTATAGGTAAAGATGAAACAGAAAATTTAAGTGACTTGTAGTGGATCTTATTTTGGTTATGTTCAGAACCAGAATTTTATGTGCATAGAATGTTTGTTCTCAGTTTCCTCCCATTTTCTCCCACCCCCCTGTAAATGGACACTGTTTAGATTGCTGTCATTTCAGAAGATGAAGTGAGGGTGCTGCTGCTTTGCTGAGCCAAGCCTCTGACCTTTCAGGATGACACTAAACACATCCTCATTTCACATTTACAGCAATTACGTTAGCGATTCTTTACTCTTGAATTGCTCTTTCAAAGAGGACTCAATTCATTGTGTATTTTACAATGAATTTAATCAGTTATTTGAATAGGCAATATTCATTAGAAATAAATCATTAAATTAAAACACTAGTCTTTGCATATTATGTCAAGATGTATCACCTTCACTCATGTTTGACCTTGGCAATGTAAATAAACCCATAAGGTATGTATTATCATTTCTAATGTGTTATGTAAATGAGTGATCACAGGCTTAGGAAATTTGAGTGCTTAACCACAGAGAAAGAAGGTGAAAATGCTGACATTTGAATTTTAATCTACATAGCACAATTTTATGTTCCCTTTAATGTACTATAATATCATGTAACCTCCAATTATGCAATATGAATGAGAAGCTAAAACTTTATAATCTATTGTTTGATATATCTTATCATGGGCTTTTATACTTTCTGTCTTTGTGTCACACAGCTCCAGTTATGACCTTGATAAAATCAGTCAGAATTATTTGCTATACAAGAGTTATTCATTTATTTGTCTATCCTTCCTATGAGCATTTCCTGAACAACTAGTATGAGCGAGATACTATGTCAGACACTAGGTAAGAAGAATAGAGGAATAAAGTCTATTCTTAAAGGTAGCACAGTCAAGGGAGGTATGGACAAGAGAATCAAGTATGACAGTCACTGTGACGAGGGCTGTGTTAAAGGTAAGCACAGGTGCTTGTGAGAATGCATATGAGAAAAAGGAGAAAAACCTCAATATCAATGTCGACATTTTCTTCAAGGTTGCCTAACTCACAAATTAAATCAAGCAAACAAGACAAAGGGAACCTCACAAAAGTGTAATCTAATTTGGCATAAATTGCATTTAAAAGTAAGTCATTGAATAGAAACCTGAGTTCGTCTAATTTTTCTGAAAATAAAGATCACAGAATGGGTGATAGAGCTTACTCTGTAACTTGAAAGAAGAAAGGTTTTGCATTGTGAATGTGTGCCTGGAAAATGGACTGTTGGTGCCAGGCAAGATAGCATAGGAAAGGAAAATTCACAGCAATATTCATGCAGAATCCCATTGCCAAATCCCATGTATCTTTTAAAATGAATCCTACAGGAAAAGTCCATAGTGGCTCTAAGGAAAACTTTCCTCTGACTTTGTCTTTGGTTCATTTTCCAGACAAAACTATATTCTTTTGACAAGAAGACAAATGTTCATTTTTTTCTATCATAACAGTTTTTCTTATGCTTCAGTTCCCGCTTGGAAACTTTTCTCTGTATTTATCTAAATGTGCCCAACCCATAAAGGCTTACTTTACCAACCAAGTAATATTGGGCAATTAGGTAATATGTCAAGTACTTCAGTAGATGCTTGAATTAGAAAGGCAAGTAAGACAATTTGGTCCTGTTCCTCATAGAATTTTTTTTGATGGATTTAAACATGGCACTGATTTTACAGTTATAGGATTACAATTTGGTAAGTGCAGTGGAAAAGGTGAGGGTATAATGAGAGGATGCTAATATGTAATTGAGAATTAGGGACAAATGCCATAAAAGTAGTATTTGAACAGAGCTCTGAAGTGTAAATCTAGATTAACTGGATTAAGACGGAACAATATGTGATGAGGTCCCAGGGCAGGTGAGTCCCTTGAAGGAACTCATCAGAAGCTATTGCTGCTGAATGACAGAAAGGAGATGGTGGTGATTGTTGTTGACACCAGGTTTTACCTAAATAAGATAGAAGCAAAATTGTACATGATCTCACTGATCAATATTAAGACTTTAAGGGTGCCCATAGACACTTATGTTATGGATGATTTTAAACACATTTATATTTCAGAGACAAACACTTGTTTATGGAGGTAAATGTGAACTAAAATGTTGATGTCACAAGACCAGACAAGAGAATATTTCTGTAGGGCAAGAGAAAAATAATCTCATTCTAGGCTAGCATGTTACATTGGAGATGGGAAAAAATTGGATAAAATTAAAACATACTAAACAGTAAAATCAGGAAAAAATGGGTAGAAATAAAACATATTAAACAGTAAAATCAGCAGTAAATATTCATTGACGGGATGTGAGAATAAGCAAGAGATGAGTGAAAGCATCTAATTTCGTTGTTGGCTTGTGTGACTATGGCGGATACAACACAGATAGCTAGAGAACATAAAGTTAGGGGTAAAGATCATGAGTTGAAGTTTCAGCATTGAGACTTTGATTACCTATTTGAAAATTCCAGATAGATGCATTGAGTAGAATTTTGAAAGGATGGAACTAAGAAAGAAAGTCTGAATTAGGGATATAAATGTGGGAATTGTAAGATAGAAATTTGAGCCATGAGGATGAAAAATGATACCATTTGTGTGTGTGTGTGTGTGTGTGTGTGTGTGTGTGTGTGTGTGTGGCAAGAAGGGAGGAACATCTTTAAACTGAAAACCTTGAGAAGTATTTGTATAATTATCAATCCAGTAGAGGGATTAAACTGGCAAATACAATTAATTAGGTATACCTTGGTCCAACCACTCCATTCAATCCAGATAACTTAAACTGAACATGTGATAATTGTGCTAATGCCTGACCTTGTCCTTGCCTAAACAACATGCTTAGTAAATAAAGAACTTTTTCTTCATGTGCCAGGCTAATTCCAAGAACTGCCTCTCTCACCCCATCCTAAAATTCTCCACCATGTCATCGAATTGTAAGATGAACATGAAGTTCATATGAAAAAACATACAATTTACAATAATGAGAGCCATGTTTCTCCTGCTCAAGAAATTCCCAAAAAGTACAAAACAACGAAGGTGAGATACCAGGGGAGTGAGCAACAAGTGGCTGGAGTTCAGACCCTTGACAGTCACTTGGCCAGAATCCCTGCCTCTGTTTTCCCCTGCCCCGTACCCAAGGTAGGAAGAAAATAAAGCTCTCTATCAGAGAAGGGAGTTACGAATATAAAAACAGGTAAGGTGAAAAAAATGAATTCTGTGATGTTGGAGCAAAGTTGGACCTATCAATATTAGCTCAGACTTAGAAGATAGATAATAGATAGATGATAGATGAATAGATGGAAAGGGAAAGAGAGACAGAGAGAGAGAGAGAGAGAGAGAGAGAGAGAGAGAGAGAGAATTGATTTTCTAGTTCTGTCAGTTTACAGGGCCTAGCAGTAATAAAATCCTTGTATCAATGAGCACATGTAGCACTCAAATTTTAGTTTTCTAACATTCTTCACTAAAGGGAAACAGTGATCTTTTTGAGAAATAGCAAATTCCAGACTGTGTCTGGGAAGTATATATGGAATATCTTTTTGTTCCAGAAAGTTAAAGATTGCTTAAAGAATGACGGGAACTTATTAGAAGAGCTTATTGAAATTGACTTTTAATGGTCTAGTATGGGAGAAAATCATCAAAAAGTAAGTAGTGGTAGTAATGAATCATAATCCATTGAACAAAATAAGAATTGATCAGTTTAATTCTGACATGCATATCCATGTATATGTATATAGACAAACACATAAGATAATAAAGTTCTTTCTTATAAGAGAAAGGCAATTAATAAATGTAGAAGTAATGGAATTAGAAAATCACTATTTGACCGTCATCATGGTAGTAATTGCTTAAGAATCATCAGTAGATCATTCTAATGGGTGAAAGTTTAAGGACTAACAGGATATTTTTATGGCCTCAAAGCCTCTTCCAACAAGATGTTCATAATAAAAAATAAAAGCAGAAACTTCAGAGCAAAGAAGTCTGACAGACACTGCCAAAACCAGTCATCAAGGCAATATCATGTGTGTCCTAATATGATGTACTAAAAGAGGCACGCTGTCACTTCTTCAGCATTCTTGCCCAAAACAGATAACAATAGTTTTATTATGAGGAAACAATGAACACTTTCAAACTGAGGACATTTTATAAAGTAATTTGCCTGAAATCTTAAAAAATATCAAATAAATGAAATATAAAAAATTAGCGCTGTTAATTATGGACCTGGAGGACTACTAAATTATAAAAGTAAAAGACATTGCAGTTAAATGCAACAAATAAATTCAGATCCAATATTTTTATTAGAAAACACTGAACTAGCAAAAATTATGATAATGTCTATATATAATAGTATTATACAGTATTAAGTTTTGATTTTAATTATTTTACTCTAATTATGTAAAATTTCTATTTTACAAAACACAAAGTGTTTAGGGATGAAGATAATACATATTGAAAAAGTATATATATATATATATATATATATATATATGAAGAAAAAAGAAAATGGTATAAACTGTTAGCTCTTGGAAAATGAGTGAACAGTATAAGGTAATTATTTGTGCTAATCTATATTTCTACAAGCCTGAAATTATATCAAAATGATATTTAAAAGAAAAGAAATCTATGAGATAGATTTTTATGACTTGTACAGTTTCTACTTATTGTAAAATTTTGAAATATCAAAGTGTATGTAAAAAACAAATAAATGTCCACTGTCTCTCCACTAAAATATATTCATTGTTAAAACTTTAGCAATTACATTTCCGTCTCATATTCTTCATGGGAACACATACACACACCAGTACACAATTTCAATACTTAACTTTCATTTGTTAATAAAAACATATTTTCCTAGTTTTTAAAATATTCTTATACATTTTAATAAATATGTAATGATCTTTACTTCAAATGCATTGTGACTCATTGAATCACTCTCCACTTTTTCATTATTTATGCAATATTATGCAATTATATGTAATGCTATGATAATAACACAGTTGTGGATGAAATTGCATATGTATTTATTATTTCCCTAGAATTAGTTCTTAAGAGAAAAATTTTAGGTAAGTTTATGGAAATATTTTTATTTCCTCTGAATATATGTTTTGATTCTCCAGTCAATTAATCATTTCTCTGCCTCTTTAGTCTCCTCAATCGTATTTCTCTCCTTACTCCACCTCGGCAAGTAATGTTTGTACCTCCTACATCACAGAGAAGAGAGAAGATACATCTTCTATTTTCTGCTAACCAGTTATGAATAGATTCACATTTTTGCTTGCTTTGCTCTTTCTATCTGGTTGCAATAGTGGAGTTACCCTTCCTCCTATCCAAAATCAGTCTCTTCACAAGACCTTTGCATCTCCTAACTTTCTATCTTTTCAGGAACCTTAAATATTGACTATCCCTTCTATATGATTTATATTTACTTTAAATATTTAATATTGAAATATACTTAGTTATCCTATCTGACAGAATATACTCTTCCTTCTTTTACCAAGTCAAAATAATTTGAACATTATTTATGCTGGCTCCAGTTTATTACCTTTTATTTGTCAATGTTGTTCAATATGCTTTTGTCCGAATAACTAGATAATGATAACTTTTCAAAGGTCATCTCCCTTTTGCCTTTTAATCTAACACAGACCTTTTAGACTCTAACTCACTTGCTCTTCAATAGTTTTCAACAGTATTAACCATATCTACCTGTCTTCTCACTTGATATTTCCTCATCAGAAAATCACTGACAAATCCCAAAGATTTTGTCTTAGCTTCCCCATTTTAGATGTACATTCTAACCACATAGGACAAGAATCTCTCAAATGCTTTCTATGGCCGTGGTGAGGTAACCTGTATGCCTATGCATATCAGTCATTTTACATTGTAAATGTCTATTCACGGTCCAGGTAAAGTTGGGTAAAGATTGAGTAGCTATTCTCCATGCGGTGTTCTAGGGATTCAATCTCCTTCCAAAATGTGACTGACTCAGCTATTTTGGAGAGCTAGGCTTTCAAACTTGTGAGTGAGTGGAAAAAAATTAGAGTGGAAGATCCCAAAGGACCTTATAGGAACTAGAAATAGAAATGGCTTGTCTACGCACATTCTGTTGGCTGGAAGTGGCAACTCATAGAGTCTAATGTACTGAAACAATGCAGTTTTCTTTGCTGCTCACAAAGAACCCAAAATTTGATGAATATATTAGCTCAGCCCCTGTTCCCCAAATGGGAAACAGTAAAACCCATTCATCCCAATTTTTCCAATGCTCTTATGTTTTAATATTCTTCCAATGCTCCTATATAAATAATCGGCAACCTCTTTATAATTGGTATATTTTTAGCTTCATATGCATCTTCCTCCTCAGTTTAAAACCCTTTAATCATGTGCCTTGAGATAAATGACATATTTATAATTCTTAAAGTATCACACAACAACCTGAACAATCTGAACTTACTTAGAGCATCCTCCAACCGCCTGTCATATGTCCTCCAGTTACCCTATACTTTGATAATCTTTCAATGTGCTGTTTTGTTTCCTATCTAATAATATTTTACTGCAGTATTCCCTTCTCCCAAAATTGTCTGCCTGTCCCTTACTACATCAATTATATATTTTTTCTTTATATTGCATCTCAAATATTGCTTTCTCAGGTCCTTTCTTTGATCTGTTTAGAGAAGATCTTCCTATTTCAGGCTTTCTCAACTTGGTGTATTCTTCTTTATTTTACATACCACAGTTATAATTTTCCATGTGACTATGTGGTTAATTGAAATATCTCTATCACTTCCACATGTAGTAAGAAGATACTCAAGGACAGAATAAATACCATTAATTTCCACATGTTATGCACAGGGCCTATCTCACAGCAAGACCTCCGTAAATATTAATTGAATGAATCAAAAGATTAATGAATAGATGAGTCAAAGGCTTATTTTCTCTATTGCAAAATGTTTCACAGGAAAGTTGTTTTTATGAGTATAAACTCATCTTATCACATACTATCACAAATACTAACATTAATTTTACTTTCCATTGAGATTCAAGCTATTTCTATTAAATTGTCTAAGCTTTTTTGTGGTAAGTATTTTCATTGCTGCAATGATTTATACTCACATTTTACATAAGCAGTACAGAGAAATGTACTCCATCATTCTTTTTGAAGTTTTTTAAAAATAGGAGGTTCTAATTTTTCCACCTTTTCTCAATCCAAGAAAATTAGCATTTTTAATTTTATTTCACTATTGATAGTCTGGCAAATCATACTTTAATTTTCCTGCTCTCAACAAAAATGGAAACCAGTTTAATCTACCTTTATCTAATTTGGAGAATGGTCTTTCATTTCCCAAGATCACACATACTTGCAAAACTAATTTGTACTAAGAGAATGACATTAGCAATATGGTATATAGGAAGTTCTAGGTCCTTGTTTCTACATAAAGAAGCTATCATGGAGTAATAGCAGTAAGAATACCAGACAACTGAAAATAAACCATGTTAACAACAGGACCAGAATTTCACATTATGCAGTAAAAACAAGATTTTTTAAATCTTTAAAAACAACATCTAAACATAGAAATTTTTAAGGATATTTTAGGTTTTACAAAGGTACATTTGAAATAGTGAGTTATGGTTTCCAACATGCCCCTCAATCATAATACATATCATATCATCTTATTGTTCCCTTTGTTTATTTTTCAGCAAATTCAATAAAATTAATTTGATAATTTTTTTAAAAGTCAAGTAGACAATAACAGACTAGAATAGCTTTGTAGGGAGCTCTAGAAACCAAGCAAGGCTCTATAGCAACTAAGTGAGAACCTAATATAGAAAGAGAATACACAAACACACACACACACACACTTTCTTTTTCTCCTTCAAAACAGTGGGAAATTGTGTGGTGTTTTTGTTTACCCTACCACATTCTTTTTGCAGTGCAATGTAGTTTCATGCAGTCAGGAGGAAGCTGCCTAGTTGCCAGTTCCTCCTTCATGATGGAAGAGAATGAGTAAAACTAACTTGCAATTTTTGGCTTGTCTGGGGGCCACCCAAAGAACTGATTTCAGTCTCACCTGATTTGAAATTAATGCAGGAATGGAGGCATAGTTTGGATATCATGTTGAAAATGACAGAAAGCAGTGGCTGGTGCTGTAGCATGCAAAGAGGGCAAAGGAATTAGATATTTATGGGGATGTCTGACAGCAAGGGATTACAAACAGAAGACTACATAGAAAATCCAAGGCCTTGAGAGAAGCAGAGGTTAGATTCCGGGGAAAGTTAGACATTTAAAAACAGCCAAGTGTGTGGGCAAATTGAGTAAACAGCCTACACATATGATCAGAAAATATGCATGCCCAGAAAGACCTAAAAGAACTTAAGCTTTCATGCTGAGTCAATTAGTGAAGGTTGTTTCTTTCATGGAGTCAATCTACAAAGACTGGGAGTGGTATAAATGCCCAATTTTCTACAAAAGATCACAAAGCACACAAACAAATAGGAAAACAAGTTCATTTAAAGAAAGAAATAACTCTCCAGAAACTCACCCTGAAGAAATACAGGGTTCAGATTTACTAGACAAAAAAAAAATTTTTTTAATTAAAACAACTGTCCTAAATATACTAAAATGGCTAAAAAAAAAAAAAGAACAAAAAACATCTGGATAATTATGACAAAATATGAACATAAAAAGTACAGATTATTTAAAAATAACCAAACAGCAATTTGGTACCTACAAAATACAGTAACTAAATGGAAATGTTAATTAGAGAAGTTCAACAACAGATTTAAATAGGTATAATAAAAAAATAGCAAACTTAAAGACAAATCATTTGAAGTTACTAAATCTGTAGAGAAAAATAAATGTAGAAAAGCAAGCAGAGCCAAAAGGACACATGAAAAACCATCAATTAGGTCAATATATACATTATATGTGTTACAGAAGTAGAAGAGAGAAAGGGGTAGGTAGTTTACTTAAAGAAATAAGGGCCAAAAATATTCCAAATTGGAGGAAAGACATAGATATACAAATATAAGTTCAACAAACTACTTATAGAATAAATTCAAGGAGACCCACACCAAGACACATTATATTCAAACTGTCAAAAGTTAAAAACAAAGAGAGAAACTTGAAAACAGCAAGAGAAAAGTGATTCATCACATCTCAGACTTCCTCAGTAAGGTTATTAATGGATTTCGCCACAAGAAACCTTGCAGGTTGGCAAGCAGCGAAATGACATACTTAAAGTGGTGAAAGAAACAGAAATGAAGACAAAAACTGTTCACCAAGAGTATTATATCCTGCAAAATATTCTTTCAAAGATAAGAAATAAATTAAGACAGTTTCATGTAAACCAAAGCTGAGGGAGTTTATTACCACTAGGTCTACTCTAGAAGGAATGATAATGGAACTCCTTCAAGTTGAAATAAAATGATACTAGGCAGCAACTTGGAACAATACAAATTAAATATATGAACAAATATGAAAACTAATCTTTTAATTTTGATTTTCTACTCTGTTTATGGAATTTTAAAGAATAAAAGCAAAATTATTATAAATCTATGTTAATGAGCACACATATATAAAGATGTAATTTGTGGCATCAATAAAATAAAGTGGGGGAAATGTTTACTTAAGCAGAGGGGAGATAATATTTTATTTCCTGTACTCCGGCTGGTAAACTCATTCCTGGCTTTCACAATTGTAGACCAAACATTAATTATGTTTCTAATATTCTTGGTAAGACCACTTTAATAAATTATTTTTTAAGAAAATTAAGATGGATAATTTTTAAAGAGGAAGATTTAAAATAAAGAGATAAAATATTAAGTGTTGTTGAAACTTAATCATGGTATCTCAGTGTCATTTGATAAATATACTTGCTGAAATTCCCCATAATAAGAAACGTTAAGTAGGTGCTAGAAGCCCATCAAAAAGTACAGAATGCCTCTGAGGTGGCTTTGTTTTTGGAAAGAGTAAGAAAAGTGTTTTAAAGACCCTAATTTGACTCTGTTTCTTTAAATAGCCCCATTTCTTTTCATATCAACCTAGCACAGAAAGTCCAAGGTCACTCTATGTTTACCTCTACAGCCTCATCTCAACATCTCAAAATGAAGTATCCACTAAAAGTCAATAAACACAATATTATGTTTGAAGTTCCACATTTAGAATTCTCTCCTGAGATTTTGTAATTCTCAGGAGAGAAGTGTATTATATGTATAATCACTTTTATTTCACCATTTTCCATACTTTGTATCTTTATTCTGACTCTTGCTTCTCTATCACCTTCTCTTCTAGCTCTGATTCCCACTCAACATTTGGCTTAACTTCCCACCTCCCAAGTACACCCATATTTCCTGTCCATTCTCACCAATACTCTATTCATTTATGCATAAACTGCTCTAAATCAGATAAGTCCAAATAATTTCCTTTGCAGTCTTTCCTGATCATATTCTCTCTTCCTTGACAGGCAGAATGAATTAACCATCTTCAAAGTACATCTGCATTTTGGAAAAAAAATACGTTAGTGTTAAAGCCAGCAATATGCATTATTTAAAAAAAAACAGAGATGCAAATACTTTGGGAAAACACAAGTGAGAAAATGTAATACACACATCTATAGGAAATTAAGGTGTGCTACACAGTAGGACTTGTCGAGGTCTGGGATGTGAAATGCATAGCATTTTGTCAGAGCTGACGAAATCCATGTTATCCTTTCTAAGCCTGCCAGCACAAAGACAGCTTAACACAAAAAGTCTTGCCTAGCTTGACAACCAAATAGAACCCAACACAGAAGCTGCATAATAACAGGGTTGAAAAAATTGGAATATGTTCTTTCAATCAGCAACACAAAAAACTCTATTTAAACAAATACAAATATATGTGGAGAGAAATAGAAACAAAATATTTCAAAATGACACAGCCCAAAACGGCTGGATCATTTCAGCATGGATGATCCTATTTTTTTGCCACGGCAATATAATTTATAGTTTTGTTAAATACCTTTTGTTTATTAAAAGAATTCAGTCAGATTGCTGATTTTTGTTTCAATTGTAATAACAATTTCAGCAAACAAATGACCATTTAAAGCCATACTTTTATGGGATACAATTTGTTTCTGTTTCTTTCAGAATGCTATCATATTAAATATATATTCCACACCTGTTTGTTCAAGGACATTTAAAGAGCACTGATACATATTCAAATTGATGTATTTTCATAATGTATTTAGGTTGATATCTTAGTACATTTGTGTTGCTATAAAGGAACATCTGGTAATTTATAAAGAAAAGAGATCTATTTGGCTGAGGGTTCTGAAGGCTGTGCATAAAGCGTGGTGCCAGCATCTGCTTCTGGTGAGGGGCTCTGGCTGCTGCCACTTATGGTGGAAGGTAAAGAGGAAGTGGAGTGTGCAGATCACACAGCAAGAGAGGAGGCGCTAGGCTCTTAAACAACCAGCTTTTGTAGGAATGAATAAAGCAAGAACTCACTCATTATCATGAAGATATTACCAAGCAACTCATGAAGGATCCACCTTCATGACCCAAATATCTCTCAGTAGGTCTTGTTTGATCTCCTCTGGTAGTGGAGATCAAATTTCAAGCTGAGATTTGGCAGGGCCAAACAAATCAGACTAGCAGATGGCCATTCTCAGCTAATCAAAGGAGAAAAGCAAAACACAAGTGACCGTATTTATTAAATAATATGTGTAACACTAAGGTGAGTGAGATGCTGACCTCTTCCTCCTATGCTTATCCCCTGCGAGAAATGTTTGAAACCAGCAACAAATTTATGCATTAATTCATTCACCCATGCAACTGCTTCTTCTAAAATTAATTATAAATATCAAGGAGTTTGTTATTCATCTACAGGGTAATGCTAATAAAACTGAAGAAGTAGCATCTTATCATTATTTTGGAGGTAGAATCATAGGTTTACGTAGCTTATTAAATTTGGAACTCAAAGGCAAGGGTCAACCCAAATCGAGCTGAAGTTTTGTAACCCTGAGCCAAGGAATGCCATCTAGTACTGGCTGGATGAATAATTAGATGAATGACAATGTGTTAACATGTTTTGGAAGGGAGCTGATACCTTTGTTTCAGAAGGTATTAAGGTCGAAATACCAATGAAATATCTTAATAATAAAAATATAGAGCATTACAAGAAATAGTCTATTTCAGGCAAGCCACAATATTGCTCCAGAGTGTCCCTAAACATGCAAAGCATTTTCAAACCTCTACACCTTTTGCAAAGGTTCATCATACCAAAACAGATGATTTTTGAGTTTTTTTCCATCAGACAAAGCACGTGGTATTTCTCAAAATTCCAGAAGCACATTCCATATTACCTTTTTATTTTTAAATTTTGTGGGTACATATTTTTGATGTATATGTTTATGAGGTACCTGAGATATTTTAATAAGCCATGCAATGCATAATAATCACATCAGAGTAAATGGGGTATTCATCACTTCTAGCATTTATCCTTTGTGGTGCACACAATTCCATTACACATTTTTAGCTATTTTAAAATGTACAATTAGATTATTATTGACTATAGTCGCCCTGTTGAGCTATTAAATACTAAGTCTTATTCACAGTTTCTATTTTTTCGGCTGTATCCATTAACCATTTTCACTTCCCTCCCACATCTTCCAGTACTCTTCCAACGTCTGGTAACCATCCTTCTACCCTCTATCTCAATGAGTTCAATTGTTTTCATTTTTGGCTCCCACAAATAAGTGAGAGCATGCAAAATTTGTCATTCTGAACTAAGCTCTTCACTTAGCATAATGCCCTCCAGTTCAATCAAACCATGTTGTTGCAAATGACAGGATGTCACACTTTTTTATTGCTGAATACTGCTCTGTTGTGTATATTTACCACATTTTCTTTAACTATTCATCTGTTGATGGGCACTTACGTTGCTCCAAAATCTCAGTTATTGTGAATTGGGCTGCAATCAACATAGGAGTTTAGATGTCTCTTTGATGCACTTTATTTCTTTTGGGTATATGTATAGCAGTGAGATTGCTGGATATATAATGGTTCTAGTCTAGATCTTTGAGAAACCTCTGAACTGTTTCCCATACTGGTTGTACTAATTTACATTCCACAGTGTATGAGAGTTCCCTTTTCTTCACATTTGTTACTTCCTGTCTTTCAGATAAAAGCCATTTCAAGTGGGGTGAGACAATATCTCATTGTAGTTTAGATTTGCATTTCTATGATGATCAGTGATGCTGAGCACCTTTTCATATACCTGCTTACTATGTGTATGTCTTCTTTTGAGAAATGTCTATTCAGATATTTTCCCCATCTTAAAATCAGATTATTAGATTTTCTTCTATAGAGTTGTTTGAGCTCCTTCTATGTTCTGGCTATTAATACCTTGTCACATGGATAGCTTGCAAATATTTTCTCCAATTGTGTGGGTTGTCTTCTCACCTTGTTGATTGCTTCCTTCGCTGTGTGGAAGCTTATTGTATTAGCCAGGGTTCTCTAGAGAGACAGAACTAATAAAATAGATATATACATATATCAAGGATAGTTTATTAGTTATTAACTTGCAGGTTCACAAGGTCAACAATAGGCTGTCTGCCGATCTGAGGAGAAAGGAGAGCCAGTCTGCTTTCTAAAGTTTTTTTTACATAGATTCTTACAGCTTAATATTGCTTTCACTGTATCCCAAAGGCTTTCCTCTTAATATTGCTTTCACGGTATCCAATAAGCTTTTGTATTGTGTATCCATTATCATTTGTATCAAAAATTATTAATTTGCTTATTCATTTTTTCATTGATCCACTGATCATTCATAAGCATAATTTTTAATTTCATGTGTTGGTTTAGGTTCCAAAATTTCTGTTGTTATTGATTTCTAGTTTTATTTCCTTGGAGTCAGAGAATATGCCTGATATAATTTCAATTTTTTTTGAATGTTTTAAGATTTGACTGGGGCCCTAACATATGATCTGTCCTTGAGAATGATCCATGTGCTAAGGAGAAGAATGTGTATTCTGTATCTATTAGATACAATTTTCTGTAAATGTGGATTAAGTCCTTTTGTTTGTAATGCTGATTAAGTCTAACTTTCTTTGTTGAATTTTTGTCTGGAAGATAAATGATAAAAGTGAATGTTCTAGTCTCCAGCTATTATTGTGTTTTGTCTATCTCTTTTGCTGTAGTAATATTTTCTTAAGATATCTTGATGTCCCATGTTTGGGCACATATATAGTTATAATTCTTATATTATATTGCTGTATTGGCCCTGTTATCATTTTATAATTACTTTCTCTCATTTTATAGTTTTTTTCTTGCCATCTATTTTTTGATATAAACATAGCTACTCTTACTCATTTTGAGTTTGCATTTTCATGGATTATGTTTTTTTATACCTTTATCTTCAATTTATTTTACCCTTTATCGGTGAAGTATGTTTTTTCTAGGCAACAGATAATTAGGTCTTGTCTTGTTTATTTATGTATTTTTAAATTTATTCATCCAGTCTGTATTTTTAATGGAGAGTTTAGTCCATTTTTTATTCAATGATATTACTAATAAGTAAAGACTTACTCCTTTTATATTGTTATTTGTTTTCTAGTTGTTTCATTGTCTTTTCTTTCTTCTTTTCTTTCTTCCTATTTTTCTTTTCTGTGAATATTTGTTTGGTGGTATAATTTAAGGTTTTGCTTTTTACATTTTTGTCTTTGTTTATAATTTTCATTTGAGTTTACTATGAGGCTTGGAAATAACATCTTGCAACCCTTTATTTTAAACTGAGGCCAACTTCACATTGATTGCACAAACAAGCAAAAAGACAACTAATACAAACTCTGCACTTTGTTCTACCATCTTTTATCATACTGTATTTTGTTTATATCTTGTACTGTCTGTGTCTTGAAAAGTTGTTATAGTTATTATTTTTTATTGTTTCACCATTTAGTCTTTTCACTGAGGATAAAAGTTTTATATATATATATATATATATATATATATATATATATATATACACACCATAGTCATTGTCTTATAATATCTGTTTTTCTGTGTATTTACTATTACTAGTAAGTTTAACTTCATTTAACATTTAACCTTCATTTAACATTTTTATTGTTCATTGCCATCCTTTTCTTTCTGATTGATGTACTTTCTTTAAAATTTCTTGCAGAACTTGGCTGATATTGATGAAATGCCTCAGCTTTGGTTTCTGTAGAGAAGTCTTTATTCCTCCTTCATATTTGAAGGACGCTTTTACTGGATATACTATTCTAGGATAAAAGTACTTTTATTTTCAGCACTTTAAATATATATTGCCGCTTTTTCCTGACATGAAGTTTCTACTGCAAAGTCTTCTGCCAGACCTATTGGAGCTCCATTATATGTTATTTGTTTCTTTTCTCTTGCTGTTTAGAGCAACTTTTCATTTTCCTTAATATTTGGGATTTTGATTTTTAAATGTCTTGAAGTAATCTTTTAAAAATTAAATCTGCTTGGTGTTCTATAACCTTCTTGTAATTGAATATTGATGTACATATCTAGGTTTGAGAAGTTCTTTGTTATTATCCCTGAAAATAAACATTCTACCCCATCACTATCTTTACATCCTCTTTAAGGCCCATAACTCTTAGATTTGCACTTTTGCAGCTATTTTCTGTATCTTATAGGCATGCTTTATACTTTTCTATTCTTGTTTTGTCTCCTGTGACTGAATTTTCAAATAGGCCATATGCATGCTTACTAATTCTTCTGCTTGATTAGTTCTACGATTAAAAGACTCTGATGAGCTGAACACCATGGCTCTTCTCTATATCATGTGAGATAAAGAGTTCAAGACTAGCTTAGCCAACATGGTGAAGCCCCCATCTCTACTAAAATTACAAAAGTTAACCAGGCATTGTGGTGCATACTTGTAATTTCAGCTACTCAGGTGGCTGATGCAGAAGAACTGCTTGAACCCAAAAGGCACAGATTGCAGTGAGCTGAGATTATGCCTTTGCACTCCAGCCTGGGTGACAGAGTGAGACTTACTCTCCAAAAATATATTAATGATGCGTTCTTCAGTATGTCTTTTGCATTTTTCAACTGTAGAATTTCTGCTTGATTATTTTTAATTATTTCAATCTCTTTGTTGAATTTATTTGGTAGAATCCTGAATTTCTTCTCCATGTTATCTTGTATTTCTTTGAGTTTCTTCAAAACAGCTATTTTGGATTACCTGTTTGAAAGGTCATATATCGCTATTTCTCCAGGACTGGTCCCTGGTGCCTTACTTAGTTCAGTTGGTGAGATCATGTTTTCCTGGACTGTTTTGATGTTTCTAAATGTTCATTTGTGTCTGGCATTTGAGAATTAGGTATTTATTGTAGTCTACACATTCTGGGATTGTTTGTTCCTATTCTTTATGGAAAAGCTTTCCAAGTATTCAAAGGGACTTGGTTATTGTGATCTATGCAGTATCTGCATTAGGAACACCCCAAACACAGTAATGCTATGGTTTATGCAAAATCATAGAGGTACTGCCTTGGTGGTCTTGAATAAATGCAGAAGAATTTGGTGGTTTATCAGGCAGGGACCCTTGTTCTCTTCCCTTACATTCTCCCAACAAACATAGTCTCTCTTTCTGTGCTGAGTCACCTATAGCTGGGAGTTGGGTGACACAAGCATCCCTGTGGTCCCTTCCCCCATTTAGACTGCACTTGGTCAGACTGAAAGCCAGAACAGCTCTAGGTCTCACCCAAGGCTTGCTGTAAACACTACCTAGGTATTGCCTGATACAGTTTGGCTATGTCCCCACCCAAATCTCATCTTGAATTGTAATTCCCATAATTCCCACATGTCGTGGGAGGGATCTGGTGTGGGGTAATGTAATCATGGGGCTGTTACCCTCATGCTATTCTTGTAATAGTGAGTTCTCATGAGATCTGGTGGTTTTATAAGGCACTTTCCCCACTTTTTGCTGGGAACTTCTTGCTGCTGCCATGTGAAGAAGGACATGTTTGCTTCTCCTTCCACTACGGTTGCAAGTTTCCTGAGGCCTCCCCAGCCATGCTGAACTATGAGTCAATTAAACATCTTTTCTTTATAAATTACTCAGTCCAGGTATGTTTTGATTAGCAACCTTGACAACAGACTAATTCACTGCCTATGTTCACTCAAGGACCTACAGATTCACGATCAGCATTGGTAAAGCTAACCAGACTTGCATTTTTCCTTTCAGGGAAGGGAGTTCCATTATGCACTGAGCACATCCAGAGACGCCCTTCAGGAGCCATGACTTGGAGTAAAATATTTTAGAAATCTGTCTTATGCTCTATTGTATTGCAGCTAAGCTGACACTGAAAATAGAACACAAAGTTTGTAACACCTTTCCCTGTCTTTTCTGCAGGAAGAAGAAGCTCTCCTCATGTCCACCACCCTCATAACCCTATGGGGAGTACTGAGAGGCTGCTGCCAGTGTTCATTTAAGGCCCAAGAGCTCTTCAGGCAAATTGTGTATGCTGCCAGGATTAGGACTTGCCCTTCAGAGTGGTGAGCTTGTCTCTGGCCCATGGCAGGTCCAGAAATGCCATTCAGAAGACAAGACCTAAAATCAAGCACCCAAACCTACTTAGTGTAGTATACCACTCTGACCAACCTGTACCTGCAAGATTAAGTCCCATTTACATTTTTCTCCACTTTACTCAAGCAGAAGGAGTAGTCACCATAGCCACCACAGCTGAGAATATGCTGGGTCTCACAAGCCCATTGTATGTTACCTAGCTACTGCAACTGGTTATTCAGAGCCCAAGGGCTTTTTAGTCAGCAGGTAATAAACTGCCAAGACCTCTTTGAGTCTCAGCTTTCCATTCTGAAAGTTAAATAGTGATAGCTTATAGAGTTATTTTACTATTAGTAAGAAAATAGTACCTTGGCCCTGGTAAACCTTCAGTAAATAGTAGCTGTTTAGTCCCTTTATACCTTTCAATATGAACCAGGCTTGCCAGCAAATGTAATGAGAAGGTGGGAGAAAATCCTGAAAGTTTTCTTGAAACCGTCTGTTTTACTTTATCTGCCATACCAGAAAAGAAAACAGCAAAGCAGAGTTTGGGAAATAATATTGAGAGTAAAAGGAAATGAAATAAAAATTCTAGACCTGGTAAGAAAAGGAAAGGAGCAAATTAGACAATAAGAGGAGCACCACATGTCCACCTCAACTCAGAATCTTGGGAGGTTCTCTAAAGGAGCTAGAGCCATGGCTCACTGTGTGGATTAGAAGACCCTCAGTACTCCAGTCCTTATTCTCCTTCAATAGAAGCCAGAACCCAGTGAGGCTTTTGTGAGAATCATCTCATTCCTGTGAAAATGTTAATACTATTTTTCAATCTCATTTATTACCTATGCTGTTATTCCTTTTTAAAAAAATTAAAATTGTATTTACTTTTACATAGGTGATTTTCACCCTCCTTCCTGTGTCTTTTGACCTGGTCCTGGACCCATGAATACTGATCCTTTCCTATGTAACCTGTTCAGATGTCCTGTCCTGGTTTTTAGTTTACTTCTTTGATCTAAGACATTTGTCCATCTTCTGACTTTATCCACTCTCCCATAGATCCTGGCTTCTTAACATTTTCCTTAGGTGTCCTGGAAATTACATTTAATCTTTTCATATGCAATGGCCTCTCACTAGAGCCTTCTGATTACTACAGATATCTTTCTCAGCTTGGTATCTAACACAGGTGGTGGAGGAAGGGGCCTAGCAATGTCATTCTGAGCTTAACTCATGGAGTTAGAAGAGGGAGTGACCAAGCAAGTGGCAGTAGCCATGTGAATGTGGGTCAAGAAGCCACAAACCTAGAATTCTCAAAGAATCACTGAGAGCAAGGTTAACTCAACCAAACAGTCAAAACACATTTCCTGTGCTGAGAGACATCTTAGAGCCACAGCAAACAGTGCATTCCCCAGGATCTGCTAATGGTGGTCTCAAGTATTGAAAAGTGCTTAGAATATTAGCCATGTTTTTTTCTAAGTTTTATATTCAAAATGTACTATTTTAAATGCAACAAGATCCCTTAAAGTGAATGCTAAAACAAAAAAGAACTAGAGATTAGTGAAAAAAATAGGGAAAATCCAAGCAAAGCCTGGAGTTTTACTTGATATTAATGTATTATCAAAAATAATGTCTAGTTTAGAAAAATGTATTATAAAAATGGAAAATATTAATATTAGAAGAAGTTGAGTAAGAGGTATTTAAGTACCACCTGAACTACCTTTGCCACTTTTATATAAATCTAGAATTATCCTGAAATAAAGTATATTCAAAAAAATTAATGATAGCCTTAGGGTACAGTCAAGATGGAGCAAGCTAGAAAAGCATAATGTTTCTCTCAGTGATTACAGCAAAACCTCTGGACGAATACCATAGCAACTACCTGAAGAATCTCGGGAAACTGAATAATAGAAAAACAATTGGGGAGAGAGTCCAAATGTGAATTATCCACAGTATATTGGTGAGCTTCTTGTTTCCCTTCCATTTATCTCCCAGATGAGCAGCTCAAATCAGAAACATATGGGGTGGGGACTGCAAAATTTCCAAAAGCAGGTATCTTTATAACAAGAGGATCAAAAGAAAAAAGTCCCCACAGAATGTGAAAAAAAAATTCCTCTTAAAAAACATCATAAACAGAGACTATTTTTTTCTTTTTAAGTCCTCCTCCAAGACCAACTCCATTCAAAAAACTGTATTATAGGAGTGTGTCTATTTGCAGAGGTGCTCAGACACCACCAGAAAACCTGCCTGCCTGTATAGAGATGTCAGAAAAAAAATGACTAGAATCACTGCTACATGTTCTTGCTTTCCTTGTCACATTGCACAGGGCAGGCCCAATCGTCTAAAATTGTGTGAAAGCCTCAGAGGCTAAAACTATAAGAGAATGTCACCTTGATGGACATAAAAATGGATAAAGGGAACCTCATGGTTCCCTGAGAAAACAGATCATGAGAATCAGATTCTTAACTCTATGTATGCTGTGACATAATTCCTGGGGTAACTCTCAAGCTGCACATGTGTGGACCATCTCCCTCTTTCCACTCCCATATCAAAGCCTTCAAGAACTGAACTTGTATGTACATGTATGCACAAGTTCCAAAGAATTTGCTGAGGGACACATGCATAGGAGAGATCAAATAATTAAGCAAATGATTTGAAAACTCAACTGATATTAGAACCACAGTCCACAGAATGGGAGAAGAACTTGCAGTCTAAAGTTTGATTGCATTGATTACCTGCTTAAACAAAACTAAAATCAGTATTCTCAAGATTTTAACAGAAATCAGAGGTCCACATATAGTATTTAAAATGTCTAGAATATGATCCAAAATTACTCTACATGGCAAAAATCAAGGGAAATATAAAAATCTTACAAGGAAATGACAACTAACAAATGCTGACCCTGAGATTACTCGGATGTTCCAATTATAAAACAAGACTTTAAAGCAGATCTTATAACAATTTCATAAGTTAAGGTGAATAGATCTGAAGCAAGTGGAAATATAGACGTTTTCAGCAAGAACACACAAACTACTTTTTAATTGGAAATTTAGTATCTTAAAATATAACATGGGAAATGACAGAATGGGCGCAATAGTAAAATGGAGATGAAAAGGGATGAGTCAGTGAACTGAAAGCTATGTCAAAAGAAATGATTGAATCTGAAGAACACAGAGAAAGCATATTGAAAAAGAATGAACAAAGACAGACCTGTGAGTGATATGAAAACCACTTATATTTGAATTGGAGTCTCTGAAAATGAGAAGAAAGAGAATGGTACAAATAATATTTTTTAACAAATGGCTAAATGCTTTTCAAATTTAAAGACAGTCATATTATTATTCAGTTCTGCTTATTCAGTCTATTCTGGAATTATCCCTACTCATATCTATAGTTAAATTTTATTCCCTTTACCTTCAGTGTAGTATTTTATCATATAAATATAAGATATCCATTCTCCTGATGAACATTGTTTTTTCTCAAATATTTTATTATAAATAATTCTTCACTGATCTCTTCTATACATATTCCACATTCACATACATGTTAGTTTATCTGAATTATACATAATTAATAAAGAATATTGGTGATTTAAAGTGTATATATGTTTTGTCTTATGTTGATAAATAATGATCTAAAATGATTGTAACAATTATCACTCCGTTCAGCACTTTATGAGAATTTGTATTACTGCCCAAGTTCTTCACACCTGTTCCCTGGGAAAATATGTATAATTGGATTTTATGTTCCTCAATTTAAGTTTTCATCAGATTTAGGCCAGGTAAAACTTGTTATGTCAAGTGAATTTTGTAGTCTTCATTTTGTTGTATATTTTATAGTTTTTTATTTTTTATTTTTTTTGCTTTTCTTGAGCATATACTCTTGTTCTTTGTTCTAATCTTGAGTTAAATTCTTAGCTCATTAATATTCAGTCCTTACTTTTTTATAAACATGTAAGTCTATACATCTTTTAATAACAAGTATAGTTGAATCCCTTAAGTTGTCTCTATGTTAACTTGATTTTCATTGAGTTCCAAATGTTTTATAATTTACAGTTAAATTTTCTTGTATTCATGAATTATATGGGAGCTTTTCTCAAAACATGCAATGTCTGTTTTGTCTCAAACATACAATGTGATGTAGTGACTTCTGGATTTTTATTCTGCCATTGGCATCTAGTTTAAATGTATTTCTTTAAAATAACGTATTTTACTTGCTATTGATTATTAACTGTTTGTAGACTTTTGATTTGTAGAACAGTAGATTATTTGTAAATTATCTATGTGTGCTCAAAAAAATCTTTTGATCTTTATTTTATTGTTTATTTTATTGTACTTTAAATTCTGGGGTACATGTGTAGAACGTGCAGGATTGTTACATAGGTACATACATGGCAATGTGGTTTGCTGCCTCCATCCCCATCACCTATATTTGGCATTTCCTTCCATGATATCCCTCCCCAACTCCCTAATCCCTGCTTCCCTACCATAGTCCCCCACAACAGACCCTGGTGTGTGATGCTCCCCTCCCTGTGTCCATATGTTCTCACTGTTCAACACCTGCATATGAGTAAGAACATGCAGTATTTGATTTTCTGTTCTTGCTGAAGATGACAGTTTCCAGATTCATCCATGTTCCTACAAAGGACATGAACTCATCGTTTTTTATGGCTGCATAGTATTCCATGGTATATATTTGCCACATTTTCCCTGTCCAGTCTATCATCGATGGGCAAAGATCCAGGTCTTTGCTATTGCAAACAGTGCTGCAATGAACATACATGTGCATGTGTCTTTATAATGGATTTATAATCCTTTGGATGTATACCCAGTAATGGGATTGCTGGGTCAAATGGAATTTCTATTTCTAGGTCCTTGAGGAATTGCCACACTGTCTTCCACAATGGTTGAACTAATGTATACTCCCACCAACAGTGTAAAAGTGTTCCTATTCTCCACATCCTCTCCAGCATCTGTTGTCGCCAGAATTTTTAATGATCACCATTCTAACTGGCTTGAGATGGTATCTCAATGTGGTTTTGATTTGCATTTCTCTAATGACTAGTGATAATGAGCATTTTTTTCAAATGTTTGTTGGCCTCATATATGACTTATTTTGAAAAGTGTCTGTTCCTATCCTACACCCATTTTTGAATGGGTTTGTTTGTTTTTTTCTTATAAATCTATTTTAGTTCTTTGTAGATACTGGATATTAGCCCTTTGTCAGATGGGTAGATGGCAAAAATTTACTCCCATTCTGTTGGTCGCTGCTTCACTCTAATGATTGCTTCAAGCTGTACAGAAGCTCTTAAATTTAAATAGGTCCCATTTGTCTATTTTGGCTTTTTTTGCCAATGCTTTTGTTGTTTTAGTCATAAAGTACTTGCCTACGCCTATGTCCTGAATGGTTTTGCCTAGGTTTTCTTCTAGGGCTTTTATGGTGTTAGGCCTTATGTTTAAATCTTTAATCCATCTGGAGTTAATTTTAGTGTAAGATGTCAGGAAGGGGTCCAGTTTCTGCTTTCTGCACATGGCTAGCCAGTTTTTCCAACACTATTTATGAAGGAGGAAATCCTTTCCCCATTGCTTGTTTATGTCAGGTTTGTCAAAGATCAGATGGTTGTAGATGTGTGGCATTGCCTCCAAGGCCTCTGTTCTTTCTCATTGGTCTATATCTCTCTTGGTACCATACTGTTTTGATTACTGTAGCCTTGTAGTCAGGTAGCATGATGCGTCCAGCTTTGTTCTTTTTGCTTAGAATTGACTTGGCTATGTGGGCTCTCTTTTGGTTCCATATGAAGATTAAGGTTCTTGTTCCAGTTCTGTGAAGAGGGTCATAGATAGCTTGATGGTGGTAGCATTGAATCTATAAATTACTTTGGGCAGTTTGGCCATTTTCACAATATTGATTCTTCCTAACCATGAGCATGGAATGTTTTTCCATCTGTTTGTGTCCTCTCTTATTTCCTTGAACAGTGGTTTGTAGTTCTTCTTGAAGAGGTCCTTTACATCCTTTGTTAGTTGTATACATAGGTATTTTATTCTCTTTGTAGCAATTGTGAATGGCAGTTCATAGTTGATTTGGCTCTCTTTAAGTCTGTTATTGGGGTTTAGGAATGCTTATGATTTCTGCACATTGATTTTGTAACCCTATACTTTGCTGAAGTTGCTTATCAGTTTCAGGAGATTTGGGGCTGAGACGATGGGGTCTTCTAAATATACAATTATGTCATCTACAAATAAAGACAATTTGACTTCCTCCTTTCCTAATTAAATACCCTTTATTTCTTTTTCTTACCTGATTGCCCTGGCTAGAACTTCCAAAACTATATTAATAGGAGTGATGAGAGGACATCCTTGTCTAGTCCCAGATTTCAAAGGGAATGCTTCCAGTTTTTGCCCATTCAGTGTGATATTGTCTGTTGGTTTGTCATAAATAGCTTTTATTATTTTGAGATACATTCCATCAATACCTAGTTTTTGAGAATTTTTGCATAAAGGGCTGTAAAATTTTATCAAAGACCTTCTCTGCATCTATTGAGATAATCATGTGGTTTTTGTCTTTGCTTCTGTTTATGTGGTGAATTACATTTATAGACTTGTGTATGTTGAACTAGCTTTGCATCCACAGGATGAAGTCTACTTGATGGTGATGGATAAGCTATTTGATGTGCTGTTGCAATCAGTTTGCCAGTATTTTATTGAAGATTTTTGCATCTATGTTCATTATGGATATTGGCCTGAAGTTTCTTTTCTTGTTGAGTCTCTGACAAGTTTTGGTCTCATGAAATGATTTGGGAAGGATTCTCTCTTTTTGGATTGTTTGGAAGAGTTTCGGAAGGAGTGGTACCAGATCCTCTTTGTATGTCTGTTAGAATTCGGTTGCGAACCCATCTGGACCTGGGCTTTTTTTGGTTGGTAGGCTATTAATTGCTGCCTCAAATTCAGCCCCTGTTATTTGTCTATTCAGGGTTTCGAATTCTTCCTGGCTTAGGCTTGGGAGGGTCCAAGTGTCCAAGAATTTATCCATTTCTTCCAGGTTTACTGGTTTACATGCATAGAGTGCTTTGTAGTAATCTCTGATGGTAGTTAGTATTTCTGTGGAATCTGTGGTCATATCCCCCTATTGTTTTTTATTGCATCTATTTGGTTCTTCTCTCTTTTCTTTTTTATTAATTTGCCTAGTGGTTTCTCTATTTTGTTGATATTTTCAAAAAAAAGCTTCTGAATTTGTTAATTTTTTGAAGAGTTTTTTTATGTCTCTATCTCCTTCAGTTCTGCTCTAATCTTAGTTGTTTCTTGTATTCTGCTAGCTTTTCAGTATTTTTTTGATCTTGCTCCACTAGCTCTTTCAATTTTGATGATAGGGTGTCGATTTTAGATCTTTCCTTGCTTCTCATGTGGGAATTTATTGCTATAAATTTTCCTCTAGACACTGCTTTCAATTCCCAGAGATTCTGATACATTGTTTCTTCATTCTCATTGGTTTTGAAGAACATCTTTATTTCTGCCTTCATTTCATTGTTTATCCAGTCAACATTCAAGAGCCAGTTGTTTGGTTTCCATGAAGTTGTGCAGTTCTAAGTTAGTTTCTTAATTCTGAGTTCTAATTTGATTGCACTGTGGTCTGAGAGACTGTTTGTTATGATTTCCGTCCTTTTGCATTTGCTGAGGGGTGATTTACTTTCAATTATGTGGTCAATTTTAGAGTAGGTGTGATGTGGTGCTGAGAAGAATGTATATTCTGTGGATTTGGGGTAGAGAGTTCTGTAAATGTCTATTAGAATAGCCTGGTCCAGATCTCAGTTCAAGTCCTGGATATCCTTGTTAACGTTCTGACTCATTGATCTGTCTAATATTGACAGTGAAGTGTTAAAGTCTCCCACTATTATTGTGTGGGAGTCTAAGTCTCTTTGTAGATCATTAAGAACTTGCTTTATGTATGTGGGTGCTCCTGTACTGGGTGCATATATATTTTGGATCATTAGCTCTTCTTGTTGCATTGATCCTTTTTGCATTATGTCTCTTTTCCTTTCTTTGTCTCTCTTGATCTTTGTCGGTTTAAAGTCTATTTTGTCAGAGACTAGGATTGCTGCTTTTTTTTCTCTCCATTTGCTTGGTAAATCTTCCTCCATCCCTTCCTTTTGAGTCTATGTGTGTCCTTGCATGTGAGATGGGTTTCCTGGATATAGTACACCTATGTCTTTTGAGTTTTTATCCAATTTGCCATTCTGTGTCTTTTTACTGGGGCATTTAGCCCATTTACTTTTAAGGTTGATATTGTTACATGTGAATTTGATCCTGCTGTTTTGATGCTAGCTGGTTGTTTTGCCCACTAGCTGATATAGTTTCTTCATTGTGTTGATGCTCTTTACCATTTGGTACATTTTTGGAATGGCTGGTACTGATTGTTCCTTTCTACATTTAGTGCTTCTTTCAGGAGCTCTTGTAAGGGAGACCTGGTGGTGATGAAATCTCTGAGCAGTTGTTTATTTGTAAAGGATTTTATTTCTCCTTCGCTTATGAAGCTTAGTTTGGCTGGATATGAAATTCTAGGTTGAAAGCTCTTTTCTGTAAGGATGTTGAATATTGGCCCCCACTTTCTTCTGGCTTGTAGGGTTTCTGCCAAGAGATCCACTGTGAGTCCGATGGGCTTCACTTTGTAGGTAACCTGACCTTTCTCTCTGGCTACCCTTAGTGTTTTTCCTTCATTTCAACCCTGGTGAATCTGATGATTATGTGCCTTCAGGTGCTCTTCTTGAGTAATATCTTTGTGGTGTTCTCTGTATTTCCTGGACTTGAATATTGGTCTGCCTTGCTAGGTTGGGGAAGTTCTCCTGGATAATATCCTGGAGTGTTTTCCAGCTTGGATCATTCTCTCCATTACATTCAGGTACACCTATCAAATGTAGATTAGGTCTTTTCACATAATCCCATGTTTCTTGAGGCTTTGTTCATTTCTTCTTACTCTTTTGCCTCTAATCTTGCCTTCTTGTTTTATTTCATTGAGTTGATCTTCAATCTCTGATATCCTTTATTTTGCTTGGTCAATTTTGCTATTGAAACTTGTGTGTGCTTTGTGAAATTCTCATGTTGTTTTTCAGCTCCATCAGTGCATTTATATTCTTCTCTAAGCTGTTTATTCTCATTAGCATTTCATCAAACCATTTTTCAAGTTTCTTATTTTCTTTGCATTGGGTTAGAATTCTTTTAGCTCAGAGTTTTTATTACCCACTTTCTGAAGCCTGTTTCTGTCAATTCATCAGGCTCATTCTCCATCCACCTTGTTCCCTTGCTAGTGAGGAGTTGTCATACCTTGGAGGAGGAGAGGCATTCTGGTTTTGGGTGTTTTTATGCTTTTTTGCCCTGATTTCTTCCCATCTTTGTGGATCTATCCTACCTATGGTCTTTGTAATTGGTGACTTTTGGATGGGGTCTCTGAGTGGACATACTTTATGTTGATGATGAAGTTATTTCTTTCTGTTTTCTAGTTTTCCTTCTAACAGTCAGGCCTCTCTGCTGTAGGACTGCTGGAGGTCCACTCCAGACCCTGCTTGCCTGGGGATCACCTGTGGTGGCTGCAGAACAGTAAGGGTTGCTGCCAGTTTCTTCTTCTGTTATCTTTGTCATACCTGCCAGATGTCAGCCTGAGCCCTCCTTTATGAGGTGACTCTTTGGATATACAGGGGTCAGAGAGCAGCTTGAGGAGACAGTCTATCCCTTATAGGAGCTCAAGTGCTGTGCTGTGAGCTCCGTCATTCCATTCAGAGCTGTTTAAGTCTGCTGCAGTGGAACTCATAACCACCTTTTTTTTCCAGTTGCTCTGTCCTGGGAACATGGGGCTTTATTTATAAGTTCCTGACATGCTGCCGCCTTTTTTCAGAGATACCCTGCCTAGTGAGGAGGTGGCGTAGTCACAATCTGCCAGCAGAGGTGTTGCGGAGCAGCTGTGGGCTCTGCCTAGCTGCTGTGTGAACTTCTTTGTGGTTTCATTTATAGGGGTATAGTTAGATCTGACTCAGTAATGGCAGTCTACCTCAGTAATGGTGAACTGTCTCTGTAATGGCAGATTGCGTTGGTAATGGTGGATTGCTTCAGTAATGGTAGACTGCCTCAGTAATGGCAGATGCCCTTCCCCGCACAGAGCTGGACCATCCCAAGTCCAGCTGTGCTTGCTTGAAACTCTCAATCCAGAACATTTCAGACATTGCTGTTCTTTGTGGGTCAGATCACCACTGAGCCAGATCACCTGGCTTCCTGTTTCAGCCCCTTTTTTTTTCAGTTGAATGGGCGATTCTGTCTCCCACATGTTCCAGGCACCTATTGAAATGGCTGCCCAGATTTGTGTGAGTTTTTGTGTGGAGACCCAATGTGCTGGCTAAAACAGCCATGCTGGAGACTCCTGGCACTTTTCCACCCAGGAATCTCCTGGTCTGTGGGCAGTAAAAATTCATTTAGAAATGTGGTGATCATTAACCCTCTGCATTCTCACTGGGAACTGCACTCCAGATCTGTTCCTATTTGGCCTTCTTGGATCGTCTCAACTTTTGATCTCTAATGGTTGGATGAGCTAGAGTCAAAGTATTAATTAAACTATATTAATTGAACTGACTGACTCTATATATGTGTATCTCCTTACTGAATGATAGTCATTGCTTGAAACATTATTTATTTAGAAACTGGTTTTAAAATCTGAACACTATAATTATAGAGTTTAAATGTTTCTCAGCAAATTAATCATTGTAATTTTAAGGCACTGATATGTGCTATACACATTTTACACTTATTATGATTGTCAGAGCATTGTTCTTTTTTCAGTTTATAATGACTTTTTTATTCTATCATCTTTTTAAAGTATATATTTTATATGTAAATATATACTAAATGTTAATATTTTGCACCAGCTTTCTTTTTAGAGTATTCACCTTATATGCCCTTTTATTGTACCTATAACTGTCCCTTTATGTTCAACCTTCCATTATACTTTGTCCCTCTGTTAAAGAGCATATAGCTAGCATTTAAAAAATTAAATCTGAGAATTTTTGCCTCTTAACTATAAAATGTAGGCTGTTCAAATTCATTTAGTTTATTGACATTTAAAATTAATGTATACTGTCTCACTTTTTTAACATGAATATTTGATGTAAAATCCTATATTTATTTAGCAACTTTACTATTCTTTATTGTTTTTCTAAACTTTCTACAATGGTTAGACCCTTTACTTTTGATTTATTTTATCTCCTCTTACATTTAGTTAGTTTCAACTTCCTTTTATAACCTTCCAATAAATAATTACTTTTACAATTTTAACTATTCCTTTGCTCATCATTGCTTATGGTAGCTCACTTGTTGCCATCCGGATAAGTTTCCTAGATATGAAAATGTAACATTTGATAGGAAGGACAGAGCCAAGGAATTTGTTGGTTAACTCTCTAAGTCTTCATTTGTTTTCACATTTCTTTACTTTGTCATTATTCTTGAATAAACTGTTTAGTTGATATAGAATATGATATTAACATCTGTTTTCTCTAATGCATGGAAGATAGATTCCACTGTCTCTGGATTTTTATTATAATTTTTAAAATTTCTGCTCTCAGAGTAATTGCCAAGCTTCTAGAAAAAACAAAATCCCAATAATTCCTAACGAGTGCTATGTGTCAAGTATACTTTTACACAAATTGAATGTACTAAATCCTTGCCTTTTGACAGCAGACTTGTGACTGATATATTTATCTATATCTTTTTCAGGAGGGTTTATTTACATTTATATTTTGTCAATTGGAGCTAGGTTTTTTGTTGTTTGTCTTATTCAGAGATATCACTAAATGGGAGTAATTTTTGTTAATTTATTAGTTGGGATATACCTGAGCCCTATGTGTATTTGACATTTGACTTCCAGCTCAAATAAGCCATATAGATTCTTTGGTTATTATTTATTTTCTCTGACATTAGGGTGAAAGCATTGTTTGGTCCCGTGCCTCTAAGTAGGCCTTTTTGTTTTTTCCTCATGCACTCTTTGTTCATGGTATGGTCTTTATTAGGTCACAGCAGAACGCAAGAAACTCCATTTTGATTCTCTGCCTACATGCTTTGGAATCATTTTCCGTTCTTCTGTGTCCATGAACCCAAATTTCTAGCCTATCTGGGATGATCATCCTCTTGTCATTCCCTACTCTCTTCCTGATGATCTCCAAGGACAAAGGAGATAATTATAGCTCTGATTTTAAGCTTCTTCTTTTATTCTGTATCCTATCTTCACTATATCTTATTTCTCTCTTATGTTTTATTTCTCTTCCTCATAGTCTTCTCATCTCCATACTTAAGAGAATGTCTGTGTGATGGCTAATTTTATGAGCTGAATTGGTTAGGTCACGGTACCCAGGTATTTGTCCAAACATGCCTAAATGTGATCATGCAAGTATGTTTTAGATTAAATTAGCATTCACATCAGGAGACCATGAGTAAAGCAGGTAACCCTTTATAATGCAGTGGGCCTCATTCAATAAGCTGATGATTATAAGATGAAGACTGAGCTCTTCCAATGAAAAGGAGGAAATTCCATGAGCAGAATGCTTTCAGGCTCAAGATTCCATATTAACTTTTTCCTAAGTTCTTTACCTGCTGATCTGTTCCACAGATGCTGGATTTTTCAGTCTCCAAAATCACATGAGCCAATCCCCTTTCTCTTTTTCTCTGTCATTTTCTCTCTCTCTGTTTTGAAGATTAATCCACATTGTAACATATATCAGTATTTCATTTTTATGGCTAAATAATATTCCAGTCAACATATATATATATACCATATTTTGTTTATCCATTCATTAGTTAATGAATATTTGGGTTATTTCCACCTTTGACTATTATGAACAATGCATCTCTAAATACTTTTGTAAAATTTTTTGTGTGGACATGTTTTTACATATCTTAGGTGTATACTTAGGAGTTGAATTGCTGACTCGTTAATTATTTGAAGAACTGCCACACTGTTTTTCAAAACAGTAGCAGCACACCATTTAACACACTCACCCACAGTGTGCGATAGTTCTAACTTCTCCACATACTCTTCACACTTACTGTTTGACTTCCTGATTCTAGCCATGCTAGTGGAAATAAAGTGATATCTCATTGCAGTTTTGATTTCTATTTCCCTGATGAATAATTATATCAATCATCATTTCATGTGCTATAGGATCATTTGTACAATATTCCATAGAGAACTGTCTTGTGACATCCCTTGTCTATTTTGAATTGTGTTATTTGTCTTTTTATTTTTGAGTTGCAAGAGTTCTTTAAACATTATGGATACAGATCCTTTATCAGATACGTGATGTGCAAATAGTTTATGTGATTTTTGTGGATTCTTTTCACTTCCTTTAATGTTGATCTTGAAAACACAAAAGTTCTGAACTTTGATGATATTCAATTTTTCTATTTTCTAGTTTTCAATATTTTTTCTTGTGATTTTGGCATCACATCTAAGAAAGTTCTGCCAAATTCAAGGTCATAATGATTTGCCCCTAAGTTTTTTTAAGAGAGTTGTAGCTTTAGTGCTTGCATTTTGGTGTTTATTTTAAATTAATTTTTATATACAGAATAAAATAATTTTTCAACTTCATTGTTCTATCTATGGCTATCTGTTTGTCCAAGCATCATTTGTTAAAAAGGCATTATTTTTTCCAACTAGCTGGTCTTGTCACCCTGCCAGAAGTTAGTTGGCTACAGATGTATGGGCTTCTTTTTGGACTTTCGTTTCTATTCCATTGATAACATGTCTATCTTTGTGACATTATCAAGATGTCATGATTACCACTGTTCTGTATTAGCTTTTGAAATCAGAAAAGGTAAGTTCTTCTAATTTGGTCTTATTTTCTGATTTTTTTTTTCTATTCTTGGTTTACTGTAATTCCATGTGATTTTTTTTAAATCAGCTTGCAAAATTTTATGAATTGTCAGCTGGGATTCCTGCCATTTTGTCAACGTTATGCTCTCTGACTCATGAAAATAGGATGTTTTCCCAATTATATAGACATTTCAACAATGTTTTGAAGTTTTAAAATATAAGTTTTGCACTTTTTTAGTTAAATTTGTTTCTAAATGTTTTATTCTTTTTGATATTTAAGTAAATGTAATTTATTTTTAATTTTATTTTTGGATTATTTATTGCTTTTTTGTTGAAATAGTTAATTTTTTATATTGGACTTTTATCCTGCAGTCTTATCAAACTCATTAACTAGCTCCTACAGTATTATAGTGGATTCTTTATGATTTTCTACATACTTGATTAAGTTATCTGCAAGGAGAGATGATTTTACTTTTCCTTCCAGTATGTATTTGTTATAATTTATTTCTCTTGTCTAATTGCCCAGACTAGTACTTTCAGAGTAAGATTAATGGAAGAAGATATATTTGTCTTGCCCCTAATTTTAGGGAGAAAGCATTAAATCTTTCACCATAATGTTTGAAATTAGCTTCACAGATGCCTTTTACCATGTTGAAATGTTTCTTCTATTCCTGGTATGTTGAGTAATTTTATCACTAAAGTGTACTGAATTTGCCAAATGCTTCCCTGAATATATTGAAATGATCATGTGATTTTTTTCCCATTAATATGATGCATTACACTAATTGATTTTCAGATGTTAAACCAACTTGATGTTCTTGAGATAAGTAAGACTTTGTTACAGTGTATAATTTTGTAAATACACTGCTAGATTCAGGTTGCTAGTGTCTTGTATTTATATTCTTAATAGATATTAATTAGTCCATAGGGTTTTGTTGTTGTTGTTTTTTACTTGTTACATGTTTGGTTGGTTTTGGTGTCAGGAAAATATTGTCCAAAAAACAGTTGTCAAGTGTTCTCTTCAACTTTTAAGAAGATCTGTAAAAAAATATTACTTATCCAATTATTTTGTAGAATGTAGTATTGAAACCATCTGGAACTGGCCTTTTCTTGGTTGTTTGGTTTTTTTTTTTTTTTTTGAGACAGAGTTTCTCTCTTCTTACCCAGGCTGGAGTGCAATGGTGAGATCTCGGCTCACCGCAACCTCTGCCTCCTGGGTTCAGGCAATTCTCCTGCCTCAGCCTCCTGAGTAGCTGGGATTACAGGCACGCGCCACCATGCCCAGCTAATATTTGTATTAGTAGAGACGGGTTTCACCATGTTGACCAGGACGGTCTCGATCTCTTGACCTCATGATCCACTCGCCTCGGCCTCCCAAAGTGCTAGGATTACAGGAGTGAGCCACCATGCCCGGCCCCTAAGATGACTTCTTGGAGCAGTTTTAGCATTACAGCAAAACTGAAAGTAAGGTTCAGACATTTCCCATATATTTCACAATTAACCTGAGGGTTCACTCAGTGTTTTATATTCTATGGGTTTGGACAATTGCATAATGACATGTATCCACCATTGCCAGACAGAGTAGTTTAATTTTTCTAAAAGTCTTTTGCACTCCAACTATTTTTCTTCAAACCTTGACAACCAATAATTTTTAAAATTTCTGTTTCTTTATTTTCATTTTATTTTTTTAAGTTCCGGGGTATATGTGCAGGATGTGCACATTTGTTACATAGGCAAACATGTGCCATGGTGGTTTGCTGTAACTAACAACCCATCACCCATGTATTAAGCCAAACGTGTTAGCTTTTTTCCTAATGCTCTTCACATCCACCCTCCCTTGACAGGCACCAGTGAGTGTTGTTTCACTCCCTGTGTCCATGTGTTCTCATTGTTAAGCCCCTTATATGTGAGAAGATGCAGTGTTTGGTTTTGTTTCCTGCATTAGTTTGCTGAGGATAATGGCTTCCAGCTTTATCCATGTTCCTGCAAAGGACATTGTCTCATTTCTTTTTATGGCTGCGTGGTATTTCGTGATAGGCTATGTACCACATTTTCTTTATCCAGTGTGTCATTTTTGGGCATTTGGATTGATTCTATGTATTTGCTATTGTGAATAGTGCTGCAATGAACATACATGTGCATTTACCTTTATAATAAAGTGATTTATATTCCTTTGTGCATATTTTTGGCTCTAAGTCTTTAGAGCCAAAAATGAAGACGAAGGCATCACCACACTGTCTTCACAATGGTGGAACTAATTTACATTTCCGCCAACAATTTAAAAGCATTCCTATTTCTCAGCAACCTCACCAGCATCTGTTGTTCCTTGACTTTTTAATAATTGCCATTTATACTGTCATAAGGTGGTATCTCATTGTGGTTTTGATTTCCATTTCTCTTTAAGCATCTCTTTAAATGATGTTGAGCTTTGCTTTGTATGTTTGTTGGCTGCATGTATGTCATTTTTGAGATGTATCAGTTCATACGGTTTTTTCCACCTTTAAATGGGATTGTTTGTTTTTTTTCTTGTAAATTTCAAGTGCCTTGCACATTTTGGATATGAGATTTTTGTCATATGGATAGATTGCAAAAATTTTCTCCCATTCTGTAGGATGTCTGTTGACTCTGTTAACAGTTGTTGTTGTTTTTCTGTGCAGAAGCTCTTTAATTAGATCATGTTTGTCAATTTTTGCTTTTGTTGCAATTGCTTTTGGCATTCTCATTATGAAATCTTAGCCCATGCCTATGTTCTGAATGGCATTACCTAGATTTTCTTCTAGGGTTTTTATAGTTTTGAGTTTTACATTTAAGTCTTTAATATATCTTGAGTTAATTTTTGTGTAAGATGTAAGAAAGGGATCCAGTTTCAATTTTCTGCATACGGCTAGCCAGTTATCTAAGCACCAGTTATTAAATAAGGAGTCCTTTCCCCATTGCTTGCTTCTGTCAGGTTTGTTAAAGATCAGATGGTTGCAGTTGTGCAGTTTTATTTCTAGGCTCTTCCATGAGTATATGTGCCTGTTTTTATACTAGTACCATGCTGTTTTGGTTATTGTAGACTTATAGCATAGTTTGAAGTCAGGGAGCATGATGCCTCCAGCTATGTTCTTTTTGCTTAGGATTGTCTTGTTTATGTGACCTCTTTTTTGGTTCCATCTGAATTTTAAGATAGTTTTTTTTCTAATTCTTGAATAATGTCAATGGTAGTTTAATGAAAATAGCATTGAGTCTATAAATTTCTTTGAGCAGGATGGCCATTTTTATGATATTGATTCTTCCCATGAGCATGGATATTTTTTTCATCTGCTAATGTCCTCTTTGTTTTCCTTGAGAAGTGGTTTGTAGTTCTTTTTGAAGAGGTTCTTCACTTCATTTGCTAGCTGTGTTTCTAGGTATTTTATTCACTTTGTGACAATTGCGAATGGAAGTTCATTCATGATTTGGCTCTCTGCTTGCTTGTTGGTGGTTTATAGGAATGCCTATGATTTCTTTTTTTTTTTTTTCCGAGACGGAGTTTCGCTCTTGTTACCCAGGCTGGAGTGCAATGGCACCATCTCGGCTCACTGCCACTGCCGCCTCCTGGGTTCAGGCAATTCTCCTGCCTCAGCCTCCTGAGTAGCTGGGACTACAGGCATGCACCACCATGCCCAGCTAATTTTTTGTATTTTTAGTAGAGATGTGGTTTTACCATGCTGACCAGGATGGTCTTGATCTCTTGACCTCGTGATCCACCCGCCTCAGCCTCCCAAAGTGCTGGGATTACAGGGGTGAACCACTGCACCCAGTCCACCTATGATTTCGGTATAGTGATTTTGTATACTGAGACATTGCTGAAGTTATTTATCACCTTAAGAAGCTTTTGGGCTGAGTTGATGGGGTTTTCTAGATACAAGATTTGCAATTTTTGAATAACGATAATTTGACCTTCTTTGTTCCTATTTCAATATAATTTATTTCTTTTCCTTGCCTGATATCCCTGACCAGAACTTTCAACACTATGTTAAATAAGAGTGGTGAGAGAGGGCATACTTGTCTTGTTCCAGTTTTCAAGAGGAACAATTCCAGCTTTTGCCCTTTCAGTATGATATTTGCTGTGGGTTTGTCAAAAATGGCTCTTATTATTTTCAGGTAAGTTCTTTTAATACCTAGTTTATTGAGAGTTTTTAACATAAAAGGATGTTTGGATTTTTTTGAAGGTCTTTTTCGCATCTACTGAGATAATCGTGTGTTTTTGTCTTTAGTTCTGTTTATGTGATAAATTGTGCTCATTGATTTGTGTATGTTGAATCAGCATTGCATCCCAAGGATGAAACTGACTTGATCATGGTGGATAAGCTTTCTGATGTGCTGCTGGATTTGTTTTGCCAGTATTTTATTGAGGATTTTTGTATTGATGTTCGTCAGGGATGTTGGCCTGAAGTTTTTGGTTGTTGTTTTATCCCTGCCAGGTTTTGGTATTGGAATGATGCTTACCTCATAAAATGGGTTAGGGAAAAGTCCCTTCTTTTCAAGTGTTTGGAATAGTTTCAGAAGAAATAGTACCAGATTCTCTTTGTACCTCTGGTAAAATTCAGCTCTAAATCCATCTGGACCTGGTCTATTTTTTGTTAATGTTGGTAGGCTATTTATTACTGCCTCAATTTCGGAACTTGTGATTGGTCTGTTCAGGGATTAAACTTCTTTCTGGTTCAGTTTGGGAGGGTGTATGTGTCCAGAAATGTATCCTTTCTTCTTTACTGTCCAGTTTGTTTGCAAAAAGTATTTATAGTATTCTCTGAGGGTCGTTTGTATTTCTTTGGGGCCAGTGGTGGTATCCCCCTTTTCATTTCTGAGTATGTTTATTTAATCTTTTCTCTTCTTTATTAGACTTGCTAGCAGTCTAGCTATTTTTTTTTTCAAGAAGCAGCTCCTTTATTTGTTGATTTTTTGAAGGGTTCAGTTGAACTAAATGACACAAAGTCTATTTTATAATAAATATTGAATGTTGTACACAGATTGATGTTTACAGACATAATGAGAGGTGAAAATAGAAAACACAATATAAAAAAATGCTGGCAACACAGTAAACTGTAGAGTATCAATTTGTAAGCAAAAAGGTATCTAAGACAGATCTCAACCAATTTAGAAGTTTATTTTGCCAAAGCTAAAGACATGCCCAGGAAGGAAAAACAAAAACCAAAACAAAATGCAGAATTCCACAAATAGTTGTAAGAAAAATGGGTGTGCTTCACTCAGGATCAATCCAAGGTAGACATCCAGTACCCTATGACACAGCAGCTTTGGAGCACAGGTGCACAGTCCTGTGCACTATGAAATTACATTTATGTAGCCATTTAATACAACCTATTTATGTGAGCTCACATCTGTCTTTAAGCCACTGTTGTTTGTGAGAAATATAACTGCAGACTCAGTAGTAGAGGCGGAGAGAGAACAAAGCCATGTCCCAATTGCCTACAGTCCCTGGAGTGTTCTTTTAGCTACCAGCCACCAGTCTACCAGAACCCCTCAAACCCCAGATCAGGTTGGAGCCTGACAGTTGGCCTAGTCAGCAGGATCCCAAGGTGAGTGAGCCCTTGGCCCTGATGATGCCAGGTCAATCATGTGGCCTAAACATGGGTTTTGGTTCCCAGTGGCAGCTGTATGGCTTGGAAAGGCCCTGGTGGAAACATGAGCAGTGGTGGGCAGGTCCCTGTAAGCAAGGAGAAGGTGCTGAAGCACCTGGAAGTACAGAGCACTGAGAAAGGGTGCACTTTTGCTGGCAGAATTAGATGGGCATTTTTGACTGTGCTACCATAACTGCACACTCAGTCCCTGCAGGATACAGCAAAGGTAAAGAACCTCCAGGTGCAAGCAAATTCCCTGGAGCCCCAAATACATAGCTTGGAACAAGAATTAGGGACTGCTGTTAGTGCAGGTCTGGGCCCACTATCCCAGTTGAAGAACCCCAGTCAGTATGATACCAAGGAAGAAGAACTTCCATTGTGGCTTTGCCCAGTGGTCCATCAGAAAATAGGGCAGGAACAGCTATTTGGGGCCCCAGGGGCAGCCTAAGGAACTCCTTATTGTGACAGAGCACACATCATACACTGCCTATACCTCAAACGAGTTGAGGGAATTAGGTAAACAGTGTCAGCAGTGCTTGAAGGACACCTACCTGATTGGTTGCTTCGCCTTTGGGATGAGGGAGCCAACAGTATAATCTGCTCCACCTCTGAAATAGAAAAGTTGGCTTCCATATGACCCATCCCTCCCTCTATCAGCAATTGCAGGTGAGCAGGCAATTAGCACAGAGGCAAGGTGACCACACCCTAATTGAGTGCCTGATGGCACCCACACAAACAGTATGGAATGAGGCTGAAGAAATACCAGAAACTGTGAGTAAATAGCAGTCATATGCAGATTTGGTACAAGTAATTTAGAAAATGGGTATGTGGCAGGCTATGTTTGATCTGAACACCCGAGGGCCAGATGATGAAAGTTTACCTCCCACCATAAAAGACCTTGCGTTGGGCCCTGTGCCCTGAGTGCCTTCGGCTCCATGGCCACTGTCCTCACTCCATATGTGGGGCACCGGCCACCTCACTGGACAAAAAGGGTCTCCAATGGGTGACTCACATGCAGATGTGCATTGATTTTATTTTGGCTGGGGTTTCCTGAGAGAAAATGGATAGGCAACCCAATGAAGTGCTGTTAACTTTGTGAAGGAAATTGCCCCCAGAGCAGCAATTCCAGAAAATGCCCAAGAAGGGACAAGAGGATGCTGCTTGACCCAGTCCGTCCTGCCCCCACATTTGACACTCCAGCTCAAGGACTACTTGCAGGTGGGTGGAGACACAGAGTCTTTTGTGTTTGATTAGAGAACTGGGCGATCAGCCCATCTTGCAGGGACACCAGACAACCAGAGGCCAATGTGGAATTGGCAATCTACTGGTTGCTCACGAATAAAAGGCAGGTGCTGGTGCCGGTAGTCACTGGTGCAGTTTGTAGCCTCATCTATGGGAGCCTTGATAAGTTTCTGGGGAAGGCTGCATACATAGTGACTATGGAGGCTGGTCAGTGAAAATGAAACCTGTATCTTTGCACTTTGGCATCAGCCTCTTGGTTCCCTGCTTAAGACTCTATCCTCTCTCACACCTGAGTACATTCTGGGGTTGGATATTTTATATGGCTTGGCTTTGCAAACGATGGCCAGAGAATTGAGACTCCAGGTACATGTGGTTAAGCTGGTACTGCATGGATATACGCATCACCAGCCCCAGGTCTTGCCACAACAGTGATGGGTTACTTCTACCTGTTAATACTGCTTGTCAGGTGTGCATATGGAGATAACTGAGACTATTAAGAAGTGAGAGGAGGTGAAGATAGCACATGACAGCCACAGTCCCTACAGTTCTCCAGTATGGCCAGTCAGAAAGCCTGATGGTACTTGGCAGATGACAGTGGATTATCAAGAACCAATTAACATCGTTTTTACATGCAGTGGTGCTGTCTATCACCAATTCGATGGACCACTTGATGAAAGAATTGGACAGTACCACTATATGGTGCACTTGACCAGTTAATTCTTCTCAAATGACATTGCTCCAGAGAGCCAGGAACAGTTTGCTTTCACATGGGAAGGGTGACAATGGACTTTCACAGTGTTGCCACAGGGCTATGAGCATAGCTCCATTATATTTTATGGTTTCATTACCATGGATTTAGCTGCCTGGAAATGTCCAAAGGGGGTGGACCTATTCCTTTATATGGATGATATTATGTTAACATCTGATTCTCTTGCAGATTTAGAAGTAGTGGCACCCCTCTCGCAACAATATTTGGCAGCATGATGTTGGGCCGTTAATGAATCCAAGGTCCAAGGTTCTTGATTGTCTGCCAAATTCTTGGAGTTATCTAGTCGGGTAAGACAAAAGCCATACCAGAGGCCATCACTGATAAAATTCAGGCATATCCCTGGCCCACAACGGTAAGGCAGCTACAGACTTTTGTGGATGTCTTGGGATATTGGCAGATGTTTGTGCCCCATTTGGCTCAGATAATTGACAAAAAAGGGAACTACCTGGGATTGGGACAATGAAGCTGAGCTGGCGTTTTTGGCAGCCAAGTGGGCCATACAGCAAGTGCAGACCCTAAGAGTAATTGACTTAGGGTGCCCATTTAAACTTGAAGTGCATATGACCACAGATGGCTTTAGCTGGGGCCTATGGCAGTGCACAGAGTGCTTTAGAACACAAGTAGGCTTTTGCTCCCAGCTTTGAAACAGATCTGAGCTCCAGTATTTATTGATGGAGAAGCAATTAGCAGCTGCATATGCTGCCCTTTAGGCTTGTGAGAGTGTGATGGGATGGGCTACAGTAATGATGCAGATGACTTACCCAGAAGCTGGGTGGATACATTCAGGGGTAACAATCCCCCAGACTGAGATGGCACAGACATCCACCTTAGCAATATGGGGCACCTACTTAGAACAGTGGGGTGCCCTGTGTATGAACCTCTTATCAGCAGAATTATAAGAAGTCTTGGGACCTGCAGTCTTGATGCAAGATAAAGTATGGGTCAGCCTGAGGTGCCCTTGAACCCTGAGCCATCACCATTTAAAGAAAGATGCCCCCAGATTCCGGATGGGGCATGGTATGCAAATGGGTCCAGCTGGGGTGCTACTGCTGCCTGGACCGCTATTGCAGTCTAGCCTAATAATGGCAACACATGGTTTGATAACAGGTGTGGATGAAGTAGCCAATGGGCTGAACTCAGGGAGGTGTGAATGGTGATCATCAAGGAAGAGACATCTATGCTAATCTGAGCTGATTGCTGGGGAGTATATCAAGGCCTAACCTTGTGGTTAACTGCCTGGAAGTTACAGAATTTGCTAGTTGACTACTAGCTCATTTGGGGCCAGGCCATGTGACAAGACCTATGGAAAATGAGTCACAAAAGAGATGTAACTACTTACCGTGTGTCAGGTCATGTGCCTTTGACTGCCCCTAGCAATGACGAGGCAGATGACTTGGCCAAAGTCCAGTGGTTAGAGTCAGCACCTACAGAAGATGTACTCTTATGGCTACACTGAAAATTGGGACATGCAGGAGGTAAACTACTGTAACAGGTTAATAAGCACTGGAGTCTATCCTTGCCCAGGCAAGATACCTGGGACGCCTGCAGAAGTGCTAGGAATACACACAGGCACACCCCAAATGGAGACAGCCGCCCAGTGTTAGACAAGTGACAGTAAAGCAGATGCCCTTGACTAAATGGCAAATAGGCTACATCAGACCACTGCTGAGGTCACAGGGGCACAGGCAAGGACTGATGGCTGTAGACATGACCACTGAACTGTTGTTTTCCTACCCTTGCAGGATGGCAGCCAACATTCAATGGTCGTCCCCTGACTGTTGAAAGTAATAGGAAACACATTTCACTGAAGAGTAGGTACAACAATGAGCACAATGGATGGACATAAAGTGAAGGTTCCATGTTCCACATAACCTACAAGTGGCTGGCATGATTAAGTGATGTAATGGACTCCTGAAAAATAAGTTACATTTGCATGTTACTCCCCTGCCTTTGCAGGGCTGGAGTTCAAGTTTGGACCAGGTGCTCCAAACCTTGAATGAATGGCCATGGAAAGGCAGCCCAGCCCCAGTGGAGGTACTGCTATACCAGGCTGCCACCCTCATCCAGTTACAGATAGATACCAAGGATGACTTCCTTCAACCAAGTATGGGGACAAATGATAATCTGTTGTTGCCTGACCCAGTGCCCCTAAAGGCAGGGAAACAAAAAATTTGGCTTTGGCCATGGATCCTCCAAATCTCCCACATTGCTGATGGTTGGCTATCATAGCCTCCTAGGGAAAGAGCCTACAGTATAAATTTTGAAAATATTTGCAATCTATCCATCTGACAAAGGACTCATATCTAGAATCTATGGGAAACTTATACAAACTTACAAGAAAAAAACAACCCAATCAAAAAGTGGGTGAAGGATATGAACAGACACTTCTCTAAGTCATTTATATGGCCAACGAACATATGAAAACAAGCTCATCACCACTGGTCATTAGAGAAATGCAAATCAAAACCACAATGAGATAGCATCTCATGCAAGTTAAAATGGTGATCATTAAAAAGTCAGGAAACAACAGATGCTGGAGAATGATGTGGAGAAATAGGAATGCTTTTACACTGTTGGTGGGAGTGTAAATCATTTTAACCATTGTGGAAGACAGTGTGGCAATTCCTCAAAGATCTAGAAGCAGAAATATTATTTGACCCAGTAATCCCATATACTGAGTATATACCCAAAGGATTATAAATGATTCTACTGTAAAGACACATGCATATGTATGCTTATTGCAGCACTGTCCACAATAGCAAAGACTTAGAACCAACTCAAATGCCAATGATAGACTGGATAAAGGAAATATGGCACACATATACACCACGGAATACTATGCAGCCATAAAAATTTGAGTTGAGGCTTTTATCAGGGACATGGCTGAAGCTGGAAACTATCATTCTCAGCAAACTAACACAGGAACAGAAAACCAAACACCATGTATTTTCACTCATAAGTGGGAGTTGAACAATAAGAACACATGGACACAGGGAGGGAAACATCACACACTGCAGTCTGTTAGCGGGTGGGGGGCTAGGGATGTATAGCATTAGGAGAAATACTTAATATAGATGACAGGCAGCAAACCACCATAGCATGTGTATACCTATGTAAGAAACCTGTATGTTCTGCACATGTATCCCAAAACTTAAAGTATATATATATATACACATATATATGTGATAATCTGATATATGATAATCTGACACATATATATATATACACATATATGTATATATATATATGTATATAAAGCTGCCAAAGATTATTTCAGCCTTCAATTTATTCAGTCCATCCAATTAACCTCTATTCTGCACAATATTGGATCAATAATCCTCATGAATACATCAGCTCTCCATGAGAGTCTTAGAAGATTTTTCTCTCTATTACAAATGTATGATCTACAGAGTTACTAGAAAATTATATTTAAAATTAATCCTTATTGTTCTATAGCTAATTATTAACTGCCCTATAAAAAGATCAAAATAAAATAACAAGTGTGGATGAAAAAAATCTTAGAACAGCCATTATCAAAGACACAGTTGACAAGGAAATTTGGTTATTTCTATGGCATACAGTAATTGTATATAATAATCATAATTACTACTGATAATATATACTAAGAAATAGCAGAATCACTGGAATCTCATACAATTCTGGAACACATATTAATAACACATTTATGTAAATACAATCTGAAGAAGGTTAAACATTGTTTCATATTTAACAATGTTCCTGTATGATTTTATTACATCAAAATAAGCCAAACACATGTTTTGGACTTTGAGGGACTTAACATAAAAAAATTAAATGAGGTCAGAGGACTGAATTTAGAATTTGATTTGGGAAAGTTTGGCAAATATCAAAAGTTTAAAACATTTGGTATTACAAAAATAGAATCACAGGTCATTGTGAAATAAGTAATTCATTTAGCCAATGTGGTAACGCTAAGATTTTAATATGAAAGAAGAAAAAACCTTTACTTTTGAAAGAGGAGACTTAATTTCCCAAACAATAAGCCCTAATAAAGACAGCATGAGGTTGATTGAATGTCTCAAGTCTTATAAACAAATCTATTAAATTTTATTCATCTTAACCATAAGATATAATTTTCATAAATCTTTTTTATCATCTTTTATAATTTTTTATTAAAAAGTGTGTTAATTCTCCAAGAAAATATTGATAATCTGACACTGGGTCCCAGATGCTGGGCTTGTATCAGTGTGCTTTCATATTAATGTTTAATTTTTAGAGAAACTCTGAACTAATTTTATCTCTGAAAATCAGTCTTACAATCTCACATGTACATCTCTTCCACAATAGTTCCTTGGCCTAGAGGGGTTGAAGAGTTTTAATTTCTGGCTCTGTGTCTCATGAACATAGTTTATTTTTATTATCTTACTCTCCAGATGTGAAGATGTGGCTTTCATTGCTCTAAGTGTTTAAGATTGGACTTGATGTGCTTTTCAGACCCAGGAGTCAAAGACCTGTAACTTATCAGCACAAGAATCTTAAAAGGAATACAGAAAGTTACACGAATGTAATAACCTTAATTCTTAAATAATTTTAATCTCAGCTTCTCTATGCAAATCAAAACATAGAATAATTTAAACATATTAAGAAAAGCACACAGCACGGAATGTTACAATGGATGAAAATACTTCCTTTAGAGCTGCAGTCCCCAAATTTTTGACATCAGGAACTATTTCATGGAAGATAATTTTGGGGACAGACTGGTCTGAGGGGACAGTTTTAGGGTGAAATTGTTCCACCTCAGATCCTTCGGCATTAATTAGATTCTCTTAAGGGTGCACTACCTAGATCCCTCACATATGAAGTTCACAGTAGATCTAATGTCATCACTGATGGAAGAGGAGGTGGAACTCAGATGGTAATGCTCACTGGCCCACCACTTACTCCTGCTGTGTGGCCTGGTTCCTAATAGGCCATAAATCAGTACTGGTCCATGGCCCAGGGGTTAGGACCTCTGCTTCAGACCTTTAAGATAAAACATTTTTAGCAGCAGGCCACAACATTATTTAAAACCTGAGAGTTAAAAAGTTACAAGAGCTGATGAAAACGTTGAAGAAAAGAGTTACAATCTCAGCACTTCTCAAAGCAGAGAAAGAGCAGAAAACAGCAATATGTAACAGAAATTAAACTTTTCAGTTAAAAAAAAACCCTTCTAATTTTATTGAGTAAATAAATACCTTAAGAAAATTTTGTTATTCTAATCAATTCTTTAGTGTTTTACTGTATTTTTAATATCATAGCCCAAGGTCTAGAAAGACTATGAATAATTTCCATTTAATTATATTCAGCATAATCATGTGAAGACTTTTTTTCATAAAAATTTTTTTTAAAAACTTATTATAACTTGAATCATTTATAACATGCATGGACTTCCTGTTTTATCCTAAGTATTTCTTTCTCTTAAATAACTAGTCATTTTATTTTAGGACAAAACGTTTTACCATACAAGATTTTTTCTCACATAAAATTATTTTCTTCTAACCTTTCTTACCAAAAACACCTCTTTATGTCTGTAACTTTCTTTATATGTCTCTTATTTACCGGTTCCTTTGACTTTGTTTTATAAATACACTTTGAGTTAGACAAAATCTATTTCCTTTTAGTAAGAACACCTTTCTAGAAATTTTTTTTTCTGTAATATATATTTTTTACTGTACTTTAAGTTCTGGGGTACATGTGCAGATGTGCAGGTTTGATACATAGTAGTGCATATGTCATGGAGGTTTGCTGCATCCCTCACCCCATCATCTATATTAGGTATTTCTCCTAATGTGAACTTTTTAAGAAATTTGGAAATAACTAAAATATTTAATGGTTATCTATTATTAATTTAATATAACTTTATAATCTAAATAATATAACAAATTAATTTACAAGCATTTATTCCATTATATTTACTTGATTTACTCTTAAAATAGTTTATCTAGATTACTTATAAAAACTGTAATAGACGTCATTTAATTTCTCTATTAAACATTTTATATCCTCTTAACTTCAGTTGTTTACTGAAGAACTTTAAGTATAAATGAGTTTTTTCTCCCAATATCTCAATATTTAGCTGTTCTCATTACACAAACAATATTAAATGCCTTATTTATCAAAAAGTTACACAAAGATAATTCTCTTTCAATCTGCATTTATACATTTATAACCCCCATGACAATTTTGACACTTTATAACATCCAGCTGACATAAATATTAAATTGCTTGACCAATAAGCTTAAACAATAATGTATGTGGGCAATTCTGAAGACATTTCTAATTTCATTTTATCAATAATTTAAAAACCAGCTTATTTATTAAATACCTAAGTCATATGAATTTGAAAAAGTATTTGGGGTTAAAATTTCTATGTATCTGATAAAGTATTTTACTTCAGCATTTTGTCATTAAGCCAATTAATTAGAGCTCTTTTATGTATTTTGGTAAGGGAACAATACATACAAGACAATAAATACATAGAGGTATTAAAAATGCAACTAAAGGTGGATGTTACAGATTCATAAAACTATAGTGTCTTTGTCTCTTATTTTAGACTTTCAACTTCTATTTCATTACTCTAGGCAATTGTCAGCTAGATAGAACTAAATTTGCATATGAAAGAAACAACTCCTAGGAAAAATCAGGGAGTAAAATTTACATCTCAAAGTACAGAGAGAGTGTCTGGGCTTGTTAGCGGGATATTAAAAATAAAATATTTAGGAATACAGGTAACCAGGGAGGTGAAAGAGCTCAGCAATAAAAGCTACAAAACACTGCTCAAAGAAATCAGAGATGACACAAACAAATGAAAAAAACAGTCCATGCTTATAGATAGGAAGAATCAATATTGTTAAAATGGCCATACTGCCTAAAGCAATTTACAGACTCAATGCCATTTGCATCAAACTACCAATGACATTCTTCACAGAACTAGAAGAAACTATTTTAAAATTCATATGGAAATTAAAAAAACCCAAATAGCCAAGGCAATCCTAAGCAAAAAGAACATCATGCTATCCAACTCCAAACTGTAATACAAGACAGCAGTAACCCAAACAGCATGGTATGGTACGAGAACAGAAACAGGTCAATGGAACAAAATAGAGAGGCTAGAAAAAAGGCCACACACCGAAAACCATCTAATCTTTGGCAAAGCTGACAAAAACAAGCAGCAGAGAAAGGACTCCGTATTCAATAAATGGTGATGGCTATATGCAGAAGACTCAAACTGTAACCACAAAGGGGTTCAGATCTGGACACAAAGAGAGGATTCTTGGATCTCACATGAGAAAAAATTCAGAGCAAATCCAAAGAGTCAAGTGAGGCCAGGCATTGTGGCTCACACCTGTAATCCCAGCACTTTGGGAGGCCTAGGTGGGCAGATCACCTGAGGTCAGAAGTTTGAGACCAGTTGGCCAAGGAGGTGAAACCCCATCTCTACTAAAAATACAAAAATTAGCTGGGCATGGTGGCAGGTACCTGTAATCCAAGCTACTTGAGAAGTTGAGGTAGAAGAATTGCTTGAACCTGGAAGACAGAGGCTGCAATGAGCTGAGATCACGCCATTGCACTTCAGCCTGGGTGACAAGAGCAAAGCTTTGTCTCAGATGAAAGTAAGTTTACTAAGAAAGCAAAAGAATAAAAGAATGGCTACTTCATAGACAGAGCAGCCCCAAGAACTGTTGGTTGCCCATTTTTATAGTTTTTTAATTATATGTTTAACAAAGGGATTATTATTATTATTAACAAGTGGATTATTCATGTCTTCCCTTTTTAGGGAAGACATAATAATTCACAGTAATTCGTAATACATATCCCAAAGGAATACATACCCATACACTTCTCAAAATGAGTCATAGAAATGCAAATCAAAACCACAGTGAGATATCATCTCATACCAGTCAGAATAGCTATTATTAAAAAGTCAAAAAACAACAGATGCTGGTAAGGTTGCAGTGAAAAAGGAATACTTTTAGACTGCTGGAGGGAGTGTAAATTAGTTCAACTACTGTGGAAAACATTGTGACAATTCCTCAAAGAACTGGGGCAGAAATACCACTTGAACCCAAATTGTTCATATTCTTTGCCCACTTTTTAATGAAGTTTTTTTTGCTTTTTTCTTGTAAATTTGTTTAAATTCCTTGTAGACCCTGGATTTTAGACCTTTGTTAGATGGATAGATTGAAATAAAATAAAAGCTTTTTTTCTTTCTGTAGGTTGTCTGTTCTCTCTGATGATAGTTTCTCTTGCTATGCAGAAACTCTTCAGTTCAATTAGATACCATTTGTCAATTTTTGATTTTGTTGCAATTTCTTTTGGCATTCTCATCATGAAATCTTTGCCTGTGCCTATGTCCTGAATTGTACTGCCTACATTTTCTTCTAGAGTTTTTATAGTTTGGGGTTTTACATTTAAGTCTTTAATCTTGAGTTAACTTTTGTATAAGGTGTAAGTAAAGAGTCCAGTTTCAATTTTCTGCATATGGATAGCCAGTTCTCTTAGCACCATTTATTAAATAAGAAGTCCTTTCCCCATTGCTTGTTTTTGTCAGGTTTCTCAAAGATCAGATAGTTTTAAGTGTGTGGTCTTATTTTCTGAGTTCTCTATTCTGTTCCATTGGTTGATGTGTCTGTTCTTATACAGACATCATTCTGTTTCAGTTACTGTAGCCTTGTAGTGTAGTTTGAAGTCAGGTAGCATAATGCCTCTAGTTTTGTTCTTTTTGCTTAGAATCATCTTGGTTATGTGAGCTCTTTTTTGGTTCCATCTGATTCTTAAAATAGCTTTTTCTAATTATGTGATGAATGTCATAGGTAATTTAATGGGAATAGTACTGAATCTATATATTACTTTTGGCAGTGTGATCATTTTAATAATGTTGATTCTTCCTGTCCATGAACATGGTATGTATTCCATTTATTTTTTTTTTTTTTCTGATTTTTTCAGCAGTGGTTTGTAATTCTCCTTGAAGAAGTCCTTCACTTACCTTGTTAGCTTTATTCCTATGTGCATTATTCTCTTTGTAGCAATTGTGAATGGGAGTTCATTCATAATTTGACTCTCTGCTTGCCTTTGTTGGTGTATAGGAATACTAGTGATTTTTGCACATTAATTTCATATCTTGAGACATCTAAAGTTGCTTATCAGCTTAAGAAGCTTGTGGGCAGAGTCAATGGGGTTTTCCAGATATAGCATCATGACATCTGCAAAGATAATTTGACTTTCTCTCTTCCTATTTGTATTCTCTTCATTTCTTTCTTTTGCCTAATTACCCTGGCAAGAACTTCCAATACTATGTTGAATATGAGTGGGGAGAGGGGGCATCCTTGTCTTGTTCCAGTTTTCAAGGGCAATGCTTTCAGCTTTTGCTCATTTGGTATGATATTGGCTGTGAGTATGATATGAATGGCTCTTACTATAATAAGATATGTTCCATCAATACCTAATTTATTGAGAGTTTTTAACTTGAAGGGACATTGAATTTTATTGACAGCCTTTTCTGCATCCATTGAGATAATTGTGCAGTTTTCTCTTTAGTTTTGTTTATGTGATGAATTGCATTAATTGATTTGGGTATGTTGCACCAACCTGGCATACTGGGGATGCAGCATCATTGTTCATGGTAGATAAGCTTCTTGATGTACTGATGGATTTGATTTGCCTGTATTTTATTGAGGATTTTTGTATTGATGTTCATCAAGGATATTGGCCTGAAGTTTCTCCTCTCCTTGTTGTATCTCTGCCAGGTTTTGACATTAGGATGATGCTAGCCTCATGGAACGAGTTAGGGAGGAGCCCTTCTTTTCAATTTTTTGTAATAGTCTCAGTAGGCATGGTACTAGTTCTTTGTACCTCTGGTAAAGTTCAGCTGTGAATCGATCTGGTCCTGTGCTTTTTTGTTGGTGCTCTCTTTACAGTTTTCTTTTTTCTCTTTGATCTTTATGTGAAATCTCTATCACTCTATCTTACAGTCCGCTTTGTATCTTTGGCCAGTTCATATCTACTACTGTCACCCTCTAGTGATATTTTTTAAAAATTTAATTATACATTTTAACTGCATATTTTCCACTGTGGTTTTGTTGCTGTTGTTGTTATCGCCAACGTTTTGTTTATATTGTCTAGCTGATGAAAAATCATCAACATATCTCCTTTTACTTCATTAATTATGATTTCCTTTATGGCAATTTTGGGTAATTTTTTCTAATAAAGCCAACATCTCATCACTCTTTCAGGCACTGTTTCCTGCACTTTGTTCCAGTGTATGGTCATAATCTTTTGCATGCTTCTTGAATTTTGTTAGAAACTGGACATTTTGGATAATAAATTGCAACAACTCTTGGCACTCTACAGAAGGATGGGGGCTTTTTATAATTTTGTTTTGTTTTTTTGCTTATTAAATGGCTGAATTATTACAGTGAAGTCTATTTCTCCTGCCATAAAGTCCCTGATGTTGCTCCCCAGGAAATCACAGCTGGATTTGCCACAATCTTCCAGGACACATGGTGGTTTTGGTCAGGCTTTCTTCCATTTATTTCCTTGATCACACCCAACTGCAAGCTTCACTGATTTCTGGCTGATTGTCCAACTGTTTTCAACACTGCTTGTGGAGAAATTTCCCTACAAAGTGATCCAATCAAAGTGTATCTTTTCTGCAGAAGAGGTACCTGATGTTAGTGTTTAATTTTTGTTCCAACTCTAGCAAGACTCCTCCCAGGTGGTGTGCTCCCCTGGTCTTACCAAAAACCACAACTTGTTCTATATTTAAAGTGCCTTAAAACGTCACACATTGTTGCAAATAAAACGACTTTCCTTGGGGAGAAATTAGGAGCTACTAGTCTTACAGCCAGATTATCCTCCAGGCAAAGTCTCTGAACAAAAGCTCTGGAGTTGAGAGAACGGGAAGATTCTCTCTGAGTGACACCCCAGCTGGAGGAGGAATAGTTCACCAGGGGTCCTTTGTCATGGAAACACTTATGATCCAGGACAAGGGCGGTAAGGACCTCAATTTTCCCAATGTGTCAGTGCCATGTATCAGGTAAGTCTGCATTTCTTGGGCAGTTGAAAGGTTCTCCCACCTCTTGACTGCACTCGTTTGTGACTCAGCAGCAATAGGTAGCTGGGCAGTAGATAAGCAAGACTTATGTTCTGCTCCTCCCAGGAATAAAGTACTCTGGGAGATGGGGGAACCACCAGTACTCCTATGTTCTTGGCTGTGAGCTGAGAAGGAGTAGGTTTTTATCAAATACCACAAACTCTTGACTTTTTAAACAAATTTTTGTCAGTGAACTTGAATATATATTTATTAATTAGTTCTCATTCCTAGGACCTTTGCCAGAGGCTTTAAATATCTTTTTTTTTCTTTTTCTTTTACAGTTTTTAGCCATGTCAATGGAAAGAGGGTCAGTGACATGGTACATCAGCACTGTTGTACCAGAATTTGTTCTCCACATAAGCCTTAT
>CM052653.1:114531022-114596325 GCA_028533165.1 Leontopithecus rosalia | reverse complement strand
AGAGAGAGAGAGAGAGAGAGAGAGAGCAAGAATATATATATGTTACAAATCCAAATCTGATTTCAGATATATGACATGCAAATATTTTTTCTGTTCTTTGGGTTTTTTGTTAACTTTCTTTATGGTGTCTTTTGAAACAAAACATTATTTCCTTATAATTTTTACAAAGTCCAATATATCTACTATGTTCTTTTGTTATGTTTTGAACATAAGAAACCCTTACCTAACCCCAGTTTACAAAGATTTTTATCTATTTTTTTCCTTTAGGAGTTTTATAGATTTACTGTACTCATCTATCCTTGGGCTGCTAAAAAAGACATACCTGAGATTGGGCAATTTATAAAGGAAGGAGATTTAACTGACTCACAGTTCCACCTGGCTGGGGAGGCCGCACAACCATGGCCAGAGACAAAAGAGGAGCAAAGTCATACCTTATATGGCAGGAAAGAGCTTGTCCAGGGGAACTCCCATTTTTAAAACCATCAGATCTTGGCCAGGCATGGTGGCTCACTTCTGTAATCTCATTTCCCTTAGGAGACCAAGGCAGGTAGATCACCTGAGGTCAGGAGTTCAAGGACAACCTGGCCAACATGGTGAAATCCCATCTCTACTAAAAATACAAAAAATTAACTAGCTGTGGTAGCATGCACCTGTAATCCCAGCTACTCAGGAGGGTGAGGCAGGAGAATCACTTGAACCTGGGAGGCAGAGGTTGCAATGAACAGAGATCATGTCACTGTACTCCAGCCTGGGAGACAGAGCAAAACTCCATTCCCAAAACAAAACAAACAAATTAAAAAAAAAAATCACATCTTGTGAGACTTTTTCACTACCGCAGGAACAGTATGGGAGAAACCACCCTCATGATTCAATTATCTCCACATAGTTCCACCCTTGACACACGGGGATTGTTACAGTTCAAGATGAGAGTTAAGTGGGGACACACAGCCAAACCATATCAGTTTATTTCTCACAAATATCTATTTGAACTAATATGTGTTAATTTTCTACGTGATGTAATTTGAGTTTAACATTATTCTTTTGCAGGTGGATACCTAGCTGTCCCAGTACCATTTTTTGTAATAATAATTCTTTACCTATACCTTTTCTTTGGACCCTTGTCAAAATTCAATAGAACGTAAATGTTAGTGGTTTAGCTCTGTGTTATCAGTACTGTTTCACAGGTCTATGTATTTATTCACATGGAAGTTACACACTTTATTGTGGCTCTATAGTGAGATTTAAAATTGGGTAATGTGTTTACTCCAACTGAACCTTTCTTTTTCAGAATTGTTTTGTCTATTCTGATGCCTTACTTTCCAAATAGATTTTTATATCATGTTCTGCATTTCTACAAGAAATTAGCTGGGATTTTACAGGGTTTTCAGTTACTCTGTACCCAAATCTGAGGAGTGCTGCCACTTAGGTCAATATTAAGTCTTCTAATCCATAAACACGGGATTCCTTGCCAGTTATTTAGATCTTTAATTTTTTTAAATAAGTATCTTGTGAATTTTGTAGTAGTTTTAATTTGTTTCTGTTTTATTCTGTTATGCTATTGTAAATAGAATTAATTTTGTGATATAATTTCCAGATTATTCATTTATAGTTGTAGAAATATAATTGATTCTTGTGTTTGTGGGACTATTTTTTAGATTGAGATAGAATTTTGCTGTTTTGCCTGAGCTGATCTTGAACTCTTGGGCTCAAGTGATCCTCACACCTCAGCCTCCCAAACGGCTGGGACTACAGGAACATGCAACCGTATCTAGATTTTTATATACCAATACTTCAACTTCAGTGAACTCACTCATCAACTTGAAAAGTTTGTTAAGTGGATGTCTGTGTGCAATATGATGCCATCACATGTGGAAAAAGATTTACGTTTTTCTTTCTAATCAAAATGACTTTGACTTCATTTATTTGTCAAATTGCCCTTGCTAGAACTTCTAGTACAGTGCTAAGGAGAAGTAGCAGAAGCAATTTCATAATTTTGCTCCTGATCTTAGAGATGCATTTTATTATTTCACAAATAAGTATGATATTTGCTTGTAATTTAGGTATTTCATAAATAGCTTCTGTCAGGATGAGAAAATTATTTTATTTCAAGCTTACTAAATGTTTTCTTTTATCATGAAAAGGCATGGATTTTGGCAACTGCCTTTTCTACTTTTATAAAGATTAGAGATAGCTATTGGGTTTTCATCTATCCATATGATTTTAATTAATATTCATTTAAATATATTAATTAATTTTTGGATATTAAATTAATTTTGCATTCTTGGGCTAGATTTTAGTTCTGCATGATGTGTAATAATTATGTTTCTAGATTCAGCTTATATTATTTGGTTGAGGATTTTTATTTCTAATTTACTTTCTTGTGACATCTATTTGATTACAGTGTCAGTATCATAAACAGCTTTGAAAGTGTTTCTTCCTTTTCTATTTCTTCAAAGATATTGTGAAAACTTTGTATTAATTCTTTATTAAGACTTCACTAGTGAAGTCTTCTGTTCCTGAGTTTTATGAGTAATTTTATGATCACTAACAAAATCGTTTTTCTTCTTGTATGTATTTAGATTATGTATTCATTGAGTTAGTTTGGGCAGTTTGTGTCTTTCTAGGAATTTGTCTATTTCGACTAAGATATCTAATTTGGGATATAATTGTCTATATAGTATTCTCTTCTAGTGTTGTTTTTGTTTGTATGATTGGCATTAATAGTCTCTCATTCATATCTGATATTAGTAACTTTAGAACTCTTTTTTTGCTTGATCAGTCTAGCTAAATGTTTGTTTATTTTACGAATCGTTTAAAGGACTATTTTGGTTTTGTTTCCCTCTAGTGTTTATATAATTAGTATCTACTCATCTTTAAGCTTTTCTTCATTTTATGTTTTAAGGATTTAGTTTTCTCTTCTTTTTCCAATGTCTTATGGTGAAATGTTTGATTATATATTTAAAATGTATTTTTTCTTTCAATATATGAGTCTACAGTTATAAATCTCTAAGTACTGATTTATCTCCATCTTATAAGGCTTTTATATGTTGTATCTTAATTTTCATTTATTTCAATGTATTTTTAAATATTTCCTTAGATTTTTTTTCTGACCCATTGAATATTTTCAGTGAACTGTTTCATTTTCATGTATTTCTGAATTTCCCAAATTTATTTTGCTATTGATTTCTAATTTCACTACCTTTGGCTTAAAAAAAAAATACTTTTGGTGGTTTCAATCCAGTTAAACTTACTAAGACTTGCTTCATGGCCCAGCATATGTGTGACCTGCACTTGAGAAAAATGTGTATTCTACAGTTATATGAAGTGTTCTGTAAATATCATTTAGGTCTCGTTATTTTACAATGTTTTCCACTGTTGATCCTTCTGTCTAATTATTCTATCTATTTTTGAAAGCGAGGTCGTGAAGACTCTAAACATTATTGTTTAGTATAAATTTGCCTCAATTAAGAAATCATGGTGATCTCTCAAACATATCTTACAGATTTTCATTACACAGATGAGAGGAATGTGGCAAAAAAAAAAAATTAACAAATTGCCCCAAATTAAACATCTAACATGTGGCAGAGCTAATGCAAAATCTTTGGACTCCATTTTTGTTGCCTTTCAAAATATCCAGCAAGAGTATCTATTATCAGAGCTAAAATATTTAGTCCATCCATTATCAGTCCAAATGAAAGAGCAGTTACAAAAAAAAATGTAATGTATATTTGATGTGATTTGTTGAGATTTATATATTTTGAGTTCTTTTCCCTATCCATTTGATTCTTCCAGTACATAAGTGTTGTGGGTGGAAAATGTATTAAAATTCCTTTTGTTGAAATAAACATTTTGTTTTCATTACTTTCTTTCTACTGCAAATGATAACATTAATATTCAATTTTTATCAGGCAAACTGCACTTACTCGTGCTAAATTGCAAGTGTCTGCTTCTGACGAAAATCTTGGTAAAGTCATTGACTTATGCAGCATCTGGAGTCCAGTTTCTTTTGTTTAGTCCACTCACACCACCGGCAGTGTTTTGAAAGGCAGTCTCATAGATTTTCGTCTGTGTTATTTACAGAGCTAAGGTTCAGATGAGCTCCTGAATTTACTTCCTTTACAAACTTGTTTGTCAAGGCAACTTTATTTCCACTTCTATTCTAACCTATTCCTAAAGTACCTGACTCTTTTAGCAACTGGATTTAGTAGAGAAAGATGAATGTGGGCTATTGTTTATTTCTTTATTTAAATTATTATTTATTTATTTTTTTGAGACAGAGTCTTGTTGTGTCAACAGGCTGGAGTGCAGTGGCGCAATATCGGCTCACTGCAACCTCTGCCTCCTGGGTTCAAGGGATTCTTGCACCTCAGCCTCCCGAGTAGCTGGGACCACAGGTGGGTGCCACCATGCCTGGCTAATTTTTTTGTATTTTTATTAGAGACAGGGTTTCATTATGTTGGCCAGGATGGTCTCGATCTCTTGACCTCGTGATCAGCCCACCTCAACCTCCCAAAGTGCTGGGATTACAGACGTGAGCCACCGCGCCCAGCCAGGCTATTGTTTATTTAAAAAAAAAAAAAACTCTCAAATTTAGCCATCAGATTTCTAAATGTTAAATGCAACATCTAGACTTTGAAAGAAAAATACTTGCTTAAAAATAATAACACCTATATTTGCAGTCTGATCGTGTTGATAATAAACATAGTCAATGTTAGAGACAGTTAGCTGGTGGAGGCAAACACCCCGGAGATGATCACTTACCACATCTGTGTGAATTGCCTCTTTTCATTTATTTCTATACAATGACAACCTTTTATTTCTTATGGAATAAAATCAGTGTATTTTATTGGGGAGCTACTTTTTGAAAAATAATATATTTCAGATAAAAATATTGTCATATTTTGGATTTTGTCTGTGTGACCAAGCTGTCAAGATCCATGTACAAATTGTCAATTCTGTAATGCAAATTAGTATAAGAACAGAGCCTAGGGTGCAAGAGAAATGCCTGAGAGGAATAAAGAGAAATATTGTATCTATTCCATTAATTTTCTTTATTTTTTAAGTGGTATTTTAGGATTACTGGTCAACTTGAAAATGTTTTTGCTTTTTTTAATGTCAAAAATTAAAAGACTGTATTCAAATACAGTCAAATAAATAAAAGATAGAGAAACACCAAGGAGATGAATGGTTTTTCCTTATCTTTTATTTATTTGACTGCATTTGAATACATTCAGATTTGAATACATTCCCTATTACAAACTAACGTCCTTGGTTCTATACTATAGAGTAGTCAACACATTTTTAAAGGCATGTTTAAAAAGTACAAACTGCTGAATGTAATAAAGAAAGAAGAGTCCATCAGAGACAGTCCTACTTGTTTTTTTTCTCCTTCTAGATTAGTCCTGTCATGTGTAGGGTTTAGTTTTCATTGACATTTACTTATTCTGAGGGGGAGCCTGCACAATAGTAATGCAAGTTTTTAAAATGTGCTTAGGAAAACAGTATCTTGCGATACATAGAAAACTTTGTTTTTATGACAAAGTTATAATGAACAAGTTTAAAATAATATTTTTAACAAAATGAATTCAGTATTTAAGCATGAAATATTTAGAAGGCCAAGGTTTACCACTTTTTAAAGGATATAATGCAATTATAATAATATGTTCTTACAGAATCACTCATTACAGGCTGAAATAGTCTCTTTTTTTTGTTATTCTCCGGGATAAAATAAACACAAAATTTAGGTACACCACTGGGCATGGTAGCTCATGCCTGTAAACTCAGCAGTTTGGGAGGCTGAGGCAGGAGAAAAATTTCAGGCCAGAGATTCAAGACTAGACTGGGCAAAATATCAACACCTTATCTAGTAAAAAAAATAGTTAGTATATCACCACCACTTCAAATTTAACTCCCATGCTGCTCCCAGAGTAATCATACTGAAACACAAATATGATGAAGCTTTCACATGCTTGGATCTCATTTATATCCCTCATCAACCTCAGAATAAATTTAAATTATTCAGCATGACCTACTTAATTCTTCAAATCAAGGCTTGCTTAATTATCAATACCTCCTCCTATTCCCAACACTTACTACATACAGTAAGTGACTTGTGATAGAGAAACATTGTGTATACATGCGTGCTTTCTGGTCTGTATATTTTCAGCTTCTTTTACAACGAAGGGAGTTGCACTTGTTCTTCAGTAATTAGCACAGATATTTTTAGGTAAATAAATAAATAATAAGTTACTTTCCTAAACCATTGCTCAAATTTTCCTTTTCCACCCTCTCTCCCCTGTGCCATGGTTGCTTTGGGTCCTCTTCATTAATTATGTGGATTGATACCTCTTTATCTCCTTTTCTTTTCCCAAACTTTTGTATTTTCATCTCTGCCACCAAAAGCTTGACTTCTTCAGTCTCAGTCAGATTAATCTTTTCTGAAAAGTATACAGTAGGTTGTCCTTTATTAGAGAACGAGAAAACTTCCACAATATGGTGTCAAATTGTCTCACCAATCTCAGCTTATATGTTCCTGCGCTACCACAGTAAATGTGGCTTCATGAATTCAAGTCCAAAGAAATCCAAACAACTCACTGTTTTCCTGAGCACTTTCACACTTCTGTCATTTGTTCATGTTAAAATGTTAACACTGTTAAAATGCCATTTACTCTTCAAGGTTCATCTCAAATATTAGCAGCTTCCCAAACAGGAAAGCCTTTCATTCCTCAGAGGAGTAGGGATAATATCTATCTGGTTTATTTTAATTATGTTTCACTGTAGATATGTTGTTTCTTTATTTATTTTTCTACCTATGAGCCTATTTAAAGCATTTGAATTTATTACTGTAGACTCTCTTTCTGGAAGAGTCACTCATGCATAGTAATTTTCATTTCATGTTGGAGAGAAATAGAGAATGAGAGAAACAGAGGCAGAGGTAGAGACAAAAGCAGAGACAGAGTAATAGAGAAAAAGAGATTGAGGCTATAAAAAATGAAATAAATACCCCAGGAAATTGAATAGAACAAAACTCATTGAGTTTTATTATATAATTTTAGAAAAATGTATTCGTAGACTTACTGATATGGTTTAAATTTGTGACCCTAATGAAATCCCATAGGAGGTAACTGGATCATGGGGGCAGATTTCCCCCTTGCTGTTCTCAGGATAGTGAATGAGTTCTCATGAGATCTGATTGCTTCAAAGTGTGTGGCACTTCCCCCTTCTCTCTCTCTTCTCTGTCATGGTAAGATGTGACTGCCACACCTTCACCTTCTGCCATGATTGTAAGTTTCCTGAGGCCTCCCAGCCATGCTTTCTGTACAGCCTACAGGACTGCCAGTGAATTAAACCTCTTTTTTTCATACATTACCCAGTCTCAAATAATTCTTTATAGCAGTATGAGAATGAACTAATATATTTATTTAATTTAAATTTTACAATGGCCTTACAATTTTTCTCTTAATATAAAATTAAGACATGAGGGTTTACAAAATGTTTCAAAAAAATTTTTATGAGATTTTTACTTATGGTGTAGCTCTGACTGTTGTAACTATAAATACTTCTGACACTAAATGTGTGGGTTTTGTCCTCACATCAACAAATTTTCTAGCTCCGATTTCTCACATCAACCAATTCAACTCTGACACTCACTACTCAGAATTAATGCAGCCTCCACAGGATTAAGAGCTTAAGTTTAGCTTCACAAGATTGCCTTCACTTTAGATTCCAATCTGTATCACCCATATTGCCGCCAATGGGCTTTAGAGCTAGGGATCCTACGGGTCCTTTTTCAGTTTCAATAATTTGCTAGAATAGTTCATAGAACTCATGAAAACAATGTACTTACATTTATCAGTTGATTATAAAGTATACAACTCAGCAGCAGCCAGATGGCAAGGATGCAAAGGGGAGAGTGTAGCTGGGTGGGGCAGAGCATGAACTTTCCAGGCCCATTTCAGATGTGTTACCCTCCCAGTACCCAACATATTCAACAACTCAGGAGCTCTTTACTCTCATTGTTTAGGGATTTTTATGGAGCCTTCCTTATAAAGGCATGAGTAATTATATAGTCAGCCATTGATGACTGAATACAACTTCCACCCCTGCTTCCCTCTCTGGAGGTCTAGGGTGGGGCTAAAATTCCCACTCCTCTAATCAAGGGCTTGGTGCCTCTGGCAACCAGACCCCATCCTGAAGCACCTAGTGGCCCACCAGTCTCACTTCACTAGCATAAACTCAGGTAATTGAAAGAGGCATGTTATGAAAAATAAAAGATGCTTCTCTTGCCCTCATCACAAAGGAAATTATTTCAGGAGCCAGGGACTAGGATTAAATATATATTTCTTATTGCAATGCATTTAGATCGTTATGAAAAAAAAATAGTATTTGCCTTTTTCAACTCATTTTTTTGTCATCCAAATTAATGTCTATTCTCAATTGTGAACAATGAGAGCAACAGAAGCAGCTCTTCTTCAGCTCTTGCAGTAGGTCAGCCACTATGTGGGTAAAGTCATGGGTCTACTTCCATAAATTACAACCTTAGCGGCTCCACTGCATAGTCACGCAGGTGCCTTGCACCAAGAAAAAGCCATGCGGCAAACTAGAGCAACGGGAGAGGGCAGTACCTGTGTCTGCTTCGATTGTGCTTACTCCTGTTGACAGACTACAGGACACAGTGAAAAGAAGTCCTGCTTTTCATTGCGTTGCAAGATCTTTTCCTTTTTGCTTTTTCTCCTTGTTAAATGAGTCATTTCTGTATGTGTTTTATACTCTAGAAGCCCCTACAGTCAGAAAACAGAACAAAATACTTTGTTATGCAAAAGTGTTGATGAATTCTTATGTTCATGAAATTTTACCTGCTTTTCACAAACTGGAGACATAAAGAAGGTTGGTTTCCTTTAAAGTTCTACAGATAATCACCCAGTTTGAACCCAAGTGAACACATGAATGGATAATTTGAATTAGCAATTTTTTGTCTTTTTAAAATAAATTCTTCTCAAAGTTATCTTCCCCTGCACACATATATCTCTTGCTTTTTTTTACTAGTACCTCCATATATAAAAAATATGCTAAGTGGGAAAGTTTTATATCTTCTTCCCAAATCAATGTTTTTTTCCAAATAAAATCATTTCCAGAAACTCCCAATCTCCGTGCTGTATTAGTCCATTTTCTGTTGCTTTTAACAGAATATCTGAAACTGTATAATTTATAAATACGTTTGTTTCTTACAGTTATAAAATCTAAGAAGTCCAAGGTCAAGAAGCTGCATTTGGTGAGGGCCTTGTTGCTACTGAGGACTCTCTGTGGTGTCCTGAGGCAGCACAAGGTGTCACATGGCAAGGGGGCTGAGCATGGTGGCTCATATGTCTCTCTCACTTCTTATAAAGCCATTAACCCCACCTCTGTGATAATCCATTAATTTATTAACTCACTAATCCCTAAACGGATTAATCCATTCTTAAGAAATTTGCCCCGTCACCTCTTCAGTTCCTTCTCTTACTACAGCCATTCTAGGGATAACATTTCAACACATTTTAGAGGAGACAAATATTTATACCATAGCCTTCTGCCCTTGGCCTCCCAGAACTGAAGTCCTTCTAACATACAAATACATTCATTTTTATCCCCATATCCCCAAAGTCTTAACATAGTTCGCCATCATCTCAAAAGTTCGATGTCCATAGTCTTATCTGTGAGACTGCAAAATCAATGCAAGCTATCTACTTTCAAGGCTGAAGAATAGTCTCTTTTGACTCAATGTTTTACCTCTTGGACACACCAAGGCAAGCGATTGGCCTTTGAGTCTTCAGGAAGTCCTGCCTTATGCCTTCGCTAGATAAAGCCAAGCAGGTGCCTCAATGGTTTGGAGTCCAGTGTTTAAAGCTTTCCCATGTAGGCACTACATGATGCTAGTGATTTCCCAGTTCTGGGGTCCTGGTGGTGGCCCCTCTCCCACTGCCCCATTAGTCATTACTCAGGCGAGGACTCTGTAGCAGATCCAACCCCACATTTCCATTCAGCAACACTCTAATGAAGCCTCCCTGAAGTGACTCCACTCTTGCAATAAGTCTCTGTCTGGACCCCTATACTTTCAGCAATATCCTTTGAAATATGGGCAGAGGCTGTCATGCTTCCCTAGCTCTTGCATTTAAGGACCTGCAGAATTCATACCACATGGATGCCTCCAAGTTTTATGGCTTACATCTTTGGGAGCAGCAAGTTTGAGGCACACCTCAGGGCACTTGAGCTTCAGCTGGGATTGCCAAGGAGTGCTGTGCTGAAACGTGGGGAGCAGAGACCCAAGGGGACCCTGGGCAGAAAGCCTGTGGAGGGCAAAACTATCCTGCCTTCCTAGGCCTCTGGGCCCACGATGGGAGGGCCTGCCTAAATGATCTCAGAAATATGTCCAGGTCTTTCTTCCATTCTTTTGGTCACACATCCTCTAGGTACAAATCTTAGCAAAAGATTGCTGGGCCACAAATACTAGGTTTTCTCTCCCTAACGTGTTTTTGTCACTCTGTATAGGGCCAAGCTGAGAGATTGCCAAATCTTTTCACTTTACTTTTCTTTTGATTATAAATTTTATGTTTTCCATTTTCCCTTTAAAAGCTTAATGCAGTCCAGGCACAGTGGCTCATGCCTTTAATCCTAGCATTTTGGGAGGAAAAGACAGGACAGTATCTTGAGTCTGGGAGTTTAAGACCAACTCGAGCAACATAGGGAGACATTATCTGGACAAAAAATTCAAAAATTCACCTGGCATGGTGGCACATGTCTGTGGTACTAGTTACTTGGGAGGCTGAAGGTGGGAGGATAGCTTGAGCCCAGAAGGTCAAGGTGCCAGTGAGCCATTATACTCTAGCCTGAAAGACAGAGAGACCTTGTATATATTTAAAAAAATGCAAGTAATTAAAAGCAGCTATGCAGTAGCCTGAATGCTTTGCAACTTAGATACTTAATCCACAAGATAATGTAATCACTTTCACGTTCAGTCCTCCATGAAGTGCTGGGGCATGGATGCAGTTCAGCCAAGTCCTGTGTATAATAAAGGTGCCCTTAATCCCTGTTCCTCAGTTCCATCTTAAATCTGGTTGAAATGGCCTTTACTCTCTATGATTTTATCAGTTCTCCGGTTGTGACCACTCTAAGAATTTCCAAACTTTCCAGTTTCCCTAGCCTTCTTTTTTTTTTTTTCTTTTGAGACAGAGTCTCTCTCTGTCGCCATGTGCCAGGCTAGAGTGCAGTGGCACAATCTTGGCTCACTGCAACCTCTGCCTCCTGGGTTCAAGCAATGCTCCTGCCTCAGCCTCCAGAGTAGCTGGAACTACAGGCACACGCCATCATGCCCAGCTAATTTTTGTATTTTTAGTAGAGATGGGGTTTCACCATGTTGGCCAGGATGGTCTAGATCTCTTAACCTCGTGATCTGCCTGCCTCAGCCTCCCAAAGTGCTAGGACTTTCCCTAGTCTTCTAAGCCCTCAGCAGAGTCTAGGATTTTTCTAGCCCGCTCCTCTAAATTCCTCCAGCCTCTGCCCATTACCCAGTTCCAAAGCTGCTTGAACATTTTCAGATATTCATTCTCAGCAGCGTTCCACTTCTCAGTGCCAATTTTCTGTCTTGGTCCATTTCCTGTTGCTTATAACAGAATACCTGAAAATGGATAATTTATCTAAAATAGAAATTCATTTTTTTACAGTTATAGAGGGTGAGATGTCCAGGGTGGAGTGGCCACCTCTGGTGAGGGCCTTTTTACTGGTGTGACTCCCTGCAGAGTCCAAAGGTGGCATGGGGCATCCCACGGTGAGGGGACCAAATATGCTAGCTCAGGTCTCTTCCTCTTCTTGTGACGCCACCACTTCCACTTTCACAGTAACCCATTAATCTATTAGTACAGAAATAGATTAACCCTTTTATTTTCACACCTGCTTCACAGGGGCAAATGTTTGAACCATAGCATAAGCCACGCAAACGGATGTTAAGTAGCTCATGAATTTTATTTTACTTTTTTGAGACACAGTCTCACTCTGTTGCCCAGGCTGATGTGTAGTGGCATGATCTTGACTCACTGCAACCTCTGCTTCTTGGGTTCAAGAGAAATTTTCAAGGGAGCATTGCTTTGAGGAGAGTGATGCAGCTGAAGCAGTTAAAGGCCTGTTCACCACTCGAGGTTGCTATGTCTGCAGTTCCCTCATCTGAAAACACAGGCTGATTTGGTGACCTCTAACCTTCACATGACCTGATCCTGTTGTCTTAATGATAGAGGGAAGGTCAGTATTCTAGACATGTGCACCTTCAGTTTAAGAGTGAGCAGCACCTGAGGTCAGCATTAGCACATTCAGAATCCAAAGGGGCGCACCATCCACCAACCAGCAATATCTCTGAAGCAATTGTTTTCTGTTCATGAGATCCTGCCCTAGGGCAGTAGTGGACACCAACTGGGTCAGAAAATCCTGGCTTGTACTCTCAGTATGTCTTCAAGGCTCCTTATATCTCAAAATCTAGTGAACCTCTCAAACTCAGACACTCTCCTTCCCTGAAAGGAGAACACACAGTAATTTAATATTTGTGCTGCAAAAGCTGGGTCTGATTTACAAGAAATGATTCACAGGAAAACAGCAAGGAGATAGTTCCAGTGCAAATATGAAACATGGTAATACCTCAACTTCTTTTTTTTTTTAGACAAATTCTCACTTTGTTGCCCAGGCTGGAATGCAGTGGTGGGATTTCTGCTCACTGAAAGCTCCAACTCCTGGGTTCAAGCCATTCTCCTGCCTCAGCCCCCCAAGTAGCTAGGGCTACAGGTATGCCCAGCTAATTTTTGTATTTTTGGTAGAGACCAGGTTTCACTATGTTTGCCAGGCTGGTCTCGAACTCCTGACCTCAAGTGATATGCCCCCTTTGGCCTCCCAGAGTGGTGGGATTACAGGCATGAGCCACTGTGCCAGACTAGGATACCTCAATTTTTAAAGAAAAATTTAGCCATCCTTAGTATGAAATTTGAAACCTCGAAAATAGTCTCAGACTTGCTTTTTAAGGAAGATTGGACAAACATAATTAGCATGGAAACCTGAAGTTTATTTAAATGTCTAGGAATAGAATGGCTATACAGAAACACTTTAAATAACAGAACAAATGGAATCTCACCAATAAATCAATCCTCCTAGTGCCAATATTTAATATTTTCTGCATTTTTTATAGGAAAAGAATCATCCTTGACATTAAAGGGATACATTAATCTGGAAAAATTATTACTTTTTGCAGTAAATAAAAGCTAAGTGTTTCCAATTAAGAAAATATCTGTGTATATATCTGCAAATATCTGTATATATATACGTATATATATATATATATATATATACGTATATATATATACACACCATGGAATACTATTCAGTCGTAAAAAGGAACAAAATAATGGTATTTGCAGCAACCTTGACTGTTACCTAAGTGAAGTAACTCAGGAATGGAAAACCAAGCATCATATGTTCTCACTCATAAGTGGGAGCTAAGCTATGAGAATGCCAAGGCATAAGAATGACATATGGACTTTGGGGAGTTGGGAGAAAGGGTGGGAGGGGGTTGAGGGATAAAAGACTAAACATTGGGTACAGTGTATGCTGCTCAGATCATGAGTCCACCAAAATCTCAGAAATCACCATTAAAGAACTTATGTATGTAACCAAACACTACCTGTTCCCTAAAATCCTATTGAAATTTAAAAAAATGGAAAAAATTGAAAAGAAAAAAGAAAAGTTTTATGTTTAAAATTCTACTTTTGCCATTTGTGTTTCATTTTGTCAACTAAGGGAATTATGACATCACCTCATCTTCTGCAGCACGTCAAGTCCATATGTTATTAAATACTGATGACATGAACTTGAAGAAAGCAAAAAGAAGAGCTCATTAAGTATCAGGGACATTGAATGTTATCAACAATGGCAAAAAAGTATTTAAAAATCATGCTAACAGTTGGTGTCAATCAATCACCTTTCATACATACACAGTGCGTCAGCTGCCTCACACCCACTTCCGTCTCCCCACAGGATGTTGCTGCAAATATCTGTCTCTCTCTCTGTCTGCAGTAGCTTTCTGCCCCTGCCTCTATCTCCTCTTGTTTTTAGATCATTACATCAGACCCTTTCTGTGTCACCAACTACCATAAGTATAATCTTTTATAATTTTCTGTCATTTAAGAGGTCATGTTGCATGAGGCCTCCTATACTTGTCATCCTGCTGATGGTTTAAATATCAAATTGCAGCCAGAAGGTACCAGAATGAGAATGGAAGGAAGTACACACAGCACATGCATTCCGAAAGGGCTCAGCTGGTGAAGCCTCTCTAATTGCAATCCAGCTTAGTGTGCCATTCAAGAAAGAATAACATGATGTCCCTGAAAAGGAAGGGAGATTTAATGCCCTGTAATTCTCCCTTCATTCTGAGAATGTTAACTTCCTTAGATTCATTCCAATCCAAAAGGAGGCTTTAGGAGGACAAAGCAGCCCTCCCAATAAAGGTTCCTAAATTTAGACCTCTACATTTAAGCGCTTCAATCTTGCTTTCCCAGACATTTAAGTTTTCATCAAAAAAGAAGGTGATTTTACAGCAACTTCCTGCTGTGCATCACCAGCCAAGGTAATCACCTAAACGGATTTATTTTTTCTACTTCTCTTTATTTGTAAATTCTTATGCAAAATTATTGCTTACTATAGGAAGTGGCTGCCATTAACTTTAACTGGACACATTCACTGACCTCTAAGTGACATTTGTTTGAATTTCTGTATAAGAAATCAATCACTAAAATAAATAATTTAGAAAATGATAGCAAGGTGAGAATGGTTCTTCACAGGTAAGGTTCCTGGAATGCAAATGAGACACCTTCTAGATGATTCAACCTCATCATTATAACAAATTAGTCTCCTTGATAAATAGGCAGTGGGTCATTCATTCCTTTGAGGAATATGACTCTGCTCTCAGTTATTACAAAGTGACCAGAGGAACCCCCTGGAATCAACTGTGATCTTTATAATTTCAGGGAATGTTCATCATCATTAAAATCCCTCTAACTTCCTTTGTTTCATCTTGCCACCAGGTCTAGTGGGCCAGAACTGAAAAGCAGTGGCTCTGCTTACATTCATGTAGCTATTAATTTACTTAATTGTATGTAGGAAGACTATGTTTGCTCTCATCTATGATTATCCAAGATTTACTGAAATTGACCTTTGAGATGACCAAGGTATTGACTCATTCAGTTGTAGGGTGAGTTTGACTCACAAAAGTATATGGGTCCATCAGTGTAATGAAACTATGATGCACAAGAACCAATTCTTCTATTATAAGAAGTCTAGCATGTAATTCGGATAAAAATGAAGTGAAGTTTCAGAGGTAATAATTCTGAAAAGCCACTAGGACTCTGTTTGACACTCTAAGTCATATGCAGTATATGTACATATAATTTGACATATATAAGTAAGTGCACACTTAAGAGAAGCAAAAAGGCAAAACTATGGAAGGCTATAGAAAAATCAGTTGTTGCCAGGGAGTTGCAGGGAGGCAGGGATCAATGGGGAGAACATAGAGGGTTTAAAATCAGTGAAACTACTCTGTATGAAGTTATAATGGTGGATGCACGACATTATGTATTGTCCAAACACGTGAAATGTACATCAAGAGGTAAAATATGGACCTTAGGTGATGATGTGTCAATGTAGGTTTATCAATTGTAACCAAATGTCCCATTGTAACAAGGGACGTTGATAGTGGGGAGGGCTATGCATGTGTGATACAAGGGGTATATGGGATATCTCTAGATGCACCTTCCTCTTAATTTTTCTGTGAACATGAAACTTCTTTAAACAAATAAATTACTTAAAAAACTGGAAAAAAAATCCCAAACCTAAGCAAAACAAAAATAAGCATGTGCCAATGTTCCTAGCAGGAAAGATCAAAGATCATAGCTTTCTTGTTTTTCTTTTCTGCAACATGAATGCAAGCCTCCTTAATTGTAGCAATTATTTGATAAGCCAAAGAATAGGAGAATGTATTTACTCATATTTAATTTACATAAATTTATTTTAGAATTTAGAAACTGAGATATTAAGGCACCTTGGAGGCTGAGAAACCATACTGAAAACCTGGATGAAGGCAAGTGACAAGCCCTTTAACATAAATCAGACATGATAAAGGTGCCCTGTTTTATTTCAGTCTAGTTCAAGACTCCATGACCTAGGTTGATAGAACTGATACTGAAAACAAGATCAAACAGTGCTTTCTCCAGCCCCATGTTAGCCTTCATTGCTGTGCCGTAATTCGGAGCAACAGCCACATTTCTCAGAATCTGCTGCATCTAAATTCTATAAATTCTGCTATGTACACATAGAATCTTAAAAGGTAGAGAGCTGCTCAGGTTGGTTCCAGGCACAAGGAGACTAAATCCCTGGCAGAGACTTTTCGCTTTTTGTATCAGCTATGGTAGAATTTTCACTCATGTCCGCTAGCATCATATATACCCAGAGGCAGTGATGGGCGGTGCTTTCACCAGCACAGTTGCACATTGCGTTTGATCATTTCTGCCAACTACACTGTTCCTGGTTAGGTAGCCTTCAAGCTTGGTTCCCTGACCCTCCTGAAATTGTTTAAGCTGTAAAATGATAGAAAATAAATATTTTTCTTTTAATCAAGCAATGAGGCATTTTCTTGTTTATAACTGAAGTCTTATTTCGACATAATTGCCCCATTAAACTGACAGTTTGTGAGTGCACATAATCTTTGCCCATAATGAACAAGGGATAATTTCAAAGTTATCTGAGAAACTGTTTCAAATGGTCTTTCTGTATCCCCTTTCCAAACTTCCCCTCAACATTTTATTACATCACCTGGTACATAAGAACCTTCACTGATATGCCAGTCCTATGTAGCTTGAAAAGCTAAATAATTTATTTTGATATGCCAACATAATTAAGAACCATGAACCTAAGTCAGTAATCCAAATCTGGTTCATATTAAACATTTATTAGAGCTTAGGAAACATGAGGAGCCCCAAGTACACCCTTAATCTATTTAAACAAATGTACAAGGGAAACAGTTATAAATTGGTAGATCATTAAATTCCTTGGGTGATTATAACACTGCCCTCTGGGGATGTTTTCAAGACCTGGTGTTTGGAAGCCTCCGATATAGCTCACTTACTTATCTAAGGCCCTAATATAAGTTCACATAAACAACTTAAATTTCTTTCATTATCTGAAAGTGTCAGTGGATTACTGAGCAAGGGAAAGCTATTGAAATTACAAATCTGGATCTCAGAAATATATTTTATAAGAACTCTCATGATTGTGAAGAAGGTAGGTAAGTAAAGCCAAATGCAAACTCAGTTGGGTGTACTACTCATTGTTGCAATGAGTCTATACAAAAAATGCTCATCAATGGAAGGATATTCTTCTAACCTAAAGAGAGTTCTGTCTATGAAATTGTGAGGATAGTTTAAGTTATATTACAGTAACAGCCATATTTAATTCCCCTGTCATGCTGTATGCTCACTGTGGGTTTGCAGGGGTTTCTGATTCACAATATCTTCAGTCATGGATGCAGTCTGGAAAACCAACAATCCAGAAGACCTCTAGGGGTTCTGGGTGGGAGTAGATATGGCAAGTTGCATTCTGGCTGGGGAACTTTGTGTAACTTACAGTCTATTCCATTTACTAAAGCAAATAACATGGTAATGGTCAGCTTGAGAGGCAGGAGCCCTACAGGAGGAGAAATGATATATGAGACCTTGAGCTTTGGGTAACCTGTACACTCAAAACCAAAGTCTTAATCCACCCTCATTGTAACTTCTATCTCCCTTCCTCCAAATCTGAGCAGTATGTTCTGAGGAGCATTGGCTTTGGAGAAAGCTCTATCTGGCAACAATTAGATCTCTACCACACGATTAAGGAAATCATTAAATCTCTAAGTTGTAGTGTCTTTTTATAGCTAATTGGTGGATTGTGTCTACATACCACCATTGTTAATTGAGATCGATGGAGATTATAATTTTATTATTATCCTTGATTAGCATCCAATTTTCTATCTTGAATCCAAGCACAGTTGACCTGATATTTGATCAAATATGATGGTAGAAAAAGAATGAATAAAACTTCAATTAAATAAAAAAGGCCAGGCACCATGGCTCATGCCTGTAATCCCAGCACATTGGAAGGCTGAGGTGAGTAGATCACCTGAGGTCAGGAGCTCCAGACCAGCCTGGCCAACAGAGTGAAACCTGTCTCTACTAAAAATACAAAATTAGCCCAGCATGGTGGGTGCACCTGTAATCCCAGCTGCTACAGAGGCTGAGGCAGGAGAATCTCTTGAACTTGGGAGATGGAAGTTGCAGTGAGCTGAGATCACGCCATTGCCCTCCAGCCTGGGGGACAAGAGCAAAACTCTGGCCTCTATCTATCTATCTATCTATCTATCTATTGGCAATGGACTGAAGGACAGTGTTCATCTATGTTCATCCACTCTTCTAAAACCATGTTTTTACCACATTAGCTGAACATTGGAATTGCCTGGGGAGTTTTAAAAAATCCAGATATCGTAATTATATCACAAATAAATCAGAATATTTTTGGAATGTGGCTAGTTGTCATAATTAAAACACAATTCCTCAAGTAATTCCAGTGGGCAACCAGAGTTAAGAATCACTGTTCTATAATCAATGGTTCTGAAACTTGTGTACCTATGAGAATCATAAGTGGAGTGTTGTAAAACTGCTCATACTCAGTAGTCCTGGTCCCAGGCTCTATGTAGTAAAGTTATCTGGAGACAGGTCTCAGGTAGATACAGGATTGCAAGTGTTGACTGTAATCAGCCCGTCATGCTATCAAATACTAGATATTATTGTAAATGTATATAGAATGAATAAGATCTAGTATTTGAGAGCACAACATGGTAATTGCAGCCAACAGTAATTTAATGTTAAGTAACTAAAAGTGTGTAATTATGATGCTCATAACACAAAGAAATGATAAATGCCAGAGGTGATTATTACACATCATATGCCTGTATCAAAGTATCCCATGGACCCCATAAATATATATACCTTTGCACCCAGAAAAGTTATAAAGAAATAAAAAATAGTATTTTTCAAAAGAGAATGGTCCATAGATGGAAAGAACTCTCTCATCAGGCAGTAACTAAGAAGAGTGACCACTTTCAGGGGAGCTGCCAACATATGTTTCAAGTGTGCACAAGTACTAGCCCTGCTGTCCCTGGGAATGTGTCTGTCTCATCTGACAGTGTACTCTCCTTAGAAAGCTAGTTATTCCCAATACCTGGTGTATTAGGGTTCTCTAGACGGGCAGAACTAATAGGATATATGCATATATGAAGAGAAGTTTATTAAGGAGAATTGACTCACATGATCACAAGTAAAGTCCCATGATAGGCCAACTGAAAGTTGAGGAGCAAGGAAGCCAGTTGGAGTCCCTAAACCTCAAAAGTAGAGAAGTAGACAGTGCAGCCTTCAGTCTGTGGCTGAAGGCCCTCTAGCCCCTGGGAAACCACTACTGTAAGTCCAAGTGTCCAAAAGCCAAAGAACTTGGAGTCTGATGTTCAAAGACAGGAAGCATCCAGCACGGAAGGAAGATGAAGCCTGGAAGACTCAGCAAGGCTGCTCATTTCACCTCCTCCTGCCTGCTTTTTCTGGCCACGCTGGAAGTTAAAGAGATGGTGCCCACCCAGATTAAGGGTAAGTCTGCCTCTCCCAGTCCACTGCCTAAAATGTTAATCTCCTTTGGCAACAACCTTACAGAAACTCTTAGAAACAATACTTTGCATCCTCCAATCCAATTAAGTTGACACTCAGTATTAACCATCACAAGTCCACCCCTTGTCAACTTGAATCCACACACATCTCCTGAATTAATATATAAATTTCAAATAAGGAAAATAATAAAGTCATAATTATGCTTAACATAAAACAGGTATTTTTGTATAACCAGAAGTGTACTAATCCTTACTAAACTAGAAATATACCAATCCAATGCTGTTATATAAAGATAACAACACTTAAATGGTGACACAGAGTCAATAACTCTTACATCACATAATACAGGAAAAAGAAAGGAAGATATTTTCTTAGTAGCAGTGTATACATGTATTGTGTATACATGCACAAACATATTTTTATCAAAGTAAGGAGGGAAGACTCATGACAATTACAGTCCTTGTTTCTGCAACTAGTCATGTGGTTGTAGCTGTTACTGATGACTAATTCTTCTACCACTCATTCTGTATTCCCTTTGTCTTCAGCAGACACCTCAGCTGGGCATGGTTTTCTACCTGGTGGGGTGACCCAAACTTTCATTCCTGAAGGGTCTGGGCCATTTGTAGTCCTGCCGAGATTGGGTTGTTGTAGTTTTCCACTGGCCTTAGTCACAGGGCATGGTAATACTAAGAGATGCCAAAGAAATCTCCTGCATTCGACGCACCTCTTTCTTACCTCCAATGTGGAATGGTAGACTGATTTCATCTTGATAGTCCGTGTCAATCACCCCAGCCAAAACTGTAACTCTTTTTTTAGCCTGTTGATTTAGAGGAGCCCAAACTGGCCAGACCATCTTTATTTCCAGTTTAATGGAATCATTGTTAGTGGCAGTATTCCCCACTCTGAAACTAAGACCTCTAGGCCAGCAAAACATAATGTCATAGGTATAGGACAAATTGCTATCTTTTCCATGGTGGAAGGGGCCAATATAATCAACCTACCAGGAAGTAGCTGGCTGGTTATTCCAAGGAATAATGCTGTATTGAGGGCTCAGCATTGATCTCTGTTGCTGGCAAATCGAGCACTCAGGAGTGGCCATAGCCAGGTCAGACTTGATGAATGAAAGTCCATGTTACTGAGCCCATGTGGTAAACTTCATGCCTGCTACCATGGCTACTTGTTCATGGGCCCATTGGGCAATGACAGGGGTGGCTGGAAAAAAGAGGCTGAATGGTGTCCAGAGAATGAGTCATTCTATCCACTTGATTACAAAAATCCTCCTCCACTGAGGTCACCCTTTAGTTAGCAGTTACATGAGATACAAATATTGTATGAGTCTGTTCTCACACTGCTAATAAAGATATACCCAAGACTGGCATCATAATCATGGCTGAAGGGAAATGAGAAGCAGAGTCACATCTTATATGGCTACAAGCAACAGATTGTGTGCAGGGAAGCTCCCCTTCATAAAACTATCACAATTCATGAGACTTATTCACGATCATGAGAACAGCAGGGGAAAGGCTAGCCCCCATGATTCAATTACCTCCCACTGGGTCTCCCTCACAATACCTGAGAATTATTGGAGCTACAATTCAAGATGAGATTTAGGTGGGAGCAGAGCCAAACCATGTCATTCCTCACCTGGGCCCTCCCAAGTCTCACGTCCTCACATTTCAAAACTAATCATGCCTTCCCAACAGTCCCCCAATGCTTTAACTCATTTCAGCATTAACGCAAAAGTCCATAGTCCAGCATGTCATATGAGATGAGGCAAGTGCCTTCCACCTATGAGCCTGTAAAATCACAAGGAAGTTGGTTACTTCCTAGATACAATGAGGGCACAGGCATTGGGTAAATGCACCCATTCCAAATAGGGGATATTGGACAAAACAAAGGGGCTAAGGACCCATGCAAGTACGAAATCTAGTGGGGAAATTCAATCTCAAAGTTCCAAAATGATCTCCTCTGACTCTATGTCTCACCTCCAGCTTATGTGGATGCCAGAGATGGTTTTCTATGGTCTTGAGAAGCTCAGCCCCTGTGGCTTTGCAAGGAACAGTCCAATTCCCAGCTGCTTTCATGGGCTGGTATTATCTGTGGCTTTTCCGGGTGGATTGTGCAAGCTGTTGGCGGATGTATCATTCTGGGTTCTGGAGGATGGTGGGCCTCTTCTCACCACTCCAGTAGGCAGCATTCTAGTGGGGACTCTGTGTGGGGGCTTGCACTCCATGTTTTCCTTCTGCACTGCCCTAGCAGAGGTTTTCCATGAGGGTTCCACCTGACAGCACACTTCTGCCCAGATATCCAGATTTTTCCGTATGTCCTTTCAAATCTAGCTAGAGGTTTTCAAACCCTAATTCTTGACTTCTTTGCACCCATAGGGCCAACACCATGTGTAAGTCACTAAGGCTTGGAGCTTGTATCCTCTGTAGCAACAGCCTGAGCTGTATGTTGGCCCCTTTTAGCCATGGCTGAAGCAGAAGCATCTGACATATGCTTGCACCATGTCCCAAGGTGGCACAGAGCAGGGAGTCCCTGGCCCTGAACTACAAAACCTTTTTTCTCCCAAAGCCTCCAGGCCTACGATGAGAGGGGCTTTGGTAAAGGTATCTGACATGCCCTGGAGACATTCTTCCTGTAGCTTTGGTGATTAACATTCAGCTTCTCATTACCTATGCAAATTTCTGAAGTCTGCTTGAAAATGAGTTTTTGTTATCTATCATATTGTCAGTCTGCATATTTTCTGAACTTTTATGCTCTGCTTCCTCTTGAGTGCTTTGCCACTTAGAAATGTCTTCCTCCAGATTACCTAAATCATCGCTCTCAAGTTCAAATTTCCACAAACCTGCAGGGTAGAAGCAAAATTCCACCAGTCTCTTCACATAGCACAAATGACCTTTATTCCAGTTCTTAACAAGTTTTTCACCTCCATCTGAGACCACCTCAGCCTGGACTTCATTGTTCATATCGCTGTCAGCATTTTGGTCAAAACCATTCAACAAGTCTTTGGGAAGTTCCAAACTTTCCCATGTCTTTCTGTCTTCTTCTGAGCCTTTCAAACTTGTTCCAATCTCTGCCTGTTACCCAGTTGTAGAGTCACTTTCACATTTTGGGCTATCTTTACAACAGCATCCCACTCTTCTTACCAATTTACTGTATTAATCTGTTCTCCTACTGCTAATAAGGACATACCTGAGACTGGGTGTTTTATAAAGAGAAGAGGTTTAATTGACTCACAGTTTCACATGTGTAGGGAGGTCTCAAATCATGGCCAAAGGCAAATGAGCAAAGTCACATCTTACACAGTGGCAGGCAAGAGAGCATCTGTAGGTGAAATCCCTTTATAAAACCATTGGATCTCATAAAACTTATTCACTATCATAAGAACAGCAGAGGAAAAATCCACCCTCATGATTCCATTACCTCAAACTGGGTTTCTCCCATGACACATTGGAATTATACAATTTGAGATGTGGGTGAGAAGAGAGCCAAACCATATCAAATATCTATACAGTTTTTGATCACTCAGAGATGTCCATCTGCAGACCTCTTCTTCAAATTTCTTTGCCACTGATACAGTTTACCTGTGTCCCTAATCAAATCTCATCTTGATTTGTAACTCCCATAATCCCCACATGCTGTGGGAGGGACCCAGTTGGAGGTAATGAATCATGGGGGCAGTTTTCCCCATGCTATTACTATTCTTGTGATAGTGAGTAATTTCCACGAGATCTGGTGGTTTTAGAAGGGGCTCTCTCCTTTACTTGCCTCTCATTCTTCTCCTTCCTGTTGTTATGTGAAGAAGAATGTATTTGCTTCCCCTTTCACCATGATTGATTGATTTAATCAAATTTCCTTAGGCCTCTCCAACCATGCTGAACTGTGAGTCGATTAAAGCTTTTTTCTTTATAAATCACCAATCTTGGGTATGTCTTTATTAGCAGTGTGGAAACTGACTAATACTGTCACCAATTTTTCAATGATGCTTCTTCCAAGTCCCTGGCCATACAGTCAAACCATTGGCTACAGCCAATGAATCATACATAATCATACACTTGGCCATTTCTTCTTCCATTCAAAGTGCACATGAGGTGCACTGCTCAAAGTTCTGCTCACTGGAAAGATTTCTTTTCACCATTATCCTTCAGAGATATCCTATAAAGGGGCTGTAGTGTTGCAGCTGTCCACTTTTGGCTGGTACCTGCATATCATGCAGAACTATCTGTAAACCAGGCCCTAGTCTTCTCTTCCTCTTTTAACTGATCATAGAGAATTCCCTATGAGGCTGTCAGTGCAGGCTGTGGGAAAGAAGGCATGGTGGCAGGAGTGGATACCATGGGCATTTGAGCCACTTTCTCCCATAACCTATTTGGGTTTGTGGACCTGCTTGAGCCCAGTAACATATACACCACTTCCATTTGATGATGGAATGCTGCTGTGCACACCCCATTTTATGTCTAGATAGGTCAGAAAACACCCAGTTTATGATAGGCAGTTCGGATTGCATAGTGACTTGATGAATCATCATCAAGCATTCTGTTTCTACCAAAGTACACTAACAAGCCAAGAGCTGTCTCTCAAAAAAAAGAGTAGTTATCTGCAGAAGATGGCAGGGACTTGCTCCAGAATCCTAGAGGCCTCTGCTGTGATTCAATTATGTAGGCCTGACAAAGGCTCTAAACCGTATCCTTTTCTGCCACTAGCACTTCAGGTACTGGCTCTGCTGGATCATATGGCCCAAGTGGCAGAGCAGCTTGCACAGCATCCTAGGCCTTTTGCAGAGCCTTCTCCTGTTCTGGACCCCACTCAAATATGGTAGCTTTTCAGGCCACTTAATAAATGGGCTGGAATAACACACCCAAATGAGGAATGTGTTGCCTTTAGTCCAAATAGGTCCATTAAGTACTGTACCTCTTTCTTGGTTGTAAGAGAGGCCAAATGCGGCAACTTCTCATTCACCTTAGAAGGAATACCTTGACAGGACCCCAGACCCTGAACCCCTAGGAATTTCAATGACACCACTGAACCCCTAGGAATTTCACTGAAGTGGAAGATTCCTGAATTTTAGTTAGATTTATCTCCCATATGATTGCACACAAATATCTCACCAGTAAGTTCAGTGTGTTTGCTACTTCTTGCTCACTGGGTCCAATCAGCATAATGTCATCAATAAAATAGACCAGTGTGACATCTATGGAAGGGAAAAGTGATTGGTGTCTTTGCAAACCAGATTATGACATAAAGCCAAAGAGCTGATATACCCCTGAGGTAGGTCAGTGAAAGTATATTGCTGGACTTGCCAGATGAAAGCAAATTGCTTTTGGTAGACCCTATGAATGGGAATAAAGAAAAAGCCATTTGCCAAATCAATAGATGCATACAAGGTACCAGGAGATGTGCTAATTTGTTCAAGCAATGAAACCACATCTGGTACAGCACCTGCAATTGGAGTTGCCACTTGGTTAAGCTTAGGAAAGATAATCCACTGTCATTCTTCAAGATCCATCTGTCTTCTGCACAGGCCAAATAGGGATTTGAAAGGGTATGATAGGTTGATAATCACCTCCATTGCATCTTTCAAGTCCTTGATAATGGTGCTAATCTCTACAATCCCTCCAGGGATTTGGCCTTTCCCACCATAACAGCCTTCACCTTGCCAGTCAGTGAGCCAATGTGGGGATGCTAATTATGCATTCTGGCCCTGGGGAAATGACCACAGGATGAGACCAGGGACCCAATGGAATCACTGCAAGTTGGACCTGAGCTAAAACTTCATTAATTACCCGACCTCTGTAAACCTCTACTTTAAAGCCGGAGGATCAAGTGGCCTTTTGGGTTCCCAGGAATCAATGTCAGCTCAGAGCCAGTGTCCAATAGTCCTTAAAAAATCTCATCATTACCCTTTTCCTGACTCACAGTTACCCTGATAAAAGGCTGGAGGTCTCTTTGAGGAAGGATGGGAGAAAAATAACAGTATATTTTTTTCAGTAGTGAGGTCCTTCCTCATTGGGACCCAGGCTTCTCTTGATTCAAGGGTTTCTGGGTCTGTAAACTGGCTTAAGTCTGGAAATTGATTGAGGGTATGTAATTCTCTATTTTTATAATTAAAATTAACCTTTTGTCCACTCAACCTGGCAGTTTTCTACTTACAAATTAAGTAAGAATGCAGTAGGCTTTCTATCAATTTGACTCATAAAAACCAGGATCCAATTATTCCTGTTGCATTTAAGTTTTCTAATTGAGGGACTATGGTTACCACTGTAATATCTGGCATACAGAGAAAGGCAATACAAAGCTCTTCAAGGATGCAGGTGTTCTCCTCACAAATCTGTTTCACAAGGTTTGGTGAAAGTTAAGTCTTCTTGACGCTCCCAGTTGGGATGAGTAGGTCTAAAGTGACAACTCCACTCTAGCATTCCAGTCTCCCTAAGGCTTTAGATCCTTTTCTCTACATTAAACCATGGGAAATTAGGCTTTTCCAGTTTACTCACAGTTGAATAATCTTTTGATCCACGTTTGAGCTAACAAGGCAAAGAAATTGTCAGAACCTTTTTAACCTCCAGAGCTGCAAGATTAAATGCAGAATCCCTGCATAGTGGGCCCATGTCAATAAATTCAGCCTGACCCAAATTTATGTTCCTTCCACCATTATCCCACACCCGTAATATCCATGCCCATGCCTGTTCTCTAGATTTCTGCTTATATAAATTAGAAAGCTCAAGCAGTTATTCTGGAGTGTAGCACATCTTGTTGGTCACACTCTGAACCTCACCTCTAGGGGCCTGCCAGGACTTGAGTCTCGTTACAGGTCTAGAAGCAAACAGGGGTTTTGAGGATGGGTCCTGAGAAGAATCAGTATTTTTTCTTTCTGGCAACTGCCTCAGGGAGGCCATAACTGTTGCCTCAGGCAGTGCATGGTTAATACAGTCAACAAAGGTGGAAAGGCTGATGGCAGTGTGGGTGGGGGAGGGCATGTTGCAGTCATTGAGAGTGGAAAGGCTATTTCCTCTGGCAAAAAAGGCTCTTCAGAGTTTAAAGCTCAGTGTCCCCCACCTTCATCAGGGTCCTCCCACACATCCTCATGTCAAGTTTCAGGGTTCCATTCTTTTTCAGGCAATGCCCTCACTTTAACAGTAAACACCTGGCGAGGCTGAGCATATACCTTTCATTGCAGGCCAGCCATTTGCATGATAAGAGCTTATGTTTGATTTGCCACAATTTCAGCCCTTTGTCTATGGAGAGAAGACTCTCACTCTCAGCAATTTTACAATATTTGAGGCTCCATGTGTGCTTCTGAAACCAGGGGTTAGAATCCTTGGGCTCACGATTTTCTTTCATCACTTTGTCCAGTAAATGCAGGAGCAACCAACCAACTTCATTATATTCCTTGGTTTTTAACATATGGTCAAAGGTATTATGTACAGAGTCAATGCTTTTTGCCTCTCAAGAGTGGTGAGCCAGGAGTATAAAACACATTTATTTTGCATAACTCTCTAAACAGTTAATGCCAAGCACTATCAGTGCTCTCCATACTATTAGAAGTAGAGTCCTTAGCACATTGGGATCTAATCAGGTTAAGCAGACAACTCTAGAAACCCCAAATCCAACTTAAAAAAATCCATTCTTAAAATTCCATTCCATGTTCTGCACATGTACCCCAAAACCTAAAATGCAATAAAAATTTAAAAAAAAAAACAAAACTCTTTCTCATTGCAAAAAAAAAAAAATTCCATTCCTTTAGAATTATGTCTGGTACTACAATCTGTATTAGTCAGGGTTCTCTAGAGGGACGAATAGACACAAACACACACACACACACACACACACACATTCCAATACATATATATAGGCGTCCCTATATATGTGTATAAATGTGTGTATGTATATATGTAATACATATATATGTATATACATACATAATAAAATCCCTTTCATATATATATATATACACACATACACACATACGTATACATATGTGTGTATATACATGTGTGTGTGTATACATATATATATATGAAAGGGATTTTATTAAGGAGTATTGACTTGAGGGATCACAAGGTAAAGTCTCAAGATAGGCTCTCTGCAAGTCAAGGAACAAGGAAGCTAGTAGTAAATCTGTTCCAGTCCCAAAACCTTAAAAGTAGGGAAGTTGACAGTGCAGCTTTCAGTCTGAAGGCCTGAGAGTTCCTGGGAAACCAACCACTAGTGTAAGTCCGAGAGTCTAAAAGCCAAAGAACTTGGCATCTGATGTTTGAGGGCAGGAAGCATCCAGCACAGGAGAAAGATGAAGCCTGGAAGACTCAGCAAGTCTGCTCATTCTACTTCCTCTGTCTGCTTTTTCTAGCTGTGCTGGCAGCAGAGGGACGGTCTTCCTCTCCGTGTCCATGGACTCAAACGTTAATCTCCTCTAGCACCCTCACAGACACACCCAGAAAGAATACTTTGCATCCTTCAATCCAATCAATCTCATACTTAATATTAGTCATCATACCTGGTGAGAAAGCCAGAGTCCCCAAAATTGCCAGTCCAGGCTAGGGAGGAAGAGACACTCAGACAGTACTATCCTCCCTCGAAGGCATTCTCACTGCCATCAGAAGCTATCTTCAGGAGGTATGTACACCTGTGGGAGTATACCACTATGTACTCTGCTATCTTAAGCTAAGTTGCGGATTTCGGAATCCTTTAATTGCAGTAAAGAAAAGTTTACTATTTTTCTTCTTGCATAGAAATTTTGGTGCTCTGTCAATCACTGTCATTCTTGGGATAAATACATGGATGAACAGGGTAACTGGATGATTCCTTGAGGCAAAGAGCACAATAAAATGTTGGAAGAATTCCGGACCTGAGGAGGCCTTCATGTTGAGGAGGAGGAAGGGTTCAGGAGTGGGATCTGTGAACTGACCATCAGAAACTAAAAGAAATACCGTGTATTTTAGGAGTCACCATGGTAGACGGACTGCAAATGAGGTCTGCCTTCCTCAGTGCCACAGCCCCAACCTTCTACTAGGAGCTGCTTAGTGTCTAAGAAATAAACAATCCTTAATTCATTGCAAAGAGTGTGTGTTAAAATAAACTTTCTCAAAAATTTCTACATGCATTTTCTGTATACATGTGTAATCCAGAAACCCTTATTTTGCTTTATGTAGTGTAACTTTCTAGAACTATTTTACCCATACAAAAATTAATATTTAGATCTATAATAATTGTAAGTGGGAATATAGTATATGTATAGCAGATTTTATTTCACAAAATATTTAATTAAAGGCAGTTCTATAAATTGTTTTCTTTCAGTTTTTTTTACATTGAACATATAAATTATACAGAACTAAAGAGAGTTAATAATGGAGAAAAAAATCTTCGAATTTGGAAGTAACTGTGTCAATCAATTCCATTAGGATTCCATTTGTATTCCATGGGAATATTTAAAAAATAAAAGAATGTTATTAGTAATTATAGAGCTATTAAACACCATGTGCCATAAATCATAGCACATTCATGATTAATGTTCTGCAATATCTTCTCCCACGTCATACTTGGAGTAGAACTGGTTTAAGTGAAGGTCAGATATGAAGTATGTGAAATAATTACTGAACTTATTAAAAAAATAATTCAGCAGTTTGAGAATTATTTAGGACATTATTTCAGATCCTTGCCAGTCTCTCCTCCAGTGAGTAGAAACATTGAATCATTAGTATATATCTCCATAAAACTGATTAATTTTGATGGACAGGACTAATTTTATGGTTACCAATTTTGGGATGCCTCAAATAAGCTGTTTCCATTAGGAATCTTGACTGCTTGAGGAGTCAGCTTCATTGTATTGTCTTTTCCTCCAACATGAGGTTCAGAATTCTTAATCTTCATCATTTATTACCAAATTATTTTTTTCACTTTCTGTCCTCTTGCCTTACTGCTTGTTATTCCTGATTCTTGGTCAGTCTTAATGATTCTTTAGTTCATCTTCCTCCACTCCTAACAATATTTCCTGAGCTTATAAAAACTTTTAAATTTAGTAAAAGTTTGTATAATTCTACAAATACACACGTGGCCTTGGAATCTTCATTTCTCAATGAAAGGCATTATAAGCCCAGGTCATAGAAAGACGCTGCACCAGCTAGGCTGGAAATGAGGAGGGATTCAATCATTGCTTTGCATTTGCACTCAGGAGTTTGGATGACATCCTGAGAAAGGGGGTAGAATTGGGTAGTGTTAGGGATTAAGAAGCACATTAGATTGTAAGAAAACAAAGACTCTTTAATCTGCAATGTTTTATTCTGAACAATTTAAAAAATTAGTAACTTTTTCATTACTTGTTAATAAATTGTGTCACTGTGTCTATGCTCAAACTCCATGGCTTCAAAAAGTAAACACAAAGTTATTTTGAAGATAAATTCACTTTCTATTTTTATATGTGCCAGGAAATGAAACATAGTTTATTTCTGTCTCCGCATACAACACGTAAAAATGCATGAAATGGATAATAGGGGCCCTAGGTAGGTGAAAGGTAAATTCATCGTCATTCGAAAAGTAATTAAACAACACAGTCTAATGGTCGACAGTAGACATTTTGTCTCAGAGTTTACACATTGTTTCTCATAGCTAGTTTTCAGCAAAGTATAGGTCATTTAATTCAGTCTTTAGGCTAACTCTGTAAAAGAAAAATTGGCACAAATAATTATATTTTGGTTATTCTTTCAGTGATTCAGGTATACACTCAATTTGAAAGAATTTCTTAGGTATTAAGAAATTATGGCACCTATACCATGTGTGAATATGGTTAAGTGCATATGTGTCCTATTTAGGACAGAGACTATGTCTTCAACTGAATCTTCTACTAAGGGTAATAACAACTTACCAGTGCCTGAATAACTACTGATGTCGAGAATAGTGATGATATCATCAGGTTGGTGCAAAAATAACTGTGGCAAAACCTGTAATTACTTTTTCACCAACCTAATGTATATGTGTTCCAGTTGATACATCTGTAAACATTTAACAGAATATAACTAGAGAAATGCAAAAGGCACAGATTCCTAACTGTGATTTTTCCTACTATTCACTACATAAAGAGCTGGTAAACATCCATGCCAAGTTATTAATGTTCCAAAAAATTTTGCATCTATGACAAGCTTGTAATGCTTGGTAGATGCAAAAGTGAGACCATTTCCGAGACATAACTACAATCCATTCATTATTGGATTCTCACAGGAAGAACTCCAATGAAGGAGAACTCAGATAAAATAATAGTTACACAGTACACTAAGAAGCAATCTTACATAAATATGTATCAGCAGGTCTCACAAAATAGGAGGTTAGTCACTCCAAAATCGTGATATATTACTATAGCAATTTGTAAATGTATAATAAAAATAATATTTAAGATACATAATACTTAAAGAAACCTAAAACTTTACAAAAATAACATACTAAAGTAGAATTAATACAGATGCAAAAATGAAAATAGTTACAGTCATAAACTCATTGAAGAAAATAAACATTACATTTATCACTGTCAAGAAAAATACAAATTATAAAAAGACATGAAGGTACTATGATGACTGGTAGACCAGAAAGGATGTGAGATAAATAATTTTCTTAAATAAAGCAGTATTAACTTATGTAAGACTTCTATACTTAATTAAATTGTCATATGTACTAGTAGAAAGTACAACACAGAAACTTAAATGCCTTTGAAGGTGGGGTGTATGAAAGATAAGCCTTCACTAAGGGCTAGAATCCTGATTGTTAAACATCTCAAAAGCAGCAGAAGTGATCACAGGTGATGAAAATAGGAAGAGTTGAAATCTGAATAATCAATTAGGAACCCACATCCTTTCACCAGTTCTATGCAATCAGTTCTATTCAGCTCTGGCAAAAGGCAGGACATTTATTTCTGCCAGATTAGTATTATATCTCTCAAGCATTTAATAGAGCTCAAAAAAAAATCAAAAGGTCTGGAGTCTATGTGTGTTTGTGTGTGTAAATTTTTTTATTATAAATTCAATTTATTTATAAGATATGAGCTATTTTGATATTTTATTTTTTCCTGAGGTTTGGTAAGTTGTGTTTTTCAAGGAATATGTTAATTTCATTGAAGTTATCAAACTTTTAAACACATTTCTATAATATGCCCTTACTGTCATTTATTAATATCTGTGGCTTCTGTAGTAATATCATTTCTGATATTCGTAATTTGTATTTTTTCTATTTTTTAATTGATTAATCTTGTCACGAGATTATTGATTTTTAATCTTTTAAAAGACCCCAAATGGGTCTGTCAAGGTTTGTTTCTTATTTGCTCACCATTTCTTTGATTGTGTAATTATTATTCCTTGCTTTCTGCTTACTTTGAATTTAATTTACTCTGCTCTTTTAGCTTCTCTAAATAAAAACTTAGAAATTGATTTTAAGCATTTTTTATTTTCTTACAAAGGCAATTAAACGTATAAACTTCTCTGTAAGCACTCCTTTAACTGTATCCCACCAACCTTTTTGTTTAAAATACTAGTTTTTCTTGTAATTTCTTACTGAATCATGGGTATTTAAAAGTATGTTATATAATTCGTATTTGGCACATTTCTGGATAACTTATTGTTATCGATTTGTAATTTGACACTACTATAGTTAGAGAAAACTCTTAAATTGTAGTCTTTTAAAGTTTATTGAGATTTATCATATGCTTAGCATATGGTCTATTCTACATACATTTGTTTTTTTTTTCTTCTTCTTTTTTTTTTTGTTGACAATCCTGCACTGTCATTCTCCATACATTTGAAAAGAATGCATATTTTGCAATTGTGAGAATGGAATTTAATGATGTCAACTTGGTCATGTTGATTGATGTTATTGTTCAGACATCTTACGTATTTACTAATTTTGACTACTTTTTCTGTTGCTAACAGATGGTTATTAAAATCTCAATATATCATTATTTACTTGCCCATTTATCCCTTTGGTTCTGTAAGTTTAAATCCATTTGTTTTGTAACTCTGCCTTTAAATGCAGAGATATTTAGATTTTTTAAATGTCATCCTCATTCATATTCTAATATATTATCATTATAAAATGATTTCTTTAAATTATTATAATACTTTTTTTGATGTGTACTTAATAGTTATATTATATCCTTATGATTGGTCTTTTTATGGAAAGCATTTTGCCATATGCTTTGCTATGATCTGAATGAGTCCTCTAAAATTCGTATGTTGAACTTTAATCACCATTATGATCGTATTAAGTAGGGCCTGTAAGAGGTGAGGAATGGGATTAGTGACCATATAAAGGGTCTGGAGCAAAGTGACGAGGCCCTGTGTTTTGCACATTCTGTCTATTTTTTGTTAATCAATGAGAGCTTGTTATGTTGCTCAGGTTGGCCTTGAACACATAGCCTCGCCTCCTCAAGCGCCAGGACAACTGGCCGGAGCCACCGTGGCTCCCACATTCTGTCTATTTTATGATGTGAGGACACAACATTTCAAGGCATCTTTCTTGAAGCAGAGACAGCAGTCCCTATTCCAAACGTTGAAATTGAACTCTCCACCCTTCACAAATGTGAGAAATAAATGTCTATTATTTATAAAGTTCTCAGTCTCAGGTATTTTGTTTTATCAGTACAAATAGACTAAGACATGCTTCCTCTAACTTACTTGTGTTTCTAAATTTACATTTTAAGTAAATATATATTATTACGTTTTTTTTATTCCCAGCGTAACAATCTTCACCTTTTAATTGAAGTGCTTAATTCATTTACATGTTTGGGTTCGAGGGTACACTCACCTTTTCCATTTTCCCCTTCTGCTTCTCCTCTGATTTTTATTTTCTGTTTTTACTTTATTAATCAATTTTGTTAAGAATTTTCTCTTCTCTTGTTTCCTAAGCTACACCACCTTTTATTGTGTGTTTGGTTATAGGTAAACATATATTTTCCTTACATGTTTGAAAGAATTCCCCAGTTAAGGTATCCAAGTCTGTAATTTTGTTGCAAGAATATTTTTAATAATATTTTTTATTTCTTAAATTGTTATAGAAATATTCTTGTATTTAATTTACTGTGGCAATTATTTGGTAAATTTGGTTTATCAAACAGTGTGGCTCCAAGATGGTGTGTTAGTCCATTATCACACTGCTGATGAAGACCCACCCAAGACTAGGAAGAAAAAGAGGTTTAATGAACTTACATTTCCACATGACTGAAGAGGCCTCATCATCATGGAGGAAGGCAAGGAGAAGCAAATCACATCTTACATGGATGGTGGCAGGCAAAGAGAGAGCGCTTGTTCAGGGAAGCTCCCATATTTAAAGCCATCAGATCTCATGAGACTTATTCACTATCATGAGAACAGCACGTGAAAGACCTGACCCCATGATCCAATTACCTCCTACTGGGTTCTTCCCATGACATATGGGAATTGTGGGAGTTACAATTCAAGATAAGAAAGGAGACACAGCCAAACCATGTCAATAGCCAACTAGACACAGCCAAAAGGAACATCTCCTACTGAAGGACTGGGACATTAGGAAGACTGGTGCACTCCTGGTAGATCTTGAGAGAGAAGGCATTGAGAACAAAGAGAAGAAAGACACAGATGTTGAGCTGAAGGGGGAGGAAGCTGAGAACACTGCATGGGGCTACTGTTCAGGACTCATGCCTGGTTCCCAATGACTCCTGTTGACAGTTGAGTTAAACAAGCAAAGAGAAACCTTCTCTAGCCATGGGTATCTGGAATCCTTCCAGGAGGAGACTTCCTGACCCTCATGGACAATTGAGTTGGTAATGAGAACTGTTTAGAGAAGTAGTGGCAGAACTCAAGCTGGGGCAATTTGGGGCAGGAGTGTCATCAGCAAAGGAGACATAAGATCCTTTTCAGATATGCAAATGCTGAAGGAATTTGTTGTCACTAGATCTGAACTGCAGGAGCTCCAGAAAGAAACACTAAATATTAAAATAAAAGATTGTTACCAGCCACTGCAAAAAACACACTTAGGTACACACACCAGTAATACCATAAAGTGACCATACAAACAAATTTTCAAAATAACCAACCAAAATCATGATGATAGAATCAAATCACACATATAATACTAACCTTGACAGATCATCAGGGCAAAAAATTGTTAAAGATATTCAGGACCTGAATCCAGCTTTGGGTCAGTTAGAGCTGATAGACATCTACTAAACTCTTCACCTCAAAAAATAAAATATGCATTTTTCTCATTGCCACATGTCCCATACTCTAAATTGACCACACGATTGGGCATAATACAATCCTCAGCAAATGCAAAACAACTGAAATTATACCAACCATTCCCCTGGACTACAGTGCAATAGAAATGCAATCCAAGAGTAAGAAAATAGCCCCAAGTCATATAATAACATGAAAATTAAATAAGCTGCTTCTGAATGACTTTTGAGTAAATTATAAAATTCAGGCAGGAATCAAAAAGTTCTTTGAAACTAATGAGAACAGAGATACAACATATCAGAATTTCTGGAACATAGCTAAGGCAGTGTTAAGAGGGAAGTTCATAGCACTAAACATCCACAGCAAAACGTTAGAAAGATATCAAATTAACAAGCTAACATCACAACTAAATGAACTAGAGAAGCAAGAGTAAACAACTTCAAAGCTAGCAAAAGACAAGAAATAACAAAAATCAGACCTAAACTGAAAGAGATTGAGACATTGAAAAAAAGTTCAAAAGATCAACAAAGCCAGGAGTTGCTTTTGTGAAAAAAATTAATAAGATAGATAGACCACCAGCTAGAGAAAAAACAAGATTCCAAAATACATAATCAGAAGTATCAAAGGGGATGTTATCACTGACCCCACAGAAATACAAATAACTATCAGAGACTATTATAAACACCTCTATGCATGTAAACTAGAACATCTAGAAAAAATGGTGAAATTTCTGGACATGTACACCTTCCCAAGACTGAACTGGGAAGAACTTGAATCCCTAACCAGACCAATAACAAGCTCTGAAATTGAATCGGTAATAAACAGAAACCCTAGAGCAGACAGATTCACAGTTGAATCATAGCAGATGTACACAGAAGAGCTGGGATCATTTCTACTGACACTATTCCAAAAAAATTAAGGAGGAATCCCATCTCAACTAATTCTATGAAGTCAGCATTATCCTGATTCCAAAACCTGAAAGACATCACCACAACAATAACAAAAACTTCAGGTCAATATCCTTGATGAACATTGATCCAAATATCTTCAAGAAAATACTAGCCAATTAAATCCAGCAGCATGTCAAAAAGCTTAGGCACCACAATTAAGTAGGCTTCATCCTTGGATTGCAAAGTTTGTTGAACGTATGCAAATCAATAAATGTGATTCATCACATAAACAGAAATAAAGACAAAAATCTTTATTTTTGAACAAAATCTGATCATTTCAATAAATGCACAGAAGTCTCTTGATAAAATTTAACAATCCCTCATCTTTAAAAATGTCAACACACCAGGTGTTGATGAGATGTATTTCAAAGTAATGAGAGCCATCTATGACAAACCCACAACCAACATCGTACTGAGCTGACACAAGACAAGAGTGCTCACTCCTGGCTCCTACTCAACACAGTATTGTAAGTTCTGGCCAGGGAAATCAGACCAGATAAAGAAATGAAGGGTATCCAAATAGAAAGAGAAGAAGAGAAACTATCTGTGTTTACAGATAATATGATACCGTATCTGGAAAACTCCAAAAACCCCTAAACTCCTCAAGTTGATGAACAACTTCAGTTTTGAGGTACATCTCCTCAACACATAACTTCTGTTTTGCGATATGTCTCCTCAATACTTCAGTATTTTTTAGGTATGTCTCCTCAACATCTATTTTATTGACAACTTTTAACACAAGGGAATGTTGAATTTTATCAAAAGATTTTTGTGGATTTATTGAGATGATCACTTTGTTTTTGTCTTTAGTTCTCTTTATGTGATGAATCACATTTATTGATTTGCATGGGTTGCACCAATCTTGTAACCCAGGAAACCCAGGGATGAAGCCCACTTATTGTGGGGAAAAGCTTCTGACATCTTCCAAAGTTTCAGGATATAAAATTAATGTATAAAAATCATTAGCATTTATATACACCACCAACAGTCAAGCTGAGTGCAAAATCTGGAGTGCAAACTTATTCACAATTGCCAGAAAAACAATAAAATACCTAGGAGTACAGCTAATCAGGTGGGTGAAAAGTCTTTACAAGGAGAATTACAAAACACTGCTCAAGAAAATCAGAGATGAGGGAGGGGGTCAAGATTGCCAGGTAAAAATAGCTTCAGTCTGCAGCTCCCACTGAGATAAGTAAAAACAGCAATGAATTCTGCAGTTTCTACTGAGGTACCCAGATTCTTCCATTGGGACTCACTAGGCAGTTGGTGCAATCCACAGAGGGCAAGGAAAAAGCAAGGTGGGATGGCAGTTCATCCAGGAGCTGCACAGAGCAAAGGGACCTCTCCCCTAGCCAAGGGAGGCAGTGAGGGATTGTGCTGCCCATCCAGAGAACTACACATTTTTCCCACAGATTTTTGCAATTCATGGATCAGGCTATTTCCTCGTGTTCCCACACCACCAGGGCCTTGAGTCTCAAGCACAAAGCTGTGCAGATGCACAGCAGCCACTAGGCTTGGCAACCCTTCAGGCAAACACAGAACTGCAGGAGTTTTTGCATACTCCAGCAGCTCCCAGAGCTCCAGTGAGGCAGGAGATCTACCCATTCCTGTGGGAAGGGTGTTGAAACCAGAGTGACAAGAGGTGTTGCTCAGCAGTTCTCACTTCCACAGAACCCCACAAGCTAAGAACCACTGGTTTGGAATCCCCACTGGCCAGCACAGCAGGCTGGTGTCTGCCTAAGACAACCAAGTTTCTGGGGGGAGGGATGACCACTACTAACTGCAGCTCTAGTTGGCGGTTTTCCCCACCAGTGTGAAGAAGCCTGTGAGGTTTGTACTGGGCAAAATTCCCCACAGCACAGAACAGTGACTCTGGCAGACCATTATCAGACTGCTTCTTTAGGTGGGAACCAGATTTATCGCTCCTCACCAGGCAAGGCCTCCTTGCAGAAATTCCAGCAATTCCAGCCAGGGGGTTACAGACAGAACTTTCATCCCTCTGTGTCCAAGCACGTGGCAAGAGGGGTTGAGTGGACTTAATTTTTCCTGCCTGCTGGATCTAAAGAGTCCAGGTGATCCAGATAAGGATCTCTTCAGCACAAAACATCTGCATTGCTGAGGGCCAGCCAGACTGTTTCCTTAAACAGCTCCTTCATCTCATGCCTCCTGACTGGGTGAGATCTCCCAACAGGGGTTGACAGAACATAATAAAGGAGGGCACTTGCTGGCATCAGTTCAGTGCCTCTCTGGGATGAAGCTTCCAGAGAAAGAAGCAGGCAACAATGTATGCTGTTCTGCAGCCTCCACTGGTGATACGTGGTGAACAGGGTCTGAAGTGAACTCCCAGTGAACTACAGCAGACGAGAAGAGGGGCCTGAATGTTGAAAGAAAAATAAACCAAATGCCCGTCAATGATAAAATGAATAAAGAAAATGTGGCACATATATACAATGGAATATTATATAGCCATGAACAAGGATGAGTTCATGTCTTTTGCAGGGACATAGATGAAGCTGGAAACAATCATTCTCAGCAAACTGACACAAGAACAGAAAACAAAACACCTCATGTTCTCACTCATAAGTGGGTGTTGAACAATGAGAATACATGGACACAGGGAGGAGAACATCAAACATGGGGGCCTGTTGGGGGGTGAGTTGGCTAGGGGTAGGATGGCAGGGGTGGGAGATTGGGGAGGTATAACATTAGGAGAAATACCTAAAGTAGATGACAGGAGATGGATGCAGCAAACCATGATGGCACGTGTGTACCTATTTAACAATCCTGCATGATCTGCACATGTACTCCAGAACTTAAAGTAAAATAAAAGAAAAAGAAAAACGAACAGAAAGCAACAACAACAACAAAAAAATCCCACAAAAACCCCACGTGAAGATCAACAACATCAAAGATCAAAGGAAGAGAAACCCATGATGATGAGAGGAAAACAACTAAAAACACCCAAAATTCCAAAGCCAGAATGCCTCTTTTCCTCCGAATCATTGTGACACCTCTCCAGCAAGTGCACAGAACTGAGCTGAAGCTGAAATAGATGAGCTGACAGAAGTAGGCTTCAGAAAGTGGAAAAATATTAAATTCGCTGAGCTAAAGGATGAGTTCTAACTCAATGCAGAGAAGCTAAGAACCATGGGAAAAGATTACAAGAGTCTTCAATTGGAATAACCCATTTAGAGAGAAACATAAGTGATCTGATGGAACTTAAAAACACAGCATGAGAACTTCATGATGCCAGCACAAGTATCCATAGCTGAATCAAAACTACGTGGAAGAAAGAATATAAGCACTTGAAGACTATTTTGCTGTAATAAGGCAGGAAGATAAGATTAGAAAGAAAAGAATAAAAAGGAATGAAGAAAACCTCTGAGAACTATGGGACTATGTGAAAAGACTGAAGGAGACAGGGAAAATAAAGCCAAGTTGAAAAACACACTTCTAGGTAGCATCCAGGAGAACTTCCCCAGCTTAGGAAGACAAACCAACATTCAAATTCAGGAAATCCAGAGAACTTCAATAAGATATTCCACAAGAAGATAAACCCCAAGACACATAACCATCAGATTCTCCAAGATCAAAATGAAAAAACATATGTTAACGGCAGTCAAAAAGAAAGGCCAGATCACCTATAAAAGGAAGCCCATCAGACTAACAGCAGACCTCTTAGTGGAAACCCTACAGGAAGAGATTGGGTACCAATATTCAATTTTTTTTTTTGAGATCAAGTCTCGCTCAGTTGCCCAGGCTGGAGTGCAATGGTATGATCTCGGCTCACTGCAACCTCTGCCTCCCAGCTTCAAGCAATTCTTGCCTCAGCCCCCGAGTAGCTGGAATTACAGGTGCATGCCACCATGCCCACCTAATATTTGTATTCTTAATAGAGATGGGGTTTCACCATGTTGGCCAGGCTGGTCTTGAATTCCTGACCTCACGATCCACCCACCTCAGTCTCCCAAAGTGCTGGGATTACAGGCATGAGCACCGTGCCTGACTCAACATTCTTAAAGAAAGGAATTTTCAATCCAGAATTTTCTATCCAGCCAAACTAAGCTTCATAAGCAAAGGAGAAATATTTTTTTTCAGACAGGAAATGCTAAGGGATTTTGTCACCACTGGATTTGCCTTTCAAGAGCTCCTGAAGGAAGCACTAAATGTGGATAGGAAAACCTACTACCAGCCACTACAGAAACATCCTGAAGTACACAGACCAACAACACTAGCAACACGAAGCAAAAACATTAAGAAATCTGTAAAATTAATGAGCCCGCAACATGTTGACAGGATTAAATTCACACGTAACAATATTAACCTTAAATGTAAATTGGCTAAAAGCCCCAATTAAGACACAGAATGGCAAGCGTGACCAAAAGATGAGACCCATCAGTGTGCTGTATTCAACAAACACATCTCATGTGCAAGAACACATAAAGGCTCAAAATAAGGGCTGAAGAAAAATTTATCAAGCAAATTGAAAGCAGAAAAAAAGCAGAGGTTGCAATCCTAGTTTTTGACAATATAGACTTTCAACCAACAATGGTCCAAAAAGGACAAAGAAATGCATTACATAATGGTAAAGGGGTCAATTCAACAAGAAGAGCTAATTGTCCTAAATATATATGCACCCAATACAGGAACACTCAGATTCATAAACAAGTTTCTAAAGACCTACAATATGACTTAGACCCCCACACAATAATAGTGGGAGACTTTAAAGCCCACTGTCAATATTAGATTATTGAGACAAATAATAACAAAGATATTCAGGACTTGAACTCAGCTCTGAATCAAGAGAACTTGATATATATATACAGAACTCTCCACCCAAAAGCAACAGAATATATATTTTTTTGGTGCCACATGACACTTACTCTAAAATTAAACATAAAATTGTAAGTAAAACAGTCCTCAGCAAATGCAAAATAACTTAATTCACAACAAGCAGTCCATCCGACCACAGCACAATCAAATGAGAACTCAAGAATAAGAAACTCACTCAAAACCACACACCTGCATGGAAATTGAAAAATCTTCTAAATAACTTCTGGGCAAATCATAAAATTAGGGAGAAATTAAGAAGTTCTTTGAAACTAATAAGAACAAAGAGTAAACGTACTTGAATCTCTGGGATACACCTAAAGCAGTGTTAAGGCAGAAATTTATAGCATTAAATGCCCATGTTAAAAGCTAGAAAAATCTCAAATTGATATTCTACCATCAAAACTAAAAAAACTAGAGAACCAGGAGCAAACAAACTCCAGAGCTAGCAGAAGAAAAAGAAATAACCAAGATCAGAGTGGAACTGAGACATAGAAGGAGATAGGAGACACAAAGTAGATAGACAGACACACACACACACACACACACACACACACACACACACACACACACTTCAAAAAATTAATAAACCCAGGAGCTAGTTTTTTTTGAAAAAAGGATATAAAGACACAATTGGAGACAGAGACAAAAAATACCTCCAAAAAATTAATAAACCTAGGAGCTGCTTTTTAAAAAAGAAAAAAGATCAATAAAAGAGATAAATTGCTAACAAGACAAATAAAGAAGAAAAGAAAGAAGATTCAAATAAACACAGTCAGAAATGGTAAGTGGAATACCACTGCTGACACCAGAGAAATACAAACAACCATCAGGAAATAATATAAACACCTCTATGCATATGAACTAGAAAATCCAGAAAACAAATAGACACATTCCTGGTCACATACACACTCCCAAGACTGAACCAGAAAGCAGTTGAATCCCTGACTAGATTAATAACAAGTTCTGAAATTGTGGCGGTAGTAAATAGCCTACCAACCAAAAAAAGCCCAGGGCAAGATGGATTTACAGCTGATTTCTACAAGAACTACAATGAGGAGTTGGTACCATTTCTTCTGAAACTATTCCAAACATTTGAAAAGCAGGGGCAATTCCCTAACTCATTTTTTGAGTCCAGCATCATTCTAATACCAAAACCCGGCAGAGATAAAACAAAAAAGATAACCTCAGACCAATGTCCCTGATAAACATTGCACAAAAACTCTCAATAATATCCTGGCAAACCAAATACAAAGCAGCACATCATAAAACTTAGCTGCCATGATAAATTGGCTTAATCCCTGGGATGCAAGTCTTGATCAACATACACAAATCAATAACCGTAATTCATCGCATAAACCGAACTAAAGACAAAAACCACATGATTATCTCAATAGGCACAGAAAAGGCCTTTGATAAAATTCAACACCCCTTCATGTTATAAACTCTCAATAAACTAGATATTGAAGAAAGATACCTTAAAATAATAAGAGCTGTTTATGACAAACCCCACAGCCAATATCATACTGAATGGGCAAAAGTTGAAAGCATTCCCCCATGAAAACTGGCACAAGGCAAGGATGTTCTTTCTCAACACTGTTATTCAACAAATTATTGGAAGTTCTGACCATGGCATTGAGAAAAGAAAATAAATAAAGTAATTAAAATAGAAAGATAAGAAGTCATATTACCTTTGTTTGCAGATGACATAATTCTGTATCTAGGAAAGCCCATCAACTTGGCCCTAAAGCTTCTTAAGCGGATAAGCAACTTCAGCAAAGTCTCAGGATACAAAAATCAATGTGCAGAAGTCACCAGCATTACTATATACCATCAACAGACAAGCAGAGAGTGAAATCATAAACAAAATCCCATTCACAATTACCTCAAAGAGCATAAAATACCTAGGAATACAGCTGACAAAGGTAGTAAAAAAACTTTTTCAAGGAGAACTACAAACCACTGCTCAAGGAAATTAAAGAGGATGCAGACATGAAAAATCATTCCATATTCATGGATGGAAAGAATCAATATTATGAAAATGGCCATACTGCCAAAAGTAATTTATAGATTCAATGCTATTTCCATTAAACTACCATTTACATTCTTCAAAGAATTAGAAAAAAAATAGCAATTTAAAATTTATATGGAACCAAAAAAAAAGCCCAAATAGCCAAGACAATTCAAGCAAAAGAACAAAGCTGGAGGCATCACACCACCCAACTTCAAATTATACTACAAGGCTACAGTAACCAAAATAGCATAATACTGGTACAAGAACAGACACATAGACGAATAGAACAGAATAGGGAACTCAGAAACATAACCACAGCACTACAACCAGTTGATCTTTGACAAACCTGATAAAAACAAGCAATGGGAAACAAATTACATATTTAATAATGCTGCTAAGAGAACTGGCTAGCCATATACAGAAAATTGAAACTGAACATTTTCTTTACACTTTAAACAAAAATTAACTCCAGATAAATTAAAGACTTAAATGTAAAACCCAAGGCTATAAAAACTCCAGAAGAAAATATAAGCAATATCATCTAGGACATAGGCATGGGCAAAAATTTTATGAAGAGAACACTAAAAGCAATTGCAACAGAAGCAAAAATTGACAAGAGATTTAATTAAAATAAACAGCTTCTGCATAGCAAAAGAAACTATCATCAGAGTGAACACAAAACCTACAAAATAAGAGAAAATTCTTCCCATCTATTCATCTAACAAAGGTCTAATATTTATAATCTACAAGAAGCTTAAGCAAATTTAGAATAAAAATAAGACCCCATTAAAAACTGGTTAATGGACTTAAAAGACATCTCAAAAGAAGACATCCATGTGGCCAAGAAGCATATGAAAAACATCTCAACATCATTGATCATGGTTCTGTTCCATCATTGATCATTAGAGAAATGAAAATCAAACTACAAAGAGATACCATCTCATGCCAGTCAAAATGGTTATTATTAAAAATCAAGAAAGGACAGATGCTGGTGAGGCTGTAGACAAGTAGAAATTTTCACAATGTTGGTGGGAATGTAAATAAGTTGGACCATTGTAGAAGACAGTGTGGCTCTTTCTCAAATATTTAAAACTGAAAGTATCATTTTATGTAACAATCCCATTACTGGGTATATACCCAAAGGAATATAAATCATTCTATTACAAAGACACATGCAGTTATATGCTTATTGCAGCACTGTTCACAATTTAGTCAACCCAAATGCCCATCAACGATAGACTAGATCAAGAAAATATGTTACATATACACCACAAAATACCATGAAGTCATAAAAAGAAATGAAATTATGTCCTTTGAGGGACATGGATGCTGTGGAAAGACATTATCCTCAGCAAACTAACACAGAAACAGAAAATCAAAAACTGCATGTTCTTACTTGTAAGTGGGAAATGGAAAAGGAGCACACATGGACCCAAGAAGGGAAGCAACACACATTGGGGCCTGTTGGGGAAGGGCAGGGTGGGAGAACCTGAGGAAAAATAGCTAATGCATACTGGGCTTACGACAATTGCAGCAAACTACCATGAAACATGTTTACCTATGTAACAAATCTGCACATCCTGCACATGTACCCTAGAACTTAAAATAAAATTTAAAGGAAATCAGAGATGACAAAACAAATGGAAAAAACATTCCATGCTTGTGGATAGGAATAATCAATATATTAAAATGGCCACACAGCAAAAAAAGCAATTTACAGAATCACTACTACTCCCATCAAACTACCAATGATATTTGTCACTGAAATAGAAAACATTTTTAAAAATTTATAGAAATTTTAAAATGTGCACAAATAGCAAAGCAATCCTAAGCAAAAACAGACAAACAAACAAAACAACAACAACAAAAAAACAAAGTTGGAGCCGTCATGCTACCTGACTTCAACCTATATTATAAGGATGTAGTAACTGAAACAGCATTCTATTGGCATAAAAACAAACACGTAGACCAAAGGAAAGGAAGAAAGCCCAGAAACAAGGCTGCACACCTACAGCCATATAATCTTCTTAAAAGCTGACAAAAACAAGCACTGGGGAAAAGATTACCTATTCAATAAATGGTGCTTTGATAACTGGCTATCCATACGCAGATTCAAACAGGACCTCTTCCTTGGAGTACATAGAAAAATCAACTCAAGATGAATTAGAGATTTAAATGTAAAACCGAAGCTACAAAAACCTGAAAGACAACTGTATTAGTTCATTTCAACACTGTTATAATGAACTGCCCAAGATTGGGTAATTTATAAAGAAAAAAGGTTTAATTGACTCACAGATCTGTGTGTTTAGGGAGACCCCAGGAAACTTAAAATCCTGTTGGAAGGATAAGCAAATATGTTGTTCTTCACATGGCTGCAGAAGAGAAAACCTTAAAGTTCCAAAATAATCTCCTTTAACTACATATCTTATATTTAGGTTATGCTGAAACAAACAAGAGGTGGACTCCCATGGCCTAGAGCAGCTCGGCCCCTATGGTTTTGCAGGGTATAGCCTCCCTCCCAGCTGCTTTCAAAGGCTGGTGTTGAGTGTGGTTTTTCTAGGTGCACAGTTCAAGCTATTGGTGGATCTACCATACTAGGGTCTGGAGAGCAATGGCCCTCTTCTCACATGTCTGCTAGCCAGTGCCGCAGTGGGGATTCTGTTGAGGGGGACTCCAACTCCTTATTTCCTCCCATATTGCCCTAGCTGATGTTTCTTATGAGGGCCCCATCCCTGCAGCAGACTTCTGCCTGGGCATCCAGGCATTTCAATACATCCTCTGAAATCTAGGCAGAGATTCCCAAACCTCAGTTCTTGTCTTCTGTACACCTTCAGGACCAACAACATCTGAAAGCTGTCGAGGCTTCAGGCTTACAGTCTCTGAAGCTAAGGCCTGAGCTGTACCTTAGCCCCTTTTAGCCATGGCTGGTGTAGCTGGAACACAGGGCATTATGTCCTGAGACTGCATAGAGCAGGGGGGCTCTTGGTCTGGCCAATGAAACCATCATTCTCTCTTTGGTCTTCCGGCCCTTGATGTCAGGGGTTGCTGTGAAGATCTCTGACATGCCCTGGAGATATTTTCCTCACTGTCTTGGAGATTGACATTCAGCTCTTTGATACCTATGCAAATTTCTGCAGCAAGCTTGGATTTTTCCCTAGAAAATGGGTTTTTCTTTTATATTACATTGTCAGGCTGCAAATATTCCAAATTTGTAACCTCTGGTTCTTCTTGAATGCTTTGCCACTTAGAAATTTTTATCACCAGATACCCTAAATCATCTCTCTCAAGTTCGAAGTTCCACAGATCTCTAGGCCAAGGAAAAATTCTACCAGTTGCTTTGCATAGCATTAATAACTTGATTCCAGTTTCCAAGTAGTTCCTCATCTCCATCTGAGACCACCTCAGCCTGGACTTTATTGTCCATATCACTATCAGCATTTTGGTCAAAGCCATTTAATGAGTTTCCAGAAAGTCCCAAACTTTCCCAAATCTTCATGTCTTCTTCTGAGCCCTCCAAACTGTTCCACTCTCTGATCACTACCCAGTTCCAAAGTCATTTCCGTATTTTGAGGTCTCTTTATAGCAGCACCTCATTCTCTGCAGTGCCAATTTACTATATTAGTCCATTCTCAGGCTGCTATAAAAAATTTCCCAGGACTGGGTGATTTACATAGGAAAGAGGCTTAATTGACTCACAGTTTTGCATGGCTATGGAAGCCTCAGGAAACTTTCAATCATGGTCTAAGGGGAAACAAACATGTTCTTCTTCACATGGTGAAAGGAGAAAGAAGTGTCAGCAGAAAATGCCAGATGCCTATAAAATCATCAGATCTTGTGAGAGCTTACTCACTATCATGAGAACAGCATGGAGGAAACTGCCCCCATGATTCAATTACCTCCCACTGGATCCCTCTCATGATAGGTGGAAACTTTGGGGATTGCAACTCAAGATGAGATTTGAGTGGGAACATAGCCAATTTATATCAACAACCTAGGCAATATTATTTTGGACATAAGAATGGGCAAAGATTTTATAAAGATGACACTAAAAGCAGTTGCAATAAAGAAAAAATTGGAAATTGTGATTTAATTAAACCAAAGAGCTTCTGCATGGCAAAAGAAACTATCAATAGAGTGAACAGACAACCTACAGAATGGGAGAAAATATTTGTAAATTATGAGTCTGACAAAGTTCTAGTATCCAACATCTGTAAGAAAGTTAAACAAATTTACAAGAACAAAACAACTCCATTAAAAAGTGGGTAAAGGACATGCACAGATGCTTTTCAAAAGAAGACATATATGTGACCAAAGAGCATTTGTGAAAAACCTCAACATCACTGATCACTGGAAAATACAAATCAAAACAACAATGGGCTATCATCTCATACAAATCCAAATGGCTATTATTAAAAGAAAAAAAAACTGAGTAAAACACATGCTGATATGGTTGCAAGTAAAAGGGGACACTTACACACTGTTTGTGTAAATTAGTTCAACAATTGTGGAAAGCTTTGTGGAGATTTCTCAAAGAGCTGAAAATGGAATTACCATTTGACCTAGCAATGCAGTAACTAGATATATAGCCAAAGGAATATAAATTGTTCTGTCACAAAGACACAGGCACATGTATGTTCACTGCAGCAGTATTCACAATAACAAAGACATGGAATCAACATAAATGTCCATTGATGTAGACTGAATAAAAAAATGTGTACCTATACACCGTGGAATACTATGCAGCCATAAAATAGAATGAGATCATGTCCTTTTAGAGAATAATGGATGGAACTGGAGAACATTTTCTTTAGCAAACTAATGCAGAAACAGACAATCAAGGATAGCATGTTCTCACTTATAAGTGGTAGCTAAATGATGAAAACACAAAGACGAAAGAGGGGTAAAACAGACACTGAGGCCTACCTGAGGGTGGAGGGTAGGAGGAGGTATAGGAGCAGAAAAAATGACTATTGGATACTAGGTTTTATTCTTGGGTAATGAAATAATTTGTGCAACAAACTCTTATAGTACAACACCTATATAAGAAACCTGCATATGGACCTCAGAACCTAAAATAAAATTTATAAAAAAAAGAAAAACCTTTAGAAAAATTGATCTATTTAATTTACTAAATGCATTCATAACATGTCATAAATAAAAAGATTTTTAGTGTATGTGTTTTTTATTATTAATATTGGTAAAACATATTTTACATTTCTTAATTGCTCATTTTGCTGTTCATTTTTATTAATTTTGTCAAATAATTACCTTTTATAATCTATGATTTTTTGTGTTAGAGATTTTGTATTTTAATTATTTCAGTTTTTTCATAATTTCTTTCTATTTTATGGGTTTAATTTACTGCTTTTTAAAGTTTTTTTGAGAATAAAACAGATTACTGATTGTGATCTTTAATATTTATTCTAACATATCTTTTGAAAACTATACGCTTTATATAAACACAGCTTTTCTTCAATTAACATCTATTTTAACTGGTATGACACTATATTTCTTTTTGTTAATAATTGTATGGTTAAGAATTGCATATTATTTGATCGAATGATTCTACATTCTGTGGCCTTTAAAAATGAGTCTCTTATAAGCAGTATACAGAATAATTTTATATGTTTTAAAAAATTATTTATCCTTTCTGGTGGTTAAAATATTTTATGTGAAGTATTTAGTTAAAATAACTTTAATGCATTACTGATTTATATGGGTTTGTATTAAACTTTTTTTTACCAATTAAACAAAATCAACCTATATGTTATGTTTGTATGAGTTTTCTTATGGGAGAAGTTAGAAACATTACTATTATGATTGTAATAGTAAATAGTAGGTAGAAATCTAAAAGTTTGGAAAATGTATTTGAGGTAATGATTGAGAAAAATTTCCCTAGCCTTGCTGGAGACCTAGACATCCAAACACAAGAAGCTCAAAGAACACACAGGAAATTCATTGCAGAAATGTTATTACCTAGGCACATAGTCACCAGGAATCTTAAAAGCTGTGAGGCAAAAGCATCAGGTAACCTTTAAAGAAAAGCCTATTAGATTAACAGCAGATTTCTCAGCAGAAACCTAACAAGCTAGAATGCATTGAGGTCCTTAAGCCTCCTTAAATAAAACAATTATCAGCCAAGAATTTTGTATTCAATGAAACTAAGCTTCATAAATGAAGGAAAGATACAGTCTTTTTCAGAAAAACACATGCTTTGAGAATGTGCCGCTACAAAGCCGGTACTACAAAAACTGCTAAACAGAGCTCTAAGTCTTGAAAAAAAGCTCTAAGTTTTTCAAAATTCTTCTGTTTTTCAAAATTTATTTTTCAAATTTTTCAAAATACATGAAAATACAACCTGCTTTGGGCATAAATCTCACAGGACCTATAAAATAATAACACAATTTAAAAAGTTATTTGGGCAGCACCTAGCATGATTAATAGGATAGTACCTCACACCTCGGTATTCATGCTGAATGTCAATAGCCTAAATGCTCCACTTGAAACATACAGAATGGCAGAATGGATAAGAATTCACCAACGAAGTATCTGCAGTCTTCAAGAGACTCACCTAACAAATTACAACTCACATAAACTTAGCATAAAGGGGTGGAAAAAGATATTCTATGCAAATGGCCACCAAAAGCAAGCAGGAGTAGCTATTCTTGAATCAGATAAAACAGACCTTAAAGCAACAATGGTTAAATTCAAAGAGGGACATTAATGATGAAAGGACTAGTGCAAAAGGAAATACATATATATGCACCTAATGCTGGAGCTCCCAGATTTATAAAGCAATTACTACCAGACCTAAAATTAAGACAGCTGGCAAAACAGTAACAATGAGGGACTTCAGTACTCCACTGACAGCATTAGACAGGTCATCAAGACAGAAAGTAAACAAGAAAAAAATGACTTAAACTGTACCCTACAACAAATTGAAGCAGCTACTTTGTCTGGAGTATAAACCCAGGATTTGTCATCTCGTGTCAGGAAAATTTAGGACATGGACACACATGAGGAGTTTAGGAATGGAGGTTTAAAAGGCAGAAAAAAGAGAAAGAAAACAGCTCTCTTTCTATTGAGACAGAGAGGACTTGCCAGAGGAAAAGACCTGTGGGCAGTGGACGTGCTGGATTTCATAGCAGTCCTACTACTGGGTGTCAATCTAGAGGAAAAGAAGTCATTATATTAAAAAGACACTTGTGGCCGGGTGCAGTGGCTCTCTCCTGTAATCCCAGTGCTTTGGAAGGCTGAGGCAAGCAGATCACGAGGTCAGGAGTTTGAGATCAGCCTGGCCACTATGGTAAAACTTCGTCTCTGCCAAAAATACAAAAATTAGCCAGGTGTGGTAGTGAGTGCTTGTAATCTCAGCTACTTAGGAGGCAGAGGCAGGAGAATTGCTTGAACCCAGGGGGAGTGGAGTGTGCAGTGGGCCGAGATCATGCCACTGCACTCCAGCCTGGACCACATGGACAACAGAGCAAGAATCTGTCTCAAAAAAAACCACTTGCTCATGGATGTTTACCGTAGCATAATTTGCAATTTCAAAAATATGGAACCAGGCTAAGTGCCCATATATACATACCATGGAATACTACTCAGCCATAAAAAGGAATAAAATAATGGCATTCTCAGCAACCTGTATGGAGTTGGAGACCATTATTCTACATGAAGTAACTCAGGAATGAAAAACCAAACGTCGTATGTTCCCATTTATAAGTGGAGACTAAGATGTGAGGTGAGGGCCCAAAGGCATCAGAATGGCATCATGGACTGTCAGAACTCCGGATGAAGGGTGGGATGGGAGTGAGAGATAAAAGTCTAAACACTGTGTGTGGTGTACACTGCTCGGGTGATAGGTGCACAAAAATCTCAGAAATCACTACCAAAGAACTTATCCATGCAACCAAACACCACCTGGTCCCCACAAACTTATTTAAAAAGACTTTCTGATTGTAAGATCTGAGAAAACAGAAGGGAGAGGGAGATGTTGTTGGTCACTTGCTTTCCATGTCAGCCCAGAGTTGTGCCTAGCAGGTTTTAAAAGGCCTGCGTATTTTCCTTTTCTCATAGTTAATATTGCAAAAGAATGCAAATGATTTAGAGAGTTAGATGAATATACATGGCATACATGTCATGGTATACAGCCCTTCTTAACAGCAATTAATAACTCTTGAGGTTTTGAGACAGCAATGTAAGAATATTGAGGAAACATGATTTCCCATGGTCTCTTACACAGTTGCATGCTAACGTCCAACTTTTTTTTTGCGTATGGAAAGCATGCAACACTATCTTTGGCTCTCCATCTCTCTTTACCCTAGGAATGCCATTGGCCTAGATCTTTGCTGTCAAACTTATCTGATTGCCACATTCATCTTGTCTCTGACTGTTTAATGCTGTTACCTGTCCTCCGGTTTTCTATCATTCTATTATTATCACTTACATTAGGGAACCAAGCATCTAACAAGTCTCTCCTTCCACCAGTGTTGGCCTTTGGGGAATAGCCATTATTGTTAAATAGAACATGCTGTTACCTGCCTCATTATCAACAAAAGGGCTAACCTTGGCCTTCCCAAAGAACACAGTCCAGTGGTGAGTTATCAGATGTTATATAATAAATGCATTCTTGTTGCTGGGTTTTGGGACGCAGGGGAGCATCCAGCTTGCTCCCTGGTGGGCTGTTCTTCCAGGCTCTTGATCTCAACTCACCCAAGAATGAGAGAGTGGACCACGCGGGCGTGGTGCACTCAGAGTTAAGTACTGGACCCAAAAAGTTTTTGCAGAAAGTGATTTATTTAGGCAGAGAGAAACAGAGAGAGAAAAGGAGTAGGGTAGAGAAAGGAACAGCTAGCTCTCACACTGAGTGAGAAGAATGAAAGCCACTCTCACACTGAGTGAGAGGGGTTCCCAGAGGGGGAAAATCAGGGAAGGAAAGCTCCTCTGACTCTGAGGGAGAGAATTCAGAAAGATGAAATCCAGAAGAGAGAAAGCAACTTCCACACTGAGTGGAAGGGGACTCCAGAGGGGAAAATCCCGGAAAGAGAGGGCAGCTTCCACGGATTGGAAGGGGACCCCAGAGGGGGAAATCCCAGAGAGGAAGGCAGCTTCCACGAAGGGAGTGGAAAGGGACCCAAGTATGGAATCCAAGAGAGAAAAGGATGAAAGAGAGAGAAAGCTTCCGCCAAGATGGTGGAGGGGGACCCAAAGATAGAATCCGAAGGGGTGTGGAAGAAGGGGACTTTTAACATGGGATGAATCCCCTCCTCCTCCAAGACCCCTGACCAATATAAAGAGTCCCTTTAAACTTCCCTGTGGAGTCGTTGATCTTTGATTCTTCCTGCGCCCGTGAAAATCAAAACAAAGACTGTTAAGTCTCCCAGATGGAGACGTGGGGAAGGCAGCAGGTATGGCGTGTCACTGGGAAGTTCCTGTCCTAGAAACTACACCCCGTTGTGGACCCAGGATTAGAACGCATTCCCTCATTCTGACTTTGCTTCCTCCTGAGACTTTGACTCTTGTCTTAATATTGTGCCAAAGTGGTTCTGGCAACTCTCTTTCAATTTTTGTGAATCATTGTTGAACTGAGAACTTCAAGGAGCTACTCCAGCAAACTGCTAGGGCCAGATTCAGGGAGCCTTGCAGAAACACTATCCTGATTCCTAGGTTAATGTTTTAGCGAACTCTTCTTTATCTAGTTTTATATTCAATTCTATCCTCCAATTATGAAAATCTAGTATGCCTTTCCACATTTACTCAGCAGGTTCTTGTAGTACCTATGACCAGATTCTGCAAGTCCTTTGACCTGTAGGCTCTGAAGAAGCAGGACTTGTATTTTTCTTCTTAAACTGAATGGGCATCTGACTCAGTGGTTACCTGGTAGTAATGATGGATCATCTGAGTAGACCTTGACAGGAACATGTGGCATCTTTTTGTGCATCTTGTTTGGGTAAGGTCATTGAATCTCAAAAGAGAAAAGGCTGATTACATTGAGCAAGAACTTCAAGGGAATTTAGAACTTCAGGAGTGTTGGGCTTCTCCAGCATAATGTCCCCAATTCCACGTGTAATTGTCCCATTCTTTCCCATCAGACCTCTGCCTTTGAATGGGAAACAAGTTGGGAATATACATTTTGCAAGCTTTACACTTCCATTTTCTTTGAAACAAGAACCTGAGCTTGGTTTTTAGCTTTCATTTTTCCCGAAGGTGCAAAAGTTAGGCCCTTCTTTAAGATTATCATCATGGGGTTTTGATTACTCAGGTGTGCCTTAAATTGGCAAGTAATTCCCCTAAGTCTGCTAATTTATTTCTGCAAGACTCCAATGCTGGCAAAAGGATGTTGATAAATAACATTTTCTCCCATACTGCTGAAACATTACAGCTACTTGAACTCTTAATGACTTGCCCTTCACTTATATCTTATCCCAATTAACCACAGACAGAAGCTTTATAACTTTGATTCCACTGCTTAGTGCTCATAGAACAATTGTGTTAGTCCAATTTATCTTGAAAACATAGCTCAAGGCAAAACAATGTGCTAATGCTGTATTGAAAAGGGGAATCCTTGACCAGAAAGAAGGAAAGGAAGTGAGACCGGAAAGGGTAGTGGACACGTACAGAGTGATGATGTGTTATGAAGCTGGCCATTATGTCACTGAGACATAGTCATGCAGCATGTCTTCTAACAGATGTACAGAAAGCTTCAGGGCCACCCAGAGGAGGGAAACCTGAGGGCAATTTATCTGTTGACTTCCGCCTGTCTCCTGAATATGGTGCCCTCCTACCCACCACAGGCACACACACATTTCCAGGTGGACTACCATAAAGTCTTTCAGGCAGTGAGTAGGAACCCACACTTTATCTTTGCGATGTGGGCTTCGGTATCAGTACATAATGGGAGAAGTTAGAAACTTGGGGTCTTTATTTTCAGATAGTGAGAACTTAAACCTCACAGGGTCACTTACTATAGCAGTGACTGAGCAGAGAAGTGGCCAACCATCAGGAAAACAGATAAGGCTTTCAATGTAGAACAAGTACCTACTATACACTGGCATGGGGCCTGGCATTTAGCATACATGCTGTCTTGTAATTCACACAATCTGCCTTGATCTTTAGATCAATTTACATTTAACTTGCTATCTGGCCAAAATTATCATCTGTTTCCTTAGTTCCTTGCGACCTGGTTCCTGACTCAGCTCACTAGCTTTGCTTTGTGGAGCCTGATCTGTGCTCCTTCCTATCTCAGCAGAAGTTCTGATGCTGCAGTAGCTTGCTTGCTGGGTTCTGTTGCTCTTGGAACTTCTTGGACTACCAGTGACACATATATATAGACATACACCACTTCTTTTTTATTTATTTATTTATTTTTTGGGGGGGTACATGTGAAGAACATGTAAGACTGTTGCATAGGTACACACGTGGCAGTGTGATTTGCTGCCTTCCTCCCCTTCACCTATATCTGGCATTTCTCCCCAACTCCCTACCCCTCGCTGTCCCTCCCCTGTTTCCCCCCAACAGACCCGAGTGTGTAGTGCTCCTCTCCCTGTGTCCAAGTGTTCTCATTGTTCAACAACCGCCTGTGAGTGAGAACATGCGGTGTTTGATTTTCTGTTCTTGTGTCAGTTTGCTGAGAATGATGGTTTCCATGGATAAACCTGGACATATACCACTTTTATAACCTGCAAATTTCCTTGCTTTCTGTCCAAAAACATGCATTTTGCTATCCCTCAAGTTACCTATTTGTCTACTTTTTAAGAAATTTAGTACTGACAACAACTGAACTAGATGTTTTTTACCTTCTGAATTCCATCTAGCCAGAGTACAACCTAATTATATTTTTTATTTTTTAGAGTAATAGGTCAGCATTAAGATCTAACATTTTATGAGCACCTCTTGATTACACTTCAGCAAATTCACTTCATATTGGGGTCCTCATTTGATAGATTAGTAACTTGAACTTGAGCATCTAAGGGACATATGAGCTTTCCCCACCCCCTCACGAACTTGCAGGCAAGTTATTTTTAAAATCACAATATGTTCTAAAATGGTTATATTTGGACAATGTCAGGATAGCCCCAAACTTCTCTGTTAATCGGTATCCCACATAAGCTCCTTCATGAGGCAAACAGTGAAATTGTCCAGTAAATCTGGAGGATGTAAGTAGGGCATGCCTTTGATTCTTCAAGTCGAATACTGAACTCTCTCTTCAGTGAAAAAGTTTTCATGTCAATAACTTCCATTTACCCTACTCACATGGTAGTTACTAAATTGGGAGTTGGTCCTCTGGGAATGGCATTCTGCCTCTAAGGTCAGATGGGGAGAGTGCACCTAGGATGAACTTCCAAATTGGAGACAGATTTAAAACAATCACCATGTGATTTGTCTGGCTACAAAAATCAAGGTATTTATTATATGTATCTAAACATATATGTGTATGTATTGAACATATACATGTAAAAACAAGGTGTATATGTGATTTTTAAAGTATTGGTACATAATGAACCAAGTGTTCTGATATATTGGTGGTGGTGTATAAAATGGAAAATAAAATGGGAGTAATTTTAAAAGTTCATTTGCTTTGATTTTGCTGTTTCATTTATTTAAATTTATTTAAGAGAAAACATTTAAATATGTACATAAATTTCTACTTGTTTATTTATTTGTTTATATTTGGAAAAAAGTTTTTGAGAGCATAATCTTACTGCAAAAAGTGATAAAAAGTAAACCAAACTTCCTTTTTTTTTCCTAGCACTAGGAAGAAACAAAAAGATCATTTCAATACCTCTTTACATGTTTTTGTGATTAAATATAAAAGGGGATTATTCATTGAATGTTAAAGTTAGAAAGAATCTTAAATTAATTATGTAAATATACATTTAATACTAACTTAATAATATCCCTATTTTACTTTTTTTTAAGAAAAAAAAAGAGAAGGAGAGGAAGAAAGAGCAAGAAAAAGAGGGAGAGAGAACAGGAATATTGCTTAATTCTAAGAATGGTTATTAATAATGGCTGATCAATATTTTGTGTATTGAAAGTGGAGAATGTATATTTTGTGTATTTAAAGTGGAGAGCACTATACATATTTATTAAGTTTACTTGTTCTGGATCTGAATTCAAGTCCTGGATATCCTTATTAATTTTTTGTCTCGTTGAGTCTAAATCTCTTTATGGGTCTTATGTATCTGGGTGTTAGGATCGTTAGCTCTTATTGTTGCATTGATCCTTTTACCACTGTATCTTTGTTGCTTTGAAATCTATTTTATTAAATGAGAGAATTGCAACTCCTGCTTTTTGTTTTTTTTTTTTGTTTTCTTTATTTTTGCTCTCCATTTGGTTGTTAAATCTTTCTCCAACCCTTTGGTTTGAGTTTTTGTGTATCTTTGGATATAAAATGGGTCTGGATGTATTATACCGTTAGGTTTTGGCTGTATCTCTTAATTGGGGAATTTAGTCGATTTAAATTTAAGGTTACTGCCATTTGATGTTAACTGGCTATTTTATCCATTCATTGATATAAATTCTTTTTTATGTTGATGTTCTTTAGTTTTTAGTATATTTTTAGAAAGGCTGCTACTGGTTGTTCCTTTCTGTGTGTAATGCTTCTTTCAGAAGTTCTTGTACAGCCAGCCTGGTGGTAATAAAATCTCTGAGTACTTGCTTGTTCATAAAAGATTTTATTTTTCCTTCAATTGTGAAGCTTAATTTGGCGGGATCTGAAATTCTGGGCTGAAAGTTCTGTTCTTTAAGGATGTTGAATATTGGCCCCCACTCTTTGCTGGCTTGTAGGGTTTCTATGTACACTTCGGCTTTTGTTGCATGACAAAAGTAAACCAAACTTCCATAAGCAAGCGATAGTTTTAAAAATCATGATATTTGTAAATACTGGGAGAGTTTGCAGATATTAAAAAATAATTTTAGAAATATTAAAACATGGAATAATATTGATTTAATATTAAGTGAAAATAAGAAGGCCACAGTCTACCAACACTCAGAATACAAATCTATGGGTCTGGATACTTGGTTACAAGACATTAAGCACCCTAAAGCACTGGACAGCTAGTTCTCTGTGAGAATATTATGTGCGTTTGTTTTTAATTATAATTTTCTCTTTTTCAAATTATTTTAAATCAACATGCAATATTTTATAGTTCAAAAATTAAGATAATTTTAATTGAAAATAAGAAAAATGCAAAGGATATTAAAGAATAAGTTAGGAAAGGAAGCTGCAAAGAAGTACAATGGAATGGACTGGAAGTGAGAGGGAGGCCAAGATGGCCTCAGCCTCGCTTGGTTAGCCGAGCTCCATAAATCACAAACCTGATGCTGCTGAGTCAAACTGAAAGGATAATACCTTAACTTGTTGACTTCTATATCTATGTACATCAGGCTGCTATTGAGAGAAAGATACATTACTATATATATTTTGACCAAATGCCTAATGTTCAAGTATGAAAGTCAGTATTTAGTCAAATCCAAGACCAAAACCAAGAACAGACTGAAGCTGCATATCACACTATGTGCTAAACTTCTGGAATACAAGAACATTTCAATTTTTATCTAATAATTATCATTAGAACTTTGTTATTACAAGAGGAAAAATCATTACTAAATTTGCCATTACTTCTCAGCACAGTCAGTGGCTAGAAGTCTCCTCCACTCTCTACATGGTGTATTCGCAAAACTAAATAATTTAGAATTAGAATTTACATCTTAGAATTTTCACTAAGATTGGTGGGGTATCTAAGTATTGCGGCTTACTTCTGCAAGTATAGGACACTGCAGAAAATAATGTTTCTAATCAAGTCATGAAACTTTTCTTCCTCTCTAATTATAAGTGACTAAGTTGATGTCAAATTTGCTTTCATTTAGATATAAAAATTTGGTTAATGGTATCTATGTGATTTTATTTAAATCATTCCACATACTGAAGTTTATTCACTTTTTTTAAGTCTGAATATTTTCAAAAACAAAGTTGAGAGTTTCAGTCTCACATCTTTTTATTTGTAACAAATATGAATGCAACTGTAACTTAACAACTATGTCAAACAAATTTGTCCTTAATCTGTACATCTAGAGAGGAGGATGGGGTAATGTAATTGGTACACAAAATACTGCTCTGAATAGCTATCTACACCTCAGCTTTTGTTGCATGACACCAATTTCAGCTTCTTTCCCAGAGTGGAATGTTTTGTACATCTTTACAGGAGATATTTTGTAAGAAATTCTTGCATTCCTGAAATAAACCAATTTGATTACTTATGCAGCAGGCTTCAGCAAATGAGCTTTTTGCTCTACAAACCCTTCATTCTTGTTATCCACATGGTATGATATAAAAGCTTTCTTTTCTTTAAGCAGCCTTTCAAAAATCTAACAGCTGTCATTCCATGTTGGTTAAATATTTTGTATATGACAGGAAAGTCTGCACATTTTTGGATTCCATCATGTAGGTTATCTTTGACCAAATAGCAATAATAATCAAGACTGCATGAGTGCATGAGTATATATATATATATATATATATATATATATATATATATACATATATATATCTTATAGTCATAAGCCATATATATTGCTCATAGTATAAGGATATTATATTGCATATAATATGAGCAATATATATATATTGCTTCCTTGAGATTCCTAAACTACTCAAAGCCTTAATCCATTGTCAGCAATCATTCAATAATACATTAATCTCCCAATTTGCCATTCTAAAAATATTTCAAGTAGTCACTATGTTGCTAACTGCTGAAATTTTTGGCCAAACAAGTTTACCAAAAGTGTAATTATTATTATTATTATTTTTAGTTTTTTGGCTTTTCCCCTTTTCAAAAGTATAATTATTAATTCACTTCAAAATTTTTGTAAAAAATATTTTTCATCGTTTCTCTCTCAAATATCTAATGAGACAGAAATGGCAGCCTGAATAAACTACTTTATTTTATTTTATTTTTTTGCTCACTACATATTATCATTAAATACATTGTTTCATAAATATGTTTTCTAGAAATAAGACTTTATCTGCAATTTATACATTGAAAATTAAAAAAAATTACTTGTCTTTATTGAAAGACATAGTCATTGAACACAGAGAAGCTTAGGAATGCCATAAAAGGCATTATGATGAGTCCATCTATGTTCACAGTAATTTGGAAATGCCTGTGACTAGGAAACTGTCACGGTAGAAGTCTGGACTTTAGTACAGAATCTTAGCATCATTGAATTATGCTCATGGATTTTGTGGTCAATCATTAGCTGTGATTAGATCAGAGTCTTAGTCTGTGCCGGCTGCTATAACAAAATGCCATAGATTGGATAGCTTATAAACAACAAAAAATTATTTCTTATGGTTCTGGAAGATGAGAAGCTCATGATCAAATGGTCAGCAAATTTGGTGTCTCGTGAAGGACTGCTTTCTGACATAGAGAGCATCCTCCTGCAGTGTCCTCATATGGTGGAAAGGACAAGGCAGTTCTCTGACATCTCTTCCATGAGGACACTCAGCTCATCCATGAAGACTCCACCCTCATGACCTAATCACCTCCCAGAGGTGCAGTGGAAGAGAATCAGATCATTCAAGGGAAAAGTATGAAATGAAAAGAAAAAAGAGGTAAGATGGAGATTGTCACATTTCCACCTTGGGCACTATTTTAGTAATAACAAATGTTGATGACTCATGAGGCAAACAAGGTTTCCAGGAAGAAAGGAGATTAGATTGACACTTGCTGCTCAGATGCTTCAAAGCCACCAAATCCCTGGCCAGCCCACTACTGACTAGCTAACCCCATGAGACTGGCTTTTCACCCAAAACAGGGTTGACAGTCCATTTTCACTTTCATGTCTCTCCTTATTCTTTTGAGATATCTTTAATGCTCGCTTTTACATGGTTAAAATGTATGTGAGAAGGGTCCCAGACTATGATTTACTCAGTTTTGTTTATTCACCTCGTAGTTATAAAATCTTCTTTTTTCCCTTCTGTGAGAGTTGAAAATTAAAATCTGTCCTGAGGAGAGAAAAGTTATTTGACAGTGAATGACTTGCTTTAGGATGATTTCAATGGCAATTGTGAAGATAATAAAACATGATGCCAAATAAATAATCAATTAGTCTACCCATGACACACTGAACTCTGTTCTTATGTCCATGGTGATATTGCCTGTCACACTACAAGTTCAGCTTCCAGGGAGCGAAGGAGTGACAGGCCTGTGCCATACATAGATTACCTCAGCATTCCACACTGCCTACAGAGATGTGCACCATTTTTGATGTGAATAAATATGCATAAGCTAATTTGAATCTGTCTGTTTAGTTTTCCACAGCCTGCAACTCTTTTGTACAGCTTGTTTTCACAGAGGCCTGACAGCTGGCCTAATCTACCATCTTCCCAGAAACTGCTCTTCTTTCTTCCTTGAAGGCCTTTCTTCAGGAGCCTTGAAACCAGGAGACAGACTGTCAGGGCACAGGAGTTCCTTCAAGCTGTGTGTATACTTGTGGCAGTGAGGTAAACCCAGTCTGAGTCAAAGGGTACCTACACCACTTTCCAAGTTTTTAAATTGGCATTATGTGATGCTTAATTGGAATTATTTCTAGGGGCCTGAGGGATAGTAATTTCTAATCAAGACAAAAAGTAATTAGTGGGCAACTGTGAGGTGAGGAAAAAAAAATACCTGCAATATCTCTGACCTATACGATAGGGTGTTTATATGTGATAATAATTTCATGACTTCTCATAACAAATTTGTTTCTTTAATTAACAAACCTAAAACTGCAGCTTATATTAAGACCAAATAATCATGGACTATTCCCAGATTCAAATGAAGGACATGAAGTCAAAGGATGTAAATCCAGTTTAATAGGACAAACTTGCTAATGCAGCAGGAGGCTGCCGTGAGCACATATTTCACTTCTGTGTCAGGTTAATGAGCTCAAGTCCTGTATTTTCTTGAATGAAAAACTTCCGCTCTCAGCCTTAATTCTGAAAACATTCAGTTTTCCTTAAATGTCTACAGCGTAAGTCTCAAGTGCCTTAGCATGGAATAGAGGACTTATCACATCCTCAAGTGCCTTAGCGTGGAATACAGGGATTATCATACCTGGCCCATTCTGTTACGTTTTCAACTAAAAATCTCCACATAACCACATTAGGTGTTCTTCATGTGAGTTTGTCAATCATGCTATTTCCTTCCTTAGAAATTCTATCCTCCATCTTCTATACTGTCAAAATTGGTTGATTCTGGTTGCTACCTAAGTGCTACATACTCTTCGGTCAGTATTCATGATTTATATTAACCATCATTTTCTCTGTGTCATTGCTCAAACCTATTTACTTGCACTCCCCTTATGCTCTATTTCTTATTTGAATGTCTTTCTTCCCACTAGGAACAGAGCTCCACTAAAGCAGAACCAAATATAACTACCAAAGTGAGCTTGCAAAGAAATTAACTAAATACACTTGAACCTAATTAAACCAGTTTCAGTTTCAGGAGTAGCAGAAACATATTCAACAGAAATGGTAGTGGATACAAAGCTCATACAATTTATTTTATTATTTTATTCATTCAAAAATATATTTTAAGTATGTACTAGATGCTAGCCGTGGTTATAGGTTCTTAGGATATATCATTGAACAAAATGTCAATGCTGCATGATTATGTGAAATGATGGTTAATTTAAATCATGAATACTGACAGCCTAGCAGTAAAACAGATAATGAAGAATGAATGCAATAAATTGGGAATTGGTAAATGTGTTAGAGGGTAATATATGCTATGGAGAGAAAAGAAAAAAATAGAGCAACATAAAGGCATTTTGGAGTGCTAGATGCAGGGAATGACTGCAATTTTAAATAAGTTGGTCAAGATATGCCTCATTGAAATGAGGTCATTGGAGCCCACACTTTGGGGATGTAAAGTTAGTAATAAGGGTATCTGGAAGATGATATTTCCATGTAAAGACAACAGCCAGTGCAAGACATGTGAGGCATTTTTGAGGGACAGTGAGCAGGCCAGCATGATTAGAACTAAATGAGAGTGACAGATAACTGATGTTGGAAGGTACCAGGGATGTGTGCGTGGTGTGGGGGAGCCTGGGATGAAGTCAAGGATAGGGACGCAGGTCATGTAAGCTGTGTAGGCCATTGTAAAGGTTTTGGCTGTCATTGTTAAAGAATGGGAGGCCAATGCAGGATGTTGAAAGTAGAAGCAGCATGATTTATCTAGTGCGTTAAAAGAATGTTCCGTTGAGAATACACTGTCAGGAAACAAGGATAAAAGAATACTTAAGAGGCTATAGCTGCATCTAAGTGGGAAAGGCTCAGTCTCGTGGTAGCAGTAAAGGTGGAGGAAGTATTCAGATTTCAGACATTTGGAAATAGATCCATAGAATACTTTATTATAGGGTGAGCAATAAAGACTGGAAACAAAAATGACTCTGAGCATGTTGGGTAACTGTAAGCCTGGATTCACCACTTACTAAAATGAGAAGGGCCATAGATGAATCATCCTAGAAAGAGCATCAAGAACCCAGTTTTGGACACAGGTTGTTGAAGTATCCATGGTATGTTCACAAGGAGTGCCAAGAAAGCAGCAGGAAATAGGAATCCAGACGCCAAGAGAGAGGCCTGAGGTACAAATATACACTTGGGAGAAACTGGCATCTTCATGACAATTAAACCATGTTATGAAATGAGACCACAAAGGGAGTGCCTGTAAATAGAAAAAGGAAATGAACCAAGTATGGGCTGAGCCCTAGGGAACTTGAACTTTAAGGCTGAAAGGGAAAGGAAGGATCTGCAAAATTAGGCCGATCTGAAAATGAACTAATTTGAAATGACCCCTTCGGGTAAGCTCAGTCAACCAAGTAGGGAATATATGCTCTTATAAGGTACTATGTTGCGAGGGCAGGGAACTGCACAAACAGAGGAAGTGATCTTGCTCTCAAGAGATTTATTACCAATTTGGAAGTAAGGCAAATGTGCAGAGAGATAGACACACATAGAGGAAACATTACTAATGCAAAAAAGTTAACATTAATTGTTAGAAATATACATGTAATAAATATATAAATTTCAGTGCTTTCTTGGCTCAGAATGTGTCTCCCAAAACACATATGTTGAAAGTCTGACAGTGTTAAAAGAGTGTTTAGTGGGTGATTAAGTCATGAGGCAAAGCTCTCATGAAGGAGATTAATGACTTTATAATAAAAGTTGAAGGGAATCCCCCTTTGCCATTGTCTCCCTTCTACTATGTGAAGACACAGCATTCTCCCCCGCTGGAGAATGTAACATTAAATGTGCCATCCTCGATATAGAAACCAGGATCTCACCAGACCTGTTGATGCCTTGATCTTGGAGTTCCTAAGCTTCATAACCATGTACAATAAAATTATGCTGTTTACAAATTGCCTAATCTGTGGCATATTACAATAGCTGCAGGAAAATACAAAGACAGAATATTCGCTTTCCCAAATGAAGTAAAATTTGATTTGGATTTTGAAATGGGGGTTTGAGCCATTGGATAGTCATTTTAAGCAACCGAAACAGCATGAGTGAAGTAGGTGTGCATGGCCATGCCAGCTCTGGGGATGCAAAAGAGGTATCAATAAGTGGAAAAAATGGACAAAAGCTTGAAATAGTCAGTGGGGGTGTCAATCCTTGATCATAGAGGTGAAGAAGACCTGTAGAGGCTGCTCAAACTTGGCTATTACTATGCAAAGCAAGATAGTTGAAAATATAATTAATTGCTCTCGATGATACAATGTACTTGTACATTTTCTCTCTAACCTTTCTTCTTAAAAAAAAAAAATCCCTGAATTGTTGCCTTGATTTCTTGTGTCTTTTTCCCAGGCACCTTTTCTTTGAGGACAATAGTGATCACAGGACTGGGCGGGACTCTCACTGGCTTATGAGGCAAGTGAATTCACAGAGACTTTGGCAATCTTTCTCATGAGTGCTTAACCCACATTTCCCCAACTCAAATTGCACAGACTGAAGCTTTTCACATCAACTCATTTTAGTTATATGGGCACTTATTAATCATCTACTATAAGCTCAGAGCTTTGCTCAATTCGTGTGACATAAAAGTTAATAGTGCATGATCTTAGCCTTGATTTTTCAGTGTCAGTATTCTAGAAATCATTGCTGTCAATATATTACGGTACAAAATAAGACAGAATTATGCACAACTCAAAGTGGGAACCCAGAAGAATGTGAAGTTTAGGCTGTGGCAAAGCTTCCTGGTAAATGTGCAACCTACATGCTCTGTGTTTTGAAAGTAGTCAAGCACTAGGGCAGTGGCTCATGCCTGTAATCCTAGCACTTCAGGAAGCTGAGGAGTTCAAGACCAGCCTGGGAAACACGGTGAAACCTGGTCTCTATGAAAAATACAAAAAACTTACCCGGGTGTGACTGCATGTACCTGTAGTCCCAGCTACTTGGGAAGCTGAGACAGGAGAATCGTTTGAACCCAGGAGGTGGACGTGGCAGTGAGCCAAGATCATACCATTGCACTCCAGCCTGAGACAGAACAAGACTCTGCCTCAAAAGAAAAACAAAAAAAAAGGAAAGAGAAAGAAAGAAGGAAGGAAGGAAGGAAAGAAGGAAAAAAATAAAGGGCATATTATACTGTCAATAATAGCTACCTATGGAGAGTCAGGTGACAGGTGTGACTGAATGCCCTTTCTCTTCCTCATCTGCAAAAATCTTAAAATATTCTTTATTTTGAATTTATCCATCTGTTGTCTTTACTATTACCACCTTTCAATTAGGTTTCTGAGTGGATGCCCAGTTTATTGATTCCCAGTGCTGGAATCCGAGCAACCCACTGTGCCGGCCAAAACAGCAGCGATAAGGCTGATGGTGCTCCTCTGCCTGGGAATCTCCGGTCTGGCTTTCTTCTTGAATCCGTAACAAGTGGCTCTGCCTTCCCGGAGCTCCAAGCATTAGTCAGTAGGGGAACCAAGCCTGTCCACTCTACACGAAGAGCTGCCACGCTGAGATGCCGGCAAAACCGCTGCACCAGCCAGAAGAGTCGCGCTGGCGACCCGTGGGGCTCCTCCACTGGGAATCTTCTGGTCCGTGAGTGACGAAAATTTGTCTGAAAGTGTGGCGTCCTCTCATTCTCCGGGCTTTCACTGGGTGCTACAGTCCTGAGCTGTCAGCAATCAGCCATCTTGGATCTCTATTCATAATAAATTCATAATAAAGGGAAGAAACCAGCCTAAAAAGGCTGAGAATACCCAAAATCAGAACTCTTCTCCCTCTACAGGTGATTGCAGTTCTTTATCAGCAACGGAACAAGCCCTGATGGAAAAGGACTGTGTCCCATTATCTGAAGTAAGCTTCAGAAGGTGGATGATAAGAAACTTCTGGGAGTTAAAAGAACTTGTTCTAACCCAATGTAAAGAAACTAAGAACTTTGAAAAAAGGTTTGATGAAATGCTAAAAAGAATAGACAATATAGAGAGGAATATAAATGAACTAACAGTGTTGAAAAATACAACACGAGAACTTAGTGAAATATGCATAAGTTTAAATAGTCGAGTTGATCAAGCAGAAGAAAGGATATCAGAGGTC
>CM052653.1:114513367-114530522 GCA_028533165.1 Leontopithecus rosalia | reverse complement strand
AGCCAGTTAACATCAAATGGCAGTAACCCTAAATTTAAATTGACTAAATCCCCCAATTAGGAGATACAGCCAAAACCTAACGGTATAATGCATCCAGACCCATTTATATCCAAAGATACACAAAGACTCAAAACAAAGGGTTGGAGAAAATTTACCAACCAAATGGAGAGCAAAAATAAAGAAATAAACAAAAAGCAGGAGTTGCAATTCTCGCATTTAATAAAATAGATTTCAAAGCAACAAGGATACAGTGGTAAAAGGATCAATGCAACATTAAGAGCTAACGATCCTAACACCCAGATGCATAAGACCCATAAAGAGATTTAGACTCAACAAGACAGAAAATTAATAAGGATATCCAGGACTTGAACTCAGATCCGGAACAAGTAAACTTAATAAATATGTATAGTGCTCTCCACTTTAAATACACAAAATATACATTCTCCACTTTCAATACACAAAATATTGATCAGCCATTATTAATAACCATTCTTAGAATTAAGCAATATTCCTGTTCTCTCTCCCTCTTTTTCTTCCTCTTTCTTCCTCTCCTTCTCTCCTTTTTTTTCTAAAAAAAAATATATTCTTTATTTTAATTTTGTTTTTTAATTTTAAACTTAGCACACTGTCAAACAAAGAGAAATAAGTCGAGTTCTTTTGGAAGAGTCACTATATTGATTACATAGCAGATTAAATGATATTTGCAATTTTAGCTTCTATTTCATGCTTTAACAAAGAGAGGTCATGCTGCAAAGTATGGAGAAGGGATTTCTAGGCCTCCAGAACAGAAGAACCAAGGACTAGAAATAGAGCACAGCTCAGCATGATGCAGCAAGCACTGCTATGACAGGGGCGGGGGCGGTGTGATGGGCACACAGGAGCAGGTGGGCAGTTGGCTGGGTCATTTCTCTAGGAGGTTCCCTGTGTCAGGAAACAGCTCAGCAGTTAATCCAGGTGCTCCTGTTTAACTTCTTTAAGCGCTACTTTTCATGTTTTACATGGTGAGTACATGCTTAATTAACATTGATTCCTTTCTCCTGTTTGTCTTCTAAGAGCAAGGAAACCTGTCAGCATAGCAAAATGCAAAGAAAAAAAGTACTCACGTTTTTGAAGAAAAATAAAATCTCCTGTAACAAAATAAGTAGAGTAAAACAAATAGCTAGCTATAATCCATTCCTTCTGTTATAAATTAGAAGCATTCATGTTTTTGCACTTTGAAATCCTATTTTGAATATTTCAAAGGCACTGACAAAGTCAATGAGTGACTTACTGCTAATAATCTCCAAGGAACCCCTCAAGGCCCTCAAGCAGGCAGCCTCACTCAGGGAGACTGAGTCTCAGAGTTCATGAGTAGTGCTATTAGCTCACCTAAGTTATTGCATATACTTGAGTTTTATTGACATCTTGAGTGGAAACAAAGGGAGGAAAAAACAATAAGGTTTACTCTTGAGACCCAAGCTCACCATTAAGGAATTAGACCAGAAAGCTGTTGTGAGTATCCCCACCCTCAATATCCACACAAGTTCATAAGAAATGACACTAAATTGTAATATAACAACTTTGAGGAAGTTTTAAAAAGTCTTTATTACTATTCAAATCCATGTAGCCATGCTGTTTTTATTACTCTCACACTGTTTTGTACAGTGCCTTAGATTGGTTTCCCTGGAAACACACTCGTAGACTGGGCATTGCCTGCAGAGGGTTTATCGGAGAAAACTCTTGGGAGATTACACCTGCAAGTAAAGAGGGCAATGAGAAGCTGAACCACAGTGAGGCTGCAGCTGAGGGCTCTGAATTCTACAGGGAGCTGTGGATCTGAGACAGTCTTGCGAGGTTCTCTCAGTCAGAGCATGGCCTGGGCCTTTGTATTTCTGCTCTAGCCAGTCTCAGGCTGTTAGCTGTCCCCTGGGCAAGGCAGGTCCCTGCCACCAGAACTATGCATCTGTGAGCCGTCCACAGTGGACATGCCAGCAGCTGGACATGGATGTGTCAGCCTTTAGGAGGGGATGTGAGACGTGGCGATGAGACAGACTCCACAATCTACCTGTCATTGGGCTTATGATCATCGCACCACTAATTCTGATGTGGAACTTGGTATATACTTCAGTGTTTGCACCACTGTGATTACATGTAAACTGATTCGTTGGGTCACATTGTCTAGAATCCTTGAATAAATCAAATAAAACTTTTAAAATCCACATTGAATAGATCCAAGGTGGAATTTTAAAGCTTTATTTGATTTTGGAAATTTCACTGAAAAATTTTTCTTATATTTTGATGAATTTTTCTTTCTTCACTTTGGACCATCAAACTTCTAACTTATCTGAAGAAAAAAGGGGAAATGTAGCAAATGGAAGCAGCAGAGATGGAAAAAGGAAGCCAGCCAATGGAAGATCTGTTGGGTGTTAGATTTAATTTCACTTCAAGAGTTGAGAAATTCTATTTATAAATCTACCTTGTTCTCTGTTCTGTACTGGGCAAAAAAGAAAAAAAAAGTATTAGTCTAGAGACTGAGCTGATGTGATTGGTACGCATGGAATAAACAGAATGACAGGGCAAATGGGGCAAGTTTTACAGGGGATTGGAAATAGGTATCACGTGGAGTGCGGGTTGAGGAAGCACCAGAGGAAACTATGAGAAGCCCGGTACTGGATGTTGGAGCCCTGGGCTCCCTCCCAACAATCATGTCCTCGTGGCCATGGCACCTCATCTCAGTACGCCTCAGTCTCAGCAGTTGTAAAATAAAGTTAAATGAAGACTTGTCTAACTCATAACACTATTAAGAGAGTCAGATGACAGCTCTGGTTAGAGGCTTTTCAAACTATAGAGCACTACGGAATAATGAGTAGGAAATGGAACTGTGACATGGGGGTCATTGTAAGGAGGGTTGAAATACTGGGTCATGAAAGCTCAAAGTTCTAAATGGACATTTCAAGCCATAAGTACCACCTTAGAAATAAAAATACTTTCAAAATCTGAAATAAATCACTGAAGTGAAAATCTATGCAAAATACTAAGCCTACTGTTCTCACACAAAGCATAGCCCAGGAATGTTAGTATTCTCTATTTCATAGACGACAGAGACATGGTCCAAGGAGCATTGTGAAAAGTAAATACTCATTGAGGGGAACTTAATGCTTATTTAGCAGTAAACAGATTAATATAGTCTTTAACTATATTATTTTTGTTTGTTTCTCTGGTAAGAACCACTAGGCCAGTCAATACATCAAGTTCTCATTCGGGGCACCTTATTCAAAATGTGATATGTCCCCTTCTCATTAACTGATAATAGTGATTTCAGATGAAGGTAATTGGTGAAGAGCAAGAGTGTTTATCTGAAATATTGTTCCCTGCACACCCAGAAATCCAGTATTTCTTGTATTCATATGCAGCATACTTGATATTAAAGTACATTTTAAAAAATTGATGTATATCTTATTTTAATGATTCCTAATCCTCATGTTCTATATGTATGCATGTGGTTTCAGAAAATAGCAAGATCAGATTAAATATAATGTATGCTGTAGTTCAGACTGAAGAGTTTCTCCCTTGATAAATTTAAGGATTTATGTACAGACATACCTTGGAGATACAGTGTGTTTGGGTCAGGGATTCAAACCATTGAGATAAAGCTAATGTCACAATAAAATGAGTCCCACAGGTGAGGCACAGTGGCTCATGCCAGCAATTTGGGAGGTCAAGGCTGTCTGATCACAAGGTCAGGAGTTTGAGACCAGCCTGACTAATGTGGTAAAACCCCGTCTCTACTAAAAATACAAAAATTGGCTGGGTGTGGTGGCACACAACTGTAATCCTAGCTACTCAGGAAGCTTAGACAGGAGAATCACTTGAACCCAGGAGGTGGAGTTTTCAGTGAGCCAAGATTGTGCCACTGCACTCCAGCTGGGGTGACAGAGGGAGACTCCCTCTTAAAAAAAGAAAAATGAGTCACACAGAGTTTTTGTCCAGTGCATATAAACATTATATTCACACTATACTATAATCCATTAAGTACAGAGTAGCGTTATATCTAAAAATATGCATACTTTAATTTAAAAAATACCTTATTGCCAAAAAATGCTAACAATCATGGGAGCCTTCAGGCTTAAAATATTCATAGTTTCTTTGCTGGTGGAAGTTATTGTCTTAATGTTGGTGACTGTTGACTAATCAGAGTGGTGGTTACTGAAAGCAGGGCTGGTAGTGGCAATTTACTTGAAATAAGACAAAAAATGAAACCTTCAACATTGATTAACTTTTCCTTTTAGGAAAGCTTTCTCTGCAGCACGTGATGCCATTTTACAGCATTTTACCCACAGTAAAACTTCTTTCAAAATTGGAGTCACTCCTCTCAACCCTGCAACAGATTGATCAACTAATTTTTTGTAATATTTTAAATCTTTTGTTGTTATTTCAACAGTGTTCATAGCACGTTCATCAGGAGTGCATTCCATCATAAGAAACTACTTTCTTTACTATGCATGATAAGCATCTCCTCAACCATTTAAATTTTATCCTAAGACTGCAACCATTCAGTCACATCTTCAGGCTCTGCTTCTAATTGTAGTTCTCTTGCTATTTCTTATTTCTATCACATCTGTAGTTACTTCTTCCACTAAAGCCTTGAAGCCCTCAAAGTCATTCTTGAGAGTTAAAATTGACTTCTACAAAACTCCTATTCATGTTTATATTTTGACCTCCTCCTGTGAATCACAGATATTCTTAATGGCATCTACAATGGTAAATCCAATGTTCTTTGCTGGATCCATCGAAAGAATTACTATTTATAATAGCTATCACCTCAGGAGATGTATTTTTTAAATAATAAAATTTGAAAGTTAAAATTATTCCTTGATCCATGGGCTGTAGAATGAATCTTCTGTTAGCGGACAAGAAAAGAACATTTATCTCCTTGTATATCTCCATCAGAGCTCTCGGATGGCTAGTTTCATTGTCAATGAGAAGCATTATATTTTTCTAAGCAGCAGTTCTCAACAGTGGGCTTAAAATATTCCATAAGTCATACTCTAAACAAATATGAGAGTAGATTTAGCTTAATTCTTAAGGTTCTTAGAATTTTCAGAATGGTAAATGAGGATTGTCTTCACCTTAACCTCACCAGTTGCATTAGTCCCTCACAGGAGAGAGCCTGTTGTTTGAAGTTTTGTAGCCAAGCATCCATTTCTCCTCTCTAGCTATAAAAGTCCTAGATGGTTTCTTCCAAGGGAAGGTATTTTATCTATATTGAAATACTGAAATCTGTTTTTAGTGTAGCAATCATCTTAGCTGGATTTCTGGATAACTTGCTCCAGCTTCTACATCAGCACTTCCTGCCTCACCTTGCACTTTCATGTTAAAATGATGGCTTCTTTCCTTAAACCCCGTAAACCAGCATCTGCCAGCTTCAGATTTTCCTTTTGTAGCTTCTTCACCTATCTCAGCCTTCAAAAAATTAAAGAGATAGGCTTTGCCCTGGATTAGACTTTGGCTAAAGTGAATATTGTGACTAATTTAACCTTTAATCCAGACCATTAAAATTTTCTCCATGTCAGCAATATGACTGTGTTGCTTTCTGTTTATTTGTTTGTTTACTAGAGTAACACCTTTAATTTCATTTAATAACTTTTCTTTGCATCCAAAACTCAACTAATTAATGTGAAAGGCCTACATTTTGGCCTATTTCAGATTTCAACATGCCTTCCTCAGTACGCTTAATTATTTCCAGCTTTAGATTTAAATTGAAAGACGTACAACTCTTTCTCTCACTTGTACACTTAGAGGCCATTGAATGGTTCTTATAAGCCTAATTTCAACATTGTTATATTTCAGGGAACAGAGAGGCCTGAGGAGAGGAATAGCCACGTGGAATGTCAGAACACAGACAAAATTTATTGATTAAGCTTTCTATCTTATATGAGTATGGTTTGTGGGCACCCCAAAATAATTACAATATTGACACTAAACGTTATTAATCACAAATCACTATAACAGTTACAATAATAAGGGCAAGGTTTGAAATATTACAAGAATTAGCAAAACATGACACAGATATACAGAGAGCACATGCGTTTGATAAAGTGGCACAAACAGACTTGCCCAACACAGGGCTGCCACACCTAAAATTGGTAAAAAAACAAAACATCTGTGAAGCACAATAAAGTGAAGTGTAATTAAAAAAGGTATGCCTGTAGATTATTACCTTTCTTCAAAGAAGATGAAAGGAAAACCCATACAATTGTAGAACTTTTGTTGCAAGTGACAAAACGCCGGCTGGATGATCAATTTTCTCTTTAAGTATTAATAAAAGTGACCTCAGTTCACTTAAGATAAATCTTCTGAAGAAGCTTCCAGCTTACTTTTATGTTCTAAATGGAAGTTGCTTGGCATAAACATAATGATCTGAATGGATTGTGACAGACAACATATTTGATGGACAAGTGCTGAGGGAAGAGATCAAACATAAATTCTACAAAGCAGTGTTAGCATACTATATACATAATAAACAAGTGCAAATGAAAAGAAAGCTCATGAATAATAGATGAGGGATACATTCAACAGTATTAAAATATGCATTTTCTGGATGGCTGACGGATTTCAGATGGAATAGGTCCAAAGGACAGGTGAGTGAAAGGTGAGGTCAAACTAGAGAAGCCGATCAAGTGATGTGGGGAGACGCTTCCCATATGGAAGCCATTGACAGAAGATTTTAATTGTACACAGCTAAATTAGCTAGCCAGGTGAAGAGCGTACAACATGACTAGTACACTAATAAGTAAATGCATAGACAGTAGTGGAAGTGGTAGAGGAGGAGAAAGAAGAGGACAAGAAAAAGAGGAAAAATAAAAGATAGAAAGTTAGGGAATATAAATGTAAATAGGCAGGCATTGCAAATGCAAACTATGAACATACAGGTGAAATGAAAGCAGTACACTCTCCTTTAACAGGGACAAATGGATATGAGGGAGCTGGCTAAGAGCTTATAACTGAAGACTTTAGTTGGCTTCACTACCTTGCAGATTCTAAAGAAGCAAAATATATATGTGGGTGAAAATGTAGCTAAAAATTCTTATTGAGAATTCAGAGCAGAGATATTTGTTGTTACAGTGAGACAGAAGTATTCCTCAAAGGCTTTTGTTATTCACCTTTTTAAGAAAAAAATTCGGTATAGTAACAAACAGTTCTTTATTTTGCATGGTAGAATGATAAATGATTTGTCATAAATTTTCCAGATTATGCCGATCTTTTTAATTTAAATACCACTTTAAAAAACCCCAAAAGTTTTGATAACAAAAATGAAAAATATATTTATATGCACATTTATTTCCTCTCCACCTCTGAGAAATATTATCAATGAATTTTTTCCCCTTCCTAAAGTTTCACTATGACCTTCGTTCATTATTACAGTAAAAACAATGTGGTACTATTTCTGTATACAATATTACATCATACATACTAGATGTTAGTTTAGTCACTGCTATGGTTCTTACTTTCAAAAAGTAAATACTGTTTATATGAGCTCCCATTTTTGTAGCTCAGTTTGCTAGGGTTTGTAGTCAATACATACAGAAGAGTATTTCAATTCTTTGCTTTCTCACATCAAAATTTTAGCATATTTTATATTGCTTTTCTATAACCCTGTAAAAAGTGTCAAATAAATGGTTAGAGTCAGACTCCCAGGGTTTGATAGAGGGAATATGATGGTTTATGTACAGAAAGAGCATTGAGAAAACCCTATAGAAAGGTTTTTCTGAGTACTTTCTATTTGTCAGTAATGTTGTTAAGCATTAACCAGCATTATCTCATTTAATCTGCCAAAGTCAAACATTTAATCTTTGAGTCTGCTGCTATAATTAATCCCCCTATTATGGAAGAAGAAAATGAATGATAGAGGTTATAAATTATATGTAAGTTTACAGAGCTCGTCAATAAAAGAGCAGGACGCAGACAAAATTTCACTTCAGAACTGCCTTCTCCACTAATGGACATCCACCAATTAGCATTTGGGGTGCTTCTACCTCTATTCTATTTTGAATAACACTGTTATTTATATTTATGGGTACAAGGTGGTGTGGTAATTTTTAATACAATTCAGTAAGATTATATTTAGGTAATTAAAAATATCACCTCAAATTTTAATATTTTTGTGATGAAAACATTAGACATTTACTCTCTTAGCAATATTGAAATGTACAGCTCTATTCACCATGCTGTGCAATTGATATTTTTAAATATCAAACTTATTTCTCCTATCTAATGAGACTTTGTTCCCTTTGATTATCATCTCTCTGTTCCCTTCCCCCTAGTCTCTGGTAACCACCATTCTATTCTCTGCATCTATGAGTTCAGTTGTTTTAGATTCACAGTGCTGGTTTTCTTTCGTATTTCACTAATTACTCTCTGAGTGATGATACTGAACATCCTTTGATATGCTTCTTGGCCATTTGTATATCATCTTTGGATAAATGTCTTTTCAAGTCTTTTGCTCATTTTTTTCATGTGGTTACTTGATTTTTTTGTTGTTAAATTATAATTCTTTATATATTTTGGATATCAACCCCTTCTGCTCTTTTCCATAGAACCAATCTCTTCAGGCGATGTACCCTAAGCTTCTATTTTAACTGGCTTCTTTCTGGAATCTACCATTGAGAGGCTCTGGTGGAAAACTGGGCAGTGGGAGGAAGAGAGAAGCTAACGTGTTTGTCGGCTTTCTGTCTTAGATTATGTGTCTGGCAAAGATTGTATCTCCTGCTGGCTCCAACTGCAGTCTCAAATGCTCATTGTGTTCCCAGCTTCCATCCTGGAACCACCTCCTTCCAATCTTACAGACAGAGGAAACTTCAAGCTTCTGTTTGCTTCACAGTTTCCTGTTTGGCTTCTCAGCATTTACAGCACTTGCACCACCAATTCCATTTTTTAAAATTCCCTTTGTTTTGTATGTTTAAGGTGTCTTTTCCTGTTTGGAGCCTCACTGATCAATCAACCAAGATCATAGTGGATTTTTTAGGATTTAAGCCTTTATTGTTGGTTGTAGAGTAGAATTTCTTTTATCAGTTTTCATGTACATATTGCAGATTTTTAAATTGATGTATAATTAATACATAGAGAAATGCAAAAACCTTATATTTATAATTTATTGAATATATAAATGCATATCTTTGTAATTGCCATCCAAATTAAGATATGTAGCAATTTCTTCACCTTAGAAGGTTCCCGAATTTTAGCTCTGAAATGGCAACATGAGGAGCTCTGCAGATACACTCTCCAATAATAAAAAAGCATAACTAGTGAAAATTGTTTTAAAATAAATCACTGAACATCTCTTGAATTTGTCATTAGGGCTTACAGAAAATGAAGACACATTTATTTAACAGAATGTACTAAGCTCAGTAAAATAAGAGAGTCTGTGGCATTCTAACCTGGGCCCGATCTCTCCCTGTCTTCCGGATCCGCGCAACAGAAACTTCAATTAGGCACAGCCATGAACAAAGGACGCCCTCTGCAGGCCTCTCTCAGTCAAGGGCTAAGGTATCCATCCCACAAAGGCAGGAATTCCAAAATGCCTTCCATCTCCAACTTTGTTGCAGAAGCTAAATTTCAGGCTAGTGTAGCAGGAGGGTTGGAAACTCCCTTCTTCCACGCAACCCCCACTCACAGGGCAGAGATTCTACCCCAGGTGTGACAGGGTAAGAATCCTGGAGCCCTCGTTACCTTCATCATACAGCAGTCACGCAGCAAGTTTCCATGCAGGAAGAGGCAAAACTTGAAGACTATAGGGTCTCTTGTACATAATCTGCACCTAAAGCAGAAGTCAATTAGAAAGTTTTCCATCGTCCCCAACCAGAGATGTGGCTCGGATATTCGGACCAAGGAGAAAGGCAAGCCATAAAACAGAGAGCGCTGAAGTTCTTTGGAAAGAATCTAAACAGGGCAAGGAGAATTTTAGGCATAAGGGCACTATCAAAAAAAAAAAAAAAAAAAAAGAAAAGAAAGAAAGAAAAATAAAATTTTGAAAATAAGCAAGTTAAACCATAAGCGAGGTAGTTAGCCAGAGAGAATCAGGAATAGTTAAGAAGAGTTCTCCTGACGTCAGAAAAAGCAGAAAACTGATCTCAAAAACTACCACTACATAAGGTGTCTAATAAACTATAGAACAAGTTATGCCACAGGGTGTCGTCGAAAATAAAAGAGCAATCAGCTGGCAATTACTGGAATGTAGCAGTTGGGTGTGCTCAGAAAAAGAAAGGAACGAAGAGCCCTGTAATGTGTACATACTTGCTCTCCTTTTTTTCTCTCCATGACCTTGAAATACATAAAATTACAAAAACTAATAATTAAAAAGATGTGTTGTTGAAATTGTATCATATGCAGATATAGAATATGCATAACAATGATAGTAGAAAAAAGGGAGAGGAAAGAACACTATAAATGGCTAACGTTTTTATACCTCACTTGAATTAACTTATTACAAAGGTAAAGTAGATTGTGATAAAGTTATCTGGTAAGCTCTCTAGACAAACCACTAAGAAATAACTCAAAATTGAGAAAAATAATAAAGAACTTAAGATATTAAAGTAAAAATATTAACCTAAGGTAAAAAGCAGGAGAAAAGGAGAGATTGAGGAACCAAAAGACCTAAGACAAAAACAAACAAAACATTAAAATGAAAAATAGAAATTCAAATATATCAAAAATAATATTAAATGTGAGTAGATGATTCAAATAAAAGGCAGAAGTTGTGGGACCCGATGAAAAAACAGACATGATTCAACTATAGTGTCTAAAGATGCATTTTAGATTCAAATGTGCAATAGTTTGAAAGTAAAAGAATGGCGAATGATACATTATGCAAAGAACAATCATGAGAAAGGTGGGACAACTATAATAACATCAGAGATAATAGAATTTAAAATAAAAAATTACTAGAGATAAAGAGGGACACTTTAGTAAAAAGGTGAGTCTTTCAGGAAGATACATTGTCAATGTACATGCACCTAAAAACACAGCTTGCAAATACGTGAAGCAGAAACTAACCGATTGTATCAACCTGAATAAATAGGCAATTTAAATATATCAGTTGGAGGTTTCAGTACCTCATTTTCTTCTTTTTCTTTTCTTTTCTTTTTTTTTTTTTTTTTTGAGAGGGAGTCTCACTCTGTCACCCTGGCTTGAGTACAGTGGTACAATCTCAGTTCACTGCAACCTCCTACTCTGGGTTCAAGGGATTCTACTGCCTCAGCCTTCCAGGTAACTGGAATTACAGGTGCCTGATCCCACGCCTGGCTAATTTTTGTATGTTAGTAGAGATGGGGTTTCACCATGTTGGCCAAGCTAGTCTTGAACCCCTGACCTTAAGTGATCCACCCACCTCAGCCTCCCAAAATGCTGGGATTAGAGGTGTGAACCACCTCGCCCAGGCAACACCTCACTTTCAATAATGAAAATTCCACTAGTTAGAAGACCAACCAGTAATTAGAAGACATAAACAACTTTATAAACCAATTAGTCCTAAGGGACATCTGTAGAACATTTTTTTCAACAACAGAATGTGATTATTTTCAAGTGCATAAAAAGTATTCTCAAGGACAAACTATATGCTAGATCAAAAAACAAACCGCGGTATATTTATAAGGATTGAATTCATGCAAAACATTCCTGACAAGAATGAAATTAAATTGGAAATCAATATCAAAACAGTTTTAGAGAAATTAATAAGTTGAAACTAAACAACATAATCTTAAGTAGCCAATATATAAAAGAATATATGACAGAAAAAAATGTAAAATGCTGTAAGATAAGTGGAAATAAAGACCCAATATACAAAATATTATGAAATGCAACTAAAGCAGTATTTAGATGCAACTATTTAACTACAGATTCATAGATAGATAGATAGATAGATAGGTAGATAATCAATTGCAAAGATAAAACAACAAACTAAATCTAAAGCTTGCAGAAGAAAGGCAATAGTAAAGGTCATAGCAGAATATATTGAAATAGTCAACAGGGAAGAAAAGAAAATAATACCAAAAGTCGGTTATTTAGAAAATCAACAAAATTGAAAAAAAAAAACCACTAGATTTACTAAGAGGACAAGATATGACTCAAATTATAAAATCAGAAGTAAAAGAGAAAAATAATGTTGCATTTACATAAAAAATTAATTACAAGGAATACTGTAAACAATTGTATGTCAATTGAAATAAACAAATTCCTAGAAAGACAGAAATTTATGAAACTGATTCAAGAAGAAATAGAAAATGTGATTAGTCTCATAATTAGTTAATATAAATAAAATAAAATAATAAAATGGAAACAAAAAATATCAACAAATAAATGCATAGTCCTTGATGGCTTGTCCAGTGAATTCTATCAAATATTTAAGAAAGAATTAATACCAATGTTCTACGTTCTCTTCCAAAAATAAAATAATAGAAACATTTCTTAGATTTCTTTAATATAAAAATCAGACATTACAAGAAAACTGCAGACCAGTAACTCTTATCAATAAAGATGAACAATTTCTCAACAAAATACTAGAAACCCAAATCTCTAGCAACATACAAAATAATTATAAACTACGGCAAAGTGAGATTTTCTCCAAGAAGACAGGACTGGTTTAATATCTAAAATCAATTATTGTAATACAGTATATCAATAGAATAGTCAGAAACATCATCTTGAGTTTAAACAGAGCAATTGTATAAATCCCCATTTCAAAGCATGCTACAAAGCTACAGTTATTGAGACAGTATGTTACCTGAATAAGAATATATGTTCAGAACAATGGAATAGAAATTAGATCACAAATTTCTCACATTTCAGATCAATTGATTTTTTGACAAGAGTTCCAAAACAATTCGATATTGAAATAATAGTCTTTTCAATGATTGGTGTTGGCACAACTGGATATCCTCCATATGTAAAGTAACTGTTTGGGATGTGTACCTCAAATAATATGCAACAATGAATTAGAAATTAAACCGACAAGATTCTAAATGTAAGAAACCATATCTTCTCTTATGTTTAGTATTTGTTTCTGTAAAATTAAGGCACAATTCTAAATGTCAGAGAAGATTATAAACTCTTAGAATAGCTATAAAGATAAATTTTCTAAACTTTCATTTTGCAAGGGCTTTTAAAATGCAAAATTAAAAGTACCTGGTAAGCAATGTAAAAGCATAAATTGGACTTCACAAAAACTAAAAAGCTTTTGTGCTTTGAAAGATACCATCAAGAAAGCAAAAAGATTATCTGCTGATTAGAGATATTATAATTTCATACATCTGACATAGTACCTGTATCTCATACAGAATATATAAATCTTATTACTCAATAATAAAACTCAAGTAGATCAATTTAAAAATTGCCAGAACAATTTTTTCTCCAAAAAAGTATACAAATGACCAATAAGCACACAAAAGATGTACAGTGTCATTAGTCATTAGAAAAATGCAAATCAAAACTGAAATAAGATAGTACTTTATACTAAATAGAAAAGCTAAAATCAAAGGACAAAAGCAAATGTTAGATATTTAAAAAAAGACAGATACTAGCAAGTGTCTACATAAATGTAGATAATTTGGAACCGTCATACACTGCTTATAGGTCTGTAAAATGATGCAGCCACTTTGGAAAGCAGACTAACAATTCCATATGACCCAGCAATTTCATGCTTATGTATAGTTCAAAGGAAATGAAATGATACATTCAAATAAAAAATGTGTACATAAATTTTTATAGCAGTGCATTATTTATAATAGCCAACAATAGGAAGATTGTTCAAATGCCCATTAAATGAAGTGTCTGTTTATATCTTTTGCCCACTGTTTGATGGGTTTTTTTTTCTTGTAAATTTGTTTAAATTCTCCCTAGATTCTGGATATTAGCCCTTTGTCAGATGGGTAGATTGAAAACATTTTTTCCCATTCTGTTGGTTGCTGGTTCACTCTGTTGATAGTTTCTTTTGCTAAGCAGAAGCTCTTAAGTTTAATTAGATCCCATTTTTATATTTTGGCTTTTGTTGCCATTGCTTTTGGTGTTTTAGTCATGAAGTCCTTGCCTGTGTCTATGTCCTGAATGGTATTGCCTAGGGTTACTTCTGGAGTTTTTATGGCGTTAGGCCTCATGTTTAAAATTTTAATCCATCTAGAGTTAATTTTTGTATAAAGTATAAGGAAGGGACCCAGTTTCAGCTTTCTGTATTTGACTAGCCAGTTTTCCCAACACTATTTATTGAATAATGATTGCTTTCCCCATTCTTGTTTTTGTCTGGTTTGTCAAAGATCAGAAGGTTGTAGTTGTGTGATGTTCTTTCTGAGGTCTCCATTCTGTTTCATTTGTCTATATCTCTGTTTTGCTACCAGTACCATGCTGTTTTGATTACTGTAGCCTTATAATACAGTTTGAAGTCGGGTAGCATGATGCCTTCAGCTTTGTTCTTTTTGCTTAGGATTGTCTTGGCTATGCAAGGTCTTCTTTGCTTCCAGATGAAGTTTAAGTTGTTTTTTTCCAATTTTGTGAAGAAAGTCATTGGTAGTTTGATGGGATAGCATTGAATCTATAAATTACTTTGGGCAGTATGGACATTTTCATGATATTGGTTCTTCCTAACCATAAGCATGGAATGTTTTTCCATCTGTGTCCTCCCTTATTTCCTTGAGTGGTGGTTTGTAGTTCTCTTTGAAGAGGTCCTTCACATCCCATCTTAGTTTTATGCCTTGGTATTTTATTCTCTTTGTAGTAATTGTGAATGGAAGTGCACTCATTATTTGGCTCTCTATTTGTCTATTATTGGTATATAGGAATGCTTGCAAGTTTTGCACATTGATTTTGTATCCTGAGATGTTGCTGAAGTTGCTTATCAGCTTAAGGAGATTTGGGGCTGAGACAATGGGGTTTTCCAAATATACAATCATGTCATCTGCAAACAGGGACAATTTGACCTCCTCTCTTTCTATTTTGAATACTCTTTATTTCTTTTTCTTGCATGATTGCCCTGGCCAGAACTTCCATTACTATGTTCTGGAATGTGAGTGGTGAGGAGTGATAAGAGAGGGTAGATAGACCACTACCAGACTAATAAAAAAGAAAAGAGGAAGACTCAAATAGATGCAACAAAAAATGATAAAGGGAATATCACCACTGATTCCACAGAAATACAGACTACCATCAGAGATTACTACAAACAACTATATGCAAATAAACCAGCAAATCTAGAAGAAATGGATAAATTCCTGAACACTTACACCCTCCCAAGACTAAACCAGAAAGATGATGAATTCCTGAATAGACCAATAACAAGGTATGAAGTTGAGGCAGCAATTAGTAGCCTACCAATCAAAAAAAGTCCAGGATGAGACAGGTTCACGGCCAAATACTACCAGAGGTACAAATAGGAGCTGGTATCATTCCTTCTGAAACTAGTTCAAATAATACAAAAGTGGAAATCCTCCCTAACTCATTTTATGAGACCAACATCATCCTGATACCAAAACCTGGCAGAGAAACAACTAAAAAAGAAAATTTCAGGCCAATATTCATGATGAACATTGATGCGAAAATCTCCAATCTGGCAGGTGCTCTCGACCAGCAAGAGGGTTCTAACCTGTGTGGGGGGTGTGCAGGAAGAAAAGAAGACAGGACAGCAGGATCAGGAGGGCTGAGAGAGACAGTGCTCCAACAGAAACTTTAATTCTCAAAGGCTAGGATTATATACATTTTTCCAGGCTCTGGTTTATGTCATTGCAAGGGGAAAAGCAGATCTATACATCACATGTCCTACACAATAAAGATGACAGATACATTATCAATGGTCATAAAAGGTAATGGAAATTCCTTGTGATCACAAAACTTATCCAGACATTGTTTCTCATGACTGCAGGTGTTTCTGGTTTCGATCATCTGATTATCTTTTAACCAGATTCTCTTTTGTCTGTCCCTGACTCAGCGTTATCTCAACTTCCCTCTTTCAGGTGTCCCTGTGTCTGGGCTCAAAACCATCCGTATTGTGGAATTTGCTTTGCAAATATTCACATGGTTGGGTTCCCCACACTCCAATAAAATACTGGTAAATTGAATGCAACAGCACATCAAAAAGCTTATCCATCATGATCAGGTTGGCTTAATCCCAGGGATGCAAGGCTGGTTCAACTCCCACAAATGTATGAATGTAATCCATCACATAAATAGAACCAAAGACAAAACCACACGATTATCTCAATAGATGCAGAGAAGGCCTTCGACAAAATTCGACAGCTCTTTATGCTAAAAACTCTCAATAAACTAGGTTTCACTGGATTGTATTTCAAAATAATAAGAGCTAGTTGTTGCAGACCCACAGCCAATATCATACTGAATGGGCAAAACCTGGAAGCATTCCCTTTGCAAACTGGTATATGGAACTTCGGCAAAGACATTGCATCATTTTACAATTAAACTAGTAATCTATGAGGATTCAGGTGTTCCCATTCCTCCTCAAGAATGGGTGTAGGGGCCTTGCCATGTAAGTACCTATGGAACAAACCTGCATGGTCTGCACATGTACCCTAGAACCTAAAGTACAATTTAAAAAAAAGAATGGGTGTAGCTGGGTAATGCAATATTATTAATTTTTAATTTTGGTTTTAATTTGAACTTTTCTAATGACTAATTATTTAGAGTACCTTTTTATGTTCTTATTAATCATTTCTGTATCTTCTTTTAAAAATTTATTTTTCCAAGTTCTTTTCCTATTTTTAAATTTTAGTTATGTTTTATTATTTGTTACTATTTTTGGGTATTCTCTTCATAATCTGAATACATGTACTTTATATATATATATATATATATATATATATATATATACATACTTTAAACGTATCTTTTCTTGTTTTCTGGCTCATATTTATATTTAAAATAATTAAATGAGCAGTTTTTCTTTTTAAATAAATTGGTTTTTCATTTTTTAATGAGTGCTTTTTTGGTCTCATCTAAGAAATATTTTTTCTACTCATGGTCACAAAAATATTTCTCTATTTTCTTCTAGAAATTCTCTCTCTCTCTCTCTCTCTCTCTCTCTCTCTATATATATATATATATATATATATATATATATATATATATAAAGTACATGTATTCAGATTATGAAGAGAATACCCAAAAATAGTAACAAATAATA
>CM052653.1:114447918-114513267 GCA_028533165.1 Leontopithecus rosalia | reverse complement strand
TATATGAATAAATATATAACAAATAATATATTATATATATTATATATATATAATATATTATATATATTATATATATATATAATATATATATATATACTCTATCTTGAATTAATGTTCATGTACACTAACAAGAGTGCACTGAGGTTCATTGTTTTCTATGCATTAGTATAGATGTTAGAGTACAATTTGGTGAGAATGTTTCTCTATTGAATTTCTTTGTTATTGTTGTAAAAAATGTAATTGACTGTATAAATGTGTTTCTATATCTGGTCTCCCTCTAGTGCTGTATTCAATTTTGTCTATCTTTATTCCAATACAATACAATTTTGATTAATGTAACTTAAGAGAAATTTTCAAAATCAGGTAGTTTGTGTCCTCTAATTTTGTTCTTTTTAATGATTGTTTGACTCTTCTAAGTCCTTTCCATCTCTATATGAATTTTAATATATCCTTGTTACATTCTACTTTGAAAAACTTTCAATATAACTTTCAAATTATGTTTAACCTATTAAAAATTGAGATTAACATCATAACATGACTGAATCTTAATTTCTTTTTTTATAGAATTTGACATAATTTGCCAAAAAAACAAAATTTCATCAAGTTTAAGGATTGGCTTTATTAGTGTTTCATGAACTAGGTGGCATCTCATCTAAAAAACAGAAGGAGTGTTCTTGGGCATAGTGGAACAGCTATTTTTTTGTAGAGTAGCTTAAGCAGAAACTAAAAGAAAACCAAATAATACAAAACAGTGGATTGTTTAACATCAAGTTATTTTCAGTTACCTTCCTTCTAAGAATTAAAGCAGAAGGAACTTTCTTATTATGCTGGCTCAGGTTAAATGGGGCCTTGCTGATTGGGTGCTGTGAATCTCTGTTCTTAGGAAAGCTTGTGTGGGAATTTATCAGTCTTGTTAAAGTTTTCATTTGATCACATGGCACTTAGGATAAGTGACTGCATTTTGATTTGGTCTGTTGGGGCCCAATGCGAAAACTCTGTTCAAAACAATGACTTCCCATAAGTTTTATTAAGAACACTAGTCCGAATTGCATTCTTCAATTTCCCCTAGTAATATGTATATTTTTCAGAGCATAAGCATTGAATGTATTTTTTCAAATCTTCTTTATAATTTTCTTCTGGGCAAATAATATATTTTCTACTTTAATTTATAATACTTTGCCTCCGGTATAAAAAAGACAATTATTTGCATATTGTCTATGTATATTTGACATGGTTATACTTCCTTAAAATGTGTAATAGTTGTTATGTAGAATTGTCATGATTCTCTATGAAAACAATCATTTAATCTTCAAATAAAATTCTCATTTTTACTTCCAAGTTTCATGCATTTTTTTTTCTGTTTCTCTTGCTTTATTTTACTGAGGAGGATCTCTGGTATAATGCTCAATAAAAGAGGAGAGAAAAAGAAATAACTCAAGATTTTTCCATTAAGACTAGTGTCCTTTACTGTTTGTATCAATAATTTTTAAAATAATTGTTATTATGTTACATGTTGTAATTGATTTTTAAGTGTTAAACCAAACTTGTATTCCTGGTATAAATTTCTAATTAGCCATAATATATTATTTTTTTATACACTGCTGAATTCAATTTGCTAATGTATTATTAAGAATAATATTTCTGTGTTCATAAGAAATATTGATTTATACTTGTTATGTGTCTTGATCAAGTTTTTCATTCAAGTTATGTTCATTTCAGAAAATTAGTTGGAAAGTTGTTCCTCTGTTTCTATTTTCTGAAAGATTTGTATAATATTAATATTTTTCTTAAAGTTTTGATGTTATTCACTTGTGAAACTTTTAGACTTTTAATTTTTTTAACAATAACCAAAAATTTCTTTTTTAAAAAATCTGTTATGTTTGACTCAAATTTCTATTTAGTGTCACTTCTATTAAGGCCAAAGATATACTTTTGTGTTCTTTTATCTGAAAATAACATATTTAACAATCATTTTTATAGAATATTTTCACTGAACTGATAATTCTTTCCCTATTTCCCATACTTTTTTATTATCTTTGTGCATCCATTATTTCTAGTGAGAAATCAGCCATAATTTTTGAAATTGTTCTCTTGTGTGTAATGTGCTTTTTTGGGTATATCTTTTATTCTTTAATTTTAATTTTTATTCCTTTTTTTGAGATGGCCTCTCGCTCTGTCAACCAGGCTGAAACACAGTGGTGCAATCTTGGCTCACAGTAGCCTCTGTCTCCCAGGTACAAGTGATTTTCCTGCCTCAGCCTCCTGAGTAGCTGGAATTACAGGCATGCACCACCACACCCAATTAATTTTTGTTATTTTTAGTAGAGGCAGGGTTTCACCATTTGGCTAGGGTGGTCTCGAACTTCTGACCTCAGGTGTCAGAAGCCTACCAAAGTGCTGAGATAAGTGAGCTACGTATTCAGCCATAATGTGCTTTTTAAAAAGCATTTGTCATATATCTGCCTGTCAGCATCTTGACACTGATATCTTTAAGAATGGCCTTTTTTGGGTTTACCCTGCTGCAAGTTTGCTGAAATTCTTCTTGTACACATTGTTGATTTCATAAAATCGGACAATTTTAGATTTTTTTTTTCAAGTACATATTCTGCTCCCTTTTCTACCATTTTTTTTTTTCATTTTGGAACTTTGTTTACAAGTGTGTTAGATTACTTCATGTTACTCTACAAGTAACTGTGGCTCTGTTAATTTATTTTTCCGACTTCTCTCTGTGACACAAATTGCGTAATGCCTCCTGTCTCATCTTTAAGTTCCCTGATGGTTTTTTTCTGCCATCTTCTGTTTGCTGTTACACCAAAACTTACATTTTATTTCAGATACTTTTACTTTTTAATTTTAGGATTCAAAGTTGGTCTATTTTTTATTATTTGCATTACTATGCTGCTATTTACCATCTGTTCATTCATTATGCCATCTTTTAAAATGTTATTCAGCATATTTATAATAGGTTTTTCAACGTGAAGGTCTGATAATTCAAACATCTGTGTGAATTTTGAATCCATTTCTAATGACAAACTTAAAAATCTCTTAACTATGGTTTATATTTTTATATGTTTTCTCATGTATATTAATTTTTGATTGTATGCTGAACATTATAATTTTGTATTATAAAATCTGCTTTTTATTATTGTCTGAGTAGTAATGATTTTTGTGGAAATAGATAAATAAGTTGCTGGCTGAAAAAATTGAACTTCTAGATGCTTGGTTTCATATGATATTGGCACAGCTATATTTAAGTGTTGTCTTCTCTTTTGGCAAGAATCCTGAGGCATAGGACATACTCTACTCATTAAGTATGACCTTTATTGGGTCTCAAAGGGATGTCTGGGGAGATTAAAACTATAGGTTATATTTGCCATTTGGTCAATGACAGGTAACGCCTCGTGTATACATTTTAGTTTTTCAGCTACGACTTTCTATCTTTCTGTTGGCTCTCTCCTGTCTTTTTCATGCATGTACACAGTTTACAAATCACGAATAGATATAAAACTAGTTGATATACAGATTTCAGGTCTTCCTCCTCTTCTGGAATTTGTAGCTTCTCTAGTAGCCCCAGATAAGGGCTTGGAGCTGCATGTTCTAGGGAATAACCCCAGAGAAAAATTCAAATAAATGTAAGTCTTCCTTAGTCTTCCATGGTTTTAAAGATTTAAAATCATTTTATAATTTGGCTGCTATAAAAGTACCATATTTATACCATTATTTTTTGTCTCCTAGTTCTTAAGAATATTGAATTATTGTTTTTTTAATTTGTAACTGACCTTCCTTTGGGAGTCATAATTTTAATAAGTTATCCATTTGATTTTCTGCATGTTTCAGGAAAGCATTTTTTAAATATTAATATTATATTTTCTTTGCATATATATGTGTATGTATGTATGCATATATATGCGTTTATTTTCTGTGTAAGCAATTTGTCTAACACTTTTATATTATTTTAACTCTTGTTATTCTTACTATTTTATAAACCTCATATTATAGAACATTTTACTAGTTTGCTAAGAGTGCATATTAAAAATAGGATTCAGTTTTGATTTTGTATACTGCAACTTTACTGAATTTGTTTATCAGTTCTATTTTTTTTTTTGCGGGGGGGTTTGAGATGGAATTTCGCTCTTTTTACCCAGGCTGGAGTGCAATGGCGTGATCTCAGCTCACCACAACCTCCGCCTCCTGGGTTCAGGCAATTCTCCTGCCTCAGCCTCCTGAGTAGCTGGGATTACAGGCACGCGCCACCATGCCCAGCTGATTTTTTGTATTTTTAGTAGAGACGGGGTTTCACCATGTTGACTAGAATGGTCTCGATCTCTTGACCTCGTGATCCAGTTCTATTTTAATGGAAGTTTCAGGAATTTTTTAATATGTGGTCATCCCAAGTGTTCATGAAGGATTGATTTTAGTACCACCTCAAGAATGCAAAAATCCATGAATGCTTGCTTTCCTTATATAAATGGTGTCATTTTTGCATATAACTTATCCACATCCTCTTACATATTTAAATTATCTCTGGATTACTTATAACACCTAATGAAATGTAAATGCTATGTAAATAGTTGTTATATTGTATTGTTTTATTTGTATTATATTTTATTGTTGTATTAATTGTGCTCCAAAATATTTTAAATTCATGGTTCTTTCAACTTAGATGTCTGTTATTTCTTTTTCTTGCCAAATTGCTCTGTTCAGGACTTCCAGTACTATGTTGAATAGAAAAGGTAAAAAGTGGACGTCTTTGTCTTGTTCACAGTCTTAGAAGAAACAATCTTAACTTTTCAGGGTTAGTATGAAGTTAGCTATGGGTGTGTTATATATAATCTTTTTTATGTTGAGGTACTTTTTTTTTTTTTTTTTTTGAGAAAGAGTCTCACTCTTTCTCCCAGGCTGGAGTGCAGTAGCACATTCTCAGCTCACTGCAACCTCCACCTCCCAGGTTCAAGCAATTCTTCTGCCTTAGCTTTCTGAGGAGCTGGGATTACAGGCACCTGCCACCATGACCAGCTAATTTTTGTATTTTAGTAGAGACAGCATTTCACCATGTTGGCCAGGCTGGTATCAAACTCCTGACCTCGAGATCTGCCTGCCTCGGCCTCCCAAAGTGCTGGGATTACAGGAATGAGCCACCATACCTGGCTGGTACTATTGCTTTTTATACCTAATTTATTGAGAGTTTTTATTATGAAATAATTTTATATTTTGGAAAATGTTTTTTGTGCATGTATTGGGATTATCACATTATTTTTATTCTTTATTCTCTTAATTTGATATATTACATTTATTGATTTGTTTATGTTAAACCATTTTAACATCCCAGGGATAAATCCTTGGTCATCGTGCATGATACCTTTAATGTGTTGTTCAATTCCATTTGCTACAATTTTGTGGATGATTTTTGCATCTATATTCATTGCAGATATGGGCCTGTAATTTTCATTTTGCATTACATCTTTATCTGGCTTTAGAATTAGTGTTTTGTTGTCTTTGTAAAATGAGTTAGGAAATGTTTCCTTTTCTTCAACTTTTTGGAAGAGTATGAGAAGAATTGGCATTAATTCTCCTTTAATTGTTTGGTAGATTTCAGGCCCAGCACAGTAGCTCATGCCTGTGATCCCAGCACTTTGGGAGACTGAGGCAGGAGGATCTTTTGAGGTCGATAGTTTGAGACAAGTCTGGCCAGCCTGATGAAAACCGATCTCTACTAAAAATACAAAAATTAGCCAGGTATGATAGTACATGCCTGTAATCCCAGTTACTTGAGGGAGCTGAGACAGGAGAGTTGCTTGAATCCGGGAGGAAGAGGTTGCAGTGAGTTGAGATCATGCCACTGCACTGCAGCCAGGGGCCTAAAGTAAGACTCCATTTCAAATAATAATGATAATAATAATAATAATAATAAATAAATGTTTAGTATAAGTCACCACAGAAGATACCTGGTTCTGAATTTTGTTGTTGTGAGAAAGTTTGTGATTACTGATTTAATATTCATTAATTGTTGGATTTTCTACTTCTTCTTAATTCAGTCTTGGTATCTTGTATGTTTCTAGAAATTTATCCATTTAATCAAGGTTTTTCATTTTTTTGTATTAAATTGTCTCATGATACTTTGCATTTTGGTGGTATCAGTTGTAATGTCTCCTTTTTCAGTTATAATTTTATTTGGGTCTTTTCTTTTGTTCTTAGTTTTGATAAAGGCAAGTCTTTATTTATTTATTTTTCAAAGAATGCCATTCTTAGTTTGGTTTTTATTTTCAATACTAAAGTTGTATTTCTAAACTTCAATAGTAATTAAACCTTGAAAGTAATTAGAAAATAATCCCCTTTGCAATACTATCTAAAAGAATAAAAGTCTATGAATAAATTTAACCAAGATGATAAAAAATATCCGTACACTAACAACTTAAAAATCATTGATAAAAAATTGGAGGAGACACAAATAAATGGAAATATATCCCATGTTGATAGATTACAGAATTTAAGGCTGGCCCCAGTGGCTCATGCCCATAATCCCAGAATTTTGGAAGGCAGAGGCCAGGATTGCTCAAGTCCAGCAGTTAAAGACCAGCCTGGGAAATAAGGCAAAACCTCATCTCTTCAAAAAAATTTAAAAAGTAAAAGATTAGCTGGGCATGGTGTCATGTGCCTGTAGTCCAGCTACTTAGGAGGCTAAGGTGGGAGGATTGCTTGTGGCCAGGTGTTTGAGAATACAGTGAGCTATGATTGTGCCACTGTACTCAGCATCAGAGTGAGATTCTGTCTCAAAAAAAGAAAAAGAAATTAATCTTGTTAAATTGTTCATATTACTCAAAGCAATCTTCTAGCTCAATGCAATTCATATCAGAAATCCACTGACATCTTTCACAGAAATAGAAAAAAAATTCTATAATTTATTTGGAACCACAAAAGATCCAGAATGGTCAAAGTAATATTGAGCAAGAGGTGTCACATTCCCTAATTTTAAAATATGTTAGAAGCTTTAGTAATCAAAACAGAATGGTACTGGGATAAAAACAACCACATAAAACAAAGAAATAGAATAGAGACACCAGGAAGAAATCTACACATTTACATTCAACTGATCTTTATTAATGCTGCCAAAAACATATAATGGAGAATGGATAGTCTCTTCAACATATAAAGTTTGGAAAATTGGATATCCACCTGCAGAATAATGAAGTTGGACCTTTACCTCAACCCATATAAAAATCAACTTAACCTCAAAACAGATTAAAAATTTAAATATAAGGTCTGAAACTATAAAACTACTAAAAGAAAACATAAATAAACAGATTATTGGTATTTGTCTTAACAATTATTTTTTTGTTTGTTTTGAATATGACCCTATAAGCACAGACAGCTAAAGAAAAAAAAAGTCGACAAATGAAATTGCATAAAACTAAAAAATTTCTGTGCAGTAAAAGAAATAGTCAGTAGAATGAAAATATAACCTACAGAAAGAAAAAATAAATCACAATCTGATAAAGGGTGAATCTCCAAAATATGTAAGAAAATCAAATAACTCAATAGTAACAGCAAAATAATCCAATTTTTAAAATAGGCAAAAAAACGTTGTCTTAGTCTGTTGCAGATGCCATAACAAAATACAATGCATTGAGTGGTTTATAAACAACAGAAATTTACTTCTCACAGTTCTTGTGTCTGGGAAGTCCAAAATCAAGGTGCCATCAGATTTTGTGTGTGGTGAGTGTTGGCTTTTTTGTAGTTGATGTCTTCTAGCTGTGTTCTCACATAGTGGTCAGGGCAAGGCAGCTCTCCAGAGCCCTTTTATAAAATCACTAATTGCATCCTCATGACCTAATGAATTTCCCAAAGACCCACATTTTAATAACATCACCTTTTAGATTAGGATTTCAATGTATAAATTTGTGGGGATCACAAACATTCAGACCAGACCCGAATAGACATTTCTCAAAAGAAACAATACGAATGGTCAACAGGTATATGAAAAAGTCCTCAGCAGCTCTAATAATCAAAGAATTACAAATTGAAATCACAATGAGATACCATTTTTAGAGTGGATTGTTAAAAGGTCGAAAGATATCAAGTGCTGGTGAGGATGTGGAGCAAAAGGAACCCTTATACACTGCTGGTGGGAATGTAAATGGTTATGACCTCTAAGGAAAATAGGATGGAGGTTTCTCCACAAATTAAAAATGGAAGTATCACACAGTTCAGCGATCTCACTTCTGAGTATATATCCAAAGGAAATAAAATCAGGATATCAAAGTAACACCTGTACTACCATGTCCGTCATAGCATCATTCAAAATAACTGTAACCACCCAGTAGGTTCACATTGCTTGCTGCCTATACAGAGCCCATTTATCAAGACAGGGGAATTGCAGTGAAGAAAGAGTAATTCCTGCAGAGCCACCTGTGTGGGAGACTGGAGTTTTATTATTACTCAAATAAGTTTCCCCCAGTATTTGGGGATAGGAGTTTTTAAAGATAATTTGACAAGTAGGAGTTTGGAAAGTGGGGATTGCTGATTGACCAGGTTGGAGATGGAATCATAGAGGGGTCAAAGTGACATTTTCTTGCTGTCTTCAGTTCCTGGGTGGGATCGCAGAACTGGTAGAGCCGGATTACTGGTGGGTGATGTCAGTTGATCCACTGAGTGCAAGGTCTGCCAAATATCTCAAGCATTAATCTTAGATTTTACAAGAGTGATATAATCCCCAGGAACAATTTGAGTAGGTTCTGACTCTTTCAGCCAGAGGCTGCAAGAACTCAAATTTCTAATATTGTAGCTAATTTGTTAGTCCTACAAAGGCAGACTGGTCCCCAAGAAAGAAGGGGGTCTTTTCAGGAAAGGGCTATTAACAATTTTGCTTTGGAGTCAAACTATAAACTAAATTCCTTCCAAAGATTATTTTGATCTATGCCCAGGAATGAACAAGGACGGCTTAAAGACTGTCCTTGAGGAAAGATGGAGTTGGTTAGATCTTGTCTATTTCACTGTCATAACTTCTTTAGTTATAATTTTTGCAAAGTCATTTTTATAACCAAGATATAAAAACAATCTAAGTGCCTATCAATGGATGAGTGGACTAAAAAAGCAAGGTGTGTGTACATACAACAAAAATAGATAATAAAATTGTTATTTTGACAACATGGATAAACGTAGAGGACATTATACTAATGAAATAAGCCAGACACAGAAAGATAAATACTGCATGATGTCATTTACATATGGAATCTAAAGAAGTCAGTCTCATAGATGCAGAGAGCAGAATGGCGGTTGCCAGGCCCTGGGGGTGGGGGAAATAGGGGGATGCGGGTTGAAGATTACAAAGTTTTAGTTGTGCAGATAAATAAGTTCTGAAAATCTAACATACAGCAAGACAATTATAGTTAATTATGCTTTTTATTTATCAGGTGTAAATTTATCGGGTATACATTTTATACCTGAAATTTACTAAGAGAGTATGTCTCAAGTGTTCTCACTCAAAACAGGTAACTATGTGAGGTGATTGATGTGTTATATAGCTGGACTATGAGAATTATTTTACAAGGTATACATATATCAAAACATTACATTTTTATACTATATATATATATATAATTTTTCAATTATACCTTCAACAAAGCTAGAAAAATTCTCTTAAAAAATAATTGGATATTGAATATTTGTAAGCTTTTTTCAGTGTGTTTTAAGACAATCATATTATCTGTTCTTTTTATTTTTGGTCTTAAGATAACATGAATGTTACAAATAGATGTTATAATACCGAGCCATTTGTTTACTTCAAAATGAAAATACCTTATTGGAATATTACAATTCTGTATTGCTTAATCATGAGAATGAATACATTCTGAAAAAGTATTGCTAGATGATTTTGTCATTGTGTGAACTTCACAGAATGTGCTTATACAAACCTCGATGGCATAATCTGCTACACAGCTAGGCCACATGGTATAGCCTACTGCTCCTAAACTAAAAACCTGTAAAGCATGTTACTGTGCTCAATACTGTAAGCAATTGTAACACAATTATAGGTATGTGTATACGTAAACGCATGGAAGGCACAGTAAAAATACGGTAGTACAATCTTATGAGGCTATACATATGCAGTCCCTCATTGACCAAAACATCCTGTGCAGTGCATAAGTGTAATTCAATACATTAATGAGTTTATTTTCTATTAGTTTATTTAGAGTTGTTGAACATCCATTAACAAATGCAATACTTCAAATTTTTTTCTTTTGTTTCACATATTTGTAAGCTAATGCCAAGTTTTCAAGCTTCAGAAAAATATGAAAATATCTTTGTTCTGTATGCTTGGGAACTCTTAGATTCTAGGTAAATAATAATTTCATTTTAAAATTTACAAAGACTCAATTATCCTTTTTTTTCCTCTAGGACACATTTATTTTTTTTTTGTTGCTGTTGTTGTTGTTTTGCTTTTTTTTGTTTTTTTAATTTCATTTTAGGTTTTGGGGTACATGTGACAAACATGCAAGATAGTTGCATAGGTACACATGTGGCAGTGTGATTTGCTGCCTTCCTCCCCTTCACTATATCTGGCATTTCTCCCCATGCTATCTCTCCCCTTCTCCCCACCCCCCACTGTCCCTCCCCTATTCACCCCAACAGACCCCAGTGTGTAGTGCTCCCCTCCCTGTGTCCATGTGTTCTCATTGCTCAACACCCTCCTATGAATGAGAACATGCAGTATTTCATTTTCTGTTCTTGTGTCAGGTTGCTGAGAATAATGGTCTCCAGGTTCATCCATGTCCCTATAAAGGCCACGAACTCATCGTTTCTGATGGTTGCATAATATTCCATGGTATATATGTGCCACATTTTCCCAGTCCAGTCTATCATCAATGGGCATTTGGGTTGGTTCCAGGTCTTTGCTATTGTAAAAAGTGCTGCAATGAACATTTGTGTGCATGTGTCCTTATAGTAGAATGATTTATAATCCTTTGGATATATACCCAGTAATGGGATTGCTGAGTCAGATGGAATTTCTATTTCTAGGTCCTTGAGGAATTGCCACACTGTCTTCCACAATGGTTGAACTAATTTACATTCCCACCAGCAGTGTAAAAGTGTTCCTATTTCTCCACATCCTCTCCAGCATCTGTTGTCTCCAGATTTTTTTAATGATCACCATTCTAACTGGCATGAGATGGTATCTCAATGTAATTTTGATTTGCATTTCAATGACCAGTGATGATGAGCATTTTTTCACGTTTGTTGGCCTCATGTATGTCTTCTTTTGTAAAGTGTCTGTTCAAGTCTTCTTGAGTCTAATTATTTGATATTTTCCTTTTTATTTATTTGTATATTTCTTATGGAATTTCCACCTGTTCTTTCCTTAATGAAAATAGTTTATATTTTTCATGTAGTACATCTTTTTATATGTTTATATCTTTTATAAATGTATCTGTCATTACATGTATCTGCCAATACAATCCTAAAATGTATTGACATATATATATATGATAAATTCCTTTTGAATATGTTAATTTTCTTGTATCTGTTGTCATTTTACTATTTATTAGCTTCTAATTTTGCATCATTTTATGCTGTTTTTCTTTCAGTTATTTATATTAGGCTTCTGCTTGTCTATTTTCTTAACAATTTTCAAAGTTTAATTGAATGTGTTTATTAATTTTGATGTTATTTGCTGTTTTCTAACATTAATTTCTGCTTTCATCTGTAGTAATTACTTTCTTTTGAGTAATTACTCTTTTGCTAATGTCAAACATGTAAATGTTCATTTATTTTTTTAAAGTATGTCTTACTTGACATTTTCAGGGCTTTAAGATATGCGTTCATTTGGAATACAGTCTGAAACACATCACAAAGGTGTTCTAATTATGATTGTTATCTTAATATTTTATCATTGTCACTTTGATTTCTGATATGATTATTACTTTAAAAATACTAATTTTTAAATGATTTGGATCATTTATATTTTTATTATAGCTATATATTGGATTAATCAAAATCTAAATTGATGTAATAAACATTATTTTTTGTGTATATGCTGATTTTGTGTAGTTAATACACCAAATTTTAAAGCATATTCTTTAGGAATCTATTTGTTTCTTCATATATTACGCTGCTATTTAAATTTATTGTCTAAGTACTGAAAGTATTTTGAATAATTTTACTTTATAAGTATTGTGTATTTTTTATTTTTCATATGAATCAACTAATGAGTTACATCAAGTGAACAAAAATATAAGGAAAATATTAATTATTCTCTATTCTGCTCCAAACCAAATCTAATAAAGAACTGTACACTTAAAAGTGGTTAGCTTAGTAGATCTTATGTGATGTTTACTATAATCATTATTATTATTATTATTTTGAGACAGAGTCTTGCTATATTGCCAGGCTGGAGTGCAGTGACCCGATCTCAGCTCACTGCAACCTCTGCCTCCCAGGTTCAAGTGATTCTCCTGCCTCAGCCTCCCAAGTAGCTGGGACTATGGGTGCATGCCACCATGCCCAGATAGTTTTTGTATTTTTAGTAGAGATGGGGTTGCACCATGTTGTCCAGTATGGTCTCAATCTCTTGACCTCATGAACTGCCTGCCTCTGCCTCCCAAAGTGCTGAGATTATAGGCATGGGAGTCAGGTCCAATTATTTTTTTAATTAACTGCTTAGAATATGTTAATCAAATTTAAATTTCTGAAATTTTGAATTTATAAGTTTTGTAATTGTTTCTGTTAGTTTTTCATGATTCTTTTACAAATAAATGTTATTACACAATACTTATTGCTCTGAAGCTTGCATTTTTATCTACTGATGTTACCTGAGTATTTCTAAAAGTCAGTATCATGGAACAACATACCTCATCACTAATGCTGCACGAGAGTTCCCCTGCTCTGCATCCTTGCCAGCATTTGTTATAGGATGGCTTTTATTTTACCTATTTATTCTTCTTTGGCTAAGACTCATATTTAAAATGATATCTATTTGTAGTTTTAATTTGCATTCTCAAGACTCAGAGTCCAATCTAGCATCTTTATATGAACTTACAGGCTTTCCTGTATCTTCTCTTATGAAATTCCTATTTATAGCTTTGTGCATTTTATATTGGACTTTTTTTTTCTTTCTGATAGATTTGCAAGAATTTCTTTCTTATTCTGAATGCTAATTCTGTTTAAGGTTGGATTTGTGGCAAATAATTTTCTCTACTTGTGTTTTTTTTAATTTTAATGGAGTTTATTTTTCATAGTTCTCTTTCTGTGTTAGTGTAATTTTTGTCTTGTTTAAACATTTTTATGTAACCTAGGGTACTAAAGATAATTTTCTGTATCATCTTCAAATATCTTAAAGTTTTGCTCTTTAATCCAAAGGCAACTAACTTTTTGCAATGGTGTGTAGTTGGAGCACTAGTTTCTAGATATCTTTTCCATATTACTAACCATCTTGACATCACTTTCTGAATGCTTCACATTTTACCCCTTGTTTATTAATTCAACTGATATTTACTCTGCACCTATTATGTGGCAATCACTGTTTTAGCCATCATATTAATATCAATGAAAATATTAAAGCATATGAAATACATCAGTGAACACAGTAGACAGAATTCCACAGCAGCGGAGCTAATGTTTCTGTAAAGGGAGACATAAAATAAAGAGTAAATGTAGCGAATTAATACTTTACTGGGTCAATCAGAAGGGAGTAATTGCTATGAAAAATAAGAACAGGTTAAGCTGGATGAGAGACTATAGGGCAATTTAGAGAGTGAACTAGGGGTAAAACTAAACTATAAATTGGAGCAAAACTCAAGAATGTAACTATCTAGATAAAGAATCTTAGAGGTAGAGAGAGCAGCCATTTCAAAAGATGTAAAACAGAAATGCTGTTTTACATGAGAGGCCAGCATGTGAGGGATGTAGGGAAGAAGGAAGGAGGAGAGGAAGGCAAGATAAGGTGTGAGAGGAAATTGGGGAGAAGCCTAGAACATGTAAGTCCTTTGAGTCACTGTCTGCCTTTCAACCTGCTTTGTCTCCCTCTTACTCCAGCTACTTCTGCAGTGACAATTCTAGGTATATTTCAACCATCTTTCATCATGTGCAACTTTGCCATGTATTTCACGCTTAATGCTCCAGAGAATTCTCTACTCTCATAGTTTGAAATAGTTTCGTGAACTAGATTTGCCTTCCACGTGCTGAACCCCAAAGGGGCCACCCTCAAGCAACTTCCAAATGAACAGTTCTTAGATATACTTTGCGTAACTTTTTAGGAGTTCCCCAGGTTTGAGAGTCTAAAGCTCACAGTGCTGGCCAGTGGGTGAGGAGCAGTAGAATGGAATGCAAATAAAGAATCAGTATCCAGAAGGAAGGAGTGATCAACTAAACCCAACTACTGATAGATCAAGTAAAATGTCGAATGAAACTGACCATTGTGTTTATCAATCTTGAGGTAATAACAACAAATGCAGTTTGGGTGTGGTTGTGGGTTCAAAAACATGATTAGAGTAAGTTTAACAGAAAATGAGAATGAAGAATAAAATAAATAATGCTGAAGAATAAAATGAAAATAGAGAATCATAATAGAAGGTGTGATGGTTCAGGACTTTATGATTTATATTCTATGGCTCACATTCTGCCAGAGAAGCTGAGAATTGTGGTACCAGTGAGTAATCAAGCTCCCCTGTTGCTATGGACGAAGGTAAGAATATTTTTTGTTTGGAGAACTAGCAGTCTCCACCAAAACTATTTAGCTCATTTACTTTCAAACCTTTTTGTTCTCTGATATATGCATTTCATATTTAAAAGTATATATATATATGTGTGTGTATATTGCATATGCATGTTATATATAAAATATATGTTTTTCTAAGATTACTTTAGCCATGGCTCAATGTATGTATAAGAAAATGTTTTATTATCATTATCCTTATTACAAATAAGTGTTACTTTTTAGTATGTATTTCTGTCTAAGAATATAGTCATTTTTAAGGGATGTTTAACATGTGCTCAAAAAGAATCTATATCTGTTGCATATTAATTACAGTTTCTATTAATATCTTCAAACTTGCTATTCAAACTTTCTGTATAATTCTATATTCTTTTCTATATAATTATCTACAAACCTACTTTTTGAGAGAGCTATCTTATGATCTTTAATACTATATTTAGTTTATTTGCCCATAAAGTCTGTTAATTCTCATTTTCTGAACATATATTAAGTACATATATGGTTTTTTAATAATATGAATGTATTGATCATTTTAAAATAGTGTTTTATTGTATTCCATTTTGTAAAATATTCCTATTATTTTATATTTGCTGAGTTATTTTCTTTTTTCTTTTTTAAATTTTCTATATCCTTTTTAAAAAGTGTATTCCTTGAAGACAATTAATGCCCATTTAGTACATTGAGTCTTGCTCTGTTGCCAAGGGAGTGCAGTGGTGCAATCTTGGCTCACGGCAACCTCTGCCTTCCAGGTCCAAGCTATTTTTCTGCCTCAGCCTCCCAGGTAGCTGGGACTGCAGGCCTGCACCACCACACCCAGCTAATTTTTGTATTTTTAGTAGAGACAGGGTTGCACTATTTGGCCAGTGTGGTCTCGATCTCTTGAACTTGTGATTCACCCATCCTGGGATTGCAGACATGAGCCACTGTGCCTGGCCAAATTCTGTTTTCCTTACACAATACAATGATGACTATCTTTTGAGTAAAAAATTAATCCTATTTATACTTATTGTAGCTGGTCTTACCACCAGAACTCATCTCTGTCATTTTGTTTGTTGCATCTAGCTTTTGAATTTTCATGTGTCTTCCCTCCCCTTCCTGTCTGTCATTGTCTAGAACAAAATTTATTCTGATTATTTGAAAGCTACATATTTTATTTTCATCTTCAGTGTTTATTTATTTCCTTTCTGTTGATTTATGTTTATCAAAGTTTATATTTCCACATGAAACATACTGTACATTTTAACATGTTCTCCTCCTCAGTATACACTGCTTTCTCCTAACATGTTCTCCATCCCTTCACTGCATTGGTAAACATCTGCTAGAATTTTTTTTTTTTTAATTTATAAAGGAATGAGGTTTAATTGACTCACAGTTATGCATTGCTGGGGAGAACTGAGGAAATTTACAATTGTGGTATAAGGCAAAAGAGAAGTAGGCACGAGGCATCAGGATGGAGAAGTGGTGAGCAAAGAGGGAAGGGTCTCTTACAAAACCATCAGAGCTCCTAAGAACTCACTCAATATCATGGGGAAAAGCTCCCCCATGATCAAACTATCTTAACCTGGTCTTTCCCTAGACACATGAGGATTGCAGGGATTACAATTTAAGATGAGATTTGGGTGGGGACACAAAACCTAACAACATCATTCCTCCCATGCTCCCTCCCAAATCTCATGTCCCATTCACATTTCAAAATCAATCATACCTTCCCAACAGTCCACCAAACTGTCAATTAATTTCAGCATCAACTCAAAAGTCCAAGTCCAAAGTCTCATCTGAGATAAGGTCCTTTTCAAGAACCCTGGCCAATTAAAGGAGTTCCTTTGAACTTCTGCTGGAGTGATTGACTCTTAGTTCCTTCCCATGCAATTTTGAAGTCTTTTCCAGCTGTACCCCTTTCCTGACTGTACCCCTCTTCTGGTGTATCCCTCTCCTGAATGGTGTGCCAAAATATAATGTTGGGTTTCAGGGGTTCAGGGTGCCTTCAGCTCCCCTGAAAGGATGTGTCTCCAGGTTCTTGGTCTCCTGCCCTCTCAAGAATGAGAGAGGGGACTGGCAGTGTGCAGTAAATGCCAGACTCAAAAGTGTTTGTGGAAAGTGATTTATTTGGACAGAGAGAGAAACAGGAGAAGGAGAGAGAAAGAAACAGCTAACTCTCATGCTGAGTGAGAGAAGTCAGAAAGATGGAATCCAGGAGAGGAAAGCAGCTTCCACACTTAGTGGTAAGGAATAGTGAGAGATGGAGTTTAGGAGGGGAAGACAGTCTTCCATGAGAGAGTGTAGAAGGGGACCCCAGAGGGGGAAATTCAGGAAAGAGAAATATGGCTTCCACGAGAGTGTTCTTGCAAGGGGACCCAAACATGGAGTCCCAACGCCTGCTAGACTTTCAATGCATTGTTAATATATGTTTTCTTGGTTCTTGGTTTTTTAGATAATACATTTTATTAAATAATTTATTATTTATAACTGTCTCATAGCATCCTTTAGGCTTTATTTTCATTTTGCTGTAGAAGTCTCTCCATACCTTTTCAAAGTGAGATTTTATATTAAGAACAACTAAAGGTGTTAAATTCCAAAAGATATATTTATCCCATCTTATTATTTAAATGATTTTCTAACTGAATATGCCATTCCAGACTCAAAGTTATATTAACTTTGAAGACAATATTACATTTTTCTCATACAGCCAATATTGCTGATAAGATGTCTAATTAAATCTGATTATTAAAACTTCATGAAGATGTTTTGTTTTCCTTTTCTGGTGAATTTTGAAATTTTCACTTTGTATTTAACGTCCTTGGATTTAATATAATATGTCTGGGTATATCTTTTTTCTTATCACTTTATTAGACATTCTGTAATCCATTTCAAACTATGGTGCTTTAGAATTTTTTTAACTTGAAAATATCTATCATTTTTAATTCAAGTATTTCTTTTTCTCAATATTAGTCAGCGTTGACAGCCATAATAAAATAATATAGAATGGGTGGCTTCAAAAACATAAACTTATTTCCTGAGTATTCTGGAGGCTAGAAGTCCCAGATCAAGGACTGGTAGGGTTGATTTCTGCTGAGGTCTCTTTTCTTGGCTTGCAGACAACCACCTTCTTACTGTGTCTTCTTACATGACAGAGACTACTTAAAAGGACACAGTTTCTATCAAATCAGGAAGCTATCCTTATAATCTCGTTTAACTTTAATTGCTTCCATAGAGACCTAATCTCTAGATATAGCCACAGTGGAAATTATGGCTTTAACATACATTTTGGGGGAGTCACATGCATTCTGTCTATATTATCCTTTATTTTCTTTCTTTTACTTATCTATCTATCTATCTATCTATCTATCTATCTATCTATCTCCATTTATTTCCATTCCCATTATATAGATGTTTCCATTCTTCCTATATTTCTTTTATATCTTGGTTTTTAAAAAAACTATCTATACATCCCTTTTTGCTGTTTCTTAAAGAATTCTCTGATTTGGTCTCATGTTCGGTCATTCATTTATTCTTCGGCTCTAGACATTCTGCTCTTTAATTCTACCAAATGGCCTAAATAGAGAGATAGCTACATAGATACATAGCTACATAAATATATACAATATATAATATATAGTTGCTTGTCTCCTCCTCTGTATAACTGCATGTTCTATTTCATATTACCAATATTCTTACACATATCTATTTTAGTGCATTTATTAAATTCTGAATCTGTCACACTAATGCTATTGGGTTTTATAACAGCTATTTAATTTCTCAACGTTATTTATAAAAAGGTAGATGACTTTCCACATGAATTCATATTTCCCTAGTCTCTGAGCTGTGTCTGCTGGCAATATGCACCAAGCAGGGTAAGGAAGGGACATATGCAGCTGCCACGAGCCCTCATAAAGGCAGACCGGGAAGACCAATGGAATTTGCCATTCCCACACAGGACACCAAACTTCTACTTCCTGCCTTGCTAATACTAGTCTTTTCCAAGGGTGCTTCCCCAAACCCACATAGATGGACAGGAAAGAAAGGAGGAGGACACGCTCAGGGCTCTTCTCTGTAGCAAGGAGACTTCTTTTGTTTGGCCAAGTAGGTGTATGGTTTCTCTACCTCTTAGCCACCCCAGGAAGTGATGTCCACCTGATGCAATGAACAAAGAAAAGATGCCAAAATCAAAGCTTCCCTAGTTTATTCCTCTCACCCCAGACTGTGTTCTCTTTTCAGACCACTGGTTTCTCCCAGTATTAATCCTTCCCCTTCCCGCACTTTTCCCAGGTTTGAGTGAGGAGGAGGCAGTACCCAGAGCTTATTCTGCACTTTGTCAGGACTCTGAGGTCTCTTATAACTACTCTAATTCTTTTCAAAATACATTGTTAATTCTATTTATTCATTCATCCCATGGGATGTTTTTATTTTATTATTTATTCCTCAAATAGACTCTTTAGGGATTGAGCTATTGATTGGCCATTTCAAAGACACAGCCTTCAGTTTATCCTTTGAAATACTTTCATCCCAATTACGTTTGTTTTTTATCTTTCATAAATTCTCTTCACAATTCATTTTGACTAATTTGTACTTTTATGCTAATTCATTATTAGTTTTGATATTATTAGTAAATACATTGAGGGTGACTAATTCTCTGAGAAAATTTTTAAAGGTTTTTCTGTAAAATGTTCTAACTTTCCAAATAATATATGTCCTTCATTTTTTTTTAAAGGAAAATGTTTCTTATTTTCCAAATAGTCACTTGTTTTGTTTTTCAGTTTTGCTTTGGCTTAGTTTTTATTTTGTCTATTTCAGTTTGATTTGTTATCATAAAAAACATATCCTAGGCCAGGAGTGTAGTTCATACCCAGAATTCTAGCACTTTGAGAGGCCAAAGTGGGTAATTGCTTGAGATCAGGAGTTTGAGACCAGCCTGAGCAACATGGTGAAACCCTGTCTCTAGTAAAAATACAAAAAATTAACCTGGTGTGGTGGCAGGTGCCTGTGGTCCCAGCAACTCAGGAGGCTGAGGTGGGAGAATCCCTTGAACCCAGAAGTTTGAGACTTCAGTGAGGCGAGATCTCACTACTGCCCTCCAGCCTGGGCAACAGGGAAAGACGGAGTCTCTTAAAAAAAATGTTTCCCATATAATGTTACAAAGTTTAATAAATATTTATTGATTTCAAAATTTGTTGTGAGGCTTTTCAATCTATCAAATTCTGAACGTTTTATTTTGAAATTTACTGACGTTGTTTTTATGAAGGTCTTCTTGCATTTATGAAGTTGTCCTGCTGTTATTTACATTTAGAGTTTTACATCTTCTCATAAATTCTGTTTTTTATTTTTGTATTATGTTTTTTTTCCTAGTTGAATACTCAGGGTTACCCTTCTGATATTAACATTGAGTTTATTCTGGCTTTCTATGTCATTGTTCATCCCTTCACTTGATTTGTCCTTTTTTTCTAACTACCTACGCTTATATTATTTTATCCCATAATGCCTCTTTAATGGAATAATACAATCCTTTGAATTTAATGAAACAACTGAACTATTTTCTTTTGTCGCTGTCACATTTTACGGTAAATTCTTATGATATATTTGAATGGTATCTGCCTTGTCTGACTTTGGTTGACTTGGTCAACTTCTGTTTCTCCAACCTCTCTTCACATACCAACCCTCCCTACCCCCTCCACACGTGCATCAACATTCTTGCCCCTTAATTTGAAATTCTACAATGCTTATGAAATTTTGCAATGATTGATTGTTTTTGGCTCAGATGATCACTATAGCATAATATAATTCTATATCTATATTAAGACTTCATTATTAAAACAAGGGCATTTTACATATCTAACTCTCACCCCCATTTAAGACAAAATATTTATGAAGCATTTATCTGTTAACTTTACCACCTTCTAACATTTTGCATTTGTTCGAGTAATTTAAAAATATTATTTTTAGCTCATGAATATTTCTTCACAATATATTTCCTATGCTATTTAATCTACACTTGAGATTTATGTTGCAAATTCCTGAAGAAATTTTTACCTTTTTAGTTTTGGCATAATTTATTGTGCACTGTCTTATTCATCTTCTTTTATCTTGAGACTTCCCTTTGGATTAAATTGAAGTTGACAGCTGATTAAATTTGGCTATTCTTTTAATATGAGGATAAGGTGTATGTTTCTGAAGCATGGCAAGTCTAAATATTTGTTTTGTTTGCCCTGAAGTATTCATTTACTTAATGAACTAAACTTTATGAGCATAACTGCGTGCAAGACACTGTTTTAGGCTTTGAGGATACAGCAGAGAAGAAAAATGATGAAATTATTTGCTCTCCTGGCATTTACATGGTAATCACCAATGAAAAAAATTAAATAAATATAGCATTTAGTAGGGAAGACACAGACAAATACAACAGAGCCCAGAGAGCTACAGGGCTCATGGAGTGTTGAGGTGGGCTTCAAACATGGTGGTGTGTGACTGATAAGTGAGATCTAGGCAAGTGTCTTCAGGAATTGAGGGAGGGTCACTAACGTCTGTGAATGCAACTGTCTGGAGGAAAAGAGCAGGTGTGAAGGCCATGGTCCAAGTGAGGAGCACCTGGCATGCAGAATGATACCAAGAAGACTGCTATGTTGGAGAGCTGGGAGAATAGGAAAGAGTGATGGTTGATGAGAAGGAGGGGCAGTAGGCACTGGGGCATGTAGAGTCATGCAGGCCATGGTAAGTTCCTTAGCTTCCACTTTGAGTGAGATGAGAAGTAATGGGGTAGGTTGAGCAGAGGAAGGGCGTGCTCTGGCTTATATTTTATGAGTTGTCTCCGGCTGTCAAATAGAGAATGGAGAGAAAGGGTACAGAGCAGCTAGCCAGAGACCAAGAGGAATGGTCACTTGATCATGGTGGTAGCTGTGAAGGTTGTAAAAGTGGTGGGATCCTAAATCCATTTTGAAGATAAAGAAGATAGAAGTTTTGGCTCATTGGATATAAATTGTGTGAGAAAGTAAGAAGTCAAAGATAACTCCAAAAATTGAGACTGACCAACTGAGGAATCAAGTTTTTATTAACTGTGAATTGGCAGGTCTTTAGGAAAGAACATTTGTTCAGCATTGATACATTTAGTTTGAAATGCCTATTGGATATCCACGTAGAATATAAGCACATATATATAGCAAGATATATAAGACTGGAACTCAGGGCCAATTTTTCATACTGGCCAGACTACAATTCATGGTTTACAGTCTTTTTTCCTCCAGAATTTATAGGTATTGGTATTCTCTTCTCACTTGCAGTTCTGCAATTAGTGCCCCATAAAGTTAGTAACAGATTTTTTTTTTAAAGAAAAGCTCTACTACATTTAGTGCACATCTGGAAAAAAGAGTTATTAAATAAAATTTAACAACAATTATATATTCCTTTAAAAAAACTTAGTTACGAACCACTTTCTCAAGTTATATTTATATTATGTGAGTGTGGGTTTCTAAATCTTCCTCAGATTTAAAGTATATTCAAAGGTTTAAAAGTATTTGTAAGCCTTCTTCAGAGGCAGTGTCTTGTGAGTCATGACAGATATAGATTATTGGACGTCATTCTTGGGGCAAAGATTAACACTTTAATTTTCTAAATACAGAGAAAGGATCTTGATCTCTTTTAATACCATTGGTATGGACAAACTTATATTAGAGGAATATTGTAGAATCTTTGACTTTGAATTTCTTATTTGATAAAATGTGTGGTTCATTTTCCTTCTTAAATTTCATATTGCAAGATATTAATTTACTTTGAAAGTCATCTGGAAAGCATTTGTCAGATACGTACCTGGTGCTAGGTTATAGGTCCTTTTCAAGGTATCAATCTGTTATAACAACTATTTCTGGAGTCACATAGTCTATGCTAGAGCCCTAAACATTTGGACAGATTTGCATATCAGTAAGCAGAGACGTCATCGCACAATCTTCTCCATCTATTAGTTTTCACTTTGTCATGGGTTCTAGAATTGTTCTCTTGCAAAACATTCCTTCTCCACATCTCTAACTCAATTTTTTTGTCATGTCAATTTTGCACTTTTTTTTTGGATAGTTGTCAATTCTTTACAAGTATTATTTTCCTAACTTTTTAAAAGAAAACTCAACTGGCTTCAAATTTATCTCAATTTGTTGTACTATCTCATTAATCAAGATCATGCTTCTTTGATGCAAATGCAAAGCAGTTTTCATGTAAACCGTTACTATGATTTATGAAGCTAATTTCCATGAGTCCTTTTCACCTGTCTCTTGCATACTACATTTATTTTTTCTTCTTTTATGCTGTAAACTTTTTTTTAAAATAAGAATCATGCTTTTATTTTATTGACTCAAACTCTCGTTGCCCAAATATAACAAAATCTCCTATTTGTGTCAAAATAGCATTTGAGTTCTTCTTAGATCCTGTTTCTGTCTTTCTGGGCACTGAGATTCCTTCATTATGAATTTAATGTGAGATCTAGATGAGTTAGATCTGTATTACTCACGGCAGTAGATCGTGAGTTGTTTTACAAAGGAACTTTGTTTCCGTATTTTTCTTTGGTTTCCTAGAAAGCCCATTAGCCAACAAGTTTTCTGTTGGGTAAATACTTGATCATTGCCTGCAGTATCATCAATTGACACAGGTGAACATGACTCTAAGCACAGAAGAATTCTTGTCTCTCCAGTGTTCTGCCTATTCTTGTTCCACTAGATTAGAAAATGTTTCTCATTAGGGTTAGTACATTCTGTCCATGTATTAAAGACTCTTAGAAAAAACAATATATATATATATATATGCATATATAATATAGATATGCATATATACATATATGTATTAAATATCTAATCCAAGTGATGTTATATATGCTAACTCCCATGTCTTGTTCTGTACTTGCCCTTCCTAATTAGAGATAATGAGTTCTTAGTTTTCCACATTCCATTACAGTTTATTGCACTCTCAGTGGTAGTAGTTGTGTCTTATAATCTTGGGATCTTCTTTCAAATGAAATAATTTCAATGAATTCTAGGATGTTCTTTCAATTTTCATGCACCTCCACCACATTTCAGAAAACACAATTTTTGAATTTTGAGAATGTATGCATACATTAGAGTATTCATTTGGTATATTCTCTATTCTTCCAAATGGTTTCACAGTCTCCAGGCCTGAGGCTTTCCAGTAGAAAAGGATCCTGTTTTCTAATTGAATATCTGAGTTGATTTGGCTCATGAAATGAAGATAAAATTAATACTAGTTTGGTACATTTCTCAGTGCCATTTCTGAGCATATGTTCTAGGTGTGGTAACGAGATTTTTTTCTCACTTTTTTTTCTCTTGTCTCCTCAGATGTGAATTCAGATCTACAAATAAAAATGACATGAAGCAGAGTCACCCTAAACTGCAGAAAATATTTGATTTTTGTTTGTTTTGTGTTTTATATTTAGAGACAGAGTCTCAATCTGTCACCGAGGATGGAGTATGGTGATGCAATCATAGCTCACTGTAACTTTGAACTCCTGAGCTCAAGTGTTCTTCCTGTCTCAGTCCAAGTGGCAGAGGCTACAGGTGAGCAACAACATGCCTGGCTAATTTAAAAAACATTTTTTTTGCACAGATGGGTTGTTGCTATGTTTCCCAGGCTAGTCTCAAACTACTGGCCTCAAGTGATCCTCCTACCTTGTCCTCTCAAACTATTGGCATTATAGGCATGAGCCACCATGTCTGGTCTGCAGCCAATATTTAACATGAATGAAACCTTATTCATTTGTTGTAAGCCACTGAGATTTGGGTGTTACTTGTTACTTCAGTCTAATCTGACTGATACAAAATCAGTACTGCTAGGAATTTTCCACATTTGTTTATTTTGGTTCCTCAGTTATTTTTAGGAGTTTAGGAAAATTTTCTATGTTACCATTTTCCCCTATGATTACATTTAATTTAATTTGATTTAATAATTAAATTGAATTGAAAGACATTATTAAATTTAGCACATGGCTGTCAATCCATATACCCCATGTTCTATGAGATAAACAGATCAATTTTGATTTCTGCTTATATCTAATTTTAGTTGGTATTTTATCTATTACATTTTTTAGCACTGTTAGAGAGGAAGATTTTATTCTCATGTGCCTACTCTCAGATGTGACTGATGATTACCTCTAGTTATATACCAGTCACAAAGCTTATCAATCTCCAATCAGCACACATAACAAAGGCTTTGAGTTTGGTGTATAAATGGCTCTTTTATAGATAGTAAACCAACTGGTTTAGTAACTTCCACAAGTTTAAATTACCAGTAAGCCAGACAATTAAGATTCTAACCCAGTTTTTTCTGACTCCAAATCAAGTGCTCTTTCTGCTATAATGATGAGTTTCCTCTATATTCCTGTTTGAAAAATAAGGCTTGTGTGCATAATTAAAGAGTAGTATAAATAATTTATGCATTATATTAAATTACAAATCAAAATAGATTATATTATATAAGTGTTGTATATCATCAGAGAATTGATCAGCATTGACCAGAACTGTCAAACCAACCTGAAGTGGGTTTAATAATTCTGAAGGTAGATGGTGAGAAAATCTGTCAGTAGGCAGCAGAAAACATATTAATCTGTTTTGGGGTAACTGGGTCTCTGTTTTTACTATAGATAAAGTGCAGCAGATATCAAATCTTGGCAAGTAAGAAGAGACTGAATAATGCCAGAGTTTTTGAATTGGTGACTACCGTCATTGAGATAACTATGTAACTACTGCGTAATAGAGAAAGTTGTATATATGTACACACACTTTACAGGCACTCATTATATATATGTAAATACACATATACGTATACACATATATACATATACATACATATATGTATACACACACACACTTATACAAGAACTTTCTGGAAGGATTATTTCCATTCTTAGTGAAGGTCCAACTACCTCTGACACCCATATTTCATATACAGAGGATCAAGTCACCAGTTAGCAAAATCTGTATTTCTCAATTTTTACTTTAATTGTATGTAGACTATAAAAGTTAATGCCTTTGGCCATTTATATGTTACCCCTCTGACTGAATGTCTTCATTATTCTACATCAATGGCAAACCCCTTCTCATCTATTCAGGCTTATTTTGGGCAAAATTAGGCAAAGTCTTTTGTGTAACAATTTTATTTTCCCAAAGCCATTGGCCTCTTTTAAGCAGTTGTCACATTCTGGTTTCAGAACTCCTTCAGAATTCTTGGTAGGCACTGAGTGAATATTTGCTGAACAAATGAAAGTTAGAGGAATAGAAAGAAAAAAGAATATTTTAGATGCTTTGACTCCAATAGTAATTCAATTTGGTAGAGTCACAAACTGAGTTGACTTACATCTTAGAAGAATTAATGAGGCATCATTACAAAACAGGTAAACTCACCAAACATTTTCTAAAAGACGATACCAAATGCTGGTGAAGAAGCAGAACAGTTGGAACTCTCATGTACTGCTGGTGGGAGGGCCGAGGGATACAGTCACCTTGGCATGCGGTTTCACAGTTTCTTACAAAGTTAAATGTAGAATCATCTCAAACTGAGTGAACTTATCCCTAGGAATTCATCAAATAGAAATTAAAATACATTTCCCAAAAGGCCTGTACATACATGTTTATAGCAATCTTACTGAAAATAACAAAAACAATCTAAACGACAATTCGTTGGAAACAATTCTGAATAGAACCCATATAATGTAATATTCTCAGAAATAAAAAATAGATGAACTACTAATACATACATCAATAAAGATGAATTTCAAAACATTAAGTGAAAGAAGTTAGAAAGAAAACACTGCACATTACTCGATTTCATTTATATAATATTTTAGAAATGGCAAAACAAACCATATTGCCAGGGCCATCTCCTCTGGTGGAGCAAAGGGACTGATTAAAAAGGGGCATGAAGGAATTGTTTTGGTGAATGAGGATTTTTTTATTTTGATTATGGTACTGGATAAATGGCTATACATTTGCCCAACTGAACTGCTTACCCAAACACAGTGAATATTACTATCTGGAATTTATATAACAACAAATCCGAAAAAAAGTTTCAATAGGTGATGTTTTTCTTACCTCCCTTAATATGGTAAAATTTTGTATGCGTTTATTACTTACAAGCAACTTACAAAGCTTGAATTACCTAACGTAAATCATATTTCCAGCAAATTGAAGAAAACACGCAGTTGAGTTTTGCCAGTATCTTGCTGTGTTCTTTACCATGCCCCTGATCCTTTAAACATCACTGTGAGTTATAATTACTGTTCTACAGAGAGCAGATCCAAAGATCAAACTACTTAAATGCATCATAAAAGGCAAGCATTGGTACTGGAGCTCCTAATCAGATCCACCTGAGTAAGTCTTCTGTGCTAAACACGTGTGGTCATGGCCGTTTGACAGGCAAATTGTCATTCCAAATATTCATTGTCACATACAAACAAGGCACTATCATTTTCCTGTTTAAAGCCTGTCCACTCATTGCCATTGCACATTGGAAAATATTCACACTCCTCATCCTTGCCTCTAAATTCCACGTGCACAAGTCCCTTCGAACTTTCCGGTAGTCTGCATTTCACACTTCCCATGCTCCACCAAGCTCCAGACAAGCTCAGCTCTTCCCAGACATTTTCACATGTTACTTCTAACTCTTGGAAATTCCTATGTTCTATACTTTCTATAAAGTGTTGTTTTTCTTCTTCAAGTCTCAGCCTAAAGGCTATTTCATCAGAGGTATGTTCCTGCACACGTGATAAGAGGGTTATCTCCCTTGCTATTATTTGTGTATTGTCATTTTTCCCCAACAAACAAACCTGATATGTCTCTTGGGACTTATTTAAGCACTCAATCAACACTTTGAATAAATGAATTAATAAATTAATGAATTCAGATTAGGCTGGCAGCACCAGGCACAGAGGGAAAATCATTAAAACCTGGTGGAAAAGGAAAGACCACCAAAAAGGAGAACTTTTGGCCAGTAAAGCTGTAGTATTAGGTCTGCATATATTAATGAACATCAATAAATAACAATAGGCTTGCTAGAAAGACAGAAGCTGGGATTAAATCAATTAAGAATGTTATCTCTATGTAAATTAGAAACATCAACTAAATTACACTGCTGAAAATGGAAGATTAAAAGAGTATTAATGAGCTGAGAGAAACTTGATAAAATTTCCAAAATGTTTTGTTTGTTTGTTTGAATTCAGGGATGAACGAATGCAGGGGGAAAAAAAGGCATTTTTGAGTGTGCCTTATGCCGTCTTAATGTCTCACAAGCCCTGTTTGCTAAAAGACACTGCCTGAGGATCTTCATTATCAAATTTAAAAATAAAGGGCTGAGTAGTTTTTGTCTTCTACCCACATCAAGAATTAAACAGAAGTCTTTCAAAGATTATTGTATGCCTCTGTACAAATCTCTCATGCTGACCTTCTCTTTTTATTTTTATTTTTATTTCTTTGAGATGGAGTATATTGTCACCAGGCTGAAGTGCAGTGGTGTGATCTCAGCTCACTGCAACTTCCACCTCCCGGGTTAAAGCAATTCTCCTGCTTTAGTCCCCCGAGTAACCAGGATTACGGATGTGTACCACCACACCTGGCTAATTTTTGTATTTTTGTATAGATGGGGTTTCATCATGTTAGACAGGTTGGTCTAGAACTCCTGATCTCGTGATCTGCCTGCCTCGGTTTCCCAAAGTGCTGAGATTACATGTATGAGCCACAGCGCTCAGCCTTGACCTTATTTTTGAGGTACATATTTTGCTATGATAGGCACTATACGATATGGTGCCCAAAGTCACCACCAGCAAGACAGAGTGGTTCCAGAGAATTCTCCAGTCCTCTGCAGGAGCTCATCTTCCTATGGCCAGAAATAGCTCCAAGCAGAAGGCTAAACTTAGCTGAAAACATTTTCTTATTTTGAGCTACTATGTCTGATTGTCAACTCACAATGCCCCTTGACAGCACAATAAACCTGTGCTCACACATATTCCCATGATGAATCCACTCATATCCCTCATCTGCATTATCTCAGAGAACATGTTGAATCCATGCTTCTTTGTCCTCTGCACAGGGATGTACACCCCCTAATTGGGTCCGCTATGCCTCTCTCCCAATTCTGCCATAATTTCTAATTTGTTTTCCAAGCTTAGGGGCTCTTTCTTGAGCAGTAGCTCATGTTTCTTCAGCCTCTTCACCTTCTTGCTCTAACATAAGTCTACTGACTCTGGAGATTCTACAGTCCCTAAAAAGAGGCTGCTCCTTCTTTCTGCTACCTCTTCTATTTTACTAGCCTTGAAAGTACAAGATTCCTTAACAGTATTTCCAAATCATTACCTATCCTTACAACCTAACATCCTTTTCTTTTATTGTATTCACCTAGAAAACAAAACAAAAAAAATCAAAAAACTCTGGTTAAACTGACTCTGTGCCTACTCTGTGCCTTTATCAGGGTAGCTGCTCTCATGTAAAGTATTTGACGTGATAACTCAAGCAGGTTCCCAGGTTGCCCAACAAGCCTGATACACATACAGACTTTTTGCCTGTTTGCACTGTATACAACTCTTCACACTTCTACCACCCACTATCCTTTCTCTTTTCAAGCAACTGACTTTGTTCTTGTTTCAATGAAAAAATGAAGGCAATTAGAAACTAACTTCTTCACCTCTTTCAGCAGAATCTTTCTCTACTTTCATGCCTATATGTTCTTTATTTTTTCTAATAAAATGGATGCACTGCCCCATCACTACTGCTTTATTTCTCTGCTCACATCCTCATGCCAACATTATCTGAAAAGTCAATCAGTCTAGACTGCCTCCACTTTTTCACCCACATTTCCTCTGGGACAGAGGATTCTACCACTACTCTGAGCAAACTCTGATAAGAGGCACTAATAGGCTCCACAATGGCAAATCTAATGGTTAATTCTCTGTACTTATCTCAAGTCACTTCAGAGCAGGTATCTGACCCTGTTGATCATACTCTTTTCTTCATTTGGCTGGCATGTCGTTCCACTTCCCTCTTCTTTCCTTTCCCCTCCTAGGCTTTTTCTGTGATGTTCTCTCATCTCAATTGGTTTTGACTTTCTAGGTGATATCAATTCAGTCTGTGAAGTTAAAGGTCAGCTGTTAGCCCTTGGATTTTTACCTTAACCATGTCTTCCACAATTTTCAGATTCATATAAGCAACTATACCTGACATTTCCCTGGGATAGTTAATTGACATTTTATGTTCACCATGGTCCTTACCAACGTTTTTATGTCTATTCCAAACCCGGTTTGTCCTCAGTGTACCCTGACTCACTAAATGGCAGCAATATTGACACAAATGCTTAGGCACTTTTTAACGTCTTCCTTTTACAAACATTGTGAGTCCCTTGCATATTGCTGCATAATAAATTACCCTGAATTGAATGCCTTAAAGCAACAAATATTTATTTAGTGTCTCACAGTTTCTGTGGGTGACACATCAAGGTGTACCTGAATTGTGGGCTTCCGGCTCAAGGTCTGTGAAGACATTGCAGTTAAGCTGTCATCCAGGACTGCAATTGGCTTCAGACTCAAGTGGGATGAAAAAAATCTGCTTTCAGGCTTACTTATGTCACTTTCAGAAGGATTCCACTCCTCACAGACTCTTGGGTGGAAGATCTCATAGTCTCGCCTTGTCATTTGGGGTTCTCCATGTGACCTCTTACTTCCCCCATGGCAGCTTGCTTTCCACAATAAGAGTGGTCTCACAGAGAAGACAGCAAGGGTGTAAAGACAGAGCCAGGAGGAGAGAACAAGAGTGTGTCCCCAAGACGTAAGCCACAGTCTCTTAAAATAGGTTCTATCAACAACTGTTCACAGATGAGGAAGCTCACAGAATTCTAAGATTATAGAGATTTGGTTAGTTGAAACTCAAACTTCTGTCTCTGTGGCTCCAAGGTCCAAGGTCATTGCCTTCATTTACAATTCCATTCCTCTATGAAGTCATCTGTGACTTCTGATAGTGAGGAAGCACTTCCCAAAAAGCACTGTATTGCACAAAGCAAAAGACACACACAGAAATGGAATAATCTGTTGACTTCACTATCATCACTAGTCCTGACCAGTTTCTTGAGGGTAAGGGTGGCATATCATTTACCATCTTATTCCCAATGTTTTTATAATATTTGGCGCACAGGAGGAATACAACGTGCTATTGTTGAATGATTCGATTCATTCATAATTGTCGAATGCATGAACAAATGAATGCATGAACACAATGCTGGGTCCCCAGTGGAAAATATAGGAGTTCATGAGGAATATGCTAGAGGTTATTGATCATGAAAGCAGAATAAACACATATTGGCAAAATTTTGTTACATTAAAGAAAATGTACAACTCAAGTTACAGAATCTGAAATTTCAAGGATATGGCATTATGTCTCTTTAAGACACAGTATTTTGTGGAGCAAAATCTGTTCTGGTTATAAATAAGTTGGGCTTCTCCATTTTAATCCTGATTTTCCTATGTTTGAAATCAGGCACATTCTTATCACTGTGAATAGATAGAGGGCTGGATCAGGGGGAATTCAAAGGATCAAATAAAGAGAGCCTGGTTAAAACAAAAAGAATGGAGACAGCACTGTATGTTAAGAACAAATCAGAGATCAATTCAATACATCAGTATTAAATGTGCTTATTGAAAGAAATGTTTATAGAAGTCTACAAGTAAAGACTTTTGAGTAACTTCTTCATATGTATAAAAGAGAAAAACTGGAAAATTTAGTTATAAGTCTCTGACACAAGAAAAACATAATCTTAGCAAAGAATTCAATGTTGGTGGTGGGTGTGGCAGATAAGGAGATGCTATAGTTAACAGTTTTAGGCATCATATTAGAGGTTCTAAATGAAAGAAATGATTCAAGAAGAATCCTGTACAGACATAGGGAGACTTGTCATATTTCTGGTTTGCTTTTTAATCTACATTCTTAGTGAGAAGAAGGAGCAAACTGATAACAGATTTTACATAGATTTTTCATATATATAAATACCTGTGTCCCTTTATATTAAATACAGAGTGCCTGATGTTACATTCTTATGATGTAGTGAGCTGATTTCTTATGAGTAGTGATTCTGCCACATAAAATTGAACAGGTTAATTACCTAATTGGGCCATAGCTTTCCTCATCTGCAAAAGAAGGGATAATAATATGCAGGAGGTGGATAAAGTATCTGGCACATTGTAAGTGCCTTTGAACAGAGATATATGGTAATATTATTACTGTAAAATCACAAATTAAATTCAAATATTCATTCAGATATTTGGTATTTGATGAATGAACACTGCCTAAATTTATGTTTTCTTTAAATTATTTAAGTTTAATGGATCTGAAAAGAAACATACAAGGCAAATTTTTGGGTTTTTTTTTTGCTATAAAATTTACATTTGGGAAAAAACAATTACAGCACTGAGATGTTAAAATCTGGCATCTCTCTTCCCATTCTCAGGTGACACTTAGCAAAATGAATTTTCTTGGCTCTAAAGCTATGTAGAAATACGCTTTAAAAATTAATTAACAAACATCAGCATTTGCAAAATCAATCTAATAATCAAACCCACAGGGTAATGACTAAATCTTCTTTGAAGAGGAACATATATGCTGAATGCCCTCAAAGGCCTCAATTTGGAGACGTGTGAAAGGACACACTAGGAAATGTGCCTCTTGTCTCTCTGTCACAGAAAAAGGCCTTGAGATGCAGCAGGGTGATGTTTACTTTCCACTTAGTGCTTTAAGTCACATTTTGCTTTAAAAGCCCATTAAGTGGAGGACTGAATCTGGAGAAAATTAAAATACATGTCTTTGAGAGTTCAGAAACTTGTCACAGAGCCTTGGCCTGTGACACAGGACAGAGCACTGGCCCTTGTCATTGGCTGTGATCAGGGCATCCACACACTGCTCTCTACTTTTCTGACTTTTTAAGCGCCTTCTCTGTCTTTTCCATTGTCATGTGCTACCTTTGCTTTTACAGGTGATTTGTCATCTCAGTCCCTTAGTGAATTCCTTAAAGGCCAGAATGCTGTTTATGTTTCTAAACAGTCCACCAAATGTTCTGACAATGAGCCTTTTAATCAGCAGACATTAATTAAGTTACTTACTTCTAAGGGAAGGTGAGCTGATGATGGTAAAGAATGCCAGTGTGGCCCTGGGCCAGAGGAGAGCCCATTTCCCTAAGCCTGAAGCAGTGGAGGCCAAGAGGAGAGATTCCTCTGCTTCTGGAAAGGAGAGGACAGGGTAGGAAGGACATTTTCTTATGAATCAGGTGCCAGTTCAGCCACAGTACAATAGAGCACAAGACAGACTCCTAGGATTTCTGACTCTGGGCCCTAGCTCCCAAATGGCATCTGGACCTGCCCAGGGCTGGAGGGAACTCACTATCCTGAAGGGAAGGACACAAGTCTGGCTGCCTTTACCACACGCTGATTGTAGAACTCTAGCCAGGCCTTGAGTAAACATGCATAATCACCAACATGGAACTTGAATGACATCCAGTGCTATACTGGTTTCAGGTTCAGTTCAGCATATTTCCAACAGTGGTCACTACAGGATCATTGTGTGTGTGACCCCTCGCCTAGCTCCAGGTAGCTCAGCACAGAAAGACATTCCGATTGCCTAGGAGAATGTCAGGGAAGAGAACTAGAGCCTCAGTCTGGCAATCCAGAGAATATTTCCAGATCTTATCCAAGACCACCAAGGTACTATTTCTGATTCTGTGAAAGCCACAGTGTTACTGGGATTAAGGTTACCCCTAATGCACATAATGCTGCAGTGATTACCTTCCAAAAAACAACAGATACACACAAGTCCATAATGCAAAGGCTATAGTAAATAACTCTTCAATGCCCAGGTGCCAAAGATCACCTGCAAGCATCAAGAGCATCCAGGAAAATATCACCTCATCAAACTAAATAAGGCACCAGGGACCAATCCTGCGGAAACAGATATATGTGACCTTTCAGAAGAGAATTCAAAATACCTGTTTTAAGGAAATTCAAAGAAATTCATGATAACACAGGGAAAATTCAGAATACTATCAGATAAATTTAACAAATGATTAAAATTAAAAAATAAAGCAGACATTCTAGAGTTGAAAAATGCAGTTGACATACTGAAGAATGCATCAGAGACTCTTAACAGCAGAATTGATCAAGCAGAATAAAGAATGAGTGAGCTTAAAGAGAGGCTATTTGTGTACATAGGCAGAAGAGACAAAAGAAAAAGAATGAAGCATACCTACAAGATCTAAAAAATAGCCTAAAAAGGGCATATTTAAAGTTATTGGCTTTGACAAGGAGGTGGAGAGACAGCTAGGGTAGAAAGCTTATTCTAAAAGATAACAGAGAATTTCCCAAACCTAGAGGAATATATCAATGTTCACGTACAAGAATATTATTGAACACCAAGCAGACTTAAACCAGACAAGACTATTTAAGACATTTAATAATCAAACTTTCAAAGGTCAATAATAAGAAAAAACAATCCTAAAATTCTTATGGAAACAAAATAGAGCCCACATAGCCAAAGCAATGGTAAGCAGAAAGAACAAATACATTACATGACTTCAAACTAAACTGTAAGGAAAATAGTCACTAAAATGGCATGGTACTGGCATATACATGGACACATAGACCAATGAAACATAATAGAAAATCCAGGAATAAAGCCAGATACTTACAGCCAACTGATCTTTGACAAAGAAAACAAAGATATAAAGTGAGGAAAGAGCTCCAACAAATGGTGCTGGGGAAATTGGCAAATTACATGTAGAAGAATGAAACTGGATCCTCATTTCTCACCTTATACAAAAACCAACTCAAGATGAATCAAAGACTTAAATCTAAGGCCTGAGACCATAAAACATTAGATGATAACATCAGAAAAGACCTTCTAGACATTGGCTTAGGCCAAGACTTCATGACCAGGAACCCAAAAGCAAATGCAACAAAAACAAAGATAAATAGATGTGACTCAACTAAACTATAAAGCTTCTTCACAGCAAAAGAAATAATAAGCACAGTAAACAGACAACCCACAGAGTGGGAGAAATATTTTAAACTATGCATTCAACAAAGGATTGGTATTTGGAATCCACAAGAAACTCTAACAAATCAACAACAAAAAAAAAAAAAAAGAAAGAAAGGAAAAAAAAATCCCATCAAAAAGTGGATTAAGGACATGAATAGACAATTATCTAAAGAAGATATACAAATGGCTAACACATATAGAAAACAAAGTGTTCAACATCAGTAATAATCAGGGAAATGCAAATCAGAACCACAATGTTATACCCACCTTACTCCTGCAAGAATAGTCATAAAAAATTTAAAAAAAATAGATTGGTATGGTTGTGGTGAAAAGGGAACACTTTTACACTGCTGATGAGAATGTAAACTAGGATAACCACTAGGAAAAACTGTGTGAAGATTCCTTAAAAAACTAAACATAGATCTACCATTTGATCCAGCAATCCCATTACTGGATATTTACACAGGGGAAAAGAAGTCATTATGTGACAAGAACACTTTGTACACACATTTTTATAGCAGCACAATTTGCAATTGCAAAAATATGGAACCAGCCCAAGTGTCCATCAATCAACTGGTGGATTTTAAAAATGGCATATATATACATACTTATACACCATGGAATACTACTCAGCCATGAAAAGGAATGAAATAGTAGCATTCACAGCAACTGGGATGGAATTGGAGAACATTATTCTAAGTGAAGTAACTCAGGAATGTAAAATCAAACATCATATGTTCTCACTTATAAGTGGGAGCTCTTCTATGAGAATGTAATGGCATAGGAATGATACAATGGGTCTTGAGGCCCTGGGGGGAAGGATGGGAGGTAGACAAGGGATAAAAGACCACACATTGGGTGCAGTGTACATTGATCAGGTGATGGGTGCACCAAAATCTCAGAAATCACCACTAAAAAACTATCCATGCAACCAATCACCACCTGTTCCCCCAAAACCTATTAAATACATAAATAAATGGTGCTTGGAAAACCAGATACTCACATGCAGAGAAATGAAACTATACTCCCGTCTCTCACTGTGTATAAAAATCATAGCTAAATAAAGACTTAAATCTAAGACCTCAAACAATAGGACTACTAAAAAAATTTGAGAAAACTCTCCAGGACATTGGACTATGTCGAGATGTCTTCAGTAATGCCATACAAGCAAAGGCAACTAAAGCAAAAATGGACGAGGAGGCTTACATGAAGTTAAAGGCATCTGAATAGCAAAGAAAACAGTTAAGTGCAGAGATAACCCACAGAAAGGAAGAAAATTTGCAAACTAGTCAACAGACAGGGGATTAGTAAACAGAAGATAAAAAGGACTCAAACAACTCTTTGGGAAATTATATAAGAATCCAGTAAAAAGTGGGCAAACTATCTAAATAGACATTTCTCAAAAGAAGACATACAAATGGCAGACATATTACCAGGTGCTCTATATCATTGCTATCAGAGAAATGCACATCAAAACTACAATAAGGTATCGTTTCACCCAGTTACCCAGTTAAAATGGCTTTTATCCAAAAGTCAGGCAATAAGAAATCCTAGCAAGGATGTGGAGAAAAGGGAACCTTGTACACTGTTAATGGGAATGTAAATTAGTACAACTACTATAGAGAATAGTTCGAAAATAGAGTTACCATTCAATCCAGTGTTCCCAATCCTAGGTGTAAGACCCAAAAGAAAGAACATCAGTAGATCAAAGAGATACCTGGGCTCCCATAATTATTGCAGTGCTCTTCATTCATAGCCGAGATTTAGAAGCAACCTAAGTGCCCACCAGCAGACGAATGGATGAAGAAAACGTGGTACTCACGGACAATGTAGTACTATTCAGAAATAAAGAATCAGGTCTTGTCATTTGCAACAACATGGATAGAGCTGGAGGTCATTAAAGTGAAATAAGCCAGGCACAGAAAGACAAACATCTCATGTTCTCACTTACTTGTGGGAGCTAAAAATGAAAACAATTGAAAGAATGGAGATAGAGAGTAGAATAATGGTTCACTGAGGCTGGGCAGGGTAGCTCATTCCAGCAAGAGTGAGGGAGTGAGGCTGGGCAGGGTGACTCATCCCGGCAAGAGTGAGAGAGTGGGGATGGTTAATAGGTACGAAAATATAGTTAGAAAGAATGAGTTAGGTTATTATTTCATAGCACAACAAGGTGATTACAGTCAACATTGATTTACTGTACATCAAAAACAACTAAAAGAGTATGTTTGTAACACAAAGAATAAATACTTGTGGTGATGGATATCCCATTTACCCCGATGTGATTATTACACATTGTATGCCTGTATCAAAAAATCACATGTACTTAATAAATATATACAGCCACCATGGACCCAGAAAATTTTAAACAAAAATAAACACGAGTGTGTAATAACATAAGACAAATATGAAGAGCAGAACGCCTTTCTACATATTTTGCTGTTAAAGTGGTTATCTTTTACATAACAATGAAGGAAGATAGTAGCCTCTCTTTTATTTCTTTTCTCTCTTTTTTCTCTCCCTCCCTCTCTCTCTTCCTTCCCTCCCTCTCTCCCTTCTTTCCTCCCTCGCTTCTTTCCTTCTTTCTTCCTTCCTTCAACCCTTTCTGAGACTGTTTCTCACCATGTTTCCAGGTTGGAGCGCAATGGTTTTGCAGACACAGCCACAGCACACTACAGTCTCAAACTCCTGGCCTTAAGCGATCCTCAGCCTCTTGAGTAGCTGACTACAGTCATGTACCACTGAGTTCAGCTGAGACCCACTAATTTAGTAGAAAAAGCACTGACTTCAGAGTTAGACCACAGCTCAAAGCCTGAAACTACGATTTGATATTTAAATAACAGATATTTTTACATGGCATATAACTTGCAAGTAGTCTCTGGTGACACGCAGGAAATACAGTGAAGCACAAGATAAAGACTTCTACACTGGAATCCTAGGTCCTTCACTTAGTAGCACTGTGACCTTGGGCTAGTTACTTAACCTTTCTGTGCTTTGTCTTAAAGGAAAGTATCAATAATATGTTATGGTTCTTGAGACTGAGTTAAATGTTCTTAAATTAGTGATGACAGAGAGTAAGTTTAAAACACTTATAAAAAGTCCTTCCTATTATTACTATTAATTTATATTAATATAGGAACCTTTAGTGATATCATGGAATTTTGGAATTGTAGACTTTGAAATCAGATATATCTGAATTTGATTTCATAATATTTTACTATATATATTTTAAAACAGTATCTTAAAACTATTACGAAGATTAAGTAAGGCATGTAAAACACATAGCTCTTAATAAAAATACGCATGTGTAGGTGTGCAGATGTATATACATATATATGTATACTTGCATATAATATGCATGTAAGCAAGCAAGATGTCAATAAAGGTCTTCCAGCTATTTTCAGAATTAGGATCATCTCATCAGGAGATGCTGCATTCACTCAAACAGACACGTCAAGCCCTTCACAGATATCAATTAAAAATCATCAGCAGATAGATTTGATGACTAAAAAGCAACAGGAGCCACTTCACATGAAACATTTGATCCCTTAAACTTAAAATTTCTTTGCAATTTTACTGAAGAATTATCTTTGTTTTCTTCAATTCAGTTTTTCCTCTCACTTGATTCTCATTTACGTTTTCTCTCATTTCTTCTCTCTCCTCTTTCAGAAACAAAATGAAAGAGCTCACCTTTCATGCAAAATAATCTGAGTGACTTTTATTGTCTTAGATAATTCTGATGCCAGATATAAATATAATACATGTCTTATAGAACTAAAATAATATTTCTGTCTTAATGTCTTTTTATTATTATCCCATGAAATGGGAATGGATATCTAGATCTAACTAAATTGACTGGAATATTCAGAAAAATATTACAAAAATTTTAAAAAATTAAACTTCAAATTAACTTTAGAAAGCTTCAGGGAATACTTAGTGACTTTTTCATTTACTCTGGCTATTAAGACATATAACAATTTTAAGAAGCGATTTTAGAGCTTCACATTTTTTAAAATGTGTGCTATAATTTTATGAAAGGCAAACTGCTATCAAGTGATTTATCTTCTTTTATTTTTCTATTGTGGCTACACATCACAAATGGCATGAGGCCAGCTGTGACCCCAAATATGAACATCAGCAAAGCTGAAAATTAGAATCTTGAGTGTCTCCAAATGGTGTGACAATGAGAAGCTGCACAAAAATAAGCCTTTTATTTTCCCCACCATGCAGAACATAAGCTAACCTAACCACTGGGGCTGCTGGGAGAATGCAAACTCTCACAAATGTAAATATCACTTAAGGGCAATGTGGGAAAAACCGTACACCCAAAGGGACAGGCAGCCCTCTTTCAGAACTTAATTTTGGTTGAAATTAAAACATATATTACTGAACCTCAGGTCAGTCTTCTGTAAGAGGCGAGAATAGCACTACCTTGCAGGATGGCCATGAGTATTACAGGAGGTAACATAAACCAGTCACAGGGAATGGCCTGGCAAATTGTGCTTGCCCAGTTCCTCATCATTCCTCTGGGGGTTTCTTCCCTGTTCTTTTTGCATTTATTTTTCAAGGGTCATTTTCAACCCTCTAATGGAACTTTCCATGTTAGTGCTCTTTCGCTCCAGAGAGGAAGTTAAACTTGTGGATGTTCTTCTATTGCTCTTCTCGCATCTGAAAAGGTACTAACTCCACATCTTGTGGATCCTCTCCCTCTATCCCTTTTCCATCCTTTGGTATTTGATAATTTGTTCCCCACTGTTAACACCAGAGGAGCCATCATGGTCACATCATTGGGGAAAAAAAAGTATTATTGACCAAATGCAGTAGCTTTCAGTTTTTCCCTTGAATTTATTGTTACTAAACAAATTCTGCTTTGCCTAAGGAAAGCAATAGTTTAACAGAAAAATTTTTTGTTGCACATTTTTAAGAGTCAAAAACAGCACTTTTGAAAGTGCTCAATCTTCCTGAATAATGGGTTCTGCCGGTAACTTTTGAGGATAAACACTGGGGGCTTTCAACTGCAAGTGAAAGGCCATTTGTGAAGGCATTACCTCCAGGGGCTAAATGAAGTTTAGGATGTCAGCTCATTTCCACCTGTCTGGTCTTTGGCAAAAGGTTGAGTCAGATTTCAGAAACGTTTCATATCAAGGTACAAATAAATACTAACCCCAAGGGAAGCATCCACTTAAAAAGCTCACGGGTACTTATTTGGTCCTGGAGCCTGACTGCATGTCAAGTCCTTTCAAGGACAGATGGAGCTTCCCCACTAGTGGTGCTGTCTGATTTACTTTGTTGGAAGACAGGGTCTTATCATTATTTTAATGCCCTTGCTGCCTAGTAACAGACACGGATTGATTGCTGCTGCCTTTGATCCACAAATTTGCATTTGTCTGGAGTCCTGGAGGATGCCAACGCTGACCAGGACTCATCCATCATTTTCCTGGACAGGGTTTACAAATACACTGTAACCCAGGTGCACAAAGCTGAGGAATGAGTTTTGAGTGGGTATGGTGACGACTTTTAGATTATGTCGCCCACTTCCGTTTCTTAGAAACAAAAATAAACAGGGAAGTAATAAATGACAGTTGTGATATGGTCATTCTTATTCTTTTCAGGTTGTGTATTTATAATGCCATTTGAGCAAAACGTCTTACTTACAACCTACATTCATGGATGTTCCCACTGGGAAGGAAGTCTTTCTTTGACTTTTCCATTTTTCCCCGTTTTCTTTTTAAGCACATTATTGGTTTACATGTTTCTTTCTAGATGGACCAAACACTCTTAAATTCTTTCTCAAAGGAAACAAAGGCAAAGCAAACTTTCTTTTAACTGTATTATATATCTCCTTTATATCCCCATAAAGCGCAGTGCTAAGATGCTCTTTCATCCCAACACCTGCATTTTATGATTCTTATGATAGAATATATTTTATTTGTGACTCCTTAAAGTGGATTGAAATGCAAACAAAAGAAATGGGATTCATTTAAAATGAAAGGCAGTTGGCAATATGTTTATCTGGACTAATATTTTTAAATACCTTTCAACCTAGACAAGATTAATGTAAGCTCTAACAGATAAATCTTATCTGCCATTCATTTACCACTCGTTCTATTTATTACTGTTCAGAATTGCAAAGGTTTAACTTACTATACATTAGCCTTTAAAATGGTAGGTATTATAACTTTCAAACCCAAGAAATATCTGCTAAAAATCAAACAAACAAAAAACTACTGAGCTCCCAACTCAGGTCCACTGTAATTAATTAGCCAATCAAGATGATAAAGAAATGCCTAGTGGAAGTTGATTGCAATATTTCTCCTGTAGTTTCTGCATAATGACAACATCAAAAGTGAATCTTCATAATGAATCTCTCTCTCTCTCTCTCTCTCTCTCTCTCTCGCTATGGAAGATAGAATCAGGAATATAAATCTTTGTAGAGACAGAGTTTATAGACTAGCCTTAGGGCACAGAAGAATGCCAAAGGGGAAAACATATTTAAAAAATTTTTTAAACAAAACATTTGGGGTAGTCGCGATGGCTCATGCCTGTAACCCCAACACATTGCGAGGACAGGAGTTCAAAACCAGTCTGGCCAACATGTTGAAACCTCTTCTCTACTAAAAATACACCAATTAGCCAGGCATGGTGGCAGGTGCCTGTAATCCCAGCCTCTTGGGAGGCTGAGGCATAAGAATCATTTGAACCTGGGAGGCAGAAGTTGCAGTGAGCTGAGATTGCACCACTAGAAAAGGTTTGCTGAAAACTACACTTCTAATTAAATTACAAGACTTAGGGGAAAATTATCAGTTTGACCCACTCACTCTTCAGAGTTATTTAGAACTGTATGTAGGTACAAGAATGGTGGAAACTGGCCAGAATTCAGCTTTAAATATGATGATCTTCATTTCTATTATTATAGCCATGACAGGAGAAACTATGTAATGTAGCCAAAGATAACCCATCACTGTACTTTATGTTGCAAAGCACCCTCTCCTTACAAAATTGTGCTTTCAAGTTTCATTATTTATAAAATACTCTATAAGGAAATTTCTCCAAATAAGGAAGCCTTGCATTTAAATTTGGGGTTCAGGCTTTTCTTAGAGGCAGTATGCCTTTAAGCAACATCTTCTCTCTAAAGCTCAGGGAACCTATTTGGAAGAGGGACATGAAAAATAAATCTACCTTATGAGGTCATTTGGTGAATAAAATATCAAAGTCCTTCACATAACACTGCTGCTATGTTCTGGAATATGTAGGAAGTTACATTGGCCTATTCCTTTAGTAGAAAGAATAAAAGTTTATTGTTTGTAGGGGAGGGGTCCAGGGCATAATGGTAACAGTGTTTATGCTAAGAGTCAGTGGCTGTTCAATCAGCACCACATTTGCTCAATGCAAGCATCAAAAATGTCTCCTTTGCCCTTCTTTCTCCTACATTCCTTTGCCACCCTCTCCACCCTGTGTCTGCCGTCATCATGCCTTGGGGTAAAATTTTATCTGGAACTACACATTTTTCAGTGTGGGGGAACTGTACATACATAGGTCCTTATTTTGTCCCTCTTGCTGATATAGATGACCTCTCTTCACACCCCTAGGTGAAGAAGGCTTGAATAAAGGTGTTGGAAGAGATTAAACACCTTACACCACTGATGAGGACAGGGAAGAACAAATAAGGGAAGTAAGGTTTCAAATCTGAGATGCATCGCTTGCAAATTACGTGACCTTAGGAAAGTCACTTAACTCTCAGTGACTCCATTTCTTTATCTGTAAAATGGGTGATATATTAGGAGGGCTATAGCAACAAGAATCTTAGAAACATTAAATGAGTTAGTATTTATCAAGCACTTAGAATAGAACCTATAAGGGCTATTAAAATGTGGGTAAGGAAAATCAGATTATCTTTATTATGTATGACATTTTCTGCTAGTTAAGTTTGGCTTGAACTTTCAAATTAGGAGTTGGATTTCCCTAATCAGCCATTAGAAAATTGATTTGATTGCTGCCAGCTTTATTACAGGGAGCACACAAATGGCTGATAAGATTCCATCCCTTTAATAACCTAATTAAAAAGGAAAAAAAAAGCAGCAAGAACAAATAATCCATCTTCTCATGTTCCAGTCATACAGAGGGACCCCTTGGAGTGATTATTTGATATGAAATTAAGTTGCTTATGCATTGACTGCAGGTAGATATTAGATTCACTTAGTCACAGAAACACATCTGTCATTTCACACAGACAAAAGCCACCTGCTTATTCTGGGGAAGCCCTGAGGACAATGACCAACACAGACTTGGAAGAGTTCCATGTGGAAATTCACAAAAACGTGGGACACCAGCCACTTCAGGGCCGGAATCCTCAAGAGAAGACAAAAATCTCACCTTTTAAACAGATAGAATACAATTTTTATTGTTTCTTTTCAAAGAAAGTGTTCTGAACCCCACTGACTCAAAGCAAAAATGAAATTGGGATTTTCAGGCTGCGTTTTGTCTTCCTTTGAACAACGGTATGAGTTAAACTTTCTATTTATTCCTTTCATTTGGTTCTAAGTAATCAGTTTCTGAATAAAATGCGTGTGGTCACCTGTAGAATTAGTAAGAGAGCTCCATGTAATTTTAAAACAGATTTGTTTAGAACAAACTGAAATATGACATGACAAGGTAGACAAAAAGAACAGGAGCCTTGGCCCTAGACAGGAACTCTCTGGGCTTCCCTTGGGAATCCTGACCCTGCCCTCTGTGTGGCATTTTCTGTCTCCTGGCCTCTGTGGGCTCGCCTGCCAGATGATAGCACACTGAGCTGTTGGAAAGATTAGGGGATGTGCGTCATGCAAAGCACTTTTGATTAGACCTGACATTTAGCAGGTACTTAAAAATATTTATTTCTTTCTCTTTATTACCATAAAAGGTAGGCTGAATATGTGTATAAGTACCAGGTACTACAAGAAGTTTAATAAGTGCTTGTTAAAATTAGCTTTTAATATTTTGGGTGCAGGCATATTGAATAATTTGATATGATTGTAGGTGGTCACACTTCCCACCTGCCCCAATACACTACAAAAATTATTCTTTAAAAGTACTGGAGATAGAGTTTTGGATTGAGTGAACTATCAGATTTTCAACTGCCCTCATTGACATACCTTAAATATGTTATTTTTAAAAATCCCTACACTGTCACTATTCTGTAAGTCAGAAACAGTATTACGCTTTGGTATTTTGATAGAATCACAAAACCTTTCGACATACCCCGCTTTTATACTTGCAGATTTAATTTAGGCTGAGTGAGTTGAAAACTCTGCTTTAAAACTGCCAACCTACTAAAAAATGAGAAAACACATAAAGGAAGATATTCGTGTTCTGTGATCAAATTCATGGAAAACTTGCTGAAGTGGGAGATAAATAATGTCTCTCAGGATGGGCACTGTTCTGCTTAATGGATTATCAAGCACTTAGTAAGAAAAAAAATACTGAATTTAAACAGTTATTTCCTTTCAGGAATGAAGATTTGGTCTAAGATCACACAAAAAGCAAGAGGCTGGTTCACTAAGCCACCACCTGGCAGCCTTGCAAGGAGCAGGACATTATTCTGAACTCTTATTCTTGAGCATTGTTCATCTCTTGTTACCTAACCCCATCCCAGATAGGGGCCATGTCTTATCAATTCTGCCTCCATAATCTCCTCTCTTCTAGGAGAAGGTAACTGATGAAGGCTCCTTTCCCTCAACTATTTCAACAGCCCTGTTCCGCCCACCTCTGGCTGTGCCTGCCAATCCCTCCTTGAACTGCAGTAAGCATGGGGCATCTGGGCCGGGCGCGGTGGCTCAAGCACTTTGGGAGGCCGAGGCGGGTGGATCACGAGGTCAAGAGATCGAGACCATCCTGGTCAACATGGTGAAACCCCGTCTCTACTAAAAATACAAAAAATTAGCTGGGCATGGTGGCATGTGCCTGTAATCCCAGCTACTCAGGAGGCTGAGGCAGGAGAATTGCCTGAACCCAGGAGGCGGAGGTTGCGGTGAGCCGAGATCGCACCATTGCACTCCAGCCTGGGTAACAAAAGCGAAACTCTGTCTTACAAAAAAAAAAAAAAAAAAAAAAAAAAAAAAAAAAAAAAAAAAAAAGCATGGGGCATCTGAAATGGGCTCCAAGGCCCTGCTGAAAGCTCTTTAGTGCCTGGCTCTTGACTTGATGTTAAAGTCTCAGCTCCAACACAGCACTCGATACTTCTGTCTGGAGTCCAGGCAGCTCTCTTCCTAGCCATTCTTCCCCTGCTCCGTGCTCTGGATGTCCCAATTAACACTTGAGTGTGCCACTACCCCTCCTGTTTGCTGGCTGGTGTTCTGTTTACAATGTCCTTTCCCTTCCTTTCTTTTCTCTTAAAGGTTTTTACACCATCACCTCCCCCATCCACCCCTGCCGCCTTCCAGAAGAAACACGTCCACTGCTCACTTCTTTATAAAGCTTTATCTGGTGGTACTCTCAAGCATACTGCTCTTTAGTTCACTCACAGTTTCTCCTAAAAAGCACTAAAGATTCTTCTGCGCATTAATGTATGTATATGTTTATTTCCTTCATGAGACCATGAGTGCTTTGGAAGGAGGAAAGACTCAGACACAACTGGGCATAGGGAATCTCTAGAATACATATCACAGTAGAAATGCCCCATCTTGGGAAAAGGGAACCTAACTTTTGCACCCCAGGTTGAGTCACTGGCTGAGGCTAAATAGGTGTGTTATTTCTTTTTATATTCTCAGGACATAACACATTGAATGCATGTACTTTAAAACAAATGAACAAATAAAGAAAACACCACTTTGGAAATAGTTGGAATAACTAATAATTGAGAAAATGAATGAATAAGTGGGTGCATGAATAAAAGAATGAGGAGATAACCCTATAATGCCACTCTCTGTGTGGTTTTTATGTTTGCATGGCCCAGACTTTAAACTACACAACTATTGCATATTGTTGACTCAAGTAACTATGGATATGGAAGCTGATTACAGAGATGAGGCTGGGTATGGGGAGCCAGAATGCAAATCACACCAGCACTGTCCCATTTTGAAAAAAGGGGCCTAATTTTTGCACTCCATGGCTAGTCTCTGACTGAGGTCTACCCCCATGGTAGGGAAGGCTGGTGTAAAAGTGACAGCTGTGATTTGTTACCAGACAATAGTCACAGCAGCTGGGAGATGGGGCACCAATTAATAAAGCTTTTCAATGGCATATTATTCTTTAACCATTTAATAAGGAAAACAAACACTTGTACTGAGATGCCAGGGCATTCCCTGGGATAGAACTCTATGAAGAATATCCTTGCTGTTGCCCCACTAAGGCCCCAGATTCAGTTCTTGGGCTTCCTACTATGCATCATCTCCCCTTATGTGTACACACACAGACACAGACACAGACACAGACAGACACAGACAAAGATGTACCATCATTCTTGAAGTCTTAAAACATGGTTTTTTTTAAAGTGGAACAATTGTGAGTAGAAAGTGCTAAGGCTGTGACATTAGTATTGAAGCTCTGATTGGAATCCTGGTGGCATCACTAACTGATTATGCAGATTCTGCCACCGTGGTTAAATTACTGAGATGATGAGAATCTCAATTTTTTCCATCTGTTTGGTGGAAGTGAAAATGCGTTATTATTTTGAATTATTTATCATGTGTGATTTAACACGATTTTAAACATTTTTAGCATCTTATTATTATCATTATTGTTTTTTGGGGTATCTTTGGGGTCTTTTATTAATTTTATTTTATTTTACTTTAAGTTCTGGGATACATGTGCTGAATGTGCAGGTTTGTCACGTAGGTAAACATGTGCCATGCTGGTTTGCTGCACCTATCAACCCATCATCTAGGTTTTAAGCCCCCTATGCATTAGGTATTTGTCCTAATGCTCTCCCTCTGCTTGCCCTACCCTCGGACATGCCTAGTGTGTTATGTTTCCCTTCCTGTGTCCATGTATTCTCCCACTTAAGAGTGAGAGCATGCAGTGTTTGTTTTTCTATTTCTGTGTTAGTTTGCAGAGAATGATGGTTTCCAGCTTCATCCATGTCTCTGAAAAGGACATGAACTCATTCTTTTATATGGCTGCATTATTGTTGTTTTTATTCCATCTATGCTACCCTTATTTAAGACTAAATATTCTTGAAAAATAGCACATTGTCTTCTAAACTCCCTGCAGATTTGCACTGGAACACACTAATTCTGAAGGAGTGGGTATATATAATGTATACATTATCATGTTAAAATTTAACACATTGGCTGAGATAAATTTTGTGAAAAGCAAGCCAGTTGAGCTGACATCAACTTGGCAAAATAAATCTTTAATTATTAACCATTGCTACTTACTATTTTTCATTTAATTCTAATTGTGGTGCCTCAAGGGAAATTTTGCATACTAAATAAACATTTTTAGTAGTTAAGTATGCTTCTTCAGAAATTGTTTAAATAATTTTTTATCCTGTCCTTTTTTCGGTTTATTACATCTGCATTGTTTTATTTGAAAAAGTAAAAATTGGGAAGAAACATGTGAATGAAACAATAAGGACTCATAAAGTAAATTAAGTTATTTTCTGGAATACAGAGTGTACACACTAACATTATGGTGTGTATAAAATGACATTGAATGACGTAGAAAAATGTTCACAATATTTTAAGGAAAAGGGTGTAGCCTATGACATAGTGTATTAAGACTGATCTCTGACTCTTAAAAATTCTAAGATACACATCAGAACAGAGTGTAAGGCTAGAAATACTGATAACTTTTATTTTCATTCTTTTTGGCATTTCATATTTTCTAAATTACATTCATCAAATATATTATTTAATTTAAAAAAAGTTAAAAAGTGGTAGACAGTTTGTGAGCATTTATTTTCAATGCATTTGACTAATGAAAGCTGTTCCTAACAAGCAAAACTAATTCAAACTAAGTAAACCAAACAGGAAGGGTTCTAGTGTCTTCCTTTAATAGTTACTTTTAGGTTATATTTCTGCCATATTTCTTTCTCAAGTACTCCTCCAATGATGTAACTTGACTGTTTCAAACTCATCTCCCTCACAGATGTGTGACATATTTCTACCTTTCTGCCTTCTATCGAGACCTATGTTAAATCCCAGCATTCTTGCATGGCACTGTCACTGTCTCTTTCCCTCCAGGGTAAAAGTGATCTCCTTGTACTTCTAATTCCTGAGTCACCAGCCATGGTCTCTTCAAAGGACTTGCAGCCAGTCAAACTCCAGTTCAGAGTTTAAATTCCAGATTTGCAACAGAGTTACTTTCTGACCAGGGACAGGTTTCTTTACTTCTCTGAGACAGTTTTCTTACTAATAAAAATTGAGCTATAGTTGCATTTGCCTTCTAGAATAGTCATAGAAATAATGAGATAATAATGACATACGTCCCAGGGTGATTCTTTGCATATCCTAGGTGCTCATTAAATTTCAGTTTCTTCCTTCTCCTCCTACTACCCTTGGCCTCATGCTCAGCAATTAATCTGTTAGCATATTATTTATTGCTATTTTAACATATTATCCTTTCTGTTGTTTATGGCTCCTTTTTTGATAAAAAATCAGATCTGTTTTATTGGGATAGGTAAGTATAAAGTCATTGTAGGTACTAAATATACTCAAAAGCACATTGAGAAAGACTTAAGCATAGGCCCATGTTTCTTCCTCTCACGAAGCAACCAAGGAAGTCATCCCCATGAAGTCTGAGTTTGTGCGTTCAGCACAGATAAAATTACACACATCTAGGACATTTGCTACTGGGTTTTTTGTGGTTGTTGTTGTTGTTTGCAACTTGCTTTTCTCAATTTATATAAAAGCACAAAGGTATACACTTTTAAAAAGTTTTATAATATTTAATTATATGTATATATCCTTATTACTTTAATCATTTTCTCTTTGATAATCATTTAGTTACTCATTATGGCACTTCTGATTGCCTGAAGAAGAGCAAGTTCTCACTTTCTTCATTATAAACATTATCCCAATTATGTAGCTAGGGGGGCAGCCTTAATCTAAGGGAATGTAGCTCCTTTTCCCATCCTCATGGATGAGTCATGATCGGTCAAAGGTAGTAATCGCTGCTTAATTCTCCTTTGCCAGCAATGGGTCCAGGGATGGGAATGTGACTAGGTTCTTTCCAGTAAAAGATAAAGGGAAAGTCTATCAGGTACTTCCTTTTACAGATTAAAAAGTCACAAATTTCGGTGAAGAAAACATTGTGACCCTGTTTCTTTCTTGTTACTGGCATGCCATCAGATGTGGGTTTTGACCATGAGGAAACTACAAAATTTCAGCAGTTCCAAATCAGGCCTCCGTGAGCTATTAACCATGAACTATCACGCTTCAATTTTCTTGTAAATTAAACAACAAACATCTTCAGGATGTAAAATTTGGTTAACTTTGCATTCTCTTAATTGCAATCAAAAGCCTTGTAACAGTTACACATATCATAGGAAGTTGTAAGTGTGAATATTTTTATTGCTCAATTGAATGTATGAAGCTTGCATATGAAACTCTGTTGTCACTTGGCCTTTTTCAGTCGATAAAGCCCTGCTCCTTGGGATCATCCAGGATATTACTAAGTATTGTGGATCTATAATTCACAGATTTGCAATCTCATACAATCTGTTTACAAAGCTAAACAAACGTTATTCCTTAAAGCAAACTTGGAAATTAACACTTGGTATAGCATACATGCTGTTAATGAATTGGTTTTCGAAACCCATCTTAAAATACTGGTTGTTATGCTTTAAGACATATTTTAATTAGTCCCCCCTGTTTTCTTCATGAGCCTTGATTGAGGCTCATCTTTGCTGAGGTTCTTGATGAAGTAAAATATCGGACATGCAAGAGTTCAGTGATTGTTAAGTTACGGTTCCAGGAACAATCCCACGTCAAGAAGGATGAATGAGGTCATATTAATTGTTGCTTAATCTGCACAGTTATTTTTTTCTGTGGATCTGGCCACAGAAACTCTACTAATCAAATTTTAAATTATAATACAGCTTTGAGTGTATTTATCTCTCTAGACATCATACGTTTTATTTCCTCAGAGACAGAAGGGAATCTGTCACACCTTTTGGATTGAAGTGAACCTCCACAATGTATTACTACTACAGAAGCAAAACATTTTAGGGGAATTGAAACAAAACCTTTACATCCCTATGGTTGGGAGGTGCTCATGGAAGCTGAGCCCTTGCAAGGTGCACTGTGAGTAGAGTTCCTCAGGTCTGCCAGGAATCACAGGTGGCACATAGGCATGGACTCAGCTCAAGGACCCCAGTGAGACTTGAGATATTCTCTGAAAAAAGAACAGAAAAAAACATAATGAAATGTAAGTGGAAGTCAGAAAAGAGACCCTGGCAACTGCTGATTGCCCTTTCTCCCTCTGTAAGTGGTAATATCAAACAAATGCCTTCCAAATTTGTGGGACAAGAAGGGAGAAGGAGAAAATAGAAAATATTTTGGAGTTTTGAAGAGTAAGAGAGCATTTTTCTGAAAAGTTTTGCCTATAGGTCAAAAGTGTCTAGTTACATTCATCTGTTCATTTATTTTTTATTAATTGTTCTATTGTTTGTTTACTTCAAGCAAAACTTATCGATGGGGAATTATAACAGACACTGAGATAAACAAGGCAATGTTTCTGTCCTTAATATGCTGTCAATGAAATCTTTATTTTTTAAATCAAATATTAACTTCACTAATTTTTATGAAGTACTTATTTTTGACAGAATGCTGTTATCTGTTGAGAATATAAACAGATGTAAAAACAGTCCTTTTTGAATTCACTTAAGCATTCTTTGAGGATCTTGTGATATGCCTTTGCCAGATTCTGACATAGTGTTGGCTCAGAAGTCAAAGAATTCATAGAGCTTTTAGGAAAAAGGAGCAGTATTACTAAACTGGGATGTGCGAAGCAAGTAAAAAATGGGATGGGGGGATGTACTTAGGCAAGAAAAAAATGCATCAGCAAGCCACATAACTGGAAAGGCGCAGATTCTATACTGGCAAATATAAGTAGGATAGTTTGGGTTGGGCATGATGGTTCATGCCTGTAATCCCAGCACTTTGGGAGGCCAAGGCGGGTGGATCACAAGGTCAGGAGTTTGAGACCAGCCCGACCAGCACAGTGAAACCTCGTCTCGACTAGAAATACAAAAAATTAGCCAGGAATGGTGGTGTGCACCTGTAATCCCAGCTACTTGGGAGACTGAGGCAGAATTGCTTGAACCTGGGAGGCAGAGGTTGCATTGAGTTGCAATCACACCACTGTACTCCAACCTGGGGTGACAGAGCAAGACTCCGTCTCAAAAAAAAAAAGTAGGAGAATTTGAAAGGCCAAGGCTGAACAGCTGGAAAAGTAGCCACTCCTCACATCTTGGTTTCTTACATTTGATTGTGTTATACAAGTAATGATGGCAGAAGAAATTCAAGACTGAAGGGTCTTTTCAGCTGTGGCATGACTTGGTGGCAAGGTATTCTTAAAAAGTAAGAAGGAAGAAACCTCTCTGAAAGGGAGAAACATGAATTTACCAATATGCTGTTTATTTTAAACACATTTAAGAGATGTGCAATGTGCCAGAAACACATTGTCCAAATATAAATGAGATTGTCCTCTCCCCTTTCTCCATAAAGTAAGGGTCCACTGAGGAAGCATGGCCAACAGGTGTCATGGGGAATCACCAAGAGAAAATTGAGGAAGGGAACCACCTGTTGCGAAGCTTCTCCTGTCCTGAGTGTGGCTGATCTGGGGGGTGCTCCATTGCCAAGATTTTTAATGTGACTGGATTGTGAGTTATACATAGAGCTGGCTCAGCAAACTACAGCGGGTTGACCAAATACAGGTCACCACCTGTTTTTGTGTGGTCCTCCACTAGCAAATGTTCCAAAAATATCAAAAGAAAAATAAGTTTTTATGACACAAAAGTTAGTGTCTATTAAGTTTCATTGGAGCATAGCTAGGCCCATTCGTTTATATGATATCTCTGGCTACTTTTGCATTAAAATGCAGAGCTTGGTAGTTGCAGCTGAGATTGCATGACCCGCAAAGCCTGAAATACTTACCACCTCGTCCTTTACAGAAAATGTTTACTCATCTGTAAAAAAGAATAATCACTAAGTAGCTGGATCGGGCTTGAAGTGTCTGGGTTGACTGCCTTGAAAGGAGTGAGGGAGGTGTATCACCTTCCCCATCCACTATGCTGCGTTGACACAGTGCCCCTGAGCATCCCAAATCATGGCTCCAGCTGTGACTCCTTATTGCCAACCTCCTGCTTTCTCACTCAGATGAAAGCCCAGGCTACCTTGGCCCTCTGGAGAGGACTTTCACTATTCCAATGGAAAGATAAATATTTGCCCTTCTGTTAAAAGTGTTTCATCACAGGGGTGCCTTAGAATCAATGCATTACAACTGAAGGAAATGCATTACACTCTTTCTTTCTTCTGGATGACTTCTGCCTCAGATCGGCCCCTCTTTGCAAGTGCCCTATTGCTGGCAGTGATAACTGTCTCCTGCCCTCTTTTAGTCATGTGTTAGCGGCTTTTCACAATGCACACAGCTCTGGCCATTTGCCTGGGAGCTTCTAGAGGCTCCCAGTCACTCACCAAGAAAACACAAATGTAAGAAAGATGAAGTCTCCTACCATCTCCAGATAATGTAAGCAACTTTGCCATTTAGAGTTGGAAACTTAAAAAAAATTAAAGCATATACTTCTTTTAAAAGCAGAGTTTTAAAAAAATTCTACTCAAAAATAAAAAAATAGTAAGTGTAGTTTTTACAGGAAAGAACAAAACAACATGTTTCATGAGCAATCATTTCCTCCAGTAAAGGTCGAAGTGATCTATGGCCAGTCTGACTCTTTCAGGAGCAGTTTATATTTGAAAAGACACTAGATAATTATAACCCTTTGCTCAGAGACACAATTGAGCTAAGGAAATGTTAGTCAAGCACTGGCTGAAGTAATATGGCTTGACACTAATAATGAATTGCACAAAATCCTGCAACCTTCATCATTCTTATTTTGTGTGAAATGTCATTCTGTTTGATAGGTATGAATGAGTGGCTCAAGATGATGGATAGTGTGGACGGCTGTCCACTAGCTGAGGCTGCTAAGGCATTCTTCAATTCTCCAGGTTGGGCCTTGGAAATTATATCTTTCTGTTGCTTAAAAGGCATGTACAAAATGCAGTTTTGATTTCTCTATTCTGCCCATTTGTTCTTGTTTGGATTCTGTATATTCCAGAATGAGTATTTACTTCTATTCTGGTGTTTCTACTCTCTCTCATTACCCACTATTACATCTCAAATCAATGTGAAGTTTTTACTGTTTGAAACATCGTTTTTCTAAGGATTTATCATTGTGAGGGGAAACTGTTCTCAGAGTTGATGGAACCATGATTCTGCTACATCGTCAGACCTGAAGGAAAGGGATTTTTAAAATATTTGTTACTTTCAACCAGTGCTATTGCAGTAAGAGAAGAAAGGATGTGGGTACCCTGCATCTCAGTCCTGCTGGTGAAGTAAGCTTTGGAAAGGTTTCCCAGATCATTCCATTCAAGAAGTCAGCTTTAGTGGGGACTGTGGAGAGTCCATCAGCAGCTAGCACTATGCCAGATGCCATGTGGGGCTTTATAGACATTGTCTCTTTACACGTTGAATCCACTTGGTAAGGAAAGTACTGTTAGCTGCCTTTTAGTTACATGCAGTGTCCAGAGGTGTAGGTGGCTTGCCCTGAGTAGCATGTAGCTTGTAGAAACCTGAGGCAGGGGTTCATCTTGCTATGGTGTGTTTTCTGCTACACAGACACTAAATTTGTCCTGGATGCTGAAGCAAAGATGAACAGTATATTAGGCTGCTCCTGGATCACTATAAAGAAGTACCTGAGACTGAGAAATGTATAAAGGAAAGAGGTTTAATAGGTGGGTCTGCAGGCTGTATAGGAGACATGGTGCTGGCATTTGCTTGGCTTCTGGGGTAGGAGGCAGCCTCAGGGAGCTTTTACTTATAACAGAAGGCAAAGTGGGAACAGGCATGTCACATGGTGAAATAGACGCAAGAGGGAGATTGGAGAGGAGGTGCCACACTTTACAACAACCAGATATGGCAAGAACTCAGCCACTATCATAAGAACAGCACCACGCCCTGAGGGATCTGATCCCATGGCCCAAGCACTTCCCTCCAGGCCTCACCTCCAACACAGATGATCACATTTCTTCTTTTTTTTTTCTTTATTTCTTCTTATAAACAAAATGGGATACATGTACAGAATCTGCAGGTTTGTCATATAGGGATACATGTGCCATGGCGGTTTGTTGTACTTACTGCCCATCCTCTAAGTTCCCTCCCCTCACCCCCACCTCACAACAGGCTCTGGTATGTATTGTTCCCCTCTGTATGTCCATCTGTGTGTTCTCAAAGTTCAGCTTCCACTTATCTGTGAGAATACACCGTGTTTGGTTGTCTATTCCTGTGTTAGTTTGCTGGGGACGATGGCTTCCAGCTTTATCCATGTCCCTGCAAAGGACATGATCTCGTTCCTTTTCATGGCTGTATAGTATTCCATGGAGTATATGGACCACATTTTCTTTATCCATTCTATCATCGACAGACATTTGAGTTGGTTCCCTGTGCTTGGTATTGTAAATAGTGCTACAATAAGCATATATGTGGTGGATTACATTTCAACAGGAAATTTGGCGAGAACATATATTCAAACCATATCAAAGAGTAAATGGCTAAGCCCTCTGCAGAAGTATCACCTCCAGCACTGACGTCACCCTACAGCAACCCTGCAATAGAAGTGCCAAAGGGCCATGGACCTCCCAAAGCAAGGGAAGAACAAATACTTTCAGGGCTGCCCACGTCTCACTTTCTAAGAGCCTACCTCTCAGGAGTGCCTGAGACTCACACCCAGATACCTAGTACTGAAAGACCTACTCCACAGCACTTTCCAATCTTTAATTTCACCTTAGATTCTCATCTGCCCTCCTATAGAAATGTGGTAGATGCGATGTTTTTCTATTTGCCTCATAATAAATTTTCTATTTGCTTTCTAACTAAGCTTAGAAAAGTAATTCAGTTCACACAATATATTGGTTATAAGCTAACCTCTTAAATTCGCTCCTCCTTGTTATTCAAATCAGACCCTGTCTACCACCTAGGAAAATTCCCTAAATGGCCAAATCTTCAGTAATGGGAATAACGAATCTACCAGGAGATATGTGAAGGGCAGGGGCCCCAGACTTCTTTGTCCACTTCCGACCTGTATCCACTGAGCATTTGCTATGCTTTATCCTGTAATGAATTCCCAGGGCACACTGAAGATTACGACCTGATCCCTGTCCTCCAGGTATGTAGAATGAGAAGAACAAAATCACCACATGGGACTTTTGTGAAATTTAAAGAAGATAATGTAAATTAAATTCCTAGGTCATGATATGGCACGTTGCCAGCATTTTAAATAGCCTTCCAGCTCCAGTTTCTCATGGGGGTACACACAGTTAAGCCTTCCCTATCTGTGGTCTGAGTGATATGTCCTTTTGAATTCATGATCATCGAATCTTTGCTTGCAAGCTGTTGGGTCACTCCTTCCCTGCCCTCCCCCACAGAAGAAAACCTCAGCTCCTAAGTTTTCTCTCCACAGCCTGCTCCTTGAACCTCATAACCTTATCCCTGTCAGAGTCCTAGCTAGAGACTGTGATACTTTCACATTAAAATTATTAAAGGGGTTTAGTAATAAAGGAGCAACTGAAAAAGTTTCCTCTACTCAAAATAAACTACTGAAAAGGATATACCTTCAATCATAACTTTACAGACCTCTCCTTCTATCCCTTAATAAAGGGGAAGAGGGAGACATTGGGTCACCCTCCCCCATGCTGTGGGCTCCTTGATCCCATAGGTCCAGTCCCTTAATGGCCAATGGGACCTCACAGGACAGCTGTGATCTCACTCCGCCTTTCCGTTCCCCTTCTTAGATGGCTCTGTTTTCTTTACTAACCCTTATAACAGAAATTGCGCTAACTGCATTCACTCAGAGGTGTCAGTGATAAGCTGTAAGTGGGAATTTTCTATGAGGTAACTGTCTTTCATCAAGGGATACATACAGATTCCACAGGCATCTATAAGTTACTGCAGAAAAGTAACTGGGCAGGGGAAAAGCGTCAAAGCATGTTTCTTGGTCTTGAACTTCCGCTACCGTTTCTGGCTCCATCCAACCTCAACCTCAGTTAACTTTTTTGTCTTTGGACAAAAGCATCACATTGGCATCTCTGCTCCTTTTAATTAGGCTGTATGTTTCAAAATGACATATTTAGAACATTACAAAAAAAGTCTCTTAGGAAAATTTACCAATTCACTTATTTTCATTTCCTTAGGATCTGGAGGGGAGGGGAGACTCTATCAGCCTGGATTCTCTGGTTAATAAGAAGAGATAGTTTGAAATAATTAAAGCTGACTGTAATCATCATTCATTCATTCAGCATAAGTTTATCCAGGGACAATTCTATACTACACCCGAGTCAAGCAATGGAGAACAAGACTAAAAATCACACCCAGAGGAAGTATTTATTATAGACCGAAAATAAAGAAACACAAATCAACAAATCAGGTAAATTCACAGAGTGAAAAATGTAATAAAGGGGTAAAACTGGATGGCAGGTGAATAGAAACTCAGGTACTATTGGAGTAGAAGGAGGATATTGGTAAGCTTTGCTTTAGCAAGGTCTCCATGGAAAAACATTTGAACTAAAACCGAATAGGAGCCACACAATTAAAGTGCAGGGAGAAGTACAAATGAGGTAGAGGGCCCAGCAAGGACAAAAGCTGAGAGAGAAGGATGCTCTTTTCATATCTGAGGAAGGGAGAAGAAGGTACAGCTTCAATGGAGTGAGCATCAGGTAACCTGGCATGAAAGAGGTCAAGGGAGCAAGCAGAGGCCAACTCATTTAGAAAATCCAGTAAGAAACAACCAAAAGGAAGAGACCTTTTCCTCAGACTCCAAGACCACTAAGTATTGGAAACGGAGCTCTCCATCATTCTGCTCCCATCACTACTTCTGCACACATTCTGACAGCCTCACAGAGCTGGAATGCATCAAAATAGAAAGAGCTGTTTGCAACTGAGCGTGGGGTTGCTTCGCCATCCCGATCAGCTCCACACACAACATGATCTTCCAGTCTTATTGGAGAACTGACTTTTCTTTCAACCTTCTAATTTCAACTGGGGTTCTCTGTACCTTTGACCATGATTTCATAGCAATGAAATCATTTCTTCACTGCCCCACAAACATTCTACTTACCCATTGGCTGAAATGCCAGTTCTCTTGTGAAATCTACCCAATCTGTGGAATTAGATTAAGAATCTGTGCCCACATTATAGCTCTGAATTCCCTTTATTAGTATCGCTGTACTCAACTTACTCTCCTCATTGTAGTTATGTGTCTCTATCTTTGTTTCATTTAACTACGAATCTGGGAGTCCTGAGATTCATAGCACCAATGCGATTTTCTGCAATTTCTCCCAAAAGCTTCTCTTGAACCCCCAAGGTGGGAAGGGTCTAGACCCACTTTTGCACCAACCAGAAAACTTGACAGTCTGTACTCCAATTGCTGATTTGTTTTCTGCCTTTTGTTCATTGGAGGGAACTGAACTTGGGCTTCGTCTTATTTATATCTACATGCCTGAGGCCCAGCTGAATTACTCATGACATGTAAATGCTTAATACATAAGTAAATAATAAATGCATGAATGAATACAGGATAGGGCTTAATAAAACTTTATTGGCTGAGTTTAATTTGAAAATTCAGTTAAAGTCAAAGGCATTTTTGAATATCTAGTTTGTACAAAACTTTATTAGACACTAAAAGCTAGGAATAATTTATTATTATGTTCTTACTTTCTGCAATAGGTTATTATGGAAGCCTGTACTATCTCTTCCCCTAAAGCTCTTAAAAGTAAGAGCGTAATTAAAGTTTGACTGCCCCCACCAAAAAAATGAGATTCCATTTGAACATAGAAAGGTCTTCTCTGATCTTGATGCTGCTTTTTTTAAAATAATAAAATTGACAATGCTGGAATATTACATAGAATGTATACCTCTTTTTGTCTTATACTTGCTTAAAGCTTTATGATACTTTTCATTTTTGTTCAATGAAATTATTTTTCAGATAAACCATGTTAAAGTATTGATATGTAGGATATCAACAAATTATTCGTTGATTTTATGACACAGAATGCAATTGCTTCAGACTTATTAAAAAAGAATTGCTGGTGGTTGGCTATACCTGAAAATAATTTTGAGTTGGAAATAAAATATCAGAGTTGGGGAGTTGATGTGTTGATGACAACTCAAGAAAGAAAGTGACGACACCCGTGATGAGTCTGCTTAGGAGTAACATCACGGCAGGTAGAAGTGGGGCATATGCATCATTACTACGAAATATAGGAGGTGTTCGGTACATGTCTTAGTTTGCCTCAACATTATTCTGTGTACAACGCACACTGTTATCCTCCCTCTGCCACCTTGTTTTAAATCACTGGAAATGGTTATTTTTGATGCTTTTCCCAAGAACAGAATATGTGTTTGCTTCACAGTCTCATTTGTCCTCCAGGTGTTCCGCATTCATCCTGTTGGCCACCTTACACTTGCAAATCCTTTCATAGAAGAAGTAAGAGAATCCCAGTTGGAACTCCAGAGACAGGCATCAGACACTGAAGGCAAAAAGGCATGCCACTTCAGTGGACATGGTACTGCCAGCAGCCAGCCATAGTCTCTCCCTCCTTCATCCACATTTTCCTTGGCAAGATAATGGATAGACAGGTATCTGTGAATCTGTTTCTATTCTTTAAAAATCCAGCTCATAATGTATAATAAAAATATGTTCATGGCTTTCCCCTGTAAGATTAAACTGTTCTCTTCACCTTTGTTTATAGAAAACACATTTCAGACTCAATGGAAAAGGCTTCTCCAATTCCTCTCATAGCTCAAAAAAGCCATATTGAAAACACTGATCCATTTATAATACAATACACTTTATATAATGTGATATGAATCACATTTTTGTACCAAGTAGAAAGATATTTGACAGTTTGAGATGGATTCCTCAAAGCTGATGCTCAGGAAATTTCTGTAAAAAGAAATACGTTTCCTTAATCACTTCTCTTATAGTACTGGGGATGTGCTTCCACAGTAAAAATGTTAGAGTCAACAGAATTGAAATTTAGCTAAGAGTGGAGTGGGAGCTTGCTCTTGGCATGGGGTATATTATGGTAATGAGGGACTTTATTGCTTTTTTTCTCACATTGTGAATCTTTCTTCTCTGTCATTTTTCCCACATGAAATTTGCAAATGAAATTTTATTTCTCCCTCCTGTCACCCCTGAGTCACTTCTCCATATTTACACTCACAACTCCTAGAACTTTACCTGTCTGGAGACGTAGTCACAAAAATCATATCTGTCTAATAAAATGACAACGTACATTTCAGAGATTAGTCTGTTTTGTTTTTTAAATAACAGGTCAAAATTTTGATTTATCAAGTAATCAAAGCTGTATTTTTCATACAGGAACATGGCCACAGATTTGGGAACTCAAGAGGCCATTATATTACATCTTAGAGCTATGCGGGTAGACCTTATAGTGAAATTTCGGCACAATAACTACCCCCTGAATTTCTGTGTGACCTTGAATAAGTCACTAGAAATCTCTGCACCAGTTTCCTTGAATCTGAAATGGAGGATTGTGTTAGATATAGAACATTCTAGCCTGGTGTAAAATTATAGATTCAAAGTGAATGTTGAGGCTTGGAGAAGAATTTAAGAATTCTGTTAACCTGTTTGAGGCAGTACCCCAAATCACGCTGCTATCATGTCAATTTTGAAAATGTCCCAGTGGAACGGGAGGACATTAACAAATGTTGAGAGCATTACACTGTTAAAATGAGGACTCTTTCGTAGATGCAGCAGAGGTAAAGAGGCTATTTTGCAGAACACATTATCATTTAAATTATTTCCCATTCCTATATCAAAGTCAGCCATTAAAAAATTTCCAATAACTGAACAATTGTGGAGAGAGGAGGTAATTGTAAAAATAGTTTCTAATATTTTCTTTTACTTGCACATACACGAGTGTGCTAAGCTTATAACTGAACAGTTTGCAGATTGTTTTTAAATAAAAATTTAATGGCTTGACAATCTTTATTAAAACTACAGCAAGAAACTCCTGAATTTTCTTAGGTGCTTCCTCTGCAAAAAAAACAAAAACAAAAACAAAACCCCACATATTTTCAAACTCCACTTTCATGCTACATATTGTAAAACATATTCTACATGCTTCTGTTTTATTGCTGATATTTAACAGTAAAATTGCAAGACATGTTTCAAAGCAACCGGCCTCCTACTTATTTTTTATCCTTCAAAAAAATGGGCCAGGTGCAGTGGCTCACACTTGTAATCCCGGCACTTTGGGAGGCTTAAGTGGGTGGATCATGAAGTCAGGAAATCAAGACCATCCTGGGCAATATGGTGAAACCGTGTCTTTACTAAAAATACAAAAAAATTAGCTGAGTGTGGTGACACGTGCCTGTAATCCCAGCTACTGGGGAGGCTGAGGCATCAGAATCACTTGAATACAGGAGAGAGAAGTTTGCAGTGAGCTGAGATTGTGCCACTGTACTCCAGCCTGGGTGACAGAGACTCTGTCTGCCCCCAACCCCGCCAGAAAAGGAAAAAAAAAGTAAACAAAAATGCTTCTTAGTCAATGGGTCAGGGGTTAACAGTAAGAATAATTTGTCTGAATAATTACCCTATTTTCTTCTCATTTTGACAAGTTAAAGTTATTACTTGAAATATCATCATTTTATGCAACTACTGATTTTAAAATGTATATGCTATATCGACTTTCCAGTCTGCAATGCTTGAAGTTTTCTTCTGCTCCAGTAGTGATTCCTCCAATTGCTGTTGATGAGTTATTTAAATCCCAGATTACCAGGAATTGAGGATTACAGTGATAGTAAAACTACAGACCACAATTCATGCATTGGAAGAGGCAATGAGAAATTATAATCTATTTGAACTATTATGTTTATGTCGCTGTGGAATTTGAAGAAGAGTAGCTCAAGTCAAATCCTGCATTCATAAGAAAATAAAAAATAAAAAAACCCACTTGTAGATGGTCTCATTATTATGAAAGACAAGAAGCTCCCAAATATCAGTCTGGCAGTGAGAGGCTCTTGATGACACGGATTCATGGAAGAGACAGAGAGTCCAGTTGAGAGAAAAGTCAGTGTTTAGAAAGAATGGGGAAGCCAATAAGAAGGTGAAGTCAGATTGCATCTGAGGACTGCCTTCCTGGAGAGCACGACCTCTGAAACTGAGCATCAACTGTGGCTTCTTGTGTGAACCCCAAATCACCCAAATCAAATAGAGTACTGAATTTCAACAAATATCCCCACCAACCTTTACTAATTTTTAACATTTGTCTTGTACGTTAGTCTTACCTATTTGTGTTGTTAAGTTCTGTTCAGCCAAAAAGACTGAAACAAACATAAAATATAGATAAAAATAAACACGAAAATATTACATCTAGCCATTTAATGAATATGTTTACTTGAATGTGTTGTAATTAATTTCTGTATCCCATTTTATTGTCAAGAGATATAAGGCTCATAAATATTTCATTTTCAAATTAAATATTTTTGAAATCCAAAACCACCCTCTGCAAGGGTGACTTTCTCTCTTCCTTGAAATCCTCGCTCTGATATAAAACATCTGGCATCTGGGAGTCTGATCTAGGACTCAGCCCTGGTCAGTGGGCGTGAAAGAAAGCCACAAGGAAAGCCAGCTTCAGCCTTTGGCTGAGCCTGCCTGATTGAAACTGCTCTCCCTACCACAAGGTAAATGTGAGTGACAAGCCATCTAGCCCTGGTAAGTCCTGGTCACCCGGGCTATGGTCACACAGCTCTTCACCATTGCAGATTTAACTTCTGCAACCTGACTTGAACACTCCCTGTGTGAGCCCTGGGGGCCCTTCAGTCTTCTGTTACCCTGACTCCAGGAAAATGTTTTGCAGAAGTAAAGCAGCATCCACCTTGCAGAAAGACATCATGCCTCTTCCCAGGGTGCTTCTGCTTCATTATATTCCCTGGGGGGGTCCCAGGCAGTAATGTCAAATTGATTAATTAATGACAATTATTATCATATTAGGTTGGTGCAAAAGTACGATGGTACAAAAGTAATTGGGGGTTTTGCTTTTTTGTATTTTTAGTAAAGACACTTTCAATGGAAAAACTGCAATTACTTTTTGCACCAACCCACTTGTTTATTATTGTATAATGTTTTATTATCTAATAGCATTTCATTCAGTTTTCATATGTTCTCACCATCCTTTGGGGTACTCTCATGACACTCACTGGACAGATAAGGAAACTATGGGAGAAAGTGAAAAGCAGTTTGCCTACAGCCACAACTCTTGCAAGCACAATGGATAGGATTTGCCCAGATAACCTGAGATTTGTGATTGTGCGTGTACCCACACAAGGCAGTTCTTTCATATGGTATGCATGCATTTCTCCCAAGATTGCTGGCTGTATGGGTGTGGAAGGGTTACTAATGCACTCTCACTGACTGTCCTCCGTAAAGCCTGAATGTCAGTTATCTGGCATACTCAGGAAGAAAGCCAGAAGGGACCTCACATCCATCAACAAGTGAGAAAATGAGGAAACAGGGGTTTAGTAGGGCTAGGACTAGAGAAACTAGGTAAACAGAAAGGCTCTCTTTTGACAAATGTAGCCAGATAGCGGATACAGTGCTCAGAAGCCAGAGCTGCCGTGGGACGTGAGTGAAGCCCTGTAACAGATACAAGGCCTTTGATCTGGCGAGTCGGCCATGGCACCTGGAGTTACTTGACCATAGGATAATTCATTACATCTATGACCACTTGAAAAGGGTACTGCCATGATACTTACCTACGAATGATCAACTCAGGTGGAAAATGGACTCCAGTTGCAGCCAAGAGAGCAGGGATCTCTCTGTACATTGAACATACACATGAGGTCTACCCTCTTCTCCAGTGCATTCAGATCCAGGGGTTTTCTCTTCATTTTAAAATCACTTATGAGATTCATTAACATAGGAGGAAAATATACAAACAAATCAGATTATATATACTGTTCTCTGCTTTAAAAAGAAAAACCAACAATTTTTTACCTTGCATATTGACCAAGTTGAAACAGTTTAATGGTATTTCATTTTATTTATGTACCGTAATTTTAGAAGCCTATTGATTGAAAATGTAATCGTTTCCAGGTTTTGCTCTTACACATCATGCTATAAGGAGAAACTTTTACATATTACATTGATAATCTTGTGTAAGGCAAATTGGAAATATGCATGCTTAGCAATAAGATTTCTGGAGTAAAATTTATGTGCATATTTATTTTAATAGACATTGCCAAATTATTCTCCAGAAATTTTGCACCAACTCACAGTCCCATCAACTGTATAAGAGACCCTGTTTCCCCACACTCTTGCTGTTACAGGGAATCATTAAGATTTTTCACATTTTTTTTTGTGATAAGAGAAAAATTCTTATTTTATTGCTGTAATGATTTGCATTCTTTTGAAGGCAATTGATGCAGAACGTCTTTTCGTATGCTTCTTGGTCATTGTTCTGAAAATGGTAAACTGCCTGTTTACATCTTTTGACCATTTTTTATCCTAGCTTGTTCATATTATTTTTATGAATTTGTATGTTATTTTAATTTAATGAAATTAGCCTTTTATCTATTATGAAGTTCTGATTAAAGCTTATCACTTTGCTTTTAGTCTTTTGAATTTGTTTGGTGCCATACAAAACATTTGACAGGTTTTGTTCTGTGAGTTGAGTTATAGCTCTATTTTATTAGTACTATCCTCTTGGACAAATTATTTAACTTATCAATGCCTCAATTTTCTCATCTTTAAAATGTGTATAATCAGAAGAATACTCATAGGGTTTGATAAGGACAAATGAGTTTATACACAGAAAACTGTAACATCATGTAGAACTTATAGTAGCTGTTTTAAAGCTAGCTCTTCTTTTATTCTTCCATTATCAAATTTATCAGTCTTTTCCTTTATTGATTCCAAGTTTTTAATTCTTCTTGAAAATCAAAGAATTTTTTAATACATAAATTCTAAGCTTGTCTGAAAAGTAAGTAATAGGAAAACATTACTATTCTCAAATGTACCTAAAGCTAATTTATTATAAGTCTGAATCTTTCTGGGGTTCTTTGATGTTTCAGCAAGTTGGGGTGTTTCAGCCTTTGCACTCTTGGTAAAGAAAAATGTAGAAATTCTTAATATTCAGAAGTCAGTCATGGTGATTTCCGTGCTGAAGCTTATATTTTCTAAACTGGGCCTGAAATTTGTAAGAGACCTTCTTGCCCATGGTGTTTTTCTCATGATGTTCTTTTTAAACAATAGGCAGAAAAGGACCAGCCTTTCCTGCAGAGGACCTTGTTGTCTTTTCTTCCATTAAGCAACTATTGCCTGATCACACCCTTTCCCTTTTCTACACATTCCCCTCTTGAATGTAGCAGCTGCACCATGAAGCTGAGTTGTTTTGTATGAGACACAATGAAAGGAAAAATTTTCCTACCTGTGCTGAGCATGCCTAGAAAAAGCAATACCTGAGTTGCAGACACAATGCAAATCTGCCCAGTAGGGAACTGAAGTGGGTGCTCTAGTATCCAGAGTGGACGAGCATCTCATTAACAGTGGAATCTGGCTAGTTTCTAAGTGGACACACTGTACCTGGTGGTGTAATTGAGGCTTTGAAAGCTCTTCCTACACAAACAATGATTAGGTTTATGAAAAGGGGCAAGACTTAACATATTGCCAGTGAGGCTCAACAGAGTCTGACTTTTAAATTCTGTAAAAGTCCTAAAAGGGAAGCACGAACTCCTCCATACACTCTACTCCATCCCAATTTTGTCTCTGAGTAGCACGGACTGGAAAATTAAAATAGAAATGGACTCAATTTCTGTTCCTATCATTTAACATTTAGATTTCTTTTCTTTAAGGGTAGGTGCTGATATGAAACATCCAGCATTGTTATCATAATTAAATTACAGAAGAAACACATGTAAGTGAAGCAGCCAATAATCTACCAACTAGGGTTTATATTGTAATTGTTCTAGTTAGTCACCCTCTGCAACATCAACAAAAGAGTATATGATAAATGCAAGAGGAGAAGTCTTAGTGCTCATGGCATATATTTTTTTATTTTTTATTTTTGAAAGAAAGAAAAAAAAGAGTGGAGGAGAGGAAGAAAGAGGAAGAAAAAAAGGGAGAGATAATGGGAATGTAGCTTTATTCTAAAAATGGGTATTAATAATGGCCGATCAATATTTTGTGTATTTAAGGTGGAGAATGTATATTTTGTGTATTTAAAGTGGAGAGCTCTATAAATATTTATTGAGTTTACTTGTTACAGATCTGAGTTCAAGTCCTGGATATCCTTATTAATTTTCTGTCTCGTTGAGACTAAATATCTTTATGGGTCTTATGTATCTGGGTGTTAGGATTATTAGCTCTTATTGTTGCATTGATCCTTTTACCAC
>CM052653.1:114384458-114447418 GCA_028533165.1 Leontopithecus rosalia | reverse complement strand
TCAATAGATAAATGGGTGAACAAATTGTGGTACATTTGTAAAATTGAATATTTTTAGTAATAAAAATATATTTATAACAATGGATGAATCTCAAATGTATATGATAAGTGAAAAAACGCAAGTATAAAAAGGTTACATACAATGCAATTCCAATTACAAGACACTTTGGAAAAGAAAAAACTGTTATATAATAATGGTAGAAAGGCAAAACTATAGTGACATCTAGGAATTCAAGAGGGAGGGCAGGAAGGTTGATTAAGTAGAGGATAGGAAAGTTTTTAGAATGGCAAAATCATTCTGTATAATACTCAAATGGCAGATACATGACACAATATATTTGTCAAAACTTATAGAATTCATAACAAAAAAAGAGGCAATTTTTTAAGCATTTAGAACGTAGGGAAATCCCAGGATGGAATGTGGGATGGGATGAGCAATCTGACTATATAACAAATGAATGGAATTTGTATGGGATGGGGAAAAAGGTGCTGACCTAAGAAAACTTTGGAAATGAGTATAGTCTAAGTCTAAAGGCAAAAAGAACTGCACATAAGCACTACACTTTAATTAATAAAATTATTTCCCATGGGACATAGGTTAATAATTCTGATCCTGATATACATGTACATTGGAATTGAACAGTGAGCACACCTGGTGCTCGGATTTTACTTTCCAATACTCCTGAAGAAAAGGAAACAAGGGCTTCTTGGATAAATGACTGAGCCTAATATTGGAGCTGGAAGAATACAGGAGATGCCTGGAGCATCCTGTAGTGCCAGGAACTAAGAAAGAGCTGAAAATAATCCCAATGATAGATGTGTGCTGTGAATGGGACACAGGAGTCAATTGAAGGAGCTTTATTTGTTTGAAGTTTAGATTAATTTGAGTCACAAAAGAAATAGAGTAATTTGGAGATTAAAACCCAAAACATAGAATAAATATTCCATAAAGTATTCAGAATATTACATGGAATAAATAGTCCATAGTATTATTTATTATTCCTGGGGGCAGAGCAAGCTTACTACCGTTAAAAGAAAACTTTAGACAAATTAAATGTAACAGAGTTTAATTCAGCGAAGAACTATTCTCAAATAGAGTAATTTCTCAAATAATTTATTTGTATTATATATTTATTTAGTATTTTCAAATAAGTTAAAAAAATCCATACCAATAAAAATATTGCATCAGTAAATAAATAAGAGGAAAATCTCTTGCGCAACAGAATACAAAATGATTTATGCAGATGCTTCACCTTCAAGGAGATGGAGCACAGCTCCCTACCCCTTAGAACAGTGCAGTATGAAAGGGAGAGAGAATATATTTGCACAGGAGAAATCTGAATACTCTCCAGGCCAGATAGTCAAGGTTTATAGCGATGGTTATGGTCCATGTGGATTAGCATGTTCCTCTGAAATGATGCCATAAGAATGGTTCTTTACCTCTGTGGTCTTCTCACCTCAAATCACCCCAGTCTAATCATGAGAAAAACATAAAATGTATCCCAATGTACAGTTTGAGGAACACTTGACTATTATTCTTCAAAACTTCCACAGTCATCAAAATTAAAGAAAGTCTGAGAAATGACCATACCCAAGAGAAGCCTAAAGAGACCTGAGGAATGTTTGTAATAAGGTACCTTGAAAGGGATACTAAAATAGGAAAAGGCCAGGGGTGGAAACTGTAGAACTGTGGATAAAGTATGGACTTTTGTTATCAACAATGTATCAATATTGTTTCATCAATTGAAGCAGATATGCCATTCTAAGACAGGGTTCTGATGTGTGGCAGGCTTGGTGTGGTGTATATGGGAACTGTCAGTGCCATCTTCACATTTTTTCTGTAGACATAAAGCTGTTTTGGGTTAAAAGTTTTTTTTTTTTAAAAAAACAGTATATAATAAAAAAATAACTTTAAGTAAATCTTGTCGTTGTGTTTTGGAATTTTGTAATTAAACCTTTAGTTATTTTATCAGAGTAGTAGTGCCCTGGGTAAGAATTTGTTGACTGGAAGGTTTGTCTTATGAAACATATAACCTTTTTACAAAAGAGAAATGAGCAATATTTCAGCTTCATGAAGTTTTGCCATATTTATTCAGGGAGAGACGATCCATAAGCACAAATTATTGGCCTTTAAAACAGAGTTTGCGCATACACACATATACTGGCTCAGCACAACAGAGGACATTTTGATATGCCACTAGCTTTGAAATCCCATCTTCAGCCTTTTAGAACTTGCATGATTTTCAGAGTTTATACCCTTTCTCCTTGAAGAGGCTGAATGAACAGTGCAGCTCATGTGTTTCAAGTTCAGCAAACAGTCATGCTCCCTCCTTTTCTAAGAAAGATTAACAGTATTTGCAAAAGCACCGAGACACGAATTAACACTCTGTTTTAGAAAAACTGCAAAAATGCTACTACAACCTGAATGTGTAGGGAAAGAGAAACATGATAAATTAAATACCAAAGAAAAGCCAATTGTATGATGAGATTAAATATTTTAGAGTTTTCATCTATCTCCTTCCTCACTTTTAGCAGGTAAACTAATCTTTTTCTGACAGAGAAAATAGATTATTTAAGAGTAATTTTAAATCCATTTTTCATTCCTGCTGTTGTGAAGATGAACTGTTTATATATGTAAAAATTAAAACTCTGTTACATTATCATTACAGATTACAGTTGTTACCGTAATTATTAGTATATGGAGCGGATATCTATGTATAAAGATAGAGATGTATAAGTTTCTACAGGTATCTCAAGTTCAGTGTCTATAAATAAAACTATCACATTTCCCTCCAACTCTATTTCTCTAATTAAGGTTCTTACCTCACTGAAGAATTCTGTAATTTCAAAATTCAGAAGCCAAATTAAGCACCAACTCTGTTGATTTTGCCTCCTAACTCCTGATCTGATGACCTCACAGAGTCCTCACTGTACTTACTCTGGTTTACCCTCTACAGACCAGTTCACAGTCCTGCTTCAGTTCTCCCAGGTCTGTCATCACACACACTGTGGACAAAGCATTCTCTCTACACAGTCTCTGGCAGGTCACTTTTCCTGTCTTATCACCAGGCTCCTGTTCACCTCTCTAGTCTCATCTGTTATACTTCATTCCTAACTGCCCTTCAAGCCCACCTGAGTTGTTTGTAATCTTCTAAGCAGTCTATTCTCTGTGTTCATTCCCTCTTCTAGAACGTTCTGTCACTTCCAGTCCCCATGGCTAGCTCATATCTATCCTTTAGAATTCAGCCTCAGCATCATATTTCTCAGAAGCCTTCGTAAAATCTCCAAACTGGGTTGATATCTGGGCCCTCCATTCTTCCACAGGCCTCCTTCTGCTGATAGGAGACAGGAATCATAGTGTTTACCACACATTAAACCCCTTGTTCTGGTAGCTATCAGAATCACCTGGAGAGTTAATTAAAACACAAATGGTTTGAGCTACTTCTAGAGTGTTGGAACCAGTAGTTCAGGAACAGAACTCGAGAATGTGCTTTTACAACAAGTTCCCAGTTGATGCAGATGCTGCTATTTTGGGCTAACTTTTGGACTCCTGATACTGCTGGCTGAAGCAGTTTGAGTTCCCTGGGCTCAACCTGAATGAGGCATGATGTTTACTTAGCTTGGCCCTGAGTAGGACAAAAAAGAGTCTGTGTAGGTGTAAAGTTCTGAGAAAGCACTTAGTCTGAGGAGTCGCACCGTTACAATTCTGCCGCACATTAAAGAAGAGAGAGTAATTTTCCTACATAAGCAAAGACAGAGTGGTTATTTCAGTATATAAAAAACTCTTGATTATAACCCTTATAAATTGTTATAAATACAAATTATTATTGTTATAAATACAAATTATTATAATACACTAATTTAAATACTGCAATGCGTTCTATAGGTGATACGATTTATTGTTTATTTTTAAATTAAATTTTATTTTATTTTACTTTTTGAGACAAGAGTCTGGCCCTGTCACCCAGGCTGGAGTGCAGAGGCACCATCAAGCAATTCTCCTGCCTCAGCCTCCTGAGTAGCTGGGAGTACAGGCGCACACTGCCACGCCCGGCTAATTTTTTGTATTTTAGTAGAGATGGGGTTTCTCTCTGTTGCCCAGGCTGGTCACCTGAGCTCAGGCAATCTGCCCGCCTCAGTCTCGCAAAGTACTGGGATTACAGGCGTGACCCACTGCGCACGGCCTGTTTAATATTTAAAGATATCTCCATAGGACTCAATGTCTTTGAGGGGATATAAATTAAAACCAGGGATCAATTAGCTGCCTTCTTACATATTTATATGTTAATATTACACATAGTGAACTGCAACCCAATTGCAAGTGCAGACTGCAACCCACTCTTTTAACAAGTAGGGGAGTCTCAGCCATTCACAGCAGCTGAGTTTCACCCAACAACAGCTACCAACTTTAAGCAATTGCGGCAGTCAATGATGGCAGCCGAGTTTCAGCCAATCACAGGTGGGGAACTGCTGAAACTGTTCAAATAGGGCAATTATTGAACTGTAACCAATCCAGCTGTGTTTTCATCTCGCTTTCATTTTCTCTATATCACTTTCCTTTTTCTGTCCGTAAATATTATCTGGCCAGTCTGCAGCCCTAGAGTTTCTCTGCAACCTGTTCTAGTTCAGGGACTGCTCTATTTGAGAATAATCCTTTGCTGAATTAAACTCTGTAAAATTTAATTTGTCTAGGTTTCTTTTTTTTTTTTTTTTTTGAGTCGGAGTTTTGCTCTTGTTACCCAGGCTGGACTGCAATGGCGCTATCTCGGCTCACTGCAACCTCCGCCTCCTGGGTTCAGGCAATTCTCCTGCCTCAGCCTCCCGAGTAGCTGGGATTACAGGCACGTGCCACCATGCCCAGCTAATTTTTTGTATTTTTAGTAGAGATGGGGTTTCACCATGTTGACCAAGATGGTCTCGATCTTTTGACCTCGTGATCCACCCGCCTCGGCCTCCCAAAGTGCTGGGATTACAGGCGTGAGCCACCGTGTCCAGGTTTCTTTCAACAGTGGTGAGCTTGCTCAACACCCAGGACTAAAACTCGTGGATCAAACACATTCTTGCAAAGGAATACTCAGCAGGCAACACCGCAGCTGTAATCAGACAGGCAGGCCCAGGAGGCCCTTGGAAGTATGCAAAAGGTCAAGGTTTTAGTGTTTCAGGTGTTCTAGGCTTGGAAACGATGCCAAGAGCAAGGCAGGATCCAAACCCCGGTGCGGAGCAGTTGCGGAGCTCATAAGTTAGATTTGTTTTTAAATCCCGGATGTTACTGTCATAGCTGTATTTTTAATAAGAAATACACATTTGGTCTTCAGCCTGTTTCCTGGTACCCAGTTCCTAAGACCCTGGGAAGTTTCAAAGTAAAGGTCTTTTTGCATGCTAATGAGATGACTGATGTATTGGGGGTGGGGATTCCTGGATAACCTCGGTATAGGAGCTGGTTGCTGATTGCCAGAGGAACCAGCCATGTGCTTAGAGGACTGGAACTTTCAGTCCTACCTCCTCCCACTTCCCATTCTCTAGGTAGGGGAGGCATGCTGAAGTTTGAGTTAATTACCAATGGCCAGTGATTTAAATAATCATGTCTATATAATGGAGCCTCCATAAAAATCTCTAAATAATGGGATTTGGAAAGCTTCTGGGTGGCTGAACACATGGGAGTTGGTGTCACATGAAAGGGCAATGAAGCTTTATCCCTCCTCACGCGTACTTGGCCCAATGCATCTCTTCCGTTTGGTTATTCCTTAATTTAATCCTTCTATCATAAATGGGAGAGTATAAGTCAACTACTTTCCTGAGTTCTGTGAGCTGCCCTAGGAAATGATCAAACCTGGAGAGGAGGATGTGGGAACTCCTAATTTATAGCTGGTCAGTGAGAACTTCTAGAGGTCTGGACTCAGAATTGGTGTGTGAAATGGCGGCAACAATCTTGTGGGACTGAGTCTTTAACCTGTGGGATCCGATGCTCTCTCCCTGTAGAAAGTATCAAAAGGAAACCTAATTATAAGACACTCAGTTGGTGTCCCTGGAGAATTGATTGGTGAGTGGGGAAAACTCCCCACAGATCTGGTATCAGAATTGTTCTCAGTGGTAAGAGTACAGTAGGATAGATAGTTTGTTTTTTCCTTTCACAATCACCACTGATTCAAGAGGCACACCTTCCAAGACCCCCAGTGAATGTCTGAAAGCAAGCGTGGTTCTGAATCCTATCTACACTGTTTCTTTCATATATGCATACGTATGATAAAATTTAGTTTATAAATCAGGCAAATAAAGAGATTATTAACTAGTAATCAAAGAGCAATTATAACATTATGGTACAAAAGTTATGCGAATTTAATCTAAAAATATCTTTTTTCCTTTTGCTGTATTTGACATGCAATAATTGCACATATTTTTGAAATACATGGTCATATATTTATAAATGTATGTAATGTTTAAATCTTACGTAATGATTAAATTGGGTTAATTAGCACATCAGATACCTCAAACTTTAATTATTGTGTTGGAAACTTCAAAATCTTCTTTTCTAGCTTTTTGAAAATACATAATAAGTTATTAACTATATTCTCTTTATAGTTTACAGAGCAGTAGAACTTATTTCTCCCACCTGCCTGCAGTTCTTTACCTATTAACCAACCTCTCCCTATCCTTTCCTCCCTACTATGCTTCCCAGGGGCTAACAAGCACAATTCTACTCTGTGACTATGTGTCTGACTGTTTTGAGCTCACATATAAGTGAGAACATGTGGCATTTATCGTACCATGCTTGACTTATTTCACTTATGTTCATCTACAGTGCCAGATTTTATTTGTTATGAATGAATAATATTTTATTGTGTATATATACCACATTTTCTTTATCCATTCATCTATGGATAGACATGGATGTAGGTGTTTCTTTGATATGCTGATTTTCTTTCCTTTGGATAAACAGTCATAATGGGGACTGCTGCCTCATATGGTAGCTGTATTTTTAGTTTTTTGAGAAACCTGTATACTTTTTGTAAGTTACCATTCTAATTTACATTCCCATTGATAGTATGTAAGAGTTCCATTTTCTTTGCATTCTTGCAAGCACTTTTTAAAATCTTTTTGATAATAGCCATTCTAACTGGGGTGAGATGATATATATTGTGGTTTTGATTTGCATTTCCCTGATGATTAGTAATGTAAAACAAGCACATGTACCCCAAAACCTAAAATGCAATGAAAACTTAAAAAAATATATATATATACGTTTTGGCCACTTGTATGTCTTTTTTGGAGAAATGTGTATTCTGATTATTTTTCAAATCGTACATGTTTTCTCTTCACTTTGTTACTTGTTTCCTTTGCAGTGCAGAAGCTTTTTAGTTTGATATGGTCTCCTTTGCCTATTTTTGTTTTTGTAGCCTGTGCTCTTGAACTCTTACACATGAAATCTTTGTCCAGATTAATGTCCTAATGTATTTCCTCCAGCTTTTCTTCCAGTAGTTTTATAGTTTGGGACCTTACATTTAAGTCTTTAATTTCCCTTTGTCTATGGCGAGAAATATGGATCTAGCTTCATTCTTCTGCATGTGTTTACCCAGTTTTCCCAAAACCATTTATTAAAAAGACTGTCCTGTACCTAATGTATATTCTTGCTGTCTTTTCTAAAAATTAATTGGCTATAAATATTTGAATTTATTTCTAGATTCTGAGGTGTGTTCAATTGGTCTATGGTGACTACTTTTTCTCCAATAGCATGCTGTTTGGGTTACTATAGCCTGGCAATATAATTTGAAATCAGATAATACGATGCCTCTAGCTTTGTTTTTATTCCTAAGTATTGCTTTGGCTATTAGGGTATTTTGTGATTCTAAACGTATTTTAGGATTGCCTTTTTTATTTTCTTGAATAATTCATTTGACATTTTGATAGAGATTTCTTCAATTCAGATTTATTTAGATATTGTGTTAATTGTAATAATAGTAACTCTTCTAATTAATGAGCATAAATATCTGTTTTTGTGTACTTTAAAATTTATTTCATCTATATTTTGTGGTTTTCATAATACAAATATGTCACCTCCTTGTTTAGGCTTTCTCCTAATTTTTTATTTTATTTCTACCTATTGTAAATAGGAGTACTTTCTTGTTTCTTTTTCAACTAGTCTTCTATTGATGTGTAGAAATGCTATTGATTTTTGTATGCCGATTTTGTGTCAACTGGTAGAATTTGTTCATCAGTTCTAACAGTTTTTTAGTGGACTCCTTATATACATGTGTGTGTCTGTGTGTGTGTGTGTGTGTGTGTGTGTGTGTGTGATCATGTCTTCTCAAAAGGGATAATTTTTTTTTCTTGAAATAGAGTCTTGCTCTGTTACTCAGGCTGGAGTGCAGTGGTGCAATCATGGATTGCAGCCTCTACCTCTTGGGTTCAGGTGATCATCCTATCTCAGCCTCCCAAGTAGCTGGAACTACAAGTGCACACCACTATGCCTGGCTAATTCTTTGTACTTTTAGTAGAGACAGCATTGTCATGTCACCCAGGCTGGCCTCAAACTCCTGGGCTCAAGCAATGTGCCCCACTTGGCTCCGTAAATCATTGGGAATTCTGGCATGAGCAGCATGCCCTACCAAAAGGAATATTTTGAGTTTCTCTCTTCCAATTTGTATTTCTTTAATTTATTTATCTTTCCTAATTGCTCTGGCTAGGACTTTTGTTACTATGTTGAATAAAAGTGGTGAAAGAGGGCATTTGTGTCTTGTTCCAATTCCTAAAGAAAAATATTTTGGCTTTTTCCAATTCAGTGTGATGATAGTTGTCTGTTCTCATATATGACTTTTATTGTATTGAGGTGAGTTTTTTAAATCTCAATTTTGTTGAGAGATTTTATAATGAAATGATGTTGAATATTATCAAATGCTTTTTCTGCATCTATTGAAGTGATCACAAAATTTTTCTTTAACATTCTGTTGATGTAATATATCACATTTCTTGACTTGTGTAACTTAAGTCATCCTTGAATCACTGGTATAAATTTCACTTAATCATGGTGTGTTATCTTTTTCTCGTGCTTTTGGATATGGTTGGGTTTTTGCTGAAAATTCTGCATCTATGTTTATCAGGGATATTGAACTGTGCTTTTGTTGTTTTTGTTGTGTCCTCATCCAGTTTTGGTATAAGAGTAATTTTTCCCTCATAGAATGAATTAAAGAAAGTTTTCTCCTCAATTATTTGGAATAGCGTAAGGAGAATTGCTGTTAGTTCTTCTTTAAAAGTTTGATAGAATTTAGCATTAAAACTATCAGTCCTGAGCTTTTTTGTTTTCCTTGGGAGACTCTTTATTCCTGATTTAACCTTGTTATTCAATATTAGTCTATTCAAATTGTCCACACTTTTTGGTTCATCCTTGGTATGTTACATGTGACTCAGAATTTATCCATTTGCTCTGAGTTTTTCAATTTGTTAGTGCATGATTATATTCATAATAATCTCTAATGATTCTTTGGATTTCTATAGGATTGGGTATAATGTCACCTTTGTTATTTGATTTTACTTCACTACTTTTTTTTCTTCTTCTAGTTAGTGGTTTGTTAATTGAGTTTATCTTTCCAGACAACAAACCTTTTAATTCATTTATCTTTTATATTGTCTTATTTTTTTGTCTCTAATTTAGTTTTGCTCTGAATTTTATTATTTCTTTCCTTCTACTAATTGGGGGTTTGGTTTACTTTTGCTTTTCTAGTTTGTTAAGGGGTTCCATTAGGTTGTTTATTTGAGATCTTTCTACTTGTTTGATGTGGCATTTCCTGTAGTGAACTTCTCTCTAAGCACTGCTTTCACTATATTCTACATGTTTTGGTATATTTCCATTTCCATTCATCTCAATAAATTGTTTTATTTTCTTCCTTGTTTCTTCATAGACCTATTAATCACTCATTAACATATGGTATAATACAACTTTCATATATCTATACCATTTCTAAAGTTTCTCTTGTTATTGCTTTCTAGTGTTAATATGAAATACTTTCTAATTCTAGAAAGATACTTTGTATCATTTCAGTATTTTTAAATTTGCTGAAACTTGTTTTGTAGTCCAACACGTGGTCTATCCTGAGTAACTTTTCATGTGCTGAATGAGGAGAATGTGTATTCTGCACCAGCAGAATGAAATGTTCTGTAAACATCTGTTAGGTCCATTTGGCCTATAGAGCTGTTTATGTACAATGTTTCTTTATGAACTTTCTGTCTAGATGATCTGTTCCCTGCTGAAAGTGGTGTGTTGGAGTTCCCAGCTATTGTCATATTTTGGTCAATCTTTCTCTTTGACTCTTAAATTATTTGCTCTATATATCTGGATGCTCTGGTATTGAGTGCAGATGTAGTTAAAATTGTTATATCCTTTGACTGAGTTGAGCACTCTGCCATTACCTAATGAATTTCTTTGTCTCTTTCTGTTTTTTGGCTTAAAGTCTATTTTGTCTGATATAACTACTTTTGCATGTTGGTTTTTGTTTTTGTTAGGAATATCTTTTTCTATCTCTTCACTTTCAGTCTACGTGTGTCTTTAGAGTTGAAGTAAATTTCTTGTAGGCAGCATATAGTTGTTGCTTTTATCCATTGATCCAGTATATATCTTTTTGGGAAAAACTGTTTGAATTTAAAGTTGTTATTGATAAGTGAGCACTTACTACTGTCATCTTTTTGTTTTCTAATTATTTTGTATATCCTTTTTTATCTCTTATTGTTTCTCTTTATAATTTCAGGGCTTTCTGTAGTGATAACATTTGATTTCTTTCTCTTTCTCATTTTTACATCTGCTTTACCAATGACCTGTATGCTTTAGCATGTTTTCATGGTAGTAGACATCTTTTTTCTTCTAGAAGTAGGATTCAGTTAAGAACTTCTTGTAGGTCTAGTCCACTAGTGCATTCCCTCAATTTTTGCTTGTCTAAGAAATCATGTATTTCTTTTTTATTTCTGAAGGCCATCTGTGGTAGATACAGTAGTCTTAGTTGAAAGCTACATTTTTTCTTTCAACACCGAGTAGATAATCCTACTCTTACTTGGCATGTAAGTTTTCTCCTTATAAATCTGATGTTACTTGGAGGGAGGTGTGTGTGTGTGCATATATATATATATATATATATATATATACATACACACATATATGTACATATACATATATACATATATACCTATACATATATATACATATACATACACACACACATATGGAGTGCTATATATGTGCATGCATTTGTATGTCACCTGCTACTTTTCTCTTGCTATTTTGAGAATTCTTCCTTTGTCTTTGACTTTTGACAATTTAAGTAAGTGTATTTTGGTGAGAATATTTTTGGACTAAAGCTATTCAAAGGTCTGTGAGCTTCCAGTACCTGCATGTCTAGATACTTTGCAAGACTTGAATTGTTTGCAGCTGCTATTTTATTATATAAGTTTTTAAATGCATTTTCCCATGTTTTCTCCTTTAAGAACTCCCAAAATGCATATGTTCACCAGTTGTGTTCCATATGGCATAGTTTCTTTGTTATATTTCATTCTTGTTTCTTTTATTCATTCTCTTTCTTTCTTTCTTTCTTTCTTTCTTTCTTTCTTTCTTTCTTTCTTTCTCATTTCTTTCTTCTTTCCTTCTCACCTTTGTTTCTTCTATTTCTTCATGTACTATTTAATCTTATGGGGATTTAACAGAGCCACTATTTCCCCAGATATATTTCTTTGACTCACCCAGGCTAGAGAAAGTGTTCTTCCCTTGGGATCCAGGATATTCTGTCATAATGTTATTTCTTTATATGGCAGGCACTCCTCCTTCAGGTCAGTATCAATGTAGATTATTCTGTTTCTTGATAATTACCATAGGCAGTGCTGTAACTGCCCAATGGGTTCACCTTGCCCACTGCCTAAACAGAGCCATTTATCAGGACAGGGGAATTTCAATGGAGAAAGTGTAATTAACACAAAGCCAGCTGCATAGGAGACTGGAGTTTTATTCTTTCTCAAATCTATCCCACTGAGCATTCAAGGATAATTGGGTGAGTAGGGGAAAGCCAGTGAGTTGAGAGTACTGACTGATTGGGTTGGAGAGGAAATCATAGGGAATTGAAACTGTCTTCTTATGCTGAGTCAGTTCCTGGGTGGAAGCCACAAGATCGGATGAGCCAGTTAATTGACGTTGGTGGTGCCAACTGATCCATCAAGTACAGATTCTGAAAAATATCTCAAGCCCCGATCTTAGGAACAGTTTAGAGATGGTCCGAATCTTGTAGCCTCCAACTGTATCCACTCCTAAACCATAATTTCTAATCTTGTGGCTAATTTTTTAGTCCTACAAAGGCAGTCTAGTCCCCAGGAAGAAGACTATTTGCCTTGGGAAAGGCCCATTATCATCTTTGTTTTCAACTATAAACAGTAAACTAGGTTTTTCTCAAGTTAGTTCACCCTGCACCCATGAATAAACAAGGACAGCTTGGAGGTTAGAACCAGGAGTTGTATAGGTCAGATCTCTTTCACTGTCTCACTTACAACTTTGTAAGTTTATGGTTTTAGTGACACACAGCACTTATTCACTTCATATTTATTGAAGTGAGCTAACTTCTCTGTGACTTGAGAAAAGTTAAGCCTGGTGACCCTTTGCAGGACAGCAGCTTGTTATAGTAAATATGACTAGCAAAGACAAAAGTTCTAGAGAAACAAGTTCTCCTTATTTTCTGTCAAGTGTTCATTTCAGAAGTTTATTCCATATTCATGTACAGTATTCTGTGTGTTTCAAAATACTTTCCCATTACTTATGATGGTATAGCCCTAGGTTATAATGAGAGAGAAAAAAGAGAGAAAAGAGGAGAGAGAAAAGTCCCAAGGAGGCTTAGCCATAACTTGGCTTTACACCAAAGAGCCCATTTATTTCTCTATCCCATGCCCTTCACCAAGGACAATGGGGAAGAACACTAAAAGCTGAGGCCCCTGAACTTAAAATGAAAGTTGGGGAAAGAAAAGACACAAGAGCTGATAAAGTCTGCAACCCTCCCCAGAAGTAGAGTCCTTGCGTTATAAAGACTTCCAAAGCCTGGAAGGCAGGGTAGTAAGGAGGCAGAGTGAAATCTGAGAGCAGCAAGCTGGGCATGTGACTAGATAATTTAAAAACATAAATAAAACAAAACAAACAAAAATTTTTCCAGTGACTCCAAAAGCAGGCATCAAGGCTAAAAAGCAGAGAGACATCTCCCACATTTCAGAAAGATAATGACTGGCCTTCCAAGAATAATAATAACAATTTTCTGAAGACTTAGTTGTGCTTAAATCCCATATCTTCTGAAGAAAGTGCTAATTTGACTTTAAAATGTTTAAAACTAGACTCATATTTTTATGCTAGCAAACCAAAAGAATAAAAAGTTTTCTTTCATGGAAGTAAATATATATACTTTAATCTTCGCTATTGAATTACACATAATGTCTAACATGTCAAAAATTACAAACCATGCAAAAGAGCAAGAAAAATATGACCTATATTCAAGTGGAGAAACAGTCAATATAAGCAGATCCATCATTTGAGATTATTAGATATAGCCTTTAAAATACCTATGATAAATCTATTTAAAGGTCTAGTAGGAATGTGAGCAATCTGCATGAGCAGTTGGAGAATTTGGCAGAAATACAAAAGCTATAAAAAAGAGAGAAAAAAGCAAAACATGAAAAATACATCAGAAATGAAACATATGTTAATGACTAAAGAGCAGACAACACACAGTGAACCTGAATGAAGAGTAGTATAAATTATCTCAACTGAAAAGAATAAAATGGAAAGACTACAAAAAACAGAATAGCACTTGAGAAAAATGAGAACATTTCAAAACAGTTTAACATACATGTAATTGGGCATAAAGGGTAAATGGTTTAACATATATGTAATAATACACATGTTAAAACACACATTTAAAACCATTTTTAAGTGATTTAACACTCCTATCTCAGAAGAATACAAAAGGAAGAGTTGGAAAGAAGATAATATTTGAAATGTAATTGATAATTTTCAAAGTTGATGAAAGGCATTAATATACAGAATTTAAAACACTTGTGATATTCAAGTAGAATGAATACTAAAAGTAAAACAAAACAACATGATTTGGCACATCATAGCCAACTGCTAAAAAATAATATAGTATTTAAATATACTATTTAAAAACAGTAAAAAATATAAAAGTCATTTTAGGCTGATTAACAATGGAATGACATTTCCAACAAACTAAATGGGAAAACAAAACTTGGAACCTAGAATTCCATATATGGTAAAATATCACCTTACAAAGGTGAGGAAACAGAGATTGGAGTTCTGAAACATGGAGGTAGCTGAAATGTGCAGAGCAGTGTTCTGGAAAGGGTGGAGATATGTGGGAAGAGAGTTTCAGAAAACTGCATTAAGTTTACTTGAGTTTTTACCTGAATAAGAATATAGACGTGAGTGGAGTAACATATTACAAGTAGAAACTCTGATGAAAGAACAATTATGAAGAAAACTGAAAGATAAAGAAATCTCAGCACTCACTCCAGGCTAGAAATTACCTGTGCTCCTTCTAGCCAGGGTGGAGAGATCACATTTTATGCATGAGGTAGGCAGCCCTGACGCCAGAGGGACCATGAACTGGAAGTAGGTCTACACTTGCCTGGATATAAATAATCTAGAAATTTGACCTTTACTTAAACAGTATGAAAACAAACCTCAAAAATATCAAATTAATTTGTAAGAAAGCAATTCTGTCTCTTTCTCTCTCACACACACACGTCAGCACTCAGAAACAAAATATAGTAATGTCTAACATCCCATAACATATGTTGCTACTAAAAGACTCTAGAAAATATGACCCAAACCTGGAAAAAAATTAGCTGACAAACAGATCCAAAAAACTCCGAGACATTAGAATTATTAGAATAGAAAAGGACATTAAAACAGCTATTATAATTGTGTTTCATTTGATTAACGATGTAAAGCAAAATGTGAATATAATATGAACTAGTTAGAAGATAGAAAAGATATTTAAATGAAAATTCTAGTAATGCAAAAATGTTATAAATTAAAAATTCAGTCGATGTTTTTAATGGAAAATTAGATGCCATAGAAAATAAAATTAAATATTACAGTGAAACTACCCACGTGAAGCTTATAAAGAAAGAAAAAAGATGGTTACCTGCAAAACATCACCATGATAATCAATGTGCTTGTGATTAAACTCCCAAAAGAAGAGGAGAGAAAGTGGGGCAGAAAAGAACACTTAAATAACGGCTGAATCTTTATCACATCTGATGAAATGATTAAACACAAAAAGTCAAAAAGCTCAATGAACCTCAGCAGTATTTAAATGAAGAATAAGATTACTATCACACATTATAATCAAATTTCTAAAAGTCTGTGCTACAGAGAACACCTTTAAGGAACCTGGAGAAAAAAGATAACTTCATGCACAGCTGAACAAAGATAATTGCTCAAAAGAAAAAAAAAAGGAGAGAGAGAAAACTTACCAAAAACCTACTAAGCATAAGAAAGCAAGCTTCAGAATAATTAATATTACAAAGAATGAAGGGGAATTTTTTATAATGATGACAAATCAGTCTATCAAGAAGTCATAACATTCTTAAATGTTCAGGCCCCGAATAATAGATTCTAAGATAATTGAAGCAAAAACTGACAGAAATAAAAGAATAGACCCAAAACTATAGTTGGAAATTTTAACACTTTTTTCTCACTAATTGTTAAACAAGTTGACAGAAAAATCAGTAGAACCTTAAAAGACTTGAATAATACTATATAGCAACCAGATCTAATTGGTATTTTTAAGATATTCCATCCAACAACAACGGAATACATACTAGTTTCCAGTTTAAAAGAAACATTTGCCAAAATAGGGCATTTTGGGGCATGTAAAACAATCTTAAGAATGATAAAATGTCTGCAATCAGGCTGAATATGTGCCTTCACCTCAACAGAATTCAGTTAGGAATTGCTAACAGAAAGATGCCTCTTTGTTTTGTTTTTCTGAGGGAGAGTTTTACTCTTGTTGCCCAGGCTGGAGTGCAATGGCACCATCTCAGCTCATTGCAACCTTTGCCCCCTGGGTTCAAGTGATTCTCCTGCCTCAGCCTCCCGAGTAGCTGGGATTACAGGCATGCATCACCACGCCCAACTAATTTTGTATTTTTAGTAGAAATGGGGTTTCTCCATGTTGGTCAGGCTGGTCTCAAACTTCAGACCTCAGGTGATCCGCCTGCCTTGGCCTCCCAAAGTGCTGAGATTACAGGCCAGAAAGATGTTTTTAAAATACTCAAATACTTGGAAAGTAAGCAGCACATTTCTTCAAACCCATGTGTCAATGATGAAATCATGAAGGTAATTAGAAAATAACTTTGAGCTTAATGAGAAAGTAAATCAGAATATATCAAAATTAATGGAATACAGAAAATCAAAGGAATATAGAAAAATTTATATTATGAAACACTCAACAAAGAGGAACTGTCTGAAATTGGTAACCTGATTAAGCTAGTAAAGTAGAAACAAGTTAAAACAAACAACAAAAAAATTAAGCTAAGAACAAAAGTAGATACAATAGAAATAATAAAAAAGCAACAGAAAAATCAATTAAGCAAAAACCTGAACTGACTTTAGAAAATTTTGTTTTAATTACAACAATCCATCTATACTATTCAAGAACAAAATTGAAAAGATACAAATTGCCAACCGCAGGAATGAAAGGAAAGAAAACAAGATATTTCACCGTGGAAGGGATTATTATAAACAACTATCTGAAAAACCATTTGACAACTTAAATGAAAGTGATTAATTTCCTGAAAGGCAAAGGCTATCATGAAAATAAATCAAAATAATACATTCTTTTTGTTTTGAGACAGAGTTTCGCTTTTCTTACCCAGGCTGGAGTGCAATGGCACGATCTCAGCTCTCTGCAACCTCCACCTCCTGGGTTCAGGCAATTCTCCTGCCTCAGCCTCCTGAGTAGCTGGGATTACAGGCACGCACCACCATGCCCAGCTAATTTTTTGTATTTTTAGTAGAGACGGGGTTTCACCATGTTGACCAGGATGGTCTCGAGAGATAGGTACATACCAAGAGATTCCAGGAGAGCATTAGACAAAATACATTAATCATGAAAATATTTAGAAAGACATAGAAATGAATCTTTTCCACCTGAAAAAGAGTATAAATAAGTTTGTACAGATTAAACTGTACTTAATATTGAAAGAATGTTTTCCCCATAATATCCTCAAGGATATGCACTCTCATTACTGCTATCCGACATTGTACTAAAGAGCCTGAAAAAGAAAGAAAAATAAAAGCATACATCTTGAAAAGGAAGACGCTTTGAAAAATAGACAATATAATTGTGTAGGCAGTAAACAGAACAGAATCTACATAATAGTTAATAGAGCTAGTAAGAGCATTTAGCAAGGTTAAATAATACAAACTCATAAAACATCAAATGTGTTTTTATATATTAGCAATAAATAGCTCAAATTTTAAAAATTATAATATTTGCAATACTTTAAAGCAACCCTAAACTATTAAAAAATATAAGTAACAAAATATATGTAAGATATTTACAGTGAAACTTATAAAAATATTGATGAGATAAATTGCAAATACATAAAAATGGAGATTCATACAACTTTCATGAAGTAGACAACTCAGTATTTTCTTATGTCCATATTCTTCAAATTGATTTATAAATAAATTCAATGAAACACCGTCAAAATTCCAGATTTTTTTTTTTTTAGAAACTGAAAATTTGATACTACAGTTCCTACAAAAAAAGAAAAAAGACCTAGAATAACTGAAACAATTGTGAAAAAATAGAACAAAGTTAGGGGACATACACTATCTGATATTAGAGTGTGTATAAAGTTATAAGGTTGAGATGTGTTGCTCAATCCAAAGAAGTCAAAAAATAGACTGCAGCATATATAGTTAATTGACTTTGGACAGAGGTACCAAATTTAAGGGAAAATGATTTTTTTTAACATATGGAGATATCTCAAAACTTTAACCCTTGTCTCCCATGATATAAGGACAAAAAACAAACAAACACACAAAACTAAAAACAAATTATACACCTAAAGGTAAAAACAAAAATTATACAACTAGAAGACATAGAAGCAATTTTTGACTGTGAATTAGACAAATACTCCTTAGTTCAAACTGAAAAACATGAACCATAAAAATTGTGAATTGAACTTGATACAAATGAAAATCTTTTGTTCTTTGAAAAGCACTTCTGAGAAAATGAAAATACAAGACATTGGTTGAAAATATTTGCAAATTGCATGTTCCATACACTAGTCTCCTACCAAGTCTATAAGACATGAACACAGCCTTGATGGCTTAAAATAGCACAAGCTTAATCTATAACACTTTTGGAGGTCTGACTTCTGAAATCTATTTCACTGAACTACAGTCTAGGTGGCAGCAGGACTTATTTATTTTTGTTTTTATTTTTGTATGAGCACTAGCATACATTTTGTATGTATTTTCTTTCTTTCTTTCTTTCTTTTTTTAAGACAGTCTTGCTCTGTCATTCAGACTGGAGTTCACTGGCACAATCTCAGCTCACTGTAAACTCCACTTCCTGGGTTCGAGGTATTCTCCTGCCTCAACCTCCCAAGTAGCTGGGACTACAGGTGCCCACCACTAAGCCCGGCTAATTTTTGTGTTTTTAGTAGAGGTGGGGTTTCACCATGTTGGCCAGGCTGGTCTGGAACTTCTGACCTCAAATGATTCACCCACCTCAGCCTCCCAAAGTTCTCGGATTACAGGCATGGGCCACTGTACCCAGCCTTACCTGGCTTTTCTAGCTTCAGGAGACAACCTGCATTCCTTGGCTTGTGTCCACATTCTTGTGTCCTCCAATTTCTTGCTTCCATTGTCTTGTATCCTACTTCCTCTTTTGATCTTACCTCTCTTATAAAGACCCAAGAAATTATAGTATTCTCATTAAATTGTGATTCTGAGAAGAAGAAAATTTTAAACATCTCTGTTTTATTTGCAACTTTGGATCGACCCCCTTTACCTTTTAAATAGGCCTTAAATCTTAGAATAAGTTATAAAATAATGAGATCAGGAGGGTTTTTTTTTTCTCAAAGATGGATTTTAACTTCGACTGATGTACAAGACATATATTTCCAATGTAAAACAAATTAAATGCAAAAGTGTTGGTGGATGTAACAAAAAAAGACCCCTCTTATTACATTTAGGCAACCCCAATAATCTAGGATAATCTCCCCATATTAAAATTCTTCATTATACCTGCAAAGTCCTTTTGCCATATAAGGTAACATTCACAGGATCCAGGAATCAGAATGTGGATACCCTTGGCCAAGGGGAGCATTATTTAGCCTACCACAACTGAATAAATACTTGTGTCCAGAGTATGCAAATAATTCTTTTTTTAATTGCAGCCATTTATTGAAATTGGAGACATTTTTAAATCTTCTCGAGACTCCATATCAGGCTGTCTACAAATAATGCTTACACTTTAAAAATAATAAGAAAAGAATTCCCAAATTATATCGTGTTTACCCTAGAAAACAAAAACATTTTGTTTACACAAAAGTCTATACACAAGTATTTATGGCAGCTCTATTCATATTCACCAAAATCTTCCTTCACTATTGTTCTTCAAGGGGTGAATAAACAAATCGTGGTACATCTTAAAGAATGAGCTATTGACACTCAAAGCAACTTGGATAAATTCAGACATTAGCTTTAGTGAAAAATATAGACTCAAAATGTTAGATCAAACAGTAATTTGATTACATTTTAATTCTGGATTACATATTTAATTCTGGAAAAACAAAACAATAGAGATGAAGGAGATTGGTAGTCACCTGTGGTTAGGGCTGGCAGGAAGGTGTGATTACATAGGAATTGTAGGAAGGAATATTTTATGTTGTGAACAATTCTGTTTTATATGGCAGCCTTGACTTCCCAGGCTTAATCAGTGTTCCTGCCGCAGCATTCCAAGTAGCTGGGACCTACGTGTGTGCCACTATGCCCAGCTGTGTGTGCGTATGTGTGTGTGTGTGTGTGTGTGTGTGTGTGTGTGTGTGTGTGTGATGTTTGCAGAGATGGGATTTCACCGTGTTGCTCACTCAGGCTGGTCCTGAACCTCTGGGATCATGCAATCCACAACCTACTGGTGTCAGTTACTGTGCCTGGTCTTATACATGAATATAATCTTCTGTTAGAACTTACAGAATTATATTCCAAAAATAAGGTTAATTGACGCTCCATAAGTTAGAAAATTAAAAATTGAATAAAAAGAGCCAAAACTCAGAATACTTCATAGAAAAAGGTACAAAAGACCAATAAGCACATTAAAAAAACTTCTTAGCATTAGGTATATGCAAATTAAGACCATAATATGATACCACTGCATACCCATTTAACTGCTAAAATTATATTTATATTGTAATATAAAACATTGGAGAAAATTTGTAGCGATATTGCTAGTAGGTGGTCTTGAATGCAATATGGTATAATTTCTTTGGAAAATGATTTAGTAATTTGTAGTAAAATGTAATATTTATTTATTATGTAACCTAGCAATTATACTCCTAGGTATTTATGAAAGGAATTGAAAACATATTTCACATAAAGACTTGTACATAAAGGTTCATAGCAGTTTCTTTCACAATAGCTAAAAATTAGACCTAAATTCAGGAAAAAGTGAATAGAGAAACAAACTATTGTGTATCCATACAATAGAATACAATAAAATAAAATTATAAAAAATAAAATTCAATAAAGTTAGAGAAACTACTGGTACATAAAACAGCATTGATAAATCTCGAGAACATGCTGAGCAAAAAAAAATCTGAGACAAAATGCACATACTGTATACTTTTGTTTATTTGGAACTGTAGAAAGATCATTCAAATCTATAGTTAGAAAACAGATCAGTGGTTGTCTGGGACATAGGAATCTGACTGGGATAGAGTGCAAAGAAAAGTTTTGGGTTGAGAGGAAAAGTCTATAACATGATTTTGGTTACATGATGCATATATTTACTCAAATTTATTAAAAATATTCATTAAAATGGGTTTATTTTAATGTATTAAATAAAAACTGTCCTTTACAAATTTGATTATTTAAAAAAATGAAGGTAAAATAATTGCAGTTGCCTCAGACAAAATCAAAGGTATTTTATCTCCCACAGATCTCTACTATACAAATTATACCATACAAATATTTTCATGAAGAAAATATTTCTTCATGATCAATGCAGAAAAATTATTCCAGATGGAAGCCCACATCTGAAGGAAAGAATAAAGAATATCAGATACAAAATATAAAAATAAAACACCTCTGTCTATCTGTCTCTCCTTCCTTACCTATTCATCCATTCATCTAGCTATCTGTCATAGATACTTCCTATGTGTTCATACTGTTTTGTTCCACACTGAGCTCCTTCTCCTGGCTTTCTATATCTCTGAGGGAGCACTTGCCACACTCTGGTGTAACTGGCTGTTCTTATGTCTGATCCAGTTGGGTTCCTGCTTCTCAAAGGTGAGGATTATGTTTTTCTGTCCTACCAACGTTTCTGCAACTACTAGCACAGTTCTAAACTGATCTAATACATGGATGTTTACGAAAGAACAAAATAAAATTGAAGGACAAGATAAAATGAAATAAAAAGTTGATATTTTGATGCTGAGAAAACTCTCTTGCTTTTCATAAGAAAAAGTCATTGACAAGCCAGAATTTAAAGTCTAGTGACCGGCTGTCACACTTCTTTTGTAGTAAATAGTAGATAAACTTTCCATTCCTTATGAAATCTGCTACTCCAAGGTTCACAACTGATAGATGTAGCCTCCGCATTTTAAAAGCTGCTAATCCAGTAGAGATTGTTAAGTGGTCTGCTAACATTACACATACCTAATGTTCCATAAACAGCAGTGAGTAACCAGAAAACCCTTTTATTGAGCAATGCAGCATATTACTTCATGAGAAGGAATCATTTGAGTAGAACTTTCACAAAAGCAGAAAAGAGAGAACATATGCAGCTTAGCTCATAGATCAGTTTGAGAAATCATATTTTGGTTAGAAAATAGAGGACAATTTTAGAGACAAGGAAGACCAACTGAAAAAGAGAATGTTACATACGAAATATTGTGAGATAAGCCTGGAAACAAGGAGATCAGATTAAGAATAACCATGAAGAAAGTGACAGTTACTTTACTTAGCGACAGTTATACTATAGTTGTTATTGGAGACTATTCCTTCATAGTCCACCACCATCATTAAAAATGCTACTACTTCTCCCAGCCCATCTCCATAATATTAGGAATCTTATAGTAACTTCCATGTTTCATTCACCGTGGTAGGTATTTTCATGTTACATTAAAAAAAAAAAAACTTGTCATAACAAACCTGAACTGAGGCAAAGATAGTTTGCTGACTTCATCCAAGATCACAGAGGTAGTAAAGAACAGCCAAAAGAAGACTAATTAAACTCTATGACTCAGTCCAGGCATGGTGGCTCACTCCTGTAATCCCAGCACATTGGGAGGCCATGGCATCAGGAGAGGTCAGGAGTTGGATCACGTGAAGTCAGGAGTTCGAAACCAGCCTGGCTAAGTAGTGAAACCCCATCTCTACTAAAAACACAAAAACTTAATGGGCATGGTGGTGGGCACCTGTAATCCCAGCTACTCGGGAGGCTGGGGCAGGAGAATTGCTTGAACCCGGGAGGCAGAGGTTGCAGTGAGCTGAGATCACTCCATTGCACAACAGCGTGGGCAGCAAGAGTGAAACTGTCTCAAAAAATAATAACAATAAAATAAACTCTATGATTCAAAAAACTATCTAGGTCTCCTACTAAATACAGTTACACACAAGATTGAGTGTTTCCGATATCCTTAAGGCTTCAGAAAGTTCTCCATGCCTTAGACGTTGTCACCAGAGGTGGTCAACTGAGCTTTACATTCCCAATCTATTTTCAATTCCATTTAGAGTAACAATCACAATCCTGTAAAAATGACATTTGCTTCTCTGAGTGCAGTCCTCATCCTTCAGCAGTCTCCATGCCTATCAGAAGATGGAACTTAATGATCTATGACAATTTAGAGTAAAAAATTACTACCTAATTGGAAACCAACACTTCTGAGGATTTCATTTATTCAACTACCTGAAAGTTTCCAAGAAATGAGAGGTTTCTTACATATCTGGCTTCTCTCACAGTTCCTGCCTCAACATCACATTCTACAGAAAGAAAGACCAAACTGTGTTTGAAGGGTAATTTGGTGGTTATAAGATCCGCAAATTATTTTTTTAACACACCATTTTATAAAATTTTGAAAGATCTTAGCCCAAATTACAAAATAAATGAAGATGTAGGCTCCTCACCCCATGCAGTTTCTCTCTATTTAGCAGAATTATTTCCCAGTTTCAGAGACACAGATCACTTTTTAATGATCTTTCTCATTCAGACATTTGATCTCTTAAAGAACTGTTGGGTGTATTCAGTGATATTTAATGATCAGGAGCTGCACAAAATATAAAGCAAGGGAGGGAATGGTCCATTGACTCTGGCTCAGGCACCATTCAAATATTTTAAGACCTAATTTTCTACTTGCTCTTGAATCTTTTGAAGTTGTCTTTTTGTGATTTCTAGGACAAATAGCAGCCCCAGCTCACTGATTAGAAAGGCTCTGTCAGCTTTGTGGGCATTAAAGTCCTCAGAGAACAGACACTGCAGTTAGTTAAGGCGATCAGACACAGCAGGTTAAATTTCCCTTGGGGAATTATTCTTAGGATAGCACATAAAGAGACAAATACCATCACTGAATTATGTCTGTATCTTGATGAAAGATATGAAAAGACAAAATTATTCTCCTGGCAAGTCGTGCTTAGGTTTCTCTGAGTTGAAGCATTTTCACTACAATAAGGTATTTTTCAGCATTGTCTTCTGCTGTGCCTCTCCCATTCAGTTTATCCCACAACGGGTAAGCATTTCACAAACTAAAGTCGGTGTTTATCCATGTCTCTTTTCCATGAGCCATTGAGAGGCATGTTAGACACATGTCATGGATCCATGTGACAGAAATAGTTGGGTTTTCCAACAACATGGAATATCTTCATCATGTGTTTAATAGACTGAGCCCCATGAAGATAAGACTTGTTGTCTTGTTCTTTTTTTTCCGCAAGTCTTGCAGGCATGTTAAGAATGTCCTCAGTGTTTTGGAAGATCCTAACACTTATCACTATGATTTTTCTGGCTTGAAGGCCTTAAGTTCTTCCAAAACATTTTAATGCTTTTTATTTCAACTAGCCACTAAATTTTAAGAATGCGAACAGTATAGTATATTAATCTTATTTGTCCTCTGTTACATCCAGATAATTATTTAGAATTTATTCTTTCTAAATTTACATTCAAACACATCATATCTCTGTTTGTACTACATTCTAGAAAACAAATTTCTTTGATACATCTTCTAATTAACTCACTCTTCCAATGTATCTATTTTGCTTAACCTGCTCAAAGTTCCAAATCTTCATTTGGCAAATATTTTTAATTTCTGATAACTTAAGTTGATACTTTATAAACTAGATGTAATATTCTCTGGATAGCTTGAAGATAGGAATTCTTCAGCAATTAAATATACTTATTTTTCATTTCCCTTCTTTTCATAACTATTCTGTTTCATTAAATTACTGCTTAACTTCTGAATTATGTGCTAAGCCATCCTACTGAGCTGGTACGCCCAGGACACATGTGGCTAGTGGTCTTCTCAGTTTTCCCTCTGTGTGTCAGGAATATCCTGCTCTCATCCCCACCATGAGGCAGTAGTATTCAAGTGAACTCCCAGAGTTCTACTCTCACTAATTTGTCCACTTGGCAGAAACCACTGTAGAAAGCTACTTTATGTGAGCAAGGTGGAAGACAGGAGCATGTTTTATCTTCTTTGAGTACAACCCCTTGAGCTTCTTACCTTCTTATATCTGATCATGATAATTTCATCGAACTTCTCTTTATTATGTTTTGGGCTGTGCTAGTCCCTGGATTTATTTTCCAAAGTATATAAAAAGTTTGCTTTCTAAATTTGGAGTTCTTTAACATGAGTGGCCTACTAATGATATACTTTTTCATTTTTTTTCCAAAAGAATATTTATTCAACAATGATTTAGTGAATATTTACTATGCACTAACTACTATTTTAGAGCTTGGGATTAAGCAGTAAACCAAACAGGGTGTCTGTCCTATGGAACAGGTGGAGGAATAAGACAATTAAGATAAAATTATATATATGTAGTCCAGTGACAAAGATGGTTAAGTACCACCAAAATTAAAATAAAGGAGGGAAGAGAGGCAGGAAGGGATAGAGAAGGGGAGGAAAAGAAAAAGGGGGGAAAGGGAAGGGAAGGGGAACAAAAGGGAAGGAAAGAAAAAGGAAGAAAGGAAGGAAGAAAGGAATGTAACTAAAAGGAAGCAAGTAGGGGAAGTGATAAGAAGTAACTGGAATGCCGTTTAATACTGCCCAGAGAGCAAAGCAAATCTTAGGATGAGCTATTTTAGCATCCATGTGAATAAATTAAAGGAAGAACACATGGATATACATGGGAGAACAGAAATAGCGAGCCTGAAGCTCTGAGGTAGTACATGCTAGGACTGGGTGAGGGTAGTTGAAAAGCCAGGGTAGGTGAAGTTTTGTAAGCAACAAAAGAAAGGATAGTAAATTAGCTTGAACAACTAGCTTAAGACCAATGCACATTTGTGGAGTTTCTATGTGATTTCACTTATATTATTGTCACATTAAGGTATCAAAGGCATTGTATTCCTTTGACAAAGGGATTTATACTACTTTTTAAACAGCATCTTCATTGATATTTTTCCTCATATAATATCTTTTATATATGTGAGATACAATATTATATATATTATGGAATTCGTATTTTGAAGAACTAGATGTGTTTTTTTAAGCAGCCATGGGAACAATTTCTACTACATAGTAGTGGTATCATGATTTTGACCTAAAGGTTAGACAAACATTTCCCAAATTCAAATTAAAATGTCTTTCTGGCCGAGCACTGTGGCTCACGCCTGTAATCCCAGCACCTTGGGAGACCAAGGCAGGTGGATCACAAGGTCAAGAGATCAAGACCATCCTGGTCAGCATGGTGAAACCCCGTCTCTACTAAAAATACAAAAAATTAGCTGGGCATGGTGGCACATGCCTGTAGTCCCAGCTACTCAGGAGGCTGAGGCAGGAGAATTGCCTGAACCCAGGAGGCGGAGGTTGCAGTGAGCCGAGATCGCGCCATTGCACTCCAGCCTGGGTAACAAGAGCGAAACTCCGTCTCAAAAAAAAAAATGTCTTTCTATTTGATCCAACCAAATATATTCAGTTTCTTGCCCCACTTCCCTGCAGGATGCAAAATACTAACATATGTTTTTAGTCCACAATTTAAGAAATAGAAAATGACACAATTCTTTGGGAATCCATCTGTAGTAATTGTCAGTTATGGAGCTCAAAAGCCAAAATGGTTTTTAACAATCCAGTGATGCACAAATATCATAGCCTTATGTGGAATTTGATTATACTATGTTAATATTGAATGTTCCGTATTGTTTCTACTCAAAGACAAAAACCATTTAATTGTAAACATTATTTTTACTTTCATTTCTGATTTTGATAACCTATTTTAAATATTTTTATTTTCATAAGAATATTATTTTTTATCTTATATTTTCTTTTTTTAAAATTTTTTTCTTGCCTACATGCAGAAGGGATATTATTTTTAAAGCCAGTGCAATTTAGGAGAAAAAATAAATGTATTTAATTTTTTTTCTTCCATGTCCAGCCACTTCCTATTCATGTTTGCATGAGTTCAATTTCAAAACTGTAAAGTAGGTATTATTAATTCCATTTTTTACAAATAAGCAAATTAAAAATCAGTGCTGTCTTGCTTAGAAAAATTTAGCAGGGAGATAGAAATCAAATTTCAAACGCAATCTCTAATGCCAAGATCAATAAGAAGCTACACGTATTGACCTGTGTCTATAATCAAACAATCCAAGAGTGAATGATATAATACTTACTCTTAACAAGTGTATTATTTAGTGGAAAATAAGCTTAATATCCAAACTTGTGCCTATTACAATAACAATAATAGTAGCTAAGGCGTTTTGCATTCATTGTAAAGTTTTAGCTTTCATTTTCAGTAGCTCTAAACCTAAACATTAACAAATAAAGTCTCTGATGGATTAAATGATTTGCCAGCATCCCACAGTTGCAAAGTGGCAGAGCTGAAACCTAACTCAGCCTCCCTGTACCTGTCCTTTTTCCATAGAACTCCTGCTGTCTCACTAGGCTTCACCTCTACCTATGCCCTTAAAATGATAAGCTCAGTGATGCTTTCCCTCTGAAGTGAATTACCTATCACTAGATATAAACCCAAGGTTCTTATGACATGAACACAGTCATGATTTTTGAAGATATATGTTGAACTGACTTATCCGGCCTGATCAATATATGAATAGAGCAGGATACAGCAGGGAGGGGAAATGTGCAAGAGGGAAAGAAAATGGTATTATGCTAAGTGAACACAGAAGGCAGTGACAAGTTCTGCTTGATTTAAGAGCAGAGAAAAAAGATTATTCTGATTTTCTTCAGGATGAACTCTTGGTCTGTCCTCATTTCAAAAGGAACAGCGTATCTAAGAAAATGAATGTATCTTCAGATTTTAATGTCATCACCATGGAAGTCACTGGAAGGTATTGTTATGACCTTCCCCCACAGTGGAGGGTTTCTTGATATATCTTCTGTTGATGAAAAATCAGAGGACGAGGGGAGCTGATAAAATATAGCTAAGTGATTCAGAGAGTAAATATTAGGTTCAGTGCCTGATTGCCCCATATTTTAAATATTTCAATGTTCTCTGCATGACTGGATGGGTGTAAAGTGCTCACTATTTAGCAACGTCTGCCACAAAAACACCTTAATAACATCATTCAAAATATGTACCCTCCTCTTTGGAGTAATGGGCTTTTGATGATAGTAATCAAAGAATGCTGTCTTTGTATGTTAGAGTCGTAGGCAAGTTGAGAAATCATGACCGTTAAGGACATTTCTTTTCAGTAATTGTGTGCTTTTCTCAGTCCCTTTCTCTGATTTAAGATGAGTGACAGTGCAGATGGAGGGACAGTGCAGTTATTTTCTCCCTAACCAAATAGAAACTAATATTAGAGAGGTAGATATTGGTGGCAAATATGCAAAGAATGTGAGCTGCAAAAGTAAGATGCAGCCTGAAAAACCCGACGGGAAGATTAAAGATTAGAAAGAGGCTGGGTTGCATACTAATGCAAGTGAAGATTTAGAGACCTGGGGTGTGAACTTGGAAAGCAGAGATCAGATGGGAAGTGCAATGATGGGGTACTGGCTGGGAAATAATATGTGATGTTTGGGATGGGAGCCAGAATTCATCTGTTCATCTTTTCCTTAATGCAGAAAGATGATCCCACACAAGAGAGTGAGAGAAGGATATTTACACATGGAAAATTTTCTTGTTCTTTGTGAAATAAGTCACTTTTAGTCTTCCATGACGTTTCCTGAGGGTTAAGCCCACTCCGTAGAACGACACGACCCAACTTCAAGAAAACTCTTAACTCTGAACTTATGACTTTATGATGTTTTGAACTTTTCCTTATGGTAGGGGATTCAAAGGAGCCACATAAACTATATAGAAATGGTGTATAACTGGGAGTCTAAAAGTGTGGACCCTTTCTTTTCTCAGCTCTGCCACTTGTAATTACTACAAGCTTTGTTCAGGTATTTTACTTCTTTGATGTGCTGTTTCCTGCCTTAAGGATTGTCTTATAGATATATGCATAGCATACTTTGGTCACTTATTTTGTGCCCATAATTTAATCCACATAAAAACCCATAATATATTATTCTGCTATTATTCTTCAGAGAATTTTTTTCTAATGAAGGGTCAAAAGTTTATGTATCTTTTCCATGGTCATATGGCTTGTAGAGCTTAGATTCAAAAGGAGTTGATCCACTTTAGAAGGAGATATGAAGGCATGGGAGTGGTATTGGAAATCAGCCACTGTTCTATCCTGCTGCTTTTGTACACATGCTGGGTTAGAAATCTATTTGCATAAATGCTCAAAACATAAGTAGAATAATTTCATGGTATTTTGCTTTATGAGAAAAGAAAAAAAGAACAAATGATACTTGGACAGATGCATCCTAGAGACATGGCACCAGAGTGGGCTGGACAAACTCCACAAACATGTACGCCCATACAGATCTACCACACATGATTATATTTTTTGCATAAATTCTGTCTTTTTTCAAAGCTAGCAATTCTGAAAGATTCTATGTAATTTGAAAATAATGTTATCTCAGATTTTATCATATCTTTACCCTCCTTCACACAGTTACCTCGATTTTTCCCATCCATCAAATTTGGTGCGTGTGTACTTACTCTGGCCATCTACTCTTTGTTCATTTCCTTCAGGAGGTTTTGAGAGACTAAACACATATCTAATGTTTTGGGGAACAATCAAACACAGAGAATTTAGGTCAGAATACTTCTACGAACCTGTAAGAATCACTGTTGTAAAAATACGAAGCATTGACCCTTTTTGACTAGAAAGAAAGCCCTCTGGTGACTGAGTCCAAAGGGCTGATTTTTCTTTTCTTTGAAAAAGTAACATCGAGCAACAAAAATATGTCTTGGCCAGGTTCACACAACACTTTGATTTCAGGAGAGAGACCGGAGCTGGCATTCTGGATTGTGTTCAGTGGGCTTCTCTTTACTTTTAACAGTTCCTTTAGGGAACATACAAGATGTTCCTGGGGCTATGAGTTTGTTTCCACAAACTGCTAAAGCCAACATGGGGCCTAGTCAAATAAAAACACAGAACTACTCCTGAGTTATTTTTGAAATCAAAGATATCAAAGTGAGTGAGTAGCTGCTTCTGCATTTATGGTAGTTAGACATTAGCAGTTGATCATAGATTTGTTTTCATGGTTCATATGAAAACAAACCTATGATCATCATTTGTTTTCATGGTTTCACTATGCGTATATATATATATATATATATATATATATATATATATATGCACTTACAAAGCAGAAGTCAAAACACGTAATTGAATACCTATCATGTATTAGGTATTATTTTATTTTAAGCATCTTACCCTTCATTTTAATTCCAAACCCTCATGAAATGGAAGATGTTATTTCTTTTTAGTTTCTCCTTTTAGGATGAGTTTGAGGAACTAAATGAAAGGCTGTATGAGAGGGTGAATTGTAAACTCTTTGCTACCCTTTCCTGTCCACTGTCATAATGTATGATGAAACGAGCTTTCTGGCTCTCACAGCACATTTGGATATGCAGCTTACACTGGATGCTCAGCCCTTATCCTCCTGTTAGCTCAATATTTTATCTTTCCTGTTCCATGTGGCCAGTTTCTGAAAACTCACACCCACCTTTCTCCCCAGCCCTGTTCCATTCTGGCTAGCAAGAGCCGCCTTGCCTAGCTCTCCCAGTGGCAAGGGGATCACATAATTTATGTATTTCTGAACTATGTTAAAGTATTTTTTGAATAAACAACTCTGTAATTTATTCAGATATGTGACAACTTATAGGAGGAACCATTTTTAGAGTCTCTAAAACATTTAGGAAGCACGAGATCTAATATAATGAAGCAGCTTTACATGCGACAATTATTTTGAAGTGATGTTAAAGTACTCCACATGGCACAGAATGAAACATTCTGGATTCCTATGCCTGGTAGTCATTATTTATAGTCTCTGTAAAATTCAAACATAATACAGCCATAAAAATGGAATGTTGATTCTATGAATGCTGTTACTCCATTTACTTAGGCAATATCAGTAATGGGCTGAGTTTCATTTAACCAAGTTATGCCAACACAACTTACAGAATTCAGGGAATTAAGAGTTTTTCTCTTCATTATTACATTTTTTCCTTTTGATCTCTTAGGAATTGGCTTTCTGAATATTTTATATATCCATCTGTCTCATCCCTGCTTACCTGTGGAAATACAGGCTTTGATCTCTTGCCTGGGACATTGTGAGAACTCTCCCTGGGCTTTCTTCTTCTGTCTACCCCACGCTCATCCCCTCTCCACGCTGTAGCAGAAACCACGTGAGTAATTTGCAAAGGTAATCATGCTATCTGTCTAAAAACCATTTAATGGTCTGAAGTTAGTAGGATCTGAGATGAGGAGGGATCAGAGGACCAGGAAAGATTCACAGGATGATAAACAGGGGTAACTCCAGTGAGTATGTATCAGGGGTCAACTCTTATAAATGTGTTTTGTATGCCCCTAAAAGTACCAGGGTGGAACAGAACCATCTATTTAAAGAGTTTACACTGAGGCTTGGGGACGGAGGCTCTGGATTCTACTAACTTTTCTTTTGAGAAATAATGACTGTTAGGTACATTTCTCTTTAGAAATTACTTGCTTTTCTCAGCCTCTTTCTCTGATTTAAGATGAGTGACAGTGGGGTTGGAGGAGGTAGGGTAATTTTTCCCCCTAACAAAATAGAAAGTTACATTCAACAGGTAGACATTGGTGGCAGAAATATGCAAATAACATGATCTGTAAAAATAAGATGCAGCCTGAAAAAGCCAATGGGAAGATCAGAGATTAGAAGGAGGTTGGGTTCATACTAACACAAGTCAAGATTAGACACCTGGGCTCTATCACTTCTAATTTTTCGTAAGTGTATTTTTCTAATTCTTTTTCTTTGTCATTATGTCACTTAGTTGTAGCCAGATTGAGACCAGATAGGGAAAGACTCAATCTTGAATTAAAAAGTAGGCACATATATAGCATCAAAAGTTATTAAATCTGTGTTTGCTAGGCCTTTGTCTTATTTAGCATTTCTCCTAGGTTCTTCATCAAAGTCATATTTGTGTTTATGTCAATAACATCATTCTTAATATTCTCATAAGGATCCCATGCACGTCTTCAAGGGGTTTTTTACTCAGACTGTGTCTGTAAGTTGAGATCTGAGCCCACTGTACTAAGCTGGATAAACACAATTTTTATTACTATGTACTACATTAAACACAGAGGGATTTCAGTGAGTAGGCAGTTTAAGGAAAATAACCTGATACTCCCACACATATGCATCTTTGTGGCAGTAGAGAGTATGGGAATCGGCATGAGGACAGAATGCAGGAGGCAATCAATTGTTCTAGTAACTTCTCCACAGGTCAAGGTAAGTGGAAGAATGAAGCTCCTAGACCTTTCCCTTTGCATCACATTTGCTGATTCTCTTACTTTATAATCAACTGCAGTGAAGGCTGTGTCTCCTTTAGCAGGGCTGTGGACCCATCAAAAATAATTTGTTTGGAGTAAGCCTAGGGAACAAGGGGCAGCTTACCTTTTGCTAAACCGCAGATCATTTTTGTTTGTCTATTGTTTGTTTTCCTCTCTGTGTGGCTCCAGCCACATTTGCTTCTTTCTGCCAGTAAGCTCCTTCTACCTCTATGTCCCTCCAACCTCTAGCCTGCCTGTAATTGCTGCCCTGGACTGCCCAGGCATTTGATGCCTGCAGGTCACACTCCAGTTGCCCCAAGCCCAGTGAAACCAGCAAGAACACAGTACTAGAATGTAATAATGTTCCCATTTCCCACTTTGGAGATAGCAAATTATCAGGTTCTAATGTTCCCCCGTGTTGATCTATATTGCTCTTGCATACTGTCTGGACTACAAATCAAGGATGATGAACAAGTTTCCAGAAATAAACATTGCACAATTTCCTTGATTGACATTTTTAAAAATGAGACCCTATTAAGTTATTTTATTCAAAGCTGCATTTGTTTGTGGCTCATAATAATTTTCTTGAAAAACTACTTGTTATTTTATTCTCCAAAACGTGACCTCTGGATAAAAAAAGCAAAATAAAATAACATAATTTAACATCTCATGCTTATAGCAATATATATATGTATATATTTTACATATATGTTATATAGCAGGCAAAAGGTTAGTGTTCAGCGTCTTAAGAACAACAAAAAAAAAAGAAAAGGCAATCAAATGCCTAGAAAAGCAGGCAATTTGAATATAAATAGGCAATTATAAAGAAATATAAAGTGTAACACTACATGGAATAAGATTTTCTAAGTTACTAGCAGTCAGATAAATCAGATTAAGCAATACCATTTTTCATATACCAGAATGCAGACATTAAAATTTTTAAAAACATGAAATTTTGGTGAGTTTGTTGGGAAACTGATATCAATTCCTTCTGAAATAGGAGTTGGGAAATAAATTGTTGTGGGGAAATAAATTGGTAGGGGGCACCAGGAAATTGAATGGCAATTTGGAATTGCCATCAAGTCACAAATACCAAAGAACTCAATAATTCTCTAAGGCATCTTTATTAGAGTACTCATACATATATACAATGAGGTCTGAAAGAGTATTGGTATTGAAACGAGAAAAAAAAATAAAAGTTTATTAAGAAGATAATCACTGAATAAAATAACTGTATTCATACTTTGGAACTGTGTAGACATTTTTAAAAATTGAAAGATAGATATGTATTGTTGAAAAGAAATGTGAAAATTGATATATACTGAATAATACACTTTATGGAATTAAGTACTATATATTTTCTATGTACATATACATGTGCATGTGTGTAATGTGATGTCAATGCATTGTAAAGGGTATAGAGAATGACACTAAGCTAATAACAATAATGTCTTGGGCAAGTAGAGAAAGGAAGAGAATTGGGTTTAGGGGTGTTTTTAGTAAAAAGAGGAATATGTACATATATTCACTATGTTATTAAAAATTAATACTAATTTTTATTATAAACAAAAGACTACAAAATAGAGCAAATATTAAATTTTTGACATGCTTTGAGACTATGGATTTTCTTCTTGCAATTTTATACTGTTAGTGCTTTACTAATTCTCAAGTACTACTAAAGTACACAGGCAAAATGTATGAGGCTGTATGGCTCCACGGCTAAGCATATGTGTTTTGGGGTCACACTGTTTGATTTCTGGTACGAATTCCTGCAGTTGATCAACTTGGTCAAATTATTTAAGCTGCCTGTGCTACAGTCTCCCCATGTGTTCAGCATGAACAAGCATAGGCAAGCAAGCACACAAACAACAGCAACCACTTTTGATAGTGGTGAATATTAAATGAGATCCACAAAGAGGCTGTAGAACGAGATGAGGCAGTCAGTGAGCCCTCGAGACGTATGAGCCACTGTTAGCGCTTGGCTGTGCAGAAAGCTACCTGGTCTCACAAGTTTATAGATTTCCTTACACACACACACATGCACACATACACACGCACACATGCACATGCACACACACACACATGCACATGCACACACACATGCACACGTACACACATGCATACATAAACATGCACACACACATGCAGACGTACACACACACACACACACATACACATGATGAAAGCTAAAATCAATTTCCCTTTTTCCACAAACTTGAAAACTTTCGTCACCTATTAGGAAATCTGAATAAACCATAACTCTGTTTTATGGTAAGTGACACAAAACACCAGGACACTGAATTAAGTAAATTTAAAATCAACTTCAATAATTTACAGCCTGCAAAACTTGAAACTCTTCATCTGTTCTGGTTTAAGTTTGGATTTGTCACACTCTGACATTTTCATATATTTCCAAAATGTCACCATACTAGGGCAAAAGAAGCTATTATATCAAGTGCCCTTGAAATACTTGCAACTCCACATTCTGTGTTAGTTGTGCTTGATGTGCACAACTGTTACATAGAAAGTAAACACTTTTTTTTTTCAGGAGAAAACGTTAGGTTTGAGAAGTCAAAGTTTTATGAGGCAAAAAGCTTATCTTAAACTGATTGCTTCAACTTCATTAATCATCATTGAATGCTAAGAATCACACACATACAAGCAAACACCTACACAGAGAACTTTCTGTTTAACAGGTGACTTTTACAATTCTACCAATCAGGAATGTCTGCTGGTATAAATGAAAATAATTTTTTGGTCTTCAAAATCTTTAATGACAGCTCAATTCCTAATTTATTTTCCAAATTCTTCTCACATTTTTAAAGTTTTTAAAGACAACCTGTTTGACTTCATCTTACATATACAGTTTTACTTTGGATGACTTCTTTACTAGTACATGCTTATTCTGAATCTTCAGTGAGTTTACTGCCACATGAAAATATGATGCTAATGTCTTACATCTATGTTAAGTCGGAACTGGCTTTTCTGTTTTTCAACCACCGAAACATTCAATCATCTTTCAAAACCCAGTTCACTCCCACTTCCCTGAAGATTCCAGGCCACACTAGTCAGCGTTCTCTGAACACGCATCACACACAATCTCCATACCAAGTGCCCCAGGACTCTGTCTATACTGTTTTGTTGGCTAAAGATCCATGTGTCTAATTCTCATCTGCATAATTTGAACATAAAATCCCTGAGAATAGAGATTTGGAAACTTTTCTGCATGTAAATGACTTCATTCCACAGAAGTGCAAAAAGATGAATTGGTTATATCTGGTAATCTAAAAACATTTTTAAAGGCATTCTGGGGTGGTGGCAGAGAGGAAAACATCAGGAATCTGACTCTCCATGTGGACAACAATTTCACAGGCACAATCTGTTTGTTGTGATGTTTTGGGACTCCTAAATCTGTCAAAGGCTTGCAAATTATTGGGAAAGGTTTGGGCAGTAAGTTATGGTTAATTTGAATCAATTGTATCTCTTAGTTAAGCAGAGGCTACCCATTATTTATCATATATCCTTGTGGCAGGCAGCTGTGCATGTGTTCCTGGAGTATCTTGCACAGAGCTTGCAGAAGCCAGAGTGAGTGAAAACAACCCTGCCCTCCAAATATTGAGGATCTGTGTTCCGATTACTGACTGCTGAAAAAAGGAGGAGAGCCACTGTTGTACCTTTACCCAGTGTTGCAAGCACTTCCCTCTCTGGCTAAATGACTTTACAGAAATATAAACGGCCTCTAAATTTACCACCGTTAATTTTTCCCCCATTTTTTTTCCTTTCAGGAGTTAGTCATTGAAGACTAGAGCATTCAAAAGCAACCATATACAGAGAAAATTAAGAAGTTACCATGCATGGCCAGAAAAAAGTTCAGGTTCTACAATGACCTGAGAAGACCATAAGTTTGCACTTTAGGATGATCTTTGCCATACACACAATGAAAAACAATAATAAAAAATAATAATAAATGAAACAGAAAACCAGTAAATCCTGGGGGAGGGAGGAGAATTAAATTTTCAGTTATCACATTTATAAACCAAAATATTTGGCTTTCAACAACAAAATCAAAGACATACAAAGCAACCAAAAAGTATGACTTCTTCTATAGCAGAAAATAAACCAACAGAAACTGTCTCTGTAAAACACCTGATGGAAGGGAAAATCTACTACAAAAAGACTTTAAAACAAACACCTAAAGATGCTCAAAGAACTAAAGGAAGACTTGGGAAAGTCCAGAAAACAATGTATGAACAATATGGAAAGATCAATAAAGAGACAGAAACCAAAAAGAACTTCTGGAGTTGAAAAGTATAATAGCTGAAATAAAAAATTCACTAGAGGGACACAATGACAGATTTGCACAAGCAGAAGAAAGAATCAGCAAACTTGAAAATAAGACAGTGGGAATTACTGAGTCTGGGAAATAGAAAGTAAAAAGATTGAAGTAAACTAAACAGAGCCTATGGAACCTATGAGATTTTAGCAAGAGAACCAACATACTTATTGTGGGAGTCTGGATTAAGAAGAGAAAGAAAGAAACAAAGAAAATATTTAAAGAAGTAATGGCCAAAAATGTCCCATATTGGATGAAAGCCATGAACATAAGCATCCAAAAATCTCAATGAACTCTAAGGAGTATGAACTCAAAGAAGTGCATTATGAAGATACATTATAATCATCAATCTAAAGTCAAAGAATTTTGAAAGCAGTGAGAAAAAAAGCAACTAATGTACAAGTGAGCCTTGATAATATTTGCAGCATATTTTTCATCAGAAACTTGGAGGTAGGAAGGCAGTGGGCTGATATATACAAAATTGAAAAGAAAAAAAGAGAGATGAATGAAAGAAAGAGAAAGCAAAAGAAAAAAGAAAAGAAAATAGACCTGTCTTTTAAAATCAGGACATATAACAAAAGAGTCCTTTAATGATGAGGAAGAAATGAAAACATTCAAAGTTAAATAGAAGTTGAAATTGTTTATTAGCATATGTATTCCCTGCAAGCAATGTTAAGAATGCTAAGGAGACAGGCAGATTGACATGAAAGGAAACTAAATAGCAACTGGAAGCTTTATAAAGAAATAAAGGTCTTAGTAAAAATAAATACCAGGGCTATTATAAAACTAATATTATTGTAATAATGATGTGTAACTCCACTTTTTGTTTTCAGCATGATTTAAGAGACTAAGGCATGTAAATAATATTAGCTCATGTTTTGATACACACAATGTGTAAATAATGTAATCCCAAATGGTAATCACAAAGCGAATAGTTGAAAAATATACACAAAAAAATGAGAAAAGAATTTAAATAAATCAACTAAACAAAAGAAGAGAGTAATGTAGGAAATGAGAGACAAAAATCTATAAGGCATACAGAGAACAAATATTACATATTAAAATGACAACACTAAGTCCCTCCTTATTGGTAATTGCTTTAAATGTAAATCAGTCAGATGTCATGAAACATCCTGTAATTCCAGCACTTTGGGAGGTCAAGGTGGGAGGATTGCTTGAGCCCAGTAGTTTGGGACCAGCCTGGACAACATAATGCGATCTCATCTCAACAAAAAATTAAATTAGCCAGATCTGGCTGTGCAGACCTGTGGTCCCAACTACTCAGGAGGTCGATGTGAGAGAGTCACATGCACTCAGGAAGTCAAGGCTACAGTGAGCTAAGATTATGCCACCACACTGCAGCCCAGGTGACAGAGTGAAATCCTGTCTCAAAATAAGTAAGTAGATACATAAGTAAATCTAAATCGGTTAAATTACCCAATTTAAAGATAAATATTGGCAGAATGGAGAAATACAATACAATCTAACTATGACATGTATACAAGAGACTCAATTTAGATCAAAAGATGCAAATAGGTATTAATAAATGAATGGAAATGGACAGTCCATACAAATAATAGCCAAAAAAAAGGAGCAGGACTACTTCTATACTAAAACTAGACAAAAAGACTCTAAGTCAAAAAATGTTACAAGAGACAAAGAGGATTATTATATATTAATCAAATATTTTACACAGCAATATGTACAAATTATAATCATTTACATGCCTAATAACAGACCATCAAAATACATGAATTAAAAATTGATGGAATTGAAGGGAGAAATAGCTCTACATTAATAGTTGGAATCTTTAGGACCTCACCCTCAATAATAGAAAAACCAGAAAAAGATAGATACGTAAGGGAGTAAAGGATATTATTAACACAATAAGCCAACAAGATCTAACCAACATCCACCAAACACAATACCGACAACAACAGAAAACACAACCTTCTCAAGTGCAGATGAGACATTCTCCAAGGTAAACCACATGTCAGACCATACATTAAATCTCAGTAGATTTTCAAAGACAGATATCATGCAAAGTATCATCTTCAACTTAAACAGGATGCGGATATAATTCAATAACACAAGTGAAACTGGAAATTCTCAAATTTGTGGAAATTAAACAGCAAGCTCTAAAACATCCAATGAAATTAAAAGGGAAATTATAAAACAATAAAAAATAAATGAAAATAAAAACAAAATGACCAAAACTTTGGGGATTTTAAAAAGCAGTACTAGGGGGAAATTTTAAAGATCTAAACACATATTTCAAAACAAGAAGAAGAAATATCTCAAGTCAGCAACCTAGATTTACAACTTAAAAACTTAGAATGAGAACAAATAAAAAATGAATCTAGCAAAAAGAAGGAAATAGTGTTTAAAGAAGAGATAAATGAAATACAGAACAGAAAGCAATAGAGAAAATCAAAAAAGCAAAGAGTTGGTTCTTCAAAAGGATTAGCAAAATTGGCAATCCTTTAGCTGGATGGAAAAAGATTCAGCTTTCTAAAATCAGAAACGAAGGTGGGAAAGTTGACATCAATTCTACAAGAATTTTATGAGCAATTTTATGCCAACGAATTCGGTAAAATAGAGGAAATAAGCACATTTCTGGGAACATAACACCTACTAAGAACTGTAAACTATGGAAAAATAGAAAACATGAATACACCTGTAACTAGTAAAGACAGTAGTAGTCAGTACTTTCCCAACGAAGAAAAGCCCAGAACCTAATGGTTTCACCAATTAGTTCTACCAAGACTTAAAAAGAAAGCAAATTCTTACATAGGTCATAACATGAATGAAGCTTGAGAACATTACGATGAATGAAATAAGCCTATCACAAAAATATAAATGCTGTCTAATTCTGGTTAGATGAGACATTTCAGGTAGTCAGGATTATAGCAACAGGAAGTAAAATGACAATTGCCGAGGCTGAGGGAGTGGAGAAATGATGAGTCACTGTTGAGTGAGCACCTTGTTTAGAGTTTCAGTTTTTGCAACTCTTTTCAATAGTTCTGAAAGTGGTTGATGCAGAGGCTTTTGCAATTATGTAAAGGCTTTTTGATGATGTAAAATTACTAACAACCATTTTAAGTCCAGTGGCATTAAGTATATTCACACTGTCAAATTCACCTTGTTGAACAATATGAATACTCTTAAACTTATGACATTGGACTTAAAATAGTTAAGGTAGTGATTTTATGTTAAAAGCATTTTCCAAAACTTTAATAAATGAAATTAAAAAAAATTGAAATTTACTCTGTCAAAAAGCCTCTTTTATTATGTAGTAATTAGTTAACACTTATTCTGAGCCTACAGATCACTCGGTCTTTTGTTAGGCCCTGTGGCTTCGCTGATGTTCAAGTCAAACTGTTAGCCAATGTCCTCAAACTTCTTATAACTCATGTAAGGTAACTGGAAAATAATCAGGGTCCATGTTACAAAAGAAAAATTTCTGAGACCATCCAAATAAGGAACAGCCATGCTATTCTGGTGCCTGTTTGGCCTGGAATCCCAGGTCTGAAATCAGTGCTAAAGCTTAAAGGAAATATAAGGACCCAAAAACAGCACTGAATGAAACATGAGGATACATAATCTTTTTGTAAGGGTTTGTCTGTGCAGTTACACAGAAATAATATCATCACACTGAGTGAATTTCTGAAATACCTCATCAAATCTATAATAAATTGGATTCAAATAAAAACACTTGATGAATATTGAGCAACAATACAATTTACTCTAGTATCTACAGTGCTTGGAATTAAAACCTATGAACAAACAGCCCGCTTCGCACATCGCAGACGATCATACCAGGAACCCTCAGAGTTCTTCCTTGCCAGGCTTTTGAGCTTACCCTTGTTTAGCTACTCTCACCTCTCTGGCCATACAGATGAAGAAACAGTCTTGCTTAAAAAGAGACTTTGGGGCCCGGGCGCGGTGGCTCACGCCTGTAATCCCAGCACTTTGGGAGGTCGAGGTGGGTGGATCACGAGGTCAAGAGATGGAGACCATCCTGGTCAACATGTTGAAACCCCGTCTCTACTAAAAATACAAAAAATTAGCTGGGCATGGTGGCACGTGCCTGTAATCCCAACTAGTCAGGAGGCTAAGGCAGGAGAATTGTCTGAACCCAGGAGGCGGAGCTTGTGGTGAGCCGAGATTGCGCCATCACCATCGCACTCCAACCTGCGTAACAAGAGCGAAACTCCGTCTCAAAAAAACAAAAAAAAAAAAGAAGAGACTTTGAACAAACTTTTGGTTTTGTTTTTTTAAATAATCTTCCAGCATTGTAAATATTGAAATGAAATATAGATTATATAGATCTTGATACTGCTTTAAGAGATAATGAAAATCACCACATAATGTGTATGTGCTACATGATTTAGATAATACAATTATTTTTTCTAATATTTTATGAATCTATTATCTTTTATTTGACTAATGTTCTGCCAAATATTAGTCACATAAAATCATACCTTCATATATTTTTAATATAATTTTTAAAAATAAAGGCCTATTTACCCACTTAAGATTCTAGAAATGTTTTAACTGTCTGTTAGCTTGATTTATAATGTTTAAATATGAAGACTAGTAAATAAAATACTTTAGACAATTTAAACGTAGCAGAGACTATTTGAGCAAAAATAATTCATGAACTGTTCAGCCCTTAGAATCAGGAGCGATTCAAAGAGCTTCACTCAGTGACATGGGTAGACGGGTTTTATAGACAGACAAAGGAAGTGATCTACAGAAAGTGCTTAATTGGTTTCACATTTGCCTTATTTGTCCACGGTAAGAAGTGGCATTTGCCTCGTTTGGATATGTGCTGATCAGTTGACATCCTGTGATTAGCTGAAGATTGGCTAAAACTGGGCTACTTGTTACAGGAATATGCTTTTAGGCTGCAATTTGTTTACACACTAAGTTAGCTGCAGTACAATACTGGGAACTCCAAGTATGGAGGCAACCTAGGCCAGATTTAGTTTAAAAAGACATATGGAAAATACACATTCATATGTAGTCCTCACCTGAGCTATGTGAATGTCAGTGGCCATGTTTTAGAATGTTGATCTCAATTGCTATAGAAATGAGAAGTGCAGATTGCCAGAGAGGGTTGGAGTGGTAGGGTAGCAGCTGGTGAAGAGGAGAAAGAGAGGAAAAGTTTGAAGTAATTTCTAGACTTTTCATTTCTAGGCTCTAGGTGTTCATGATAAACTTTTCAAGAATCTGGATATGGGGATACCAGCAGACCAAAGCTTCAAAACATCCATAAAGTTAATACCTTCTGAGATTCAGAAGTCTAATTTAAGATGAACTGGATATATCAGGGACACTCAGCATCTCTCAAAAAAGAAAAGAAAAACTCCCTTTTTGACGGACAGGAGTCAGCACAAGAAAGCTACATACTTTTGAGGGAAATGAATGATAAGCCTCTAATGAGCAAAGCTTCACAATAAATAAGATTAGTAAACTAAATTATGTAGGAGATAACTAGAAAGCTAAACAAATAATGTAAGCCATGTATTTAATGGATTCTTCAATACCAGTGAAGTGATAGCCTAAAGAAGGAAACCTCTGATATTGGGTATCTATACATGAATTTCATAATTTCAGATGAAAAGATGTGTTCTTGTGAAGACATTTTTTAGTTAGTTACATCACACTTATAATAAAATTTCAGAACATGGAGCACATTGATTGGTTAACTCAATATTTTACCACACATTGAAAATAAGACAGACTTCAATTTTCACATCATAATTCATCCTATATTTAAAGTCATTTACAAACAATTTCCTGTTACTCTACAATATACGCACAGTAATTAGAATGCTAATGTAAATGTTTTTGGAAATTATTATTGATGAATGCAGTTCAGTTCAGCCTTGAGTATCATCCCAAGTGTTTTTCTGGATACACAAGATTGATGCTTTTATGTTGTAACCTAGTGGAGCACTCAAACTGGGGACAATTCAGCTTCCTTTTCTCAGTGGACTGGAGTGCGGGGTCTCAGTGTCAAGTTTCAGCTCTTATTCTTTTGTCAAGACTTGTCATCTGCTAAACATCCTTTTTTTTCACCCTCAGTCATAGATTTACACTTTTTCTATTTTAATTATCAAATCAACTTGGTCCTTTAACAGTTGTCCTCATCTTTCCGGGAAAGACTCTCCCCCTGGAGAAGCAGTCTGTGCAATGAACCTGCCAACTCTGAAGTCAGAAACTCGTGGGGTCTGTCTTGGCCATAGTCACTTAATCTATCAATGTTACAATTTTTTATTTTTGAATGGGGATTATAACTTCAAGCAAGACCTGAAGGCAAATATAGTATGTGTTTTATAAGGTTCTATAAAAATCTTAAATTGGTTAACATGCATAAAGTGCTTAGCATAGTGCTTGGTTCACTATAGGTATGATGAACTATTATTAGTATTATTAAATAATATGTGTAAATGTGTAGCTCTTACTGACTGTTCCACCAATAACAGTCCCTATTATGGCTCTCATTTGACTTTCTCTTTAGTCTGGTTTGTTTTATAGCTCAACTTAGTTGCCATGACAAAGAAAGAAAGAAAGAAACTCATATTTAGCCTTAATAATTCATTCATTCATTTATTCATTCCTAGGATCATTTATTTGATAAATATTTATTGACTACTTATATTCCAGACTCTGCTGGATTCTTATAAATATATATTACCTTTTGTAATTCTGAAGATAACTGGTTCCATAAGGCATTATAGTATCCATTTTATTGATGAAAAAAAAAAGAGAAGTCAAAAAACCAGTTGAGGTTCATTTGGAGCTCAGCATATCTGACTGCAAGTCTGGATCCTTCTCACCTCCCCACACTACCTTCGGCTGGGTTTCTGCCTCCTAAGCTGTCCAAAGCATGCACAGAACCCAATTACATTTTATAAATGAGAATGTAAAATCTGAGAAAGATGATTAGCCTCTGTAACTTCTATATATATGAAAGCTTTATTATTTCCCCACATTACAATGCCATGCTCCTCAGAATCTAGTTTCTGAAAGTTATGTTATTGTAGACTGACTCAGCAGTCGCAGGAAGCCTCTGAAGTGACTGTTTTTCATCTGGAATGGTGTTTCCAGCTGTATTAATGGCCACTTTCTGCACTATTGATCAGTTCAACTGGGTGGTTGATTTAATTTGGTCATCAACACAGCCGTAGAAACCAGATGCATCACTTTTTCTCAGTTGACTGTTGTTGGACAAGCAGAGCCATAAGTTTACATAAGGTGTTACCAACTCCCGGATTAGCTCCACACAAATTATTGAGAAGCTCACTCAGTTGGATTATTGAGAAGCTCACTTCTTCACTGAGTTACCTGCCATGGGTGGAAACAGAGGGAGATGGGCTGCTCATTGTATGTGATGGTTTTATCAAGCTTTTCGAGCTATACATATTTTGTTTGTGTCTTGGCAATATTTTAGTTCTTTCTATGAAGAGGGAGTAATAAATTTTTTTCTTTCAATCAAAACTTGAAAACACTTAGAATTGAATTTCTTTTAAACTATGAACCAGGTTCTTTTTGCTGAAGCGTGAAAGCAGAGACTTGTGCCTGAATGGAACATTGCTAGTGTAAAGTTTTTAGGCAACATCTATGACCTCTTTTCCTTTTCTACAAAGACAGCTAGCTGTTGCATAGGTGGGGCTTTAATTTTTGCTGCTTGATTCTTTAATAAAATTTAATTGGCTACCAGAATCTTACGTAAGGGAAATTTTGTCATTTTGGTTTTTGTTAAATATACTTTTATACGAATTACTGTATTTTCTAAATAAGATTCATGAATGCATTATGATAAATTTTTAATTCATTTAGACATATTAAGAGATGCACAATTTCTGCTTTTCCTGTTTCGAATACAAGCTAGCCAGACACTTCTCTTAAGTCGTCATGTTCACTACGTTTGTATTCTTCAAAATAATTAAAGCATGGGATTAAAAAAAAAGAACAATAGACGAACCATTAATCAATGTGTTATTATTTTATTTTTCAGATATAAATGTTATTATCATTATTATTATTTGGAAACTGTCATGACAGTAACATGTAAAACATAGCATATTCTGGTTTTCCTCAACATCTCTGCAATGGATATGGCCAATTTTAACAATATAACTTGGTTTCAGCATTGCCCAGGATTTCCCATGTCCCTTAATGCCTCACATTCACGACTACTTGATGTGTCCTGTATCTCAATTAACTTGACCCAAGCTCAAGCTTTCACAATTTTCATTGCATGTATGAACTAAATTTTAGTTTGAGGTCACTGCTCCTGAATTTGTAAAACAGCTTTATGAATAAAACAGTGTTGAATATATACAAGGCATACTTCAGGTTGGTATTTTGCTGGTGCACCACATAAAGATGCCTCCTGCATTCTTTTTGATTAGTATGAATTGGTTTCATTTAAACAAATATTCTCAGTCACATTGTGTGGCCTGAAGTCTCCATAATGGTCACTGTGCCATCACAGAACAATTAGCGCAATTGCCCATAGGTTTAACCTCATCATCCATTTGTTTGAAATCACACTGTAATAAGAAATATTATTGGGAGAGATCAGCTCACTGACAGGCTTTCTTTTCTTAAGTTGGCTGCTTACTACTTAGAGAAGTTTTTTCTTTTTTCTTTTTTAAGACAGAGTCTCGCTTTGTCGCCCAGGCTGGAGTACACTGGTGTGATCTGGCTCACTGCAACCTCTGCCTCTGGGTTCAAGTGATTCTCCTGTCTCAGCATCCAGAGTAGCTTCAGGCAAGTGCCACCAAGCCTGTCTAATTTTTTGTATTTTCAGTAGAGAGTTTCACCTTGTTAGCCGGGATAGTCTTGATCTCCTAATCTCGTGATCTGCCTGCGTAGGCCTCTCAAAGTGTTGGGATTACAGGCGTGAGCCACCACACCCTGCCTACTTAGAGCAGTTTTAGCTAGATGTCTGTAGATATGTGAAGAGATATATTCGACATTCATTTCTGTACCTCATTCTTTCTCTTCTGCAATTTACTTACTTTTCTACTCTCCTGAAGCTTCAGTTTCCCAAATTTTGACGTAAGAAGGATCAAATTTAAGTGTATAACTTTGATTTTGTGTCTGTAAATTCCATGCCACTCACTTTCCCTCATCTCTCACCTTTGTTTTATTTTGTTACGAAACCTATATATTTTCCTGGGAAACTTTAGCCATTTAAAATCATTTTCAAAATCAGAATACCATAACCTTTCCCAAAAGCAACATGACAAAATGTATTAAATTAAACATTATTTTCAGTAACATTTATGACTTTCCATCTAGTACTTTAAAAATAAATGATGGTACATATCCATGATGCAATGTTATTTCATTTTTTTGTTTTTACAAAAAGTTGAATAATTTGTAAATTTGTCACAAAATAGTTATTCAACAATATTGAGCTCTATTACATAACAGTCACTGTTTCAGTGGTAAGTGAAAAATTGAAAGAAACTTTGCCAAATTGTACAATGATTATTTGTACCTAAATATGAAGAGCATGTATCAAAATAGACTTAGAGAATATATAAGTATGCTTTGCATTCTCAATACATTTTTATATTCTTAGTGTTTGACAGTGAATATGTATCATTTTTATAATAATGGTAACTCTACCTACTTGTTTTAAAAAGCAGAAAGCTTAGCAGGTAATACCTCTTGCTCCTTGTGCTTGATTAGGAGGTAGAGTAAGGGAGATGGTTATTCACAGAATATTATGAATATGGAGCTGACCTCATGCATAGGTGCTTTCACACTAATACAGCTATTATGATACCTAGTGACTGGGTGCCTGCATCAAAATCAGAAGGGTGCCTATATTAAATACGTATTCTAAGTTCCACCACAAACCCATATTTAGTCAGACACTCCAAGTAGGAGTTTGCATTACTCACTGTATGCTGTGTAACAGATTATACTGAAACAGCTATTTATAACAAAACACACTTGTTATCTCATACTGTTTCTGAGGGTCAGGAATGAGTCGCTTTGGTGGGTGGTTCTGGCTCTGGGCCTCTTATAAGGCTCCAGTCAACTGAAGGCGGGGTTCTAGAGGACCGGTTTTCAAGACGGCTCGCCAACATGGTTGTGGGCCGAAAGCCTCACTTTCTTCTTGGCTATTAAGGGAAGCCACAGAGCACACAGTCATCTTGGTAGGTTGCTTGATGGCTGGCTACCTCAGAGGGAGTGATTGCTGAGAAACAGCAAGGAGCCAACCACAATGTCTGGTACCCAAGTCAAACACCATCACTTCCACTGAACTCTATTCTTTGGAAGCTGTGTTAGTCAGGGTTCTCCAGAGAAACAGAACTACTCGGATATATGTATATGTGAACGAGATTTTATCAGACAGAATTGGCTCATGCAACTACCCGGTGAAGTCTCATGATAGGCAGTCTGAAAACTGGGTAAGAAAGAAGCCTGTAGTGCTTAATCTAAGTCATCTAAAGGCCTCTAGAGCAGAGAAGTTGACAGTGCAGCCTTGTCTGTGGCTGAAGGCCCAACCACCACTGGCAAACCACTGGTGTATGTCCAAGGGTCCAAAGGCAGAAGAACCTAGAGTCTGATGTCCAAGGGCAAGAGGAGCAGAAAGAAGCACAGGAGAAAGAGGAGAAGCACGGGAGAAAGAGGAGAAGCACTGGAGAAAGAGGAGAAGCATGGGAGAAAGATGAAAGACAGAGGACTAAGCAAGCTAGCTTCTTCCACCTTCTTCTGCCTGCTTTTTCTAGCATTACTGGCAGCCTTTTGGACAGTGCCCACACTGAAGAATTGACTGGAATGTCAGTCTCCTCAGGCAACAGCCTCACAGATACACCCAGAAACAATACCACTATCTAGGCATTCTTTAATCCAACCAAGTTGACACTAACGTTAACCATCACAAGTCCACCCCTTGTCAACTTGGCAACCATTCGCATCTCCTGAAATTATATTTAATCTCCAAATAATGACAATGGTAAGGTGATAATTATGCCTAATATAATACACCTATCCTTCACACAACTGGAAAGGCAGTAATCCTTAACCTACATGTTATTACATAAAGTTAAAAACACTTGAATGCTGATATGAAGTCAATAAATGAAGCCAGTTACTCAATGCAGTCCACATTCAAGAAGAGGGAAATAAAGCTCCAACTCTTAATGGAGCCCTAAGTAACTTCTGGACTTAAAATCACTACCACAGGGCCTCGGAATCTGTTGCTACAATTCAAATTCTTTCTCTCCTAACTGTAATGTGCAAGGAGGATGGAGACAACCATCACATCTCTCTTTTAGTGCAGGGCACATCTCCATTCCATCTCTCCACCCATACTAGATAGAGGGTGCCTGGGCGCTCACCCATTTCTGTTTTAAGACTTCACATTGTTAGGAGGAGCGCCTTATCTCACCAGATGTCCAATTATCTCTTTGAACAGATTCAATTTACAAGGTTCCCCCCTTCACATCGTGCCAATGTCTATATTGTGTAATCTCCTTATATCAGGTCAAGTTTTCTATATCCAGACTACATTAAAAGAACACACACGCATTGGTGTGTCCTCAGGAGTTTTGCTCTTGTAAGTTGATGGGTGCAGTTTTAAAGTCTGCCTAGGTGAATATCATAAAACACAAGTCTTGATAAATGTGGGATTAGCTAGCAAGTGGCTCAGAGTAAGATGGAATAGATAAAGATCCTGGAAAAATAAAGCCTGAAATTTAGATGGAATGCTGAGAGAAGGGAGCTGTGACTTAAGTGTTTTTTCAAAAGGAAAGAAGATTCAAAACACATCCTCAATGTAATTTCTATATGTATAAAACATGCTGATAGAAAGTGCTGTCAACAGTTCATAACTAAAGAAAAACACCATGCTTTTTTCTGCAAGTTTTGCCAAGTGGAATCATTTGGAGAAAAAAAAAACATGTATTAGTCCATTTTCATGCTGCTGTGAAAAAAAACTGAAGACTCTTAATTTATAAAGGAAAGAGGTATAGTAGACTCACAGTTCCACATTGCCGGCGAGGCCTCAGGGAACTTACACTAATGGCTGAAGACAAAGGGGAAGCAGGCGCCTTCTTTACAAGGTGGCAGGACAGAGCAGGTGAAAGCAGGGGAAATGGCAGATGCTTGTAAAACCATCGGAGCTCATGAGACTCACTCGGTATCATGACAACAGCATGGGGCAAACCACCCCCATGATCTCATTACCTCCACCTGGTCCTGCTCTTGACATATGGAGATTATAATTCAAGATGAGATTTTGGATGGGGACACAGCTAAACCACATCAAGGCATGACAGCCAATATCCCATTGTCCATATAAAAATGTTTGAGGGAAAAATCAATTTGAGGGCCTAGCAGAAACTTGAGGGCAAGCAGAGTAGTAAGTAATGTTTCCTTCTCCCTGATGGGTGTTAGTGAAGATAGAGGTGCCATCCATTTGTTTCCTTCAAAGTTGGGACTTGACAATCAGGATATCTGCAAGAAGGAGACAATTGCATTTCAACCTCTGAAAGAAGGTAGGCTGAACTTCAGTCCATGTGCCTCCTCTTCTCTCCTCATAGAGAATGGTGAGAGGGACTTGGAGAGAGACACAGCAATTAAGCATAGGGATAACAATCTTCTTCTTGGCAAGTATGGTGTGACAGATGTGGAAGGAATTCCTTGGGGTCTTCCAAATCCAGGCTAAATTGTGGAAGAAGCCATGGACAGCTGCTGGTTACTTCCAGTCACCTGAAAATACTTCCTGGATAGTGGCATACCATGTAGGGTAGACATTTGCAATTAGAGAGATCAGGATGGCAGCTGTGCTCTCAGAACTGACTCACATCCCATGTCCATGCAGGAGACCATCTTGTTGAAGACAACAGGACCTGGAGACAGCAGAAAATGTTCTGTGTCTTGGTTGTATAACTTCCTCTGCAAACAATGGGTCATTATTCACATTGACAAAAGTGCTTTCCTCTTACCCACCTTGTGCCCACCACTTCTTAGTGGGAAATTGCAGATTTCTCCTGGTCCTTCTCACACATTCTAGGATCGCCACAGTTGAGGGGGGGGGCACTCTATCTGATCTCTTTTTTTGTTTTTAAAAACGGAGTTTCGCTGTTGTTACCCAAACTGGAGTGCAATGGAAGAATCTCGGCTCACTGCAACCTCCGCCTCCTGGGTTCAAGCAATTCTCCTGCCTCAGCCTCCCAAGTAGCTGGGACTACAGGCGTGCACCACCATGCCCAGCTAATTTTTGTATTTTTAGTAGAGACAGGAATTCACCTTGTTGACCAGGATGGTCTTGATCTCTTGACCTCGTGATTTTTTTATTTTTAGTAGAGACAGGGTTTCACCATGTTGACCAGGATGGTCTTGATCTCTTGACCTTGTGATCTACCCGCCTCGGCCTCCCAAAGTATTGGGATTATAGGTGTGAGCCACCACACCCAGCCTATCTGATCTTTTAGAGGAAAATACAAAGGAGGGAGTAACTGAAAGTTTTACAACTATAAAATGAATGCCAAAAGAGCTGACTGGGGGAGCAGGGAATCACCCATAGGTACTAAGATGCCACTTATTAGCAATTTTGTTTTTTCTCTGCCCACCTTCTTTCACAAAGTGTATTTTGTGCCTTGTGGATTATTACACTGAAAGCTTTGAATTAGGTAATTTAAAAAATATATATACAAAAATAAACTTTTCCATATATTGCTGAGCTGAGACTGCTAATTTAAAGCTATTAGATCTGAGGGTGAACCTGTGTGATGCTCAGGACAAATTGCTGCTTCCTTGATACCACATATGATTACCAAAGTAATGACTAATAATGTTGACTGATTGCTTAAAATGTACCACCACTGTGCTAGGTACTTTGCAAATATTGTTTTATCTGAGCTTAATGATAATTCTATGAGATGATATATATATAATTCCACATTTAAAATCATTGGAAACCAAGATACACGGTGGGGTGTAGGAGGGTTTAAAGCCAGATAGGTAGGCAGTGTCCAGGGTCCCAGAAGAAGGGGCACAATAAGGATTTGAACCCAGGCAGTCTTAGTGCACAGCACAGCTTTATTCTTTGCTTACTTCCTGTTCTTCCACTAGAACTGTAGAATAAAATCAACACCATTGCCTTTTCTTCAAATAGGTACTGCCAATTAAATCACATGCTCTGTTTATTTTTGGAAAAGTTAGTTTTGCTTTCAGGCCTCTAGAAGGAATCGCCACATAAACATCAAAGTTGAACCACTGATTAAAAGAAGAAGATATAATGCTAATTATTTTCTTTCTGAAACAGAAGTGATGGATGCTATATGCCTGGAATTGAATATGGCTCTTAAGACCTTGACGGCTTTCACTCATTTTCTTTGCTTAACTTAAAGAATACGTTTTATAATTAAAATATAATGGTGCTTTGGTACTGCACCACTCACATCTCATTGCATTCACTCAATCAATCATTCATTCATTCATTCATTCAATCACTTATCGTTAAACATTTATAGCCTCAGGAAGTATCTATTGTGAACAAAACACTATGCAAGATGCTAAGACCAAAAGAACAGTTAACAAATTTGATTTTGAATTCATTGACCAGTTGATTTTGAAGCTACTTGAAGACTGAATAGGAACAAGATAAAGAAGAACTCAGAAGAGTCTTCCAGTTAAAGAGAAGCTAGAGAGGAAGACATGTATCTCAGGGCATAGATAGTGTTTTTTCGATTATTTCAGTAAGACTCAGATACAAAGTTCAATATGAAGATGCTGGGATGGTGGATACAGTCTGAACACTGTTGTGCATTTTATACCAAAGTTTGAATTCCATTTGGAAAGAAAAGGGAGTCATTTAAATGTTATAATTTTATATGTGATGTGATAGATTTGAGTCTTGAAAATGTGACTCTCACATACATCAGTTTACAATAGATTGTCAAATAGGGCAAGGAACCAGTCAGAAGGACATTGCAAATTTAGATGAAAAATGATGAAGAGGACTCTACTGTGATGCAAGATGGGGTAAGAACCAGATTTACCGTCATTACTGAAACAACTAATAAGTGAACACAATAAATAAACCCATCTTTTTGAGGATAATGGGTATAAGACAATGAAGGACAGTGATCACTGTGAGGAGAGAAATTAAGTAAACGGTATGCCTGTGCCATCTTCATGCACTGAGAGTTTTAGGTCATGGTACAGGAAGGGGAAGCACGACCAGAGCCCAGCAGAACCCCTAAGTTAAGAATATGGAATTGTGGCCGGGCGCGGTGGCTCAAGCCTGTAATCCCAGCACTTTGGGAGACCCAGGCAGGTGGACCACGAGGTTAAGAGATCGAGACCATCCTGGTCAACATGGTGAAACCCCGTCTCTACTAAAAATACAAAAAATTAGCTGGGCACGGTGGCGCGTGCCTGTAATCCCAGCTACTCGGGAAGCTGAGGCAGGAGAATTGCCTGAACCAGGAGGCGGAGGTTGCGGTGAGCCGAGATCGCACCATTGCACTACAGCCTGGGTAACAAGAGTGAAACTCCGTCTCAAAAAAAAAAAAAAAATATGGAATTGTGACTTTGAATAGAGCAAGGCAGTTGGATTTTCAGGAAAGAATACTTGAGAAGAGAAAGTTTTTCAAGGAGAAACCTCCAGATATGTACAGCATATCTCCTTCACCACATATTTAGCTAAGTAATGCTTAGTACCTTCATTTAAGACTACCTGAGACCAGAACAAGATCCACCTGGATGGATTACAGTAAAGAATATCCCATGTGACATGGTGTTATGAATCGTGCCAGTTTCTACAAGCTAGACTGGGAAACCTCATGATTCACAGGGTACCAGGTGGAGGACACAGAAGGGTATTGTCTTAGTCATGGGAAATAGATACTCCAGGCCTGAGCATTGCTCCAGTAGCACCTAACAAATTATATAAACCAGGCCTGGGAGACCCAGTTTTTCTAGGTAAGTTGAATGTATCCCAAAACAAAGCCCAAGATTAATAAGGACAGAAAAGGATGCATCACTCAACATGGCAAAAATCAGAATTCCTGGCATACAATCAAAGATTATCGGGCAAGAATAGAAGCAAGAAAATATAACCCATAGTAAAGGTTTTTAAAAAATCAACTGAAAGAAAACAGATACAGATTTTAAATTTTGCAAAAAATGTTTTAGAATGTATTAAAATTGTATTCAATATGTGCATAAAAGTAAGTGGCTGAAAAAACATTTAGAAACATGAAGAAAATCACACCAAAATTCAATTGTTTAAAACCAGTTATCAAGAGAAAAATACAAACCTATTACCAAAAATGGCATATTATGTGCAAAGGAATAAAGATAAGGGCAATAGCAGATTTTTTTGTCAGAAACAATGCAACCAAGAAGATAGTGAAGCACTGTCTTTTAAGTATTAAAATAAAGTACTGTCAACCTAGTAGTACTATACTCAGTGAAAATATATTTTAAAAATGAGGAGGAACTAATGCCTTTTTGAGACATATGAAAGCTTCAAGAATTCATTACAAACAGACTCTAACTCCATACAAAAGTTAAACATTTTTTAGGCAGTTGAAAAAGGAACCAACTCGAAATCTAAATTTACACATATAAATGAAGAGCACCAGAGATAGTGACTACATGTGTCATAAAAAGCATTTGAGTTTTTGTCTTGCTCTCTTGGATTGATTATGCCAGGAAATCTAATTGGTAACCATGAATCAGTTCACTTGGTATGTAATCATGGGAAGAACTATGACCTCACATCTATAGCCATATGAGCAAATTGTCCTGGAAGCAGGTCTTCCAGTCCTGGTCAAGCCATCAGATGACTACAGCTCTGGCTGACATCTTGATGGCAACCTCACATGAGTTCCTGAACTAGAGACATTGCAAAATTCTTGACTCCCAGAAAAAGAGATAGCAAATGTTTGTTGCTTTGAGAATTATGAAAAACAAAACGAAAAGGACATAAGAAAACACACATTTACATAAACTTTAAATTATCATTTCAGCTTTAACTGATATACTTTACAGATATGCTAGCCCTTATTTACAAAGACATACATACAAGGATGCTCACTTAAGCATTGTCTCTAAGAGCAGAAGACTGGACTTAATTGAAATATCTAAAAATAGGAATTAGGTAAATTATGGTAAATACTTAAAATGATAAAGCCATCAACCACAAAATTAGCAAGCAAAATGGACGCAGAAAGACCTTTACAAATCTGGCACATATTTAAGTGATATAATCAAATATTAAGTGTTCATGGTGAGGAAATTGTAGCAGCTTATGATAACAGCCTCTCTTGCATTTCCCAGTTTCTGTATCATTCTTTCCTACTTAAATTATTGCAGCAGCCACCTATCTTGTCTCTCTGCTCTTAATCTTTCTCTGAAAGTCAATCTCAACCCATTATCAAGAGAGGCTTTTAAAACATTAGTTGAAAAGCGTCATTCCTCTGTTCAAACCCTCTAAAGCCTCATATTTTCATCTCTTCTTTGTTATTTTTCTTGCCTTCTCTACAACGTCTTTTCTCTTGCACCTGCCTTGGCTCATTCTGTTCTTGCTATAAGATGCTGTTCTCCTTGCTGGTCCTCAAGCATAGTAGGTACACCCCTACCTTTGTGAGTTTGTCTGAGCTGTACCTCTGCTGCCAGGCTCTTTACTCAGAGTCACGACGCTGACTTCCCCACCTGCAAACATCTGTTTAATATCATATTCTAAGAATGACAACCTTGACTCCCTTATTTAATATGGTGACCTTGGTCTCACTGTAATTCAGAATTTCCAATCCCATTACCCTTCTCTATTTTTAAATATTTGCTTGCTTATCATCATTGAAAAATGTAAAGGATCCTATTTTATAGTTATTGTGTTTTACCTATTACCCTCCTAGAACATAAGATCTACAAGGGCCAGGCGTGGTGGCTCACGCCTATAATCCCAGCACTTTGGGAGGCAGAGGTGGGTGGATCACAAGGTGAAGATATCGAGACCATCCTGGTCAACATGGTGAAACCCCGTCTCTACAAAACATACAAAAAATTACCTGAGCATGGTGGTGCACGGCTGTAGTACCAGCTACTCAGGATGCTGAGGCAGGAGAATTGCTTGAACCCAGGAGGCGGAGGTTGCGGTGAGCTGAGATCAGGCCACTGCACCCCAGCCTGGGTAACAAGAGCAAAACATCTCAAAAAAAAAAAATCTACAAGGAAGAAATTTTGCCTTATTTACTTATGTATGTGTTTATTTATTTTTGCTGCTGTATCTAATTTTAAAAACCTGGGAAATAGTAAGTACGTAATACATGTTTTTGTGTGAATTACATTTTTTACTTCCAGTCTAATTAAACAGTGACACTCTAACACTCTCATCTGAGATGTCAAACTTCTATTAATTAATATTTATCTTCGTTTTGTGGTGGTGACATAACTGTATTTACTTATTCTGAAAGGATTTTTCAGTTAGAACATTATGAAGACGTGATTGGGAATCATTGACAAAGATATTAAAGCTGTGCAATAAGTTGAAGTAAAAATTACTCTTAAAATGCAGTATTTCAGCATAGAATTGAAGAGTGATGGGCAGTTGCACGTATAGCTCAGATTTTGAAAAAACAAAAGTGTACTTGATTAATCCATAGTGCGGTATTAAATTCAGCCATGGCTTTGCATTTCAGACCAAGTGACTGGAATGAACTATCCCCACACAGGTTGATGGCTCTTAAATAAAAAGGTAATTTCACACAGGTGATGTTTCATAGGCCCTTTCAGAGTTTCCAGATATTACTTATTGTATTCATTATTCTTTATTCCTTTAGTATTATGTTTACTGTGCTAATTAAAATGTAACAACAATCACGTTAAAGCATAAATATGAGGTCCCCCAAAACAGTGAAAATGTATTGGAATTTGAATCTCCAAACATAAAATTGTGAAGTGGTGGTATTTTCTGGAAGGTAGCATTAGGAACAGCTAATTGTTGCATGGGTCCCACATAACTTGACAGAGCTCTGGAATGAAATGTCTTCAAGTGAAGACCTGTGAGGTGATTCTCCAAGTGTGCGAACCTTAGAAAGGGAAGTGAGGAAATGGAGAATTGAGCCGAGAACCTTTTCATTGCTTTGATGGTATTCATGATGTTGTTGGTGTTTTTAACTTCCGTTTTGATAAAGATTTTGCAATTTTTATTCTGATACAAACGGTAAAGTCTTAGTGTGATGTTTTATAACTAGCTTTGGGGATTTTTATATATACTTCATTCTGTTGTGCATTTGAGGATTTCTGGACTTCCCTTCTTCGGAGGCTTTTGGAAATTAAATTCCTAGTCTGAAAAGTCAGATTGTCTTGTGGACTAGCTGTGCTTTTGATCACTGTATTTCAACCACCACTCCTACTGCTTATCACCACTCCTACTCATTTGGAAATCTTCACTCTGCTATGGGATAAAGGGTTTGAAATCTGTAATCTACTGGAACACTAATTCACCGAGACTGCTTCCTTGTGGGAATTTATGAGGTGTCTACTTTTCCAAAAGACAAAAAAGGAGGGCACTACCATCCCCAAGTTGAGTCAAATCCCTTGGTGTTTGCCATAACAAAAATATTTAAATGCAAATAATTTATTGAATACGTTGCTTCATGCAACATTTTATACAGTTAACATTTAGACTAAATTTCTCTCTTCATTTGAGTTTATAACCAAGTGTTACCCTATAGTTTAAAATGAGAAATCTATTAAATTCAGTTTAAATTCAAAATATAAATTTGTAAGCATTCTCAAGCAAAACTTCAAAACTTTATACTTATTTAATTCATTGCTGTTTCTTTTAATATATACTAGCTTATTATGTGTCTTTTGTTTCTTTTTCATATTTACTTAGTTACATGGAATTTAGAGTTTCACTATTTGTTTCTATAGTTAAATGAGTTATATGTGATTTTGTTCAGAAGCTCAAAACTGATTTTATGTTCTGATAAATATGAAATGCTATGAAAATATGAATTAAGCTTATAACTAAATATGCTATTAAACAAAGCTTTCTTTTTTGTTTAAAATAATAAATTATAATTAGACATATAATCATTTATGTGAGATGTATACGAATTCAAAATGTCCAAACTTCTTTTCAATACAATACATATGCTGCAATCCAATTTATATATTCAGTTGAATTTTCACAATTTTGTCAAGTTTAACATAAGAAAATAAATCATTTTAGCATGTTTTAAAGTGTGTAGTGTAATAGGTTGCACCTAATAATAGGTCATAAATTTATTTATAAAATATATGTATTTAGCATTTGTCACAGGTGCTCAGTGCTTTCAAAGATAATACATGATTCCTGTCCATAAGCTAACGTGGAATGTGAATTGCATGTTGGAAGACAGGTGAAATTTGGAGAAGAACAGAAAGAATAATTTTGGCAGAAGGCAAAGCTTATGCAAATGCTCAAAGTTTGAGACACCAATGGCATGTTAAATAGTGAAACATGTCCACAATATAAAGTATATAGTATGGAGGAGATAGATATAAAATATTTTTTTCACTTCTATTGGTTATTCGTTTCACTCTAACCACACATAGTGTTCCTCACTACGTGTGGCTGGGCATCAACTGCACATAGTGAGGAAACTGGATTGAATCTAAATTATATTTGGTGTATGTTCAAGGAATGTGTGGTGGAACTGGGGATTCATGAAGAGGAGGTGGTGTGTCAGTGAATCAAAAGTCTATCTACTGAAAGGTGTCCCATATGGAGATTCTATCTTGAGAAAGGTGGAATCTGACTTATAGAAAGTCTCCACAAAGAAGAATCAAGGTGTTGAGCAGAGCATGTTTTCTTTTACAATGTGTGCATCTCAACTCAACCTGATGATATTCATGGGTGAGTCCTATAAAGCATAATGTGGCAAAAAGTAAAAACTAATAAAAGCTATTTTGCCAACATCAATATTATTTATAGAGAAGGAAGAAATTAGTATCAAGCACTCTAAAAGAGCATCACACACACACACACACACACACACCCCCACACACACACACAAACAAACAGGGTTAGTTCATATTTTTTTAACTACAGACCAGACTGCTACATCAGTGCATGGTGACGTTGCCCAGCTGAATGATGAAAAATGATGAAAGTACACAGCAGACATAGTGGCATCTAAAGGAGACAATGATGGCAGCAAATACATTTTGTGGTACCCAGTGAATGAAGTAGGTGAGTCTGATAAGGCACTGCTATGGCACATAAAGCAGTGGGGGCTCCTGTTAGGGATGTGGTGCTTAGCAGGTGTGTGATACCCACTTTACATCCAGAAAAAGACAGCAAATAGAAAATGTAGGAATCCTCAGTGAACCCAGCCAAGAAGCAGTGGTCGCTTGAGAGAAAGAAGCTTTGCTTCAGCTATTTATTAAGCTGGGATATTTGTTAGTAATACATATTCTAGTACTTCCAAATTAATCAATATATAAGCAAAGAACAAATAAGTGAGATTAAGATAAAAATTAAAAACTATATATATATATATATATATATACACACACACACACACACACACACAGTTTGCTGATGCATGACTAAAACAATATTGAACAGATAAAATATTCATTGAATAGAAAAGGAGATGCCAGGCGCGGTGGCTCAAACCTGTAATACCAGCACTTTGGGAGGCTGAGGCGGGTGGATCACGAGGTTAAGAGATCGAGACCATCCTGGTCAACATGGTGAAACCCCGTCTCTACTAAAAATACAAAAAATTAGCTGGGCATGGTGGCGCATGCCTGTAATCTCAGCTACTCAGGAGGTTGAGGCAGGAGAATTGCCTGAACCCAGGAGGCGGAGATTGCGGTGAGCTGAGATTGTGCCATTGCACTGCAGCCTGGGTAACAAGAGGGAAACTCTGTCTCAAAAAAAAAAAAAAAGAAAGAAAAGAAAAAAGAAAAGAAAAGGAGAATACTTAGATACTACCTAGATATAATAATTCATATAGATTATTCTAAAGTTGTTTAAAGTATATAAAGAGTTAACAGAGGAAGAAAAATAGAAAAAAAGAAACTCATATTTGAACCTGATTTTGTAACTTATAAGTAGCATATGTAATATCCTATGTTAGGAAATAGAGGCCCTCCCATTTATTTATTAAAAATACATTGTATTCCATTTGCTCTCTAACTAGCTAGCTAGTTTGCTATTTATTATTTGTGTGTGTGATAGTTAATACTGAGCGTCAACTTTGGATTGAAGGATACAAAGTATTGTTCTGGGTGTGTCTGAGGGTGTTGCCAAAAGAGATTAACATTTGAGACAGTGTGCTGGGGGAGACAGATCCACCCTTAATCTGGTAGACATAATCTAAGTAGCTTCCTGTGAATATAAAATAGGCAGAAAAATGGGAAAAGGGGAGACTGGCTGAGACTCCCAGCCTACATATTTTTCCTGTGCTGGATGCTTCCTATCCCCAAACTTTGAATTATAAGTTCTTCAGTTTTGGGACTCCAACTGGCTATCCTTACTCCTCAGCTTGCCGACAGCTTGTTGTGAGACCTTGTGATTATGTGAGTTAATAATAAGCTCATATATATATATATATATATATATATGCTATTCGTTTTGTCCCTCTAGAGAACCCTGAATAGTACAATATGTGAATATGCGTGTGTGTATATATACATATATTGGTGGCTTCATAGTGTGCTCTTTTTTTTTTTTGGAGCCTTTAAGTGCCATGCTGGAGTTCCTAAATATTTATTTGATGATTTGTGTCTTATAATAGATGTTTATTTTAGGGGAGCTTTTGGCCAATGTTCAGGAAAATTTTGTTTTCATTTCCAAAGCAAAATCAATGAATAGGTTTCACATAATACAGTAACTAGATTTTTCTGATAAATCTATTTATTGCATTAAAACAATATTGAAATATAATCATCTATTACTCACATGTTTTTCAGACTTCTGGTCAAAGCTCACAAGGGGAGTTGACTGAAAAAAATACATTCAGTCCCATGGACATGATCTGGCTGATGCCTCCACAGAGATGATTGGCAGCGGTCACTGGTAATGTAAGTTTGTTTTACTACAAAGTATCAAATCTTGGAAAATTCTTATTATGAAGAGCAAGACATAAAAATTAAATAACAGTTTATGCATCTTACTGTAAATTATTTAAGTTACTATATGAAAAAGCAACAGCCTAAATTGTGCTCTTTAGTGACAGATGAAGAAACATTGTCACATAGCAAAAAGCAAAACCCTTGACCCACTGAAGCAAGATCATTCAAGAACCCTCTAGCAAAACAATACAGGTCACTGCACTCAACATGCATGTCCCTTTTGGTTTTCTTAACAAAATTTAGATGTGTTTGTTCTACTATTCATTCTCACAATCCCTGTGGTTTAAGGATAATTGAAAAATTGGACTCTACTTTTAGCTTCAAGGAGTCAGAATAAAAAGAAAAAAAGAAAGCAAAAATGTATTATAACTCATCTTGCTACTTCTTCATTTAGATAAATTAGGCCTGTGGTTCTATTTTGAACCACAGCCTCAAGGAAAGAGTGCTAATAGTTTCTTGAAAAGTAAGTATAGTAGAGAGAGGAGAGAATTCTAAGCAAATGGTGACAGCAGAGTAGTTTTGGAATCTCCCTGAATCCTATCTTCCCCAAATTAATGAAGAAACCAGAAAATTAGAACTAAAATCTGCAGATAGCATTACATAGCAAACACAAAACATTGTATAAAAGAAGTATGCCCCATGAACCCCAAAATAAGAACAGATGATGGCTGACCATAGCTACACAATCTTCATGGCATTGAAATTGTGTGGTAGGGAGTGGAGGAAAATTTGAGAGATATGCTACAGCCCTCAGAGCTCCCAAACCCCCTAACTAGCAGTCTGGATACAAACTAAGCACAAGAGAAATGCTAGAAAGGCTTAGGGTGGTTGCTCATACCTTTAATCCCTGCAGTTTGGGAGGCCAAGGCGGAGAATCACCTGAGGTCAGGAGTTCAAGATCAGCCTGGCTTTGGTTTCACACGGTGAAACCCCATCTCTACAAAAAGTTACAAGAATTAGCTGGACATGATGGCAGGTGCCTATAGTTCCATCTACTCAGTAGGTTGAGGCAGGAGGGTTGCTTGAACCTTGGGGCAAAAGTTGAAGGGAGCCGAGATTGCACATTGCATTCCAGCCTGGGTGACAAAGTGAGATTCTGTCTCAAAAAATAAATAACTCATAAATAAATAAAAGAGAGAAACACTAGACCCTCCTAAGAGTGAAGGAGAAGAGGGAGAAAGCAGATCATAATATTTTCAACACTTCATGAAAACAACAGAAGAGGGAAATTTAAAGATGTTAAGCTGGAAGTTATCTTAGCCCATTTCTTCCTAAATGTTCAAGAAAACTTATTTAACTTAAAATGAATTTCAGACAATATTCTGTTTTTTGACTTTCACTCAAAGTTATCATAAGAGAAAAATGCAGAGTAATTATCCCACTGATGGTAAAAGCAATCTAAAAAATAGACAAAAATTTTAATCTAATATTTCAAATCTAGCTAAATAAGATGAAGGAATTGACCAAAACGACAGAAAGATAAAATAAATCAGAATTAGAAGAAAAATTCTCAACAAAAAGTGAAAGTAGAAAGAGCAGATTGAAAAGAAAGCTATAAAAGTCAAAAAATAATAATTAATTTTATTAAGAAATAGAGACTAAAATACAAGTATCATTTCAGTATAGAAGATGCCTTAGATGAAATAGACATAGCAAAGGAGGAGGTTTTATAAAAATTAAAAAATTAAAAAAGAAATAAAGTAATAAATTTAGAAAATGTACAAATATATTTTAATGCTATAATTAAGAAAACTTTCTGGCAATTTAATATTGTTTGAAAAATTCACACTAAAATGTTATACTGCATTTCTTAAAATTTCAACCCAAAAGAACCAAAGTCAGGACATGATTTTGTGAAATTAAGCTTAAGGAGAAGGAAAAAGTATCTTCAGACATTCCTACAGCCATGCTTTGTGCTAGAAGACAATAAATTATACAATTTAACATATTCAAGGACCATAAATGTGAATCAAAGATTTTATATCCCACAAATGTATCTTCCATATAAATTTCCAATAAACTTCCAAAAAGTTTATTGAACACACAACAGCTTAGAAAATCTGTTTGTAGTAATATTGTCAAAAATCCACTAAAAAACAAACTAAGGCAACAAAGACGACAGTGGTGACACTGGTACAAGGACTTTCACTGAGCATTAAATTTGTATCATTCCATGATGATAAAATTAAGCTGTAACTGTAATGGATCCAGGATGTTTAATGGTTATATTTTTACAATGTAAAAATAATGGGGGCAGGGGTATTGGGAAGAGTATATGAAAAGATGAATAAGCACCAGATAACTTTATAGGAAATAACTGAGAATAATAGGACATTGCTTTAAATTAGCTATTTGGGAAGTGGTATGGGGAAGAGAGATTATTATCTAACAAGAATGTGTATTGGCTAATCTTATTTATAGTAGAAATCCCAAGGAGTATAGCCCCCTCCCCAGCAAAAGAGAGAACCACAGTTACTATTCAACAGTGTTGAATATAACAGTAATCATGAGCATAAAATAAACACAAAAAGGCTTTTCAACATCAATAGTTAAACCAAGAATAAACAGTAGGATGTAGAGCACATAGTGGAGGGCTATATAAATAAAACACACTCACACAAACACACATGCATACTCCACATCACATTATATAACACGATTTGAGACAGCGGACGCTAAATTTTGTAAATGGGATTAATCACTTGGAAGGAGAAAGTGGAAAATTTTCAAATTGACTAACAAAGCAAAATTCAACATTACACATTGGGAATAAAAATGAGAAGTTCATAAAGATGTAAAAAATAAACAAGCCGTAACAGGTAAATACAAATAAAGCAAAACAAACATCCCAACATTGACATCTGTCAACGTTGCACAGTTAAGACTAAAAAGCACTAAAAAAGGTATAAATTGGAGGCAATAAGGCTAAAGTCTAAAGTTTACTATGAATACCAGTTATTCATACTTGTGAATATAATTAAAACAGTGATAGCTCTCATAAGAAAAACATGTATGGAGAACAAGAAATCAAAACTTAATGGGAAACTTTAAAACATCTCTTCGGTCTAAGGCAGATGCTGTTTTAAAAATTACAAAGATCGGCCGGGCGCCGTGGCTCACGCCTGTAATCCCAGCACTTTGGGACGCCGAGGCGGGTGGATCACGAGGTCAAGGGATCGAGACCATCCTGGTCAACATGATGAA
>CM052653.1:114334566-114383958 GCA_028533165.1 Leontopithecus rosalia | reverse complement strand
ATTTGTCATCTGCTCACTTGTGATCACCATGAGAAAACCTGCCCCTGCTTGGTGAATTGTAGTTGTATTTTCCAAAGACAGAAGTCACATTTCCTTCCATCCCACATTATCTTCTAGAAACCTACCACTTCCCTGTCAAAGTATATAGTCTAATTTCTATTCCTTTGATTGTGAGTGGCGTTCGTGATGAGAGGAACACTATACAAGTGTTGCTATGTGCGTTTCTTTAGCATACTCTTTCTTTTCCACTCAAGAGAGTCTTAGCTACTGTTTAAGCAGTTCTGCACCACCAGTGCCACCATGGTAGGAGGAAGTGTAATCTAGCTTATATCCACAGGTAGCCTCTAACTGCAACACCTCCAGCCCCTGCAAGTGCAGAAGAAACTCTAAGCCAGGATTCTCCTCCAGCATCCTTCCCATTTTCTTACCCACCAAAACTGAGAGACATTGTTAATATAAATCATAAACTTTCGACTTGATTTCTTGTGCAACAATAGTTTTAGAAATGGGTACTTATGGCAAGGGTTGATGAACCACAGTAGGCAGGCAAAATCTGGCCCACAGCCTCTTTTTGTAGATAAAGTTTTATTAGTAGGTAGCCACACTCATTTGTTTACATATTGTCTAACTGCTTTAAGCAGTTTAGTAATTTCAACAGAAATACCATTTCGTATTTCCTTTGATTCTTGAATCTACCTTCTCCAAAAACAGTGTGTCTATACATTCCCTAATAAAATACTATGGTCTGTTTTTGAGATGAGTTGTAATGCCCTCCACAAATTCCAATTTTCCTTCTTTATTTCTTTTTATTTTTTGTAACTTTTTAAAACTTTTTAAGTTGACACATTGTAATTGTATGTGTCAATATAGTGGCATCTTTATTTCCTTCGTTGTATTCATGCTTTTCTGAAGGTCCCTCCCACACTGATCCTGAGCATGTTTATATTGTCAGTGTGACTGACTCTTTGGCCACTAGGATATTAGCAAATACAACATAAACAGAAACCTGGAAAATCATTACACACTGTTGCTGGCACTCTTGCTACTGGATGCCCTGTGGCACCACCAACCAAACCTGGACTTACCTCCTGAGATGCCCCGTATTTCTAGCTGGGGACGCAGAAACATTCTAGGTCAGCCAGACCCAGCCAATCCAGCCCAGGATCATAAAACATGTTCATATTGGCTGTTTTCAGCCATTGTCTTTTGGAATGGTTTGAAATACAGCAAAGGCTATCTTGTATGTCCACAAAGTCAGGTTTAATATTCTTTGTCTCCACTTCTTTATGCAACTGGGAGTATTAGCTAAAATCATTATGCTAGAGAAGTAATATAGACTAAAAGTAAATATGGGTCAAAGAAAAATTATTCAGACTCTCTGAAATCTAGTAATTAGGAGTTTGAGGTAGAGAAGGATGATTTTTTAGTTTAATTACAAAATGTTGGTAATTAAATCTTTTGGTTCTGATCCAGGGAGGCCTAATTTAGGTTCTCATGGGTTTCAAGAGATGTAACAATCATGCAGAGAAGAATCAGAAAGATATGAATATTTTCAAATTAAATCGGTGGGTAAAGAAACTTTTAGAACAAAATCTTAAAAAGCAGGTTATATTAAAACTTTAAAAAGATGAATTCAGTTGGTCATTAATAAGCAAATTAACACCAGAATCCAGGGCAAACAAATCTGGTAACCTAGTGAAAAGTCCCTTCTCCTCACTGCCCACATTTCTTTTTCCTTAAGAGAAAGGTATTTATATATGTACCATTACTAAAATCGTGAATGCAGTGATCTTTCAGCAAATTACATTTCTAGCATTTCATTTCCCAGTGGTAATGCCAAATAAAATGCAGATAAAAACATTAAATGTAGCTACCTGCTGCTGTAGCACCGGGCAAGATTCCATCTGTAGGCATTCTAATAGGCTCACAATGAGTGCTTTTTGTATTGCTGCACTGTACCATACAATCACAGGATAATTTAGAACAAAAAGTAAAGGTCAGATATTTAATGCTTCTGTGAGTGACCTTTTCACTCTCAACTCCTTTGTACAAGCATCTGTATTAGCACGTTTAGATGCGTCTTTTAAGGAAGTTGTACAATTCCCTCCAGGAGCTATGTTTCTGCTTTGAAAGGGCCTCCATGGGGAATGGAGTTTTGCCGAAACATTCACAGGGAAGCAAAGTCCTCATTGTCCCCCTGAGAGATTCAATAAGAAAAGCTAAGTACAGTACGAGAACTGGCAGTTTCCACGCTAAATATTAATGCTCAGCATTCAGGTGCTTACTTGGATCCGAGGAGTCCAGCATGAGCCTTTCCTTCTTCCACCTCAGAAAGAATGTGGGGTCTGCCAAAGGTCAGCTGTATCATGAGCTTTGGGTTCATAATGTACTTAAGTAGCTATTTCACCTCTGTTATTAGATGACCTTCTGCAACAGCATGAAACTTCTTCTTTAACCCAAATTCCTAAGGTCACATGAAATAGAAATAGCATGCCATAATAGTGGCTGCAATAAGTGCTTTTCACATAAGGATTGTTCAGTAAATGTTATTTGAATTAAATTAATCACTTCTTTTATTTCAGTTAAAAACCTGGTCACTAATACTTTGAAGAAAATAATATTAGAAACTGGACTTTCCCTCAGTTCAAAATTCAGCAAATAATACTGAACACTCCCTGTGCCTCCTCTCAGCCCTGTGCAAGCCACTGTGGTGCTAAAAAGGCTCAGACAGAGCCTTCTCCCCTGTAACCCTCAGTCAGACATCTGTGCACGTGGTTCTTCCTCACACTCCCTCTTATCAAACAAACCGGAAGTTCACTACAGTTTCTCTTCAGAATTTTTGTTTGTTTTTTGCTAAGGTTCATCAGTGACCTCTGCATGTTCATATACAAAAGACACAATTGTGGTCTCAATTCAGTCTATTTGTCAGTAGCAGCTGGTAGTACTGACATTTTACATCTGAAAACAGCATATCCTCTTTAAGTCGCCCTTTCCTCTTAGTCTCCTTGGAGTTAAAGAACAGATCAGCTTCCGTCTCCATCAGTACCTCTCTCTAGGTGATTCCATTGACTTTCACAACTTATAACTGCAGAGTTTATGTTTTCAGCCCAGAATTCACTTCTCAGTACACCTTTGTCCATCATTCTTTAATCCATCCATCCACCCATTTATTAATTCAGAAAATATGATGGAAGCAGTAGATATTTCCAAGTAGGTTAAATTAAAAATAAAAAATCAAGGTGCCTTCTGTAGTTGTCTTGAGAGCTGCCAGAAAGAGCTGAAAGCAGAAAGAGTTGAAGGAAGTTGACTCTGGGAAGTATTATCAAGGGTTTAGGAAAGATGAAACATATGTATTTCTCTTCATTATCGTTTTCTCCATGCCTGATATTCTGAAAATGCTACTCATAGATCACCTCATCAGAGTCCATATTGCTGGTTGTTAAAGAGATGCATTCCCAAGACTCTAAACCAGACCTGCAAAATCAAAACAGCTGGGGGTTATTGTCAAGCATGATAGAGTTTAGGCAGTATTGTTTTAAGGCTGTGAATCTGCTTTAAATTATTGCCTTTCGCTCATTCCATCCCTTTTGTGTGTTTTATTGTATTTGTTTTTATACCTAGTCTTTATACCAGGAGACAGTTTATACCAGCAGATACTTGTTTCATTGTGGGCTAAATATTTTTTAGTACTTTTTTGTTTTAGGTTTAGATTCTTGTTGTATTGAACTACATCAGGAATTTGAGACATCTCTATATTTCTGTTTTAAGAGCAGTTTTAGGTTCACAACAAAATTGAGCAGAAGGTCCAGAGATTTCACACATACTCCTTCCCTTAACAAATATACAGCCTCTCCCATTATCAATAGTATTTTAAAATTTTTAAATATTTAGCATTTTTAACTACAGTCTGTATTCTTGAAATGATGTTTGTTTTCTATTTGGCATAGATTTTATGTTATATAATGCAAATTGTATTTTAAAAATCTCTATTCCTTTATCATTGTATGTAGCTTGTCTCTATTACTCTACTACACTTTTATATAAGGTATTAAAAGCATAGGAAAGTATGTTAAAATTTTTCATTACAATAAGTATGATTTTTTTTCAATTTTGCCTTATAGTTCTAGCAGGTTTTGCTTTATATATGTCACTATTATATTCTTGAGTGCAAAAAGTCTCATGACTATTATATCTTTTTTAGAGATTTTACCTTTCATGATTATAAAATATTCCCTTTGTCCTTTTTAATGGTTTTCACCTCAAATGCTACTTTCTATGTTATAAATATAACGACACCTGCTTCCTTTTCTGTGGAGTTTTTATTAGACTGAAAATCTTCATTCAACTGTCTGGTTTATTCAACCTTTTTGTGCCATTTGGCTTCTAATGATTATTATAATAAGCACAAAAATACATATTAATATATAGAATATGAGAGTCTAAGTTATTCAAAATACAGTTGTTTTTCTTTAACAACTAATATTTGTCATATTTTCGGTCAATATCTGTTTTTCTTTTCAGTCGATTAATGTTTACTGGCGGCTTTTTTTTTCTACTTTGATAATTATTGGTTTCAATATGTTTATTCATTCCTTTTGTCTCCTGCATGTGTTTACAATTTTTATAAATCATTATCAAACAATGAATTAAATAACCTTTCTCCCCCTTTTCCCCCTATAATGTATATAAAAGGTATATGTAGGATATTTGTGGTTAGGTATTCAACATTACTTCCCATCCATTGAATGAGTTCCAGAATATATCTTTTGTAGTTATATTTAATTTTGGTTAACTTTATTTACGCTTTTAATAACACTCCTTTTAGGTAAAAACCTCCTTTTATTTGGAGAATGTAGTAGCCCCATTAATTTTTCTGAATGTATACATGAGAATATTTGTTTGCATTTTTCTAAACTCTCCTTATTCATCAAGCCTGTATAGTGGGGCTACTTAGGATAGTTGCTAGTATAGCCCCTTTCCTTGAACTATGTATTCTTCTTCAGTAGTCAGTGATGTTTTCTCATCTGACACAATCAATAAACTAACTGGGCAAGAATATACACAAAGGCAGTGTAACAAGGTGGTTCAGAGCTCAGACTCAAGGGCTAGAGCATCTATCTGAGCTCGTATACATAAAGTGTTCAAAATTGTATATCTAATATATCTACATAGATACTATCATTATGTGCTTTTGTTTTGTAACAGCTTTATTGATATAAAATCCATATATTGTACAATTTATTTAAAGTGCATATTCAGTACATTTCAATATATTCACAAAGTTGTACAATGATTACTGCAATGAAAATGAAACATTGTACCTTTTAGCCATCTTCCTTCAAACCCTGTAGCCCTAAGCAATCAATAATCTATTTTCTATCTCTGTGAATTTGCTTATTCTGGCCACGTAATAAATAAAATTATCTTTTGTGATTAATGTCTTTCACTTAGCATAATGTTTTCAGGTTTTATCCATATCAGAGCATGAATCAGTACTTCTTTACTTTTTATTGATCAACAATATTCTGTTGTCTGGACATACCATATTTCATTATCCATTCATTTGTTAATGAATATTTGAGATTTTTAATATTTTGCATATTAATGAATAATGTTACTATAAACACTTAGGTACACTTTTTTTTGAAACATATTTTTTTTTCTTTTGAGTATAAAGTGAGGAGTGCAATTGCTAGGTCAGATGATAACTCTAATTTTTTTGAGGAACAGACAAACTATTTACAAAGTATTTGCATCATTTTATGTATGCACCAGCATTGTATGAGGGTTCTAATTTTTCTGCATTCTTGACAACTCTTACTACTGACATTTTTATTATAGCCAAGCTAGTGGGTTTGAGTTTTTAAATGTAGGTTTTATTATTTTTTAGATACGGTGGGGCCAACAGATCAGGAGACAACTGTCACATTTAAACCATGGCTTATTACTTATCATTTCCAAGAGGAGGAGGCATGCAGGCCACACAAGGCCACGTGGTGAAACACCGGAGTTGATCAGAATACAGAAGGGGCAACAGAAAAGCATGGAAAAGAAACTTACTGTAATTTCCATGAGAAAGGCAAGGCAAGCCAAGGTAAGCAGGCTTAGGACTGGCTAGTTTGAATAATTTCAGACGCCTCTCTCTGGAGTGTAGGAACTATATCTAGTTGTCTCGTATCTGGTTCTGGGATAATGACCTTCACAGTATAATGGCCACATAGAAGAGGTGATTGGTCCTGTGGGCTCTGGACTGGTACATTTGCAGATGAAAAGAATGTTCCTGGGCGGGTGTTGTTTGCTGTCTCACCCTGGAAAGGAAGTCTGTCATGGATTAGCAAGAGCTCAGATGCCAGAGCATCAAGAATACAGAAAGTAAGAAAAAATAGTCAATATTTTGTTAAGTGGCAACTTGTTATGATATTTACTTGATTGTCTCTGATATATGCTTTTTTTTTCATAAAAATTTGGTGAATGTTTTCTCCATGTCAGTCATGATCCTAAACAGAAATGATACAGCAGTGTTTTAGTTTTCTCAGGCTGCTTTAACAAATGTCACAAGCTAGGTAGCTTATCAGCAAGTGTTCCAGAAGCTGGAAGCTCAGGATCAAGGCACTGGTAGATTTGGTATCTGGCAGAGGGCCTGCTTCCTGGTTCACAAGTAGTGCCTCCTTATTGGGTCCTCTCAAGTTAAAAGGAGAGAATGAACTCCCTTGGGCCTATTTTTAAGGGCCCTAATCTCATTCATGAGAGTTCTTCCCAAAAACTTGATTTTCAAATATGAAAACCTTGCGGATTACGATTTCAGCATATAAAGTTTGATGAGCAGCAGACATTCAGACCAACAGTAGGTCCCTGCTCCTGTGCTGTTTAACAGCCTGGTAGAGGGCATAGATAGTCGTGTAAAAAAATTTAAAAAATTAAAGTAAAATTCTGTAATGGAAATAAAGAATATTCATGTGTGTAGACCAGATTGGAATTTTAGCTAGGAGAGGAGAATAACTAAGGCTTCCATAAGGAGATGACCCTTAGCAGAGACCTGAATCAAAAGTGAAGAGAGCTGTGTGAAAATCTGAGGAAAGAGTCTTCCAGGCACAGGGGGCAGCTAGCATGGTGATAATCTTGAAATGTTGGCATCTTGGAACGTTCAGAGAACTGCAGGTAGGTGGGTATGGAAGAAGCACAGTGAGTAAGGAAGAGAATGGTGCAGGATGAGTTCAAAGAGGAAGCAGGACCCAGGACCTCAGAATTTTGTGCAGCGTATGTGTTAGTTTCCTAGGGATGCTGTAGCAAAGTGCAACAATCTGGGTGGCTTAAAACAACTGAAGATGACAGTCTCATAATCCTGAAGACTAGAAGCCCAACAGCAAGGTGTCATGAGGCCACGCTCCCTCTGAAACAAAGGGAAATGCATCTTCACGTCTTCCTAGTGTTTGGCAGTTTGCCAGCAGCCTTTGGTGTTCCTTGGCTGGTAGGTGCAGGATTCTATTCCTCCATCTTCACACATTCTCTCCCTGTGTTTCTCTGTCATCACCTGGTGGTCTTCTTATAAAGACATTGGGCATATTGGATTAAAGGTTCACCCTACTCCTATATGACCTCATCAAATCCTAACTAATTAGTCAGTGTCTTGATTTCTAAATAAGTTCACATTTTTAGGTACTGAGAGTTAGAAATTCAACATATCTTTTAAGAGAAGACATAATTCAACCCCCAAAAAGGTGCTAAACTATTTAATAATGTCTGCAGTGTAAAATGTACAGACTTTGCTGATAAAAGATGATGTGGGAGTGTAAAGGGGGGAAGACATTGGAGAGGATTACAGATTTTAGTACCTGGTAGCTGGATCATTGGTGTTGCCACTTAGCAAGATAGAGAACACAAAGGCAGGAATACGTTTCATGATGTACAGAAGTCAAGAGTTCCACATTAAGCATAAGTTTAAATGCCCGCTGTACATTAAGTGAATAAAGCTGTTGGAAACCCACATCCGTTTCTCTTAGTGTATTAGATTGGAGACGATACTTGGACTTCACTGGCATTTCTGACAACGTTTAAAGCCTTGGGGCATTGTTAGCAGGGTAATGAAGATGAGGAAGAGAACAGGCCACTGGATTCAACCTCCAGCTCACCGATATTTAGAGGCAAAATACGCCATGAAAGATACTGGGAAGAAAAAGTAACTGGTTCAAAACAATCAGGGACTGTGGTTTCATCAATAAAAAGAAAAAGGTGTGTTCAAAGCTAGTTTCTGGTCAACCATATGAAATGGGATTTAGAAAACATGTAAGGCAATAATGAAAATTTTTGGCTCATCTAAACTGTCCTAGGTCAAGTGTGATTCCAAGTGCATAATGCAGAAATAACCTTTCACATATTCAATACGAGTGATTAAATTATGCACACAGAATACATTTCGAGTATTTGTATTTGTTTTTATTTTCTTTTCAACTGGGAATGCTTTTTCTGATAATCAGTTATGTTGAGCACACTTTCGTACACCTGTTTGCCATTTGTGTATCTTGTTTTGAGAAAAGTCTATAAGATCTCTTGCCTACTTTAAATCACATTATTAGATTTTTTATAGAGTTTGCTTAAGCTCCTTATATATTAGATTCAGTAGAAGGAAAATAAAAATAATGACACTGACTTCAGTGCAGTAATGGTTCCTGGGTGCCATAATGAAGTTTGGGCAGTAATCAATTTTATAAAAAGGATCCAGGACACATCAGAAAAGAAATTAGACATAAAAGTTGCACAGTGAAATGTCCAAGGAACTGCGATTCCACATCTCTATTCACGTTTTCTTTGTATGCTGCTGTCTACTCCACACCCCAGTTTTCCCCACAACCTTTAACCTTGTATCATTTCAAATGCCATGAACTCTGACACCAATGCCAGGTTAAATACATCCAGGAGTTGTGGTTGAAGGCTGCTGGTGAATTATTTTGATTGATCAGTATTACAAAATGTGCTGTGTGTATGAATCTTTGGCCTTTGAGATACCGATCCTGTTCCTAATTTTCATAGTTTGACTTCAACACCTACTCTTGACTTCTGGCAGGTCCCAGTCCTGAAGGGAGAGATGATCTGGAAATCTCTCTCCTCTTGTTTTAAATATCCTAAGCATGGCAAAAACATGCTAAGATACACATAAATGCTTTGTAGGAATTGAGAAATGTTAAAAGTGTATGTTTGCGAGAACATAAATTATTTTCAAGTAATCTTGTTTACATTTTTGTTATAGTGTTAAATAAGATGTCATTGTTAATGTTATTATCAAATATTACCAACAAATTCTTTCAAACTTTATAAGAATAAATAATATAAAATAAACTACTTTAGAATATAAACATGCAGAGTTTCTAAATTTATTTTAATGCATTGTTGCAACCTCCATAGCAAATCTAATGTGGAAATCTTTTACCATAAACATCTTATAAATCAATCCAATTTTTGGATAGGATATAAGACAGCAGGTTGAATTTAATATTAACTCATCATGACCAAGCACTATTCAAGCCAATAGCGCAAATAGTGCTCAATACCAGGAAAGCTGACATGAGTATCCCAAATAGTTACTAATAATAGCAATGGTTACCTGCATTTTCCATGGGAGATTCTTCTCACATTCAATTATATAATTATCCCAGTTCATCTCTGCTATAACTCTAAAGTAGAGAGAAGCTAAGTAATTCATAGAGCACAGCAAATGCTGTTGGTTGAGAAATAATGGGAGTCTACACTAGTAATGCCTCTCAGTGAAATCACTTGTAATCCATCTCCTTATAACTTTTAACAATATAACTCTGTTACATTCCTCTGTTAAAATTCCTATTAATACACCTATCAACCCATCATCTAGGTTTTGAACCCCAGGTGCATTAGGTACTTGTCTGTATACCTTTGTAACAAACCTGCACATTCTGTACATGTGTCCCAGAAATTAAAGTAAAATTTTTTAAAATGTATAGAACAAATATTCGTATCCCATTAAATATTTAGTTTCATAATATTATCTTGTCATTATAAACAATTCTTATTAATGGATAGCATATACTGAGCATGATAAACAAAATTTAATACTATAGCCACTGGAATTAAAATAAGAAACATAACAATATGAACTTCTACCTATCCTGAGTCTTAAATATTGGCCTGGAAATCCAAGCCAATTAAATGAAACACAAAAATGTAATTTAAAAAAAAATCTATTATATATTTAGCTTAAATTTATAATTAAAATAAATGTTAGATGCATTAATGAATAAAAGTAGAAAATAAAGGTAAATACCTATTTAATACAAGAGGGAAAGGATTTACTAAACTTAAAACAATGGAAATAATATGAACATAATTAATTATATATTTTTAATGCAGTCTAGTAAATGGCATTGAAAACAAAATCAAATATTAAATAAATCAACTAACATAAATTGACAAAACAAAGAGGGATATTGTAAATTACTAAACAGCTTGTACAAATTTATAAATAAATAATATTACCTTCATTATTAAGAGATGAACCAAACAATAAATACACATTTTTCAAAAGAGGAAATCATAGGGTTTTATGTACAAAAATGTTTAGCTTTACATCAGCTGAAAAAAAAAGTTTTACAGAATGTTCCCATCTTTTTAGCTGTCAACTTTGACCCCTCAACCCAATTTAAATCCAGTTTTTACAAAATTATATGGCAATAATTACTTTCATAAATGATTGGTTGGAGATTAAAAAAAACTGTCTGAAATACACTTTACTATTAATAAACATTGTTTCTTTGTTTAACTCTTCGACTCAGCAATTCAACTTCTAGAATACAGACATCACTGGACTCAGTGGCTCATGTCTATAATCCCAGCACTTCTGGGGGTGAAGACAGGAGGACTGCTTGAGCCCACGAGCTTGAGACCAACATGAGTAACATAGTGAGACTCTTTCTCTAATTAAGAAAAAACAAAATTAACAGGATGTGCCTGTCTCAACTACTTGGGAGGCTGAGGTGGGAGGATTGCTTGAGCCCAGGAGGTCAAGGCATCAGTGAGCCATGATTGCCCCACTGCACTCCAGCCTGGGTGACAGAACAAGAGCCTATATACAATCCAGAAAGTGTAATACTAGGCATTTTATGTGATACTTAAAATCCTAACAATGCTGCTATTCAAGGTGCCTCATAGGAAAGCTTAGTCTAATAAATTATTCCACAATAGCTGGGGTAGCACATGTAATACTTATGCATTTTTAAATATTTGGTCTATTTGCATTTTCTAATATTTATAACATAAAGTAAATTAACTTAAAATAATAAAACAAGAATCCCTTCATATGTGCATATACATAGCGCACATTCAGTATGTATAACAAATAAATAAAGATAAAATGAAATTGAACTGAGATTGCTAGCAATGCTTATTTATGATGCTGTTTAAATCTTTTTTATAGGAAATATAATTAAAAGAAATGCAAAAGCCAATGAACACATTAAAACCATTTATTCTTACTACCAAAAGAAAGAAAAATTAATACAACCATGATAAAGCTTTTTGAAGTCAGTCCAATTGTCCCATAGAACTGATATTCATGGTCTTTTTTGAATAAACATAGAAATTTACCCTCATAGTCTTGAAATTTGAGAAAGTTATATCTGTCTTATCTAAATTCCTTTCCAGGAAACCAATCACTAGGCTTCCTAGATAGCATTAAGGAGCTGAAACTTAGCAGGTCACCACATCTGGACAAAGAGATGCCAGATGCCTTCACCTGCCATGATTGTCTTACTGACCATCTGCTACCTGCAGGCCAACTCCTCTTCCTTACTCCTCCCTCATTCCTGTTTTCCCATACATGGCAATGTTTCTTTTCTGCTATACAATTCCCTTATTTTAGTCGAGGGAGATGGATTTGAGACTGATCTCCCATCTGTTCAGCTGCAGCACCTGATTAAAGCCTTCTTTCCTGCAATACTCATTGTTTAAGTGTTTGGCTTTCTATGCAGTGAGCACCAGGACCTAGACCAAACCCCTGGCATTTTGGTAACATTTTCCCAGACATTGTTAGCATTTTAGGAATGTGTGTGTGTGTGTGTGTGTGTGTGTATGTATATGTGTACATACATACACACAATTTGTATCATATAAATTATACATTATATTATATAGTGTCCTGAACTATATATTACATACAAATATGTACTTTATAATAGATAATACTAATTTTGTATGTACATATAGATATATGCACACATATATATGTAAATATATATACACACACAGAAAAAGTCTGTATTATTCATTATATAATATGATATACAATAATTAGTGTGTGGGCATATATACATATACAATAAGACAAGGATGTTTTGGATGGCATTTTAGCAAGGCTTCCACAGAACTCTGACAAAAATGTAGTATCTCTGACCCAGTAATATTATTTACAAAGATCTTTTCTCATAACCGATGATGTAAGATAAGACTGACATAAAGGTTGATCATAGATGAAAAATGGAAAAAACTTGAAGCTGACACTTATTTTACACAGGTTTTAATCATGTCTCAGCATTCTGTTAGTTCTGTTGTGCATGCCACTAAACATGGGTCCTCAGATTACACATAATTAAAATGAGAAAGCAAACTGTGCTGAGGCTGAGGAAAAATGCCTTTCATAGGATTTCTGTAGTTATCAGCATGGAGTCCATGCCAGTTTTGTGGTGGCTAGTCCTGTGCTTACTACTATTGCTGAGGAAGCATTATAAACAGCTTCATTGTTTGACAATATGAAACAGTTGCGTAAATTTGTGTAAAATATTTACTCATGTGGGAAAATCCTCATATGTCAGTGTTTTATATATATATACACGTATATATATATACACGTGTATGTATATATATATACATACACATATATATAACAAATAAATACATATATATATACACATATATTTATATATATACACACATACACATATAAAACCAAAATATTAAATAGTGGTTATTTGGAAGTAATGAGATTATTGTATGATTCTTTAAACTTCCCTGTATGCTCTGCAATCAGTAATATTAAATGAATCATAGCCCTTTTATTTCTTAATACTTATTCTTATCCCTTCAACTCTAATATAACTGCTTTCATTTGTATGCATTCCCTTACAACATTTAATCTATGGTACCACACGTTTTATGTAGATACAGTTAAATATACATACAGTTTTGTATTCTTTTTAAACATTTTATACATTTAAGTTTTTCCATGTTACATTTCAATCTTTATATTCATCATTTTAATGACTACACAATACAACCTTGAGTTAATAGGGAATATATAACTTACATAAGGTTATAGGTTCATCTGTTTTCCCCATTTTATTTCTTCCTGAAAAATTAAACCGCTATGAAAATGTATGTGTAAAAAATTATTCTACTTTGCACAGATTCTTTCCTTACAATACCAGTCCAGCAGTAGGTGAGCGATGTTAAATGTGAACATTTTCTTCTGACTTCCATTATCCATCATCATACTCTCATATCTTGGAAAATCGCTCTGATGCACCACACTCCTGCCAACACAGGAGTTGTTGGCTTACTGCAACCTCTGCCTACAAGGTTCAAGCAATCCTCCTGCCTCAGCCTCCCGAGTAGCTGGGACAACAGGCGTGTGCCACCACATCCAGCTCATTTTTTGTATTTTTAGTAAAGATTGGGTTCAGCTCTCTAAAGCTTTACCAAGGCTAAATACCATAGACTTTTCTTTAAAAACAAACATTAATATATGCTACATGGACAACATAAGAATTGCCTTAATAACATAAATATTACCTTAATATTGCTTTACTTGTGTTGAATATTCGACCACACTTCTCACTCTAAAATACTCTTATTGGAGTTCTTTTTTTAAACTATTTGTTAATTTTTTATTTTAAAATCATTTATAATCATTTTTGGATCTTAGTTTAAAAAAACTATAAAAATGCTTTTTAAAAAGAAAATGACATTTAATCATGTCAGGCAAAATAATGTCATTGTGGTTTCCTAAGAAAAAGTCCATGTTTTTAAAGGATTTTCATAGAACTATCTAGAAGTGAGTGAGGGTTTTGGTTTGTGCTTTAAATGCTTCCACAAATTAAAAATTACAGAAACTTTGAAGGAAAACAACACAAAAGATAAAGCAAAAATTGGCAAAATTATGACACATTTTATATCTACTTGAAACATATTTTATATCTAGTTGATGAATTTATGGGGATTTATTATATTACTTTCTTTACTCCTGTGTATCTGCCAATATTTACATATATTTTTAAATACACTAGAAAATGTATAAACATTTGAGTAGACTTTTAAAACATATTTAATGTAGGTGTAAACTCTTTGTCATATTTGTCGGATAAATACAGGAACATTTATTCTTTCTTTCATATTTGGAGACTTGATGTGCTAAATACCATGTTTTAATTTTTTCAAGGAAATTTGATAACAAGGTTTAAGGTCCTTGAGTAATAGCTTTCTTTACTTTTTCTAACAGGGTGAGCAGGCATCTCAGCAGTAACCTTTCCACAATAAACATGTTTGCCTTTCTGTCATTAGCATTCACTTTCTCTGTTTGTGAATCTGACAGCTCAGAGGATTAAATTCTCCATGTATTGATTTTGATGTGCTCCTTGTCATGTTTTGATCAAAAGAAACATCATTTTCCTTCTGCAGTGATAAGGTACAGTAGTAGACTTCATAATCTTTCACAAAAGCCATTTCCAAAGTGTTTCCCCTTTCCTGACAGCCACATATGTTATTTCTCCTTTTGAATTATAAATTAAGGTGCTACCATTTATTAGAGATGAATATTTTAATTTTTTTCCTTTGGATAGAAAAGGCCAAACAGACTCCTAAACCCCAAACTCAAAGACAGTTCCATGGGCAATGGTTTAAGCACAGCTATTCAGAACCAAATTTTAGCTGTTTTTTAGAGAATCATCTATGGACTCAGTGGGTAGAAGATCAAAGACACTATTTTGGTTTTTAAATAAATGCGCAATTGAACCACCTTCAGTGGAGAAGGAAAAAAATATATATGTATTTGAGACCTATGCCCTAAGCTAGTCACAGTCTCAAGCATTAGCTCTGTAACTTGGACTTGAGCACCAGGTAATGAAGAAAGCAGCAAGGGCTTGCCCAGTGCTGCACAGCTATGTGACGGCTCTGTTTTGAAGCTGTCTCCTGTCTCACACCAGACTCCACTGAGCAATTTTCCTTTGTAATGAGGAGGAGCTGGATGGTGATCCCCAAACTCATTCCTGAAGGGGAGGCAAAATTTTACCTTTCTATCCACTAAAAATTTTCAGCGGGCGGGGCTTGAGAATTAATCAGATGGAAAACAGATTAACAGAAAAAATAGCATACAGATTAAGTTTTACACAACATGGAAGCCCTTTTAAGGAAACAAAGGCCTAAACAAATGGTGAAACCTAAATGTTTTTATATTAAGTTGGACAAAAAGCAGCAACTGTGTGACAGTAACTAAACTATTTGAGGAGGCTGAGGAAAGGTAAGAAAGATGAAAGAGGACCTTGGAACCTTTTTTATGAAGATTTTCACCATATCCTCACAGTAGTAAATATTCCTGTTTCCTCACCTTTAAAATGGTATAGATACTTCTATAGTACCATTTTAGGGAGACAGATGGTACCCCTAATATGTTTATTTTATAATCCTAACCCCCAATGTTTTGACACTAGTAGGTAGGGACTTTGGGACATAATTAGATAATGAGGGCAGAGCCCTTATAAAAAGTATTAATGTCCTTGTAGAAGAGACACTAGAGCATTGATATGCCCCTTCTACCTCCTAAGCACATAGAGAAGGTGCCATCTAGGAGCCAAGAAACAGCCAATCACCAGTAGTCAAATCTGCTGATACCTGGACCTTGACTTTTCAGCCTCCTGAACTCTGGGAAATAAATTTCTGTTATTTATAAGCTATCTACTGTATGACATTTTTTTATAGCATCATGAACAGACTAAGAGAGATACCTTCCCTGCCAAACTTTCAGTATTGTTACAAGACTCAAAATAGGGCAAGAAATTAGATATTAGTATCTGGTACAAAATACAAGGCCACTTAAAAGTAGATTATACTTCTGCTAAATTTTGGCCCAATTAATTTTTAGCAAAGGCACTGTTTCAATCCCCATAATATTTCTTGTTCCAGTATTGCCTTATATTATATTTGTTACATATTCAGTGAATTTTGGGAGTAAGAGACAGGGATTGAGACACTCCTAGTTGGGATTGAGACACTCCTGGTGATGCCCTAAGCCTCATAACCCTCTGAAAAGATTCGTTAGTGGGAAGAGAGAAGGTCCCACCCTAAGTGAACAAGCTGACAAATGATCCTTTGACAGGTTGCCACTCGTGATTTAATGTAGATTTCCTTAGCCAGACCTATTGTGCCAAAAATAATGTAATTCTTTTCTGGACCCTAAAGTGTTTCTCATTTTCAGGGGATTCTTGCATTTGTTGAACTGTCCCTGAATGCTCATTAATTTTGGTGTGAAGTAAATGTCAGCTTTAAACTAAAGGTGACCTAAATGCCAAGTCACCCTAAGACTATTAAAATAAAGAGTGCTCATGAATTAATGAGCCTAATGGACACTCATTCTATATGCAGAACCCAAGGCTGCGGCTCCCTTTGCCCTCATTCACAGGCTCAGGAAACCCAGGCATTCCTCAGCCACCAGGTCACAGGGTGCAAGAGAGAGCTATTTGCTTATGAGTTACAAAACGAGTTGACATTATCATTTTAAATGTTAATCATGCACATCAAAAGCACTTGGGCCACTTCCCAAAATAATGTAATTCTAGCACAATGGGAGGCAGCGGCTGCGGTGGGAAGAAAGCAGAAATGACCATGGTAGTATTGAGCTGCCTGTATCACCCTTGTTACTAACCTGTGCTAGTTTAGAAAATCCATCTGGTTCCTCCAGCATTTCCTCAATCCTTTTCTTCCCCTTGCAAAAAACAAATAAATAAATAAAGTGAAAATCAAGCGTCTTTTATCTCAAACCTTCACGCATTCATTGTCCTCTAGATATCAATGAAAATTACACATCACCCTCAGAACAACACCTAAAGACAGCTAGCTTTGTTTCTGCATTGAGTTTAGATTTCGTTGGTAGTTCTCTACATATGTGTAAAAATGCACCAGTCTTCTTATTTGTAAATTAATGGTCAGCAGTGATGGTGCAGTGATAGCGCCAAAGGTCTACAATTTAGCTCATGTATGCAGCAACCCTCTCTTTACTCTGCTCTGGAATTTTGAAAGTTACTTCACTATTTTTAGTTTTACTTCAATGCAATATGTGACTTTTAATAACATAGTGCAGCTTCAATTTTCTATGCCACTGCTGTATTTATTCCTTGATTTTAGAGTCAGCACTGGGGCTTTCAGTTTTCTGTAGGTCCCTTTCCTGGCTGCCCTGGATCCTAACGTTTCTCAGTTGTGTTGTAACTTACATATCATCAAGATACGTGAAGGAAGAGGCCAAAAGTTCATATTTTGCTCTCTTATCATAATTAAGTCACCCATAGTTTTATCCACATGCTTTCTAAAACTTATAATCTGACAAGCAATATTTATATTCCTATAATTTTGACTTTGCAGATATTTTTTACTGGAAAGTTACAAAGTTCCTCTGACTGATGACCTAATCTGATTCAACGGCACCACTCATACCAATATGGTGTTCAGGAGAAGTCTCCGTTCTCCTTCGTGTCTTCCTCACTTCTCACATTTCTGCCACCTTTTAGTTGTTTTCACATTTTGAACATGAATTTCCCTGGAAAACCTGATTTTCTTGCCTTTTTCTTGATGGGAGGGGAAATAAATGCTGGTTTTATCACCTACATAGTTTTGTCTTCTTATCCATCTTCCCTGCTGCTGGTATCTCCTCTTTCTATTCTGAAATATGTCCTCTCCTTGAATCCCATTGGCTCCCTTTGCTCATTTCAGACACCCGGAATTGTAAACCTATTACATTGCTGATTTCCCAACGTCCATTTCATTACTCTTCTAGGTTACTTCTATTCTGTCTAATGTTCCATATTTTTCTCTCTCCTTGTGTTTTGTGTTTGATTTTTTTTCTTCAATTAACATTGTCAGAAAGCAACCTATATTTTAGAGTACTTTCATGTTTGACTTTTTTCTGTTTTTTTTTTTTTTTTTTTTTACTTTTTTGAGATGGGATTTCTCCATGTTGGCCAGGCTGGTCTCAAACTCCTGACCTCAGATGATCCACCCGTTTTGGCCTCCCAAAGAGCTAGGATTACAGGCGTGAACCACCACACCCAGCCGACTTTTTTCTTACACATACAATTGCTTCTTAATTCATTGCAGCTTTCCAGGGAGACTCCCTTGGCTCTTTAAATCCTCTGTCTTCTCTGCTTGCATCACTCTGGCCAAAGAGCAATTTAATGCCAATCTCATTTGCATTGCTTTGGAGGAAACTAGTTATGTTTTCTTATCTCTCAAAGCTTTCAGAATCCTGTCTTTATCACTGGTGTTCTTAAATTTGAAGAAGATAATGACTAAGTGCCTGACTTTTAAAAATTATTTGTGTTAAAAGTTTGCTAGGTCAACTCACATTTAAGCTTCATTATCTTTTTAGATCTTGGAGAATTCTTTTTTAAAAATTTCATTGATAATTTCATTCTCCATCTCTCCATATTTTTAAGCTTTTCTCTTTTTTCTCTGGAACTCCTATTCGTTACATGTGAGCTTCCTAAAGCTGGCCCTCCATACCACATGTCTTTTAGTTCATGTTTTCTACTCTCTTTATTGGGGTTTTCCTTTATGAAAGATTTCTTAATCTTTATGTTTTATTTTATCTACTTAAATTTTAATTTCCTAGCCATGGCAAGACATTTAATTTCTACAACATTTTAAAAAATTATCTGGACCTGGTAAGTGCATACTTGTGGTCCCAGCCACTTTCACAGCTGAGGTGGGAGGACTGCTTGAGCCCAGAAGGTAGAGGTTGCAGTGAGCTGTGATCATACCACTGCATTCCAGCCTGGGCAACAGAGCAAGATTCTGTCTCAAAAAAGTTTTTATGGCCGAGTGCTATGGCTTAGGCCTGTAATCTCAGCACTTTGGGAGGCTAAGGCAGTGGACCACTTGAGGTCAGGACTTCAAAACTAGTCTGGCCATCATGGTATAACATATTCTCTACTAAAAATACAAAAATTAGCCAGGTATAGTGGCGGATGCCTGTAATCCCAGCTATCCTTGAGGCTGAGGCAGGAGAATCTCTTTAACCCAGGAAGCAGAGGTTTCAGTGAGCCAAGATTGTGCCACTGAACTCCAGCCTGGGCAACAAAGATTCTTTTGCATGAAGAGCTAACACTTTCCCTTCAGACACTGAGGAAACTAAAGAAAGTGGACAGGTTTATCTATCAGGGCAACAGCAAGACTCCATCTCAAAAATATTTTTACAAAAGTTTAATTTCTGTTTCCATTTTTTGCAGTCCTATTTATTGAGAGTTTTTTGTATAATAGCTTTTTTAAAATATATTATCTAAATGAAACTTTCTGAATATAAACAGTTATAGTTAGTGTGTGTGTGGTGGCTCATGCCTGTAATTCCACAACTTTGGGAGGCTGAGGGAGATTATTTGAGGTTAGGAGTTTGAGACCAGTCTGGCCAACATAGCAAAACCCTGTCTCTACTAAAAGTATAAAAAAGTTAGGTGGGCATGGTGGTGCATGCCTGTAGTCCCAGTTACTTGGGAGACTGAGGCAGGAGAATTGCTTGAATCCTGGATGTGGAGGTTGCACTGAGCTGAGATCACACCACTGCACTCCAGCTTGGGTGACAGAGCAAGACTCCATCTCAAAAACAAAAAACCTATAATGAAAACATTTTATCATACATTTTTCTATTTATTGATTGTGATTGTGATGTCTTTCTTGGGAACATCAGATGTGAGGTGACTCAAATTTTCTAACGTAGGTGTTAATAAGACATCAAACAATTTTAGATGAGCTCTGTTATTTTGGTTTTGGCACTCTACTGACAAGCTTCACTTCAGGCAATGGGAAAGAGGCCTTGATTATAAGCCCCACAATTTTTTTTTCCTGAGAGTGAATATCAATCTCCGTTTACGCAGAAGAACAGTATGATTTTGTTTTCACTATTAAGATCTTCAATGTTATTGCACCTTAACAAATCCTAACTGGTCACTATCATTTCTGTGAGGCTTATGTTTGCCCAAACTGGAATCTCCCTTCCAGATTCTGTTTAAAGTTTTACTCACTCCTGCTTTAATTACCACAAAAATAGTCTAATGGGTTGGTGCAAAAGTAATTGCAGTTTTAGCCACTGAAATGAAGGACAAAACCGAAATTACTTTTGCACCAACCTAATAGAATGCAGTGCTCTCTAGTATTCCATCTGTCAGCACTCTTCCATGTGCCTTTGGTTTTCCAGAGAGTTCTGGACATCATTTGTCTCCTGACGATCCAGGTTCGTTTTCTTTGCTTTTATGGTTACACCATGTTTTGTTTTTTTTAATTATGATTGTATTAAGATAATAATGTAAAAACAAGGCAGGTATGGGAAGTCAATTCGGCCTCTTGTTTCAGGAAGGCTTCACTCATATCTGAGCAATTCTTCTGGCTGTAGTGTGAATATGAAAAAGAAGGATCAAAAGAGGAGCTGGGGGAACAGGGATTATCTAGAAGTAAAATATAGCAGCATGGCAATGGTCATGGAAAACAAGAAGACGTCATGGAAGACGAAGAGCTTTCTGTGAGGTGTTGCTGCAAGACTCAGCAGCTATTCCCCAGCCAGCATTTTCTGGCTATGCATTGAGGTTATTGCTCTGATGTTACAATATTTTTTCTATGCCCGTCTTTCGTTCTCTGACTTACTCTCTCATACATGTATTTGCCCCACATTTCAACCTGTGGCTCCATCACCTATTTAAATCATACCCATGTGTTTTGGTTGACTCAGCACCCAGGGCTTGGACGGTGATGCCGCATTCTTTGGACTATGGGAAATAGCTTCTCTCCCTAACGAACCTTGCATTTTGGATTTCTTTCCCAAAATCCAACTTACACCTTCATTGCCAAGAGATGAGAATTCTGACCACAAAACAGGCTGCTATTAATTGCTCTAGTCTTCTTACTCATTTCTGAAAGGGCAGCTGGAACACTGCGGCCCTTGGGAATTTGTATTTTGAGTCCTGTGTCCTCCTGGGAGGATCATGTTCGCTTTCTCTTCCCCTTACATGATGCATTCACCACACTCTGCCTGCCACTTTATCTGATCTTCCCTTTGTTGCACAACCTTGTACCATTCCTCTATTTCACCTATCATCTTGTTTTTAATCTTCATCTGTTCATGGATCTAAGTTTGTCTCCCTTTCCTTGGCTTCCTCTCAGCAACAACTTCTATGGCAGATTTCAATCTCTTTTCAATTTCTGTTACTACAAGTTTGCTCCAGTCGTGACTATCAGTGCATTAACCTCTCTGGGGGAACGAAGGGCAGGATGAAGGGCAAAGAAGGAGCTGTCTTTCAAGCAGTCCTAGGCAGTAATTTGAGAACTGAGAACTCAACTAGTAAATGAGGTTAGGCTCCTTCATCTATTTTTTTTTCCTGGACTGTTGAAATGATCTTAACATGTCTCCCTGGCTCCAGTTGCATCCTTATGCCAAATTTACACCAGAATTACTGTTTTCAAACAGCAAAACAATTATGTTTTGCCTGCATCCTTATCATAAAGTCATCAAAAGCTGTAGCCTCTGCTTAAGAGATTCTTTTGCATGAAGAGATAACTCTTTCCCTTCAGACTTTGAGGGAACTAAAGCAAGTAGACAAGTTTATCTGTCTGAGGATGGAAATGGTGGGAGTGGAGGCCAAGGAGTGTCAGAGCAGCATCAGTCAGCCAGGTGATAGGTGGAGGAGAGTGGAGGGCTACATGGTCCTTCCCCTCCATAAGATCTTCAATAATGTTAATTAACAGAGCACATTCTGAATAGGACTTTATGTGCTCTGGGAAACAGAGGATGGGAGATCTTAGCATTTGGCTCTGATGTGATTCAGAAGCAAGAATGCTGTATAGATTCAGGGGCAGAAACTAAGAGGTCACAGGGATATAAGGTATAAATGTAAAATTGGTGGGAAAGGCTTTGAGCTTACCAAAGAATTGAAACTGAAGGTTAGAAACAATCAGATCCTGCATTTCCTACGTTACTAGGGAGCAGGAGTTCCTACGTCACTCATGTATTGCTGACTCTCATCTCTGCCACCTTTAGGGATCCTATCCATAGCATCCATGTGCAATGGGCAAAAATGGATGTTGAAGTCCAAAGAAGCTAGCCTCAGATATACTTCCCCTTAGACGCTGTGAGACTTTAAGCAAATACTTTTACTTCTCTGTGCTCCAGTATGTTCATCCATAAAATAGAGATATCATCTATCACCCAGTGTGACTACGGGAATTACTTGGGATAAATTTAAAACTCTTGATAGGCCGGGCATGGTGACTCAAGCCTGTAATCCCAGCACTTTGGGAGGCTGAGGTGGGTGGATCATGAGTTCAAGAGATCGAGACCATCTGGTCAACATGGTGAAACCCCGTCTCTACTAAAAATACAAAAAATTAGCTGGGCACAGTGGCGTGTGCCTGTAATCCCAGCTACTCAGGAGGCTGAGGCAGGAGAATTGCCTGAACCCAGGAGGTGGAGGTTGCACTAAGCTGAGATCGCGCCATTGCACTCCAGTCTGGGTAACAAGAACAAAACTCCGTCTCAAAAAAAAAAAAAAAAAGACATTCTCCTTATTTCCTGAGAAGCAACTTTCAAAGCTAGACAGTTTTGTTCACCAGCGAGTCTTCTTATTCTAAGCCAAAATCTGTATCCCTGCAGCTTTTGCTCAGTAGTTCTATAGTAGCTTCCAGAACAATAAAAGGGGAACAAGTCATCAAAAGTCAGTTCCTTGAACTAGGTCAACATTTATGTGGTCCAGAGGAGACATTAAACTTGAATAACACATGGATTTCTGTTCTCTTAGAGACAATTTCCCTCTGAGAATTCATCCTAGGTGGGTAGAAATCTTTTTCTCTGGCAGTCATCAAAAATGAGGACAGCAATGGGTATGTAGCCAGATAACCATATCCTACTGTTACAGGGAGTTATTTTAATTGTTCTTTATGATAAGAGACAGACCATACCCACAATGGACTAGAGAAACAATTTCATATCCTCTTCAAAGTAATTAGAACAGATCACTCTTATCTCCTGCAACCTTTTGGGAAGCTCTCTAAGGCTTTCTCCAAACCTTGAAGACAGCTGGGTCAATGTTGTCTTTAATCTAAGGAGTCTTCCACTTCCCTCTGTGTGCACAGTTGGGAGCGGGCTTCTCTTTGTTAAGCCTCTCTGTGAGGCAGCCATATTTGACAGTTGGTGTCTCAAGATGGATGTGTTTTAGCAAGTGCCTTAAGCCCTGTGCCTTCAAGATCACTCAATGAATAGAAGGAAAAACATGCATTACAGAGGTAATTTTACACTTGCCATGCTTAATAATCTTTAATGGCATACAATCACACTTGTTCTTACTTTCATATCAGCAGACAAACTATGGGGAATACTAAGTAGTTAGACTTACCATTATTATTGCAATCCATCTGATTCTTTTCTTTGTAAATGAATCTTTAATTAGTTAACACTGTGCTCATGCTTGCACACTGCAGCTCTTTAATACAAAGTTCCAGAAATTTAAAATAAACACTCATTTTTGATTTTCTCTTGCCTCTCTCCAGTATCATAGAAGTGTCCCTTACTTGCTGCAAAGATTACTTTTGGGCATGATGATCAACAAGAGCCAAGCATTTAACTTTTAAAATATCAAACTGTTGAATACCACAAAATGCATGTGAATGAGCTATTATGCAGCATCTTGACTTTAGCAGAGGCGACTCCGAAGGTATTTTTGTGATTTGTCTTTCTAGCTGCCAAATTATCATCAACTCTCTACACATAGGATGACTATAACTAGCCAGAAAGGAACTCAGCATGCTCACTCTGGTCATAAAGCAATGCATATTTACCACGGCACCCCGTGGAGGTGGAATTCCAAAGCTAGGCATTTATTCACCCATTGTGGCAAAATAATTTTTCCCTTTAATATAGTAGGATGAAGAAGAAAAGGACATGACCTAGTAATCTGTTGATTTGTCTGAGAAGGGAGATACACCAAACACCTGGAATTCATTGGAGGGGGACAGGTGGCCCAACAGAAATAACACAAGATTTGTGAGGTTTACACATCAGTCCTCAACAAATCTCAGTTTCTTTCTTTCTTAGCAAAGAGCAAAACAGGATGAAGATAATGATGAACGTAAAATAGTAGTGACAAGAATAATGTCTAATGGAATGAGACTTAGAGATAAATAATTAAATTTCCTAAGATACAAGTTAGTCAGAGGAGGGTCTTCATATTAAAATCCAGTTGACCTGAGTTCTGTCTTCAGAAATGAGCATTTCATAAAAACCTAACCCTACAGGCACAGTGTTAGAATCTCAGAGATTTGAAAGCCAAGGAGCATGGCATAGCACATTTCGTTTCTAGCTCTCCAAAAAACACAGAGTTATGTGTCAGGTTCTAAACTCAGCAAAGTGGAAGATGTAAAAACCTGGTCTCTGCTCAAGAACACCAGTGAATGATAGAAGGTTGGATATGTGCATACGTAGGTGACAATCATGAAAAATTAATTATAAGGGCTCAAATTCTAAGATTTACTTGTTATATTTAACATTTTGAGCAGATCAGGATGCGTTTTCAAATTTGGAAGAAGGAATAAACAATCATGATATATTTGTGGGGACCTGTGCTCTTCTCATTTTCTCCTAAAGGCATAGATATACTTTGTGTGTGTGTGTGTGTGTGTGTGTGTGTGTGTGTGTGTGTGTAAATGTGCATATACATGTGTTTTTCTCTGAATTATTATCACTGTCTGTCTCTAGGCTTTCTCTAGTTGAGTTGAATAAAATTCCCTTATACAAACTTTTAATCAGAAATAGAAATTGTAAATAAAATACTGACTGAATAAAGATATAGCCATAATAAAGAGAATGAATTAAATATTTGACTGGCACTCACATTTTAAATGATTTGAATGTATAAACAGGGAGGAGTTATGTATTCATTCATTGAAGACATATTGATAGAGTGCCAACTCTACCATGTGCTATTCTGGCAAGGAAAGCAAGGCGTTGCCAGTCTTGGTGGAGGGTGGAGGGCTGAGGGAGTGGGGCTTCCACATGGATTGTCTTGTAGAGGCCAAGGAAGAGCCCATGGCCCATGTTGATCCATAATCTTGCCAGTCACATGAGGCCTGACCCTTAGCAAAATAGCCCTCTCCACAAATTGCAAAAAATGTCCATGCGAAAGACAAATTTTCTTGAATGCATCACATATGATTTTGGTGTGATTTATCTTTCTGCCAAATAGATGAATAAGATAGCAAAAGTTCTTTCTACTTTTAATATCTATTCACAAATTTCTAATAGTGTACCATTAGGAAGTGAAGGGCTGCAAGGGAGTAAAATTCTTCCCGCTAGTGTGAAAAATACTAGACCTTACCTTAATGCTAACATTTAAATGAGAATACAGTGGGAAGGAGGAAACAAGCAAACTACCAAACAAAATCTCTCATATGGGCCCACTATGGAGAAAACAGGCAACAAGAAACGTGCCAAAAGTAATTTACAGATTCAGCACTAGTCTTATCAAACTACCAATATCATTCTTCACAGAACTGGAAAAAAAAATCTAAAATTCATGTGGAACACAAAAACAGCCCAAATCACCAAGGCAACCTAAGCATAAAGGCAACATACTACCCAACTCGAAGGTATACTACGAGGCAACAGTAACCAAAATAACAAGGTGCTGGTACAAAACCAGGCATATAGACTGAGGGAACAGGATGGAAACCTCAGGAACAAAGCTGGACACCTACAACCATCAAATCTTCAACAAGGCCAGAAAAACACATAGTAGGTGAAGGACTCCCTATTCAATAAATGGTGTTGAGATAGCAGGTTAGTCATATGCAGAAAAATAAAACTAGATATTTACTTTTCACCATGTATAAAAACTAACACAAGATGAATTAAGGATTTAGATACAAGACCTTAAAATATAAAAGTTCTAGAAGAAAAGTTAGGAAATACCCTTTTCTTCATCAGCCTTGGGAAAGAATTTATGGCTAAGTGTCCAAAAGCAATTGCAACCAAAACAAAAATTGAGAAGTGGACCCTAATTAAAGAGTTTCCGAACAGTAAAAGAAACCAGCAACAGAGTAAACAGAAAATCTATGGAATGGCAGAAAATATTCAAAATCTATGCATCTAAAAATGAAGGTCTACGATCCAGAAACTACAAGAAATTTGAACAAATCAACAAGCACAAAAACAAAGAACACCAATAAAAAGTGGGCTTATATATGAACAGACACTACTCAAAGAAGACATACAAGTGGTCAATAAACATTGACGAAAATGCCCATCATCACTAATGAAATGCAATTCAAAACCACAATGAAACACCATCTCACAGCAGTCAGAATGGCTATTTTTAAAAAGTCACAAAACAACAGATGCTGGCAAGACTGTGGAAAAAGTAGAACACTTATACACTGCTGGTGGAAATGTAAATTAGTTCAGCTACTGTGGAAAGCAGTTTGGAGATTTTTCAAAGAGCTTAAAATAAAACTACCATTTGACCTAGCAATCCCATTACTGGGCATATACCCAAAAGAATATAGATAATTATACCAAAAAAGCACATGCATTCATGTTTTCATCACTACACTATCCATAACAGCAAAGGCATGAAATCAATGCAATTGCCCATCAGTGGTGAACTGAATTTAAAAAAAGTGAGATATAAATACCATGGAATTGGTTCTGACTTGGACAAACAGAGCAGCATGCTGAGTCCCACATTGTGATTTTTAGCTTCAGATCAACCACAAGAACAAACCGGCAATCCCGAGTGGACCCACAGACCCTCTGAAAGAAGTGGACTGCTCCTGCAGGACCTGGGAGACACACTCAAATACTCAGCTGCAGCAAGACTTGCTCAAGGAGAGTCTGAGCTCAGACATGCCTAGCTCTGCCCCCATCTGATGGTCCTTCTCTACCCACCCTGTTAGCTGAACACAAAGGTCATATAATCATGGAAGTTCTAGGGCCCCACCCACCACTGGTTCCTCTGGATACTACCACAGCTGATGCTTTTTGGAAAATGCCACCTCCCAACAGGAAGCCAACCAGCACAAAAAGAATGCATTAAACCACCAAAGCTAAGAACTCTCACAAAGTCCACTGCACCCCCCGCCACCTCCACTGGAACAGGCACTGCTATTCACGGCTAACAGACCCATAGGCAGTTCACGTCACAGGATTCTGTGCAGACAAACCCCTGGAACCAGGTAAACTTGGTTAGTACCAGCCTGGAACCAGGTAAACTTGCTGGGCAGCTAGAAACAGAAGAGAGACAACAATCACAGTAGTTCAGCTCACAGGAAGCCACATCCATAGGAAATGGGGGAGAGTTTTACATCAAGGGAACACCCATGGGAAAAAAGAATATGAACAATAGCCTTCAGCCCGATACCTTCCCTTTGACAGAGCCTACCCTAATGAGAAGGAATCAGAAAACTAATTCTGGTAATATGACAAAACAAGGCTCTTTAAAACTCCACAAAAATCACATCGGTTCACCAGCAATGGATCCAAACCAAGAAGAAATCCCTGATCTACCCAAAAAAAAGAGTTCAGGAGGTTAGTTATTAAGCTAATCAGGGAAGCACCAGAGAAAAAGTAACATCCAATGCAAGGCATTAAAAAAAATGATACAAGAAATGAAGGGAGAAATATTCAAGGAAATAGACAGCTTAAAGTAAAAGCAATAAAAAATTCAGGAAACATTGGACACACATAGAAATGCAAAATGCTCTGAAAAGTCTCAGCAATGAAATTGAACAAGTAGAAGAAAGAAATTCAAAACTTGAAGACAAGATCTTCAAATTAACCCAATTTAACAAAAACAAAGAGAAAAGAGTAAGAAAATATGAACAAAGCCTCCAAGAAGTCTGGGATTATGTTAAACAACCAAACCTAAAAATTATTGGTGTTACTGAGGAAAAAGAAAATTCTAAAACATATTTGGGGAAATAATAAAAGAAAACTTCCCTGGCCTTGCTAGAGAATCAGACATTCAAACACAAGAAACACAAAGAACACCTGCAAAAGATCATTTCCTAGGCACATTGTCATCAGGTTATTCAAAGTTAAGACAAAGGAAGAAGCTTAAGAGCTGTGAGACGGTAGCACCAGATAACCTATAAAGGAAAACCTATTAGATTAACAGCAATTTTCTGAGCAGAAACCTTACAAGCTAGAAGGGATTGGGGCCCTATCTTCAGCCTCCTTAAAAAAAGAAATTAGTAGCCAAGAATTTTGTACTCAGAAAAACTAAGCCTCACATATAAGGGAAATATAATGTTTTTTAAACAAACAAATGCTGACAGAATTCACCACTACCAAGCTACCACTACAAGAACTGCTAAAAGGGTCTCTAAATCTTGAAACAAATCCTGGAAACACATCAAAACAGAACTTCTTTAAAGCATACATCACACAGGACCTATGAAGCAAAAATACAAGATAAAAACAACAAAAAAACAAAGTACATAGTCAACAAATAGCATGATGAATGCAATGGTACCTCACATATCGATACCAACACTGAATGCAAATGGCAGAAATGTTCCATTTAAAACATACAGAACTATAGAATGGATAAGAACTCCCCAATCGTCTGTCTGCTGCCTTCAGGAGACTCACCGAACACTAAGGACTCACATAAACTTAAAATAAAGGGGTGGAAGAAAGCATGTCTTGCAAATGGACACCAGACGTGATCAGGGGTAGCTATTCTTACATCAGACAAAACAAGCTTTAAAACAATAGTAGTTATTAGAGACAAAGAGAGACATATAATGGTAAAAGACCTAGTCCAACAGGAAAATATCACAATCCTAAATACATGCTTCTAATACTGGCACTCCCAAATTTGTGAAACAATAACTAATAGACCTAAGAAATGAGATAGATAGCAACACGATCATAGTGGGGGACTTCAATACTCCACTGACATCAGTAGACAGTCACCAAGACAAAAAGTCAACAAAGAAACAATGGATTTAAACTATACCGTGGAACAAATGGACTTAACAGATACACAGAGAACATTCCATCAAACAGTCGCAGAATACACATTCTATTCAACAGTGCATGGAACTTTCTCCAAAAGAGACTACATAATTGGCCGTAAAACTAGCTTCAATAAATTTAAAATTTGAAATTATATCAAGCACTCTCTCAGACCACAGTGGAATAAAACTAAAAATCAATTCCAAAAAAACCCCTAAAACCATTCAAATACATGGAAATTAAGTAACCTGCTCCTGAATGAGCATTGGGTAAAAATAAAGTCAAGATGGACATTTAAAAAGTATTCAAACGGAATGACAATAATGACACAGCCTATCAAACCCTGCGGAATACAGCAAATGTGGTGCTAAAAAGTAATTTCATAGCCCTAAATGCCTATGTCAGAAATACTGAAAGGGCACAAACTGACGTTCTAAGGTCACACCTCAAGAAACTAGAGAAACAAGAACAGACTGAACCCAAACACAGCAGAATAAAGGAAATAACCAAGATCAGAGCAGAACCAAATGAAATTAAAACAAAAATAATACAAAAGATAAATGAAACAGAAAGCTGGTTCTTTGAAAAGATAAATAAAATTGATAGACCATTAGCAAGATTAACCAAGAAATGAAGAAAGAAAATCCAAATAATCTTATCAAAAATGAAAAAGGAGACATTACAACTGACACCACTGCAATACAGAAGACCATTCAAGGCTACTATGAACACTTTTATGCACAGAAACTAGAAAACCTAGAAGAGACGAATAAATTCCTGGAGAAACACAACTCTCCTATCTTAAATTAGGAATAATTGCTTACCCTGAATAGACCAGTAACAGGCAGCAAGATTGAAATGATAATTAAAAAATTATGACCATAAAAGTCCAGGACCAGATGAATTCACAGCAGAATTCTACCAGACATTCAAAGAAGAATCGTGTCCAATGTTTCTAATGCTATTCCCCAAGGTAGAGACAGGAAGGATCCTCCCTAATACATTCTGTGAAGCCAGCATCACTGTAATACCAAACCCAGGTTTTTTAAAAGGACATTTTAATAGTAGTTTCAAAAAAGGGAAAATCCAAATAAGTAACAAGTACTTGAGTGTTTTTTAAAAATCAGTAAAAATTAGAGAAAAGTTCGCTAATAGGATGAGATGCCACATTATTGCAATCTGGTTAGTGGGAATTACAGAGACCAGTGTTGCCACAGTCTGTGAAGCTAGGGAGAACTGAGAACATCTGTGCAAAGCTGGAGGTAGAGAAATTTGGTACAGCCATTCTAGAGCACATTTTGTTAATTATGCTCATAACCTATGGCCCAAAAATTCCACTTCTGAAATTAAATCACAATTATGCACTGGAAGTTTATAAGGGAAGTTTATAAAGCTTATGAAGAACAGCATTTATCAAAGCATTATGTTTATGAAGAGCTGAAGGCAGTGTAGAGACTGGATATACGGTTGTTACAAGGAATAACGCGAATAATCATGTAGCATTTAGAAGCAAAAATCTAGACTTAGATGTGGTATTTATTTTCCTTACACAGAATGATGGATGAAAAATTGAGAAATAGAAGATGCCCTACAGTCAATATCGTTGAGATAATTTAATAAATAAACAGAACGTTTTTTATTTTACAAGAGATGGATGTGTCCACAGACTTAATGTTAAACACATTAGGTGCCAAAGAAATAGTGGAGAAATAGGGATGGAGACCAAGGAAAAACAGAGAACATTCAAGAAAGTCATGTAATATGGACATAAGGTGATTGTGTAACATGAACTGAGAAATACACTGCAGCCTGAAAGGATGAAGAGAAAGAGCTGTTGTTAAACTCATAAATATCATAAGGTAAGTGATCACACCATCATGATCATTAAGGACTTATAACACTTATTACAAGACACACAGGGACACAAGGGACTTCAACTGTATTATACATAGTTTCAGCCACCGCCCAGCCAGGGGTAATTAAAGCTGAGTCCACAGCAGCCACAGTTCCAGTTCCCATATTATTGTTCCATCCACACAGCAGTGGGACTGCTTTGCTCCTGCTCTCATGCTGAGTATTGTGCTGACCCAGTTACTGTCTGCCTCTGTGTCTGCTGCACCTGCTGCTACCGACTCTCTGGTGAGTGCCTCCGATTCAAACTCCCTATGAGACAACCTAACTGGTGTGACCCATCACCCTGAACTATCTACGCCTACATGGAACACTTTTCTTTTAACTAGTGACTACATAAACTGCTAGCACCCTCCAGGTGGTGCCTTTCAGGTAAGTCCTGCTTTCCTGGACAAATGTCATATGACCAGCATCGTCTCTTCTGGCTGTCCCATGTCTTGAACTCATGGGGCACATCTGAAAGTTCATCATTACTTCACTGCTGCAGTGTGACTACACTTGTGTGATGCTTGGTCATGGCTGCATTATCTGCAGTCAACGTGGCCAGTTTGTCCTGACGGCAGAGTAAAAATGTTACGTCTTGAAGTTGCCTATCAGATATGGATGGCAGTGCTCTTGGGCTTGCTAAAAATCCTTTTTACAACCATTAAAGGTGGTTATGCCAGTAATTCAGAGTAAAATGGTTAAATATTTTAAAAAGGTTTGACAAATCCTTACTTGGATTTCCCTGTAAACAGGCTAGACCTCATTCTAGGTAGGAAGAATTAACATAACCACCAACCTCCTCTCCCATGAGGAATTATATAGACTCAAGGAACCTTGCTCACTTAATATCTTCTGGTCTGCTATAAGTTGACATGATTTTTCAAGAATGCAGTCTTTGTGTTATTTCAGTAAGCAACAACTTTTTCCAAATATTTATGTACAAGCAATAATTTTATCAAATCTCCCATCTAGTCCTTGGGACTCTAACCCAGGACATGGAACATATATTCATCTTAGCTGAAAGGAGAGCTCTATGCGTGGCAGACACTCAGAGAGACAGATCCCCTCCAAAAATCTCAACAATTCTACTATTTAAAATAATGATAAGAGGAATTTTATAAACATAAATGAATTCTGCAGACATTATTTATAATATATTTCTAGCTGACGTGGAGTAGCAAGGACCACATTTGCCAGCCTGTCTCAACAGCAAAAAAAATGTTGGGAAAATATATGAAAGTAGGTTTCGAAAACATTGGATATCAGGCAAGGAAAGAGAATGATCACTGAGAAATAGGAAGCAAATTATGAAATATTCTGATCACCCTTTCTTAGTGCCTGTGGAGGGTCCCTATACTGTGGCAGAGGGAGGGGTGACCCCAGCAGACCTCAGAGGTCACCCTGAGTTGAGGAGACAGATCAGGTCTAGGAGATGAGCTGACTAGAGTGTGTAAGACAGAGAGGAGAGAGTTGTACCAAATAAGGACTCTGAACAGCTGCAGAGGGGCTGCATTGAGTATTCTACGGAAAACTGATGAATGCATATGTGTGAGGAGACTGTTTACAGTAAGAAATTGTAGGGAGTAAGGGAATTGTAGAGAGTAGGGCCTGGTGCTCACACAGGTTTGAGAATAGTACCTGTTCCCATCGGGCTGAGGGAATATTATACAATTCATACTCAGGGTACTACAAAGCAGGTTGGAAATAAGGAGATAGATGCAAGGCACCCTGGGAGCAAATTTAAGGAGACACTTTTGAGTTCATATGAGTGAGGACTGGCATATGGGAGCAAGTGCCTCCTTAAATATAGCAGCCTACTGGCCCCTCTCAAATAGGCATTTGAGACTTACGTCCCAGGCAGGACTTAAAGGAGCACCTTGCATCTGCATGCTAGATGCCTCACTTGTCTTACCTTAGTCCTAGCACTATTCAGAAGATAGGAGTAACTTGTCACAGGCTAACCATAGGTATGATGCTTTTTTAAAAAGAAACCTTAAAAGGACATACAGAAAAATCAATCTATTTTCAAAGAGTTTAACTGTATTAATTAGTTCAATACCAAATAATATTTTTGCAAAAATAGGCAGTACCTACCCAAAAATATAAAGTTTTCAATGGGTGGCAATGCAAAGATGCAGGAAAATATAATCCACATTAAGGAGCAAAACCAATCCAGAATTGACGCAGATGTTAAAATACCATAGAAGAATATTAAAGCAAATAAAATTGCATTCTATACATACAAAGGTTAACTGGAAACAAGGAAGTTGTGAAAAAAAAGCAATTCAGGGCAATAATCTAAACTATAAAAAAAGGAAGCACAGGGAGAAAAAATGAATGAAAAAGATGAAAAGAATCTCACTGAGCTGTGGAACAAACTATGGTGGAAAAGGTAGCAGAAAACAATGAAGAAATGATAGGTGAAAATTCCCAGATCTGATGAAAACTAAAAGCCTAAGACTCAATAAACAAATGAACTCCAATTACAAGAAATATGAGCAAAAGCACACCAAGACACATTATAATCAGACTGCTCAGAAAACATGACAAGGGGAAAACTGTCAAGGAACCATGAGGTGGGAAGTGACACATTACATATGGAAGGAAAAAGGGGAAATGAAAGGGGCTTTTTAGTCAGAAACCATGTCAGTAAGAAAACATTTGGGAAGTATCTTTTAACTACTTAAAAAATAATAACTAGATGTGAAATAAACTGTTTCAGATATACAAAACCTGAAAGAATTAATTATTATGAACCTGTACTATAAGATATATTGAAAAAAGTCATATTTATGGCAAATAAGTTCTGTGCGTGCAAAGGTGTTCAACAGTGTTAGTCATCAGGGAAATGCAGATTATGACCCCAGTGAGGTATTACTACAGACCTAGTGGAATGGTTAAAATTAGAAAGCTTGATCACATCAAGTTTGTCAAGCACGTAGTGAAAGTGAACACTCATACACCACTGCTGGGAAAATGGTACAGTCACTTTGGGATGTGGGTTGTCTCTAAAAGATTAAACATACATTTACCACATGATCTGGCCACTCCACTCCTAGATATTTACCTAAGAGAAAAGAGACCGTACATACATCCATACAAACAGAGAGAGTCAGTCATAGCAACTGTGTTTTTAATAGACCCAAACTGGCAAACAGCCAATGTACTTCAATAAGGAATCCATAAAGAAAATGTAGCATGTACACATAAAGGGATACTATTCAGCAGTAAAAATAAACAAACGACTGCTACACTCAACCACACGGATGAATATGAAAATACTCCTGGCCCTGTGAAAGAAGCCAGGTAATAGCAAGTACATACTGTACTATTCTGTCTCTATAAAACTTTACAGGATTAAAACTATTCTTTAGTGACAGGTCAGTGGCTGTTGGGGAAGGGGTGATCATAGAAGGGCAGAAGAAATTAGCAAGACTCAAGAGGAAACATCTAAGGGTAATGTACATGTTTATTATCTTGAGGGAATTGCAGAGAATAGGTACTTATTTCTCAGTACCACCTTCACGTGTAGGTACATATATTGAAATTTACTATCTCGTATGCTTTATACATGTGCAGCTTATTGTATGTTAATTATATTTCAATAATGGTGCTAAAATATCATTATAATTATGAAATTCCAGTAACAAATTTAACATGAAGCAAATGCAGAGTAGTTATATGTAGCATGGTACCATTTGTATACTGGAATGTTATGCAATAATTAAAAAACATGTTTTGGAATTAAATTTGTTGACGTTGAATAATATTCATAATATTTTTAAGTTAAAAAGCAAGTTGACTAATTCAATGCCATTTAGTCACATTATAATTTTATGTATGCATTGAAACAAATTTAAAAATTATAAACACTAAAAATAGTTGAATTTAAGTATTATGGGTAATTATTTTTAAAAAATACTTTTCTGCATTTTCTCATTCTATTAAAATGAATACTTTTATAATAAAATATTTTAATGAAATATTATTGGTATGAAAAATGTTATTTTTAAACAAGAATATCAGATATGTGTCATAAAATATAAAGAAAAAATCAGAAGTTTCATTTGTGGGTTCCTCTAGTACAGAGTTCTCAACTTAATAGGTACATGGTAATTCTCCCACCTTATAGAGATGAAAGTTAAACCCCATGGAGACAAATTACTTGCCTAGTGCCACACTATTGTTAAGTGTAGCCAATGTGGGCAGGCCAACAGAATTCGGTCCCCAGCATCTTGAGTGTAATTCTTCCTCGGTGATAATAGAGAAGTCCAGTGCAAGCTAAACTTCCTTTTCATGTATCAGTCTTTAGGCCTTCCTGAGAAAGCCATCTTCTATGTGAAAACATCCTCAGAGAGACAATCAATGGAATTATTTAGTAGCCCCTTCAAACCAGCCTAAACAATACAAATGAGCATAAACAGTTACCCCTATTTGACCAAGAATACTGGTTCCTTTTATTCCATTTTTCATTTTTTTTTTTTACCATTAGTACCAAGCAATGAAATACTTTCAGTGGGTATAGTGAGGGAAAGGAGATGCTAACCACCTTCAAGGATGGTTCAGTTCTCTCGCTCTGCACTCCACTCATGTCCTTTGGAAGGCACAATTTCATAGTGTTGACCCTTGTATGAAATCCATGTACTATTCTCTGATCAGGAGTGAAGTGGCTTCAAAGATTGAAATGAACTGATGGTCATTACATCTGTCAGTGCCAAGAACTGTGGGATCACTGCATGACTGATGGGTGCATTTACTAGATGAAATGTTCAATGGCTATTATTTTATTGTTTTTCTGGCTCAGAGCCAGATATAAACTTAACATACTCGTCATGCTGTCCTTCATAAAGTCCTGTCAAGTTTCCATCATATATATGCTGCATAACAGGAGAATATATATCAATTAAACCCTCTGCTATGATTTACTGCGGAAACCTGAAGGGTTTTTAATATCATTCTATATATGGAAGATATTACCATCATACATAAGTCTTAGAATAGAAAGTCACATATGATTTTTAAATTGTTTACATCATCTCTTACGAAGGATGAAATAAAGATGTTTGTTCAACATCACACAAAAAGCTATTGTCAGAAGCAAGGGCAGAGCTTAGGTCTTTTGAGTTCTGATTCTCCAAAGTGTCTCTGAAACAATTTTATCTGACTTTAACAATACATGTGTGCATAAACTATTAGCCAGTTTTTATTTTTCAGATAAATTGAGAGCTGACTTCATCTCCTGTTGAACATTTTGCTAAATAAACTAGCTTATACTTTCTGTAGTTTTCAGAATGTTTCATTTTGTTTAAGACATAGAAAGCATGGCAAATTAATTAACATTGATCTATATTTTAGGGAGAGGTACACGTTCACAGATTAAAAACATTATTAACACACATTAATAAAATTATTTTACTACATACTATTAGCAGCAATAATAAAAATGACTATTACTTTATTTTTCATAGCCAAGCCAAAAACTATTATTAATTCATTCAGCTGGCAACATTCCTCTCACTATGTGATGAAATGTTATGATTCATAGATGTCCTCCAATTGATATCAAGTGCTGTATATACTCCAGCATTAACTTATTTGAATTACATTACTGACTTACCTTGAGAATTATATGAACTGGCCTCTGTGTTTACTATTTTACTTACTATAGAGGCTTTATTGATGATAACATTTACAATGTTAGTCTTCTCTTCAAAGAAGACATGACGTAAATATCCCTTAGGTGTAATCCATAGAAATAGTTATGTTGCTAGCCATTAGTTTGCTTTTATTTTTTATTCATGTTTGATCTGCTTTCCCTCTTTATAGTGGGTTCAGGAAAGTTCAGTGTAAACTTTAACTGGCATATATATGTATTTAACATATTGCCCTCAGTCTTAGATTCTATATTTATTTTATCTTTATTCATATTTCCTCAATTATTTTTAGTCAATAACGTATATGTTTTACTTTGTCTAAGGTCTCAAACATAATTTTTAGAATTTAATCCCTCACGTAAGTTAAGTTTAAAAGCACATTTATTTATACTGTGATATAAATAAATATTGATGGAGAATTGTTGATGAAATGTAGTCAATTGAATACATATATTGATATCCACTTCTTAGAAAACTCATTAAAATTATAGCAAAAGAGCAAAAAATATATATATTCACATAGGCTAAGAGGATAGGGTAGCTGACAACAGAGAAATGATATTCTCACTTTTCTGGAAAATGTGAAAGAAAGGTGGTGAGTAAATAGTGTATCAGAACAGAATGCAAAAAGAAACACAGAACTTTCCAGAACAAACCTTGTGAAGCCACAGGAATGAGAGACGCTAGGCAGCTAGGCAGGCATGGCTAAGGATAAGGCTGAAAAGGAGAGATGATTTAAAGTCTGAATAAAAATAGTTAGAACCTTAGGTCTTGTCTTCCCACCATGGCCAAGAACAAAGGTTTATTTTCTGGAGACCATTAACCAGGGAAAATGTAGACTCAGAGATCCCTAGCACCACAGGGGAGTTGCTCAAAACCCCTGTAGAGAAACCTATCCATCAGCAAGCCCTTCCCATCTCATAGAAGTTCCCATCTGATTCTAGAGTTTTGTTCTTGATTCAGGATGGACAGACACATGAGGAAAATTTCTAATGATGAAAGCAGAAAGAAAAAATAGAACTATGAAAAACCAAATGCAATGCAGAGATCCAAAACATAAAAAAAATAAAATTTCAAAATTAGCTTATGAGATCAGCAAAATAATATACTGCCTCTATGTACAGCTTATCTATTACTGTATGACATACTGTCACAGAATTTAGTGGTTTAAAATAATTATCATTATCCTTTGTTGTCTAGGAGTTGGCCATACAGTTCTTATTTAAAGTCATTCATACATTGCAGTCAGATGGTGACTGAGTTTGGAAGTATCATCAGGTGTCTTCACTGAACACTGATCTGGTGAATCCTCTCTCTATGCAATCTCTGCACATTACCCTGGGCTTCCTGTTGTCTGCCAGTCTCAGAGTACTGTACCGACTTCGTGCGGAACACGTGTTCTAAGAAAATAGAAAAATTCCTATCTCTGAGGACCTTGGCTCAGAAACTGGCACAGTGTTTCTTCTACCACATTGTATTGGTCAAAGCCATCTTGAGGAACAACACATTAGCCATGTGTCTTATATTCCCCCATCCACAGAAGGCCACCAAAACACGGCACTTTCTGTGACCTAACCTAGCAACAAATGATGATCCAGGCAGGTTCATCTATCCATACATCATTGCTGCCCACCCCTACACATCCGATCTAACAACTGTCCTTCTGACAACATCAGGTGACACCAACACCACTAGCAAGGGGTGATTGATTGGGAGCCCTGCTCATAATAAGCAGCAGGAAAGCATTCTCTTTTACTGGGCCTGACATTCCCTGTCCTACTGAGAGAGGAGGCAGACAAATGAAACCGCAAATAGGGTCCAAAGTACAGAAAGCAGCCAAGCTAGGGAAGCCTCTTTGTCTTCAGAGTAACAAGACTCTGTTTCTCTACCTAGAGAAACTGAAGCAGTGGGAGGAAGAGGAGAGGAGTCGGTGAATGACACCTCTTGGGAAGATCCTAGCATCATGAGACATTCTTCCCCTCTAGACAGACATCTGATGGCACACCCTGAGAAAACCCCTTCCACTCCCACAGGTTACACAAGTAGGGAGCAGTGGGAGCCTCAGAGGTGCCCAATGAAACAGCTACATCAAAACAGTGCTTCAAAGGCTCCAAAGATTCAGTAGTCACTGGAACTACAGCATAAATGCAGGTTAAAACCAGTATGGTCACCTAAATTGTGCAACTGCCTGATAACATAAAAGATGGAAATAGCACCCAGATGATAGATATGTGAAATGGCTTGATTTTGATAGTTATTTCTGAATGTGTACATACATCAAAACATTACACCTTTGTGCACCAATAAAGGTGCTAAAATATCATCGTAATTATGAAAATCTGGTAACAATTTTAATGTCAAGCAACAGTAGAGTGGTTATATGCAGCATGGTACTATTTGTGTATTGGAATGTTACACGATGATTAAAAACAATGCTTTGGATTTAAATTTGTTGATACTGAATAATGTTCATAATATATTGTTGTGAAAGAGCAACTTGACCAATTCAATACCAATGCTAATACTAATTTCTTTAGTGTTTAAAAAAATTAAACACTAAAAATAGTTATTATACATGTGTATAATATTTGTCACTTATAGCTCAAAAAGGGAAATAAATAAATAAGTAAACAGCACCCAGAATCTACTAACATAATAGACAAAGTATCCAGGATATAAGACAAAAACAAAATTACCCAACCTACCAAGAACTAAGAAAATCACTACTTGAATGAAACAAAGCCTATTGATAAAGTCAGTGAGATGAATCAGATTATCTGACAAATATTTTGAAAGCCGTCAGAGAGAAACGAAACATAGCAGAACGCCAACTCAACTGAAAGCAGATATCTCAACAAAAGCCATGGAGCCAGAAGTAATTGGCACAATATTTTTCAAGCGCTGAAAAAGAAGATATAGATTTCTTTATGTAGTGAAACTATCCTTCAGGAATGAAGGAGAAATAAAAGTGATCTCAGATGAACAAAGAGTAAAAGGATTTGTTGCCAGTAAACCTGTCCTCAATGGTTGGCTCCAGGAAATTCTTCAAAAAAGAAAAAGGTGGGTGCGGAGGAGTGGGGAGGGGTGGAATTGATAAAAGAAAGAATCTTGAAGCATCTGGAATGAAGAAGGAAAGACAGAAAGCAAAAATATGGGGACATATAATAGACTATCCTTTCCCTCTTGAGTTTAAAAAATCACATTTGAGCATAGAAATGAAAATAATATTATTAGATTAAAATGTATTTGAAAGAGGAGAAGCTAAAGGGACCTAAATAGAAGTAAAATTTCCACACTTGACTCAAAGTACTAAAATGTTGACGGCAGAAGACTCATGTCAGGCTAACATGTTGATAGCACAGACTGTTATGTTCTACTTGTTGTATATTGCTATATGTAGAGGAGCTGCTACTGAACTATACAAAAAGATAAACAGGAAAACACTATATATAGGTCAAGAGTAATTCACAGAAGAGGGCAAAAGAAAAATCAGGGGACACAAAGAAAATATAATAATAATATTAAAATCTTAAACATTAACATAGTGATAATTACCTTTGGTATTAATGTTCTAAATACACTAATTGAAAGAGCAGAAATTTCACTCACTAGTGTAACTATTGTAAGTCAAAAAAAAAAATCTAAGCCCCTAATCAACTGAGTGGACCCCCTCTTGGCCAAGCAGACCACAGAGAGACCTGAAAAATTGAATTCCCAGTCATGACAAGAAGAGAGGCTGGATGAACCTCATTATACCTCCTCCTTTCTGAAGCTTAGGCACAACTGACCAGTGTTCAAATTAAAAATAGACATCGTAAGTCTCACAAAACAGACTTTTTATGGCGCTAAGAAACCAAATTATGAATAAGAGTTGAGGCGAGGATTAAGTCACATCCTACAAAAGATAAAATCTCTTAAAATTTTTTTAAATTAGCCTAGTATAAAGTGGCTAACTTTCTAATCTGACTCCAGTATAGCATCACATGACAGACAGAGCCCAAAGGGAAAAAAATATTTTATCCTGAAATATACGTCTTTGAAACATTTTGAAATGGCCCCACAAAGCCATCTTTTTGTGGGGGAAAATTTGTAGCTATAGAGAATCTCCATTAATATAGCCAGAACTTTCCCAAATCTAGCAGAGATTAATTGAGAATTTGACACTTCTAACGTCTGAAAAGAGACATTTACCATCAATTCTCTCTGAGGGCTGCCACCTCTGAGGCTTCATCTTCACAAGGGCCTGGGCCCCCACAATTCCTTTATCTTTATTCAAGCATTCCTTCCTACTGACTTCAAGTCTTTAGAAAATACAAACAATTGTCACTAAAGAATTCCTAAAACCCTAAAGAATCTTTGGAAGCGTCTGCCTCAAGATGCCCCACCTTTTGGGGCCAATCCAATGTATACCTTCCACGTATTGATTAATGTCTTTGCCTGGAACTCTTATCTCCCTAAAATGTGTAAAACCAAACTGTAACCCAACCTCTTTGGGCGCACTCTCTCAGGACCTCTTGAGACTATGTTCCCTGGGCCACAGTCACTCACATTGGCTCAGAATAAACCTCTTTTAAATATTTCATAGTATTTGGTTTTCTGTTATCACTGAATTGCATAGCAGTTCAGGCTGTCAGTTCTTGAATCTGGAGATAAGCTATTCAAGTATTGTTTTGTAAGTTTTTAGCTGAGAAAGTTTGAACAAGTTACTTAATTTGTCTGAAGCTTAAGTCTATTCATATGTAAAATAGGGATGGTGGCATCTAACACATATGTAGTGAGCACTTAGTAAATGGTGGCTGTTAAGTGTGCTCTGAATGAAGAGACCACCTGAAAAGGCTTTGTGTGAGCAACAAGGCTGTTTATTTACCGGGATTCAAGTGGGCTGAGTCTGAAAAGAGAGTCAACAGAGGGTGGTTGGATAGGAATGATTTTATAGGTTTGTGGTAGGCAGTGGAAAGTTACAGAAGTTGCAGTTCAGGGTGGTTTTTGCAAGCTGGGAGGTGTTGCCTAGGGGGCTGGGTGTCACAAGGTCCAAGGTCTGGTGTCACAAAGTTGGCTTATCGGTTGAGGCAGGAACAATGGCAAAATGTTGCCAGGATTGGTTAATCAGGTTGCAGGGTCCAGTGTCACAAAGTTGACTCAGATGTTCTGGCTCCAGGAGTCCATCTGGAGTTGTAGGTGTGGATCACAGGAGTCACCATGGCCTAGTCCATGGTTCACTCAGTTCAAAGAACCATGCTGTGGCTACAAGTAAAAATAAAGCCTAGTAACATAAGTTTATTATACTCATAAAATGATTAGAATGACAAGTAAACATAGAAGAAAAAGTGATGATAGCTTTTGAGTAGAGAGAGAGGGTATATTGAGGTGACCTCCTGACAAGAGTTGATCTTGTCATTTGGACTTCAGTGAAGGAAACAGAACTCACTCTAAGTATAACACATGAAGAGGTTTAGTTTTACAGACGAGATGGACTTCTGTTTCACTCTTGCGTAACAGTAGAAAGTGGGCTTAAGATGGTAGACAACAGAGATTTGTTCTCTCACCGTTCTGGAAGCTGAAAGTATGAAGTCAAAGTGCTTGCAGGACATTTTCCCTCTGTTGGCACCAGGGAAGAATCTTTCCTGGATTCTTCCTTATCTTTGGTGATCATTGGCAATTCATGGCATCCTAGGTTTGCAGATGTATCAATCCAATCCTTGCCTCTGTCATCACATGGCTATCTTCCCTGTGTTTGTCTATGTCTAAATGTCTCTCTCTTTATAAGGACACTAGTTATTAGAGTTATGGACCACTCTAATTCAGGCTGATGACTTGATTTTTTAAATTGATTGCACCCACAAAGACCCTATTTCTAATTAAGACCACATTCACAAGCACTAGGGATTAGGATTTTAATGTGTCTCTTTTGAGAGCACAATACAACACACAACACAAGTAAACCCAAATAAATAGCAAAATGATTTTTATCAAATTTATAATTTTAAGTAAAAGGTCTTTTTATTGAAATATAACTTTATAAGGAGAAAAATATCAAAATTGTCAATGTATAGTTCATTGAATTAAGTAGCAAATAAATAATTTATCCACCCAGATTTTAAAAAATGGAAGAAGATCAATAAAACTCGAGTGGCCTCCTCTATGACACACCCAGCCACATCCCTCCCACAAGAAGTTAGCCACCATCTTGGGTTCAATTAGCACAAGATAGTTTTGTCTGTTTTGAATTTTTTATAATGAAATGATACAATATTTGCTCATATTTCTGAGCATTTTCATTTAATTTGGTTTTTACAAGAGTGTGATTGTAGCAGCCCATCCAGGAATGACTCTCAAAATGCTACAGAACTGATCTAGGGGGATAGCTACCACCATGAATCTGTTAGTCAGACTACTGAGTCCAAGAGCAAAGTACTTTAGCTGTGATCTTAGAATTGAAAAGCCTAAAGCAGGACACTGTGGTCACCATCAGTGCCACATACCTTAGTGCCTCTTGGACATCAGGGAGAGAAGAGGCTGGATGCTAAAATACTTTGACACTGCTGCAGAAGAACCTTACAATGTGACCCGAGAGCACCTAAATGACAGAATTGATGTGACATCAAGAAGCGTAGCTGCAAAGGAAGCTGGGAAATGCAGTCTTTACTGGCCCCATTCTCTGAAACAGCAGATAGTGTCTGAGACGGGGTGGCAGGTGGTTGCGGGGGCGGGGTGTGCAGCATGGAGGTGGGGCAAGCAGTCCACAGCATCTATGCACATTGACAAACAGCAAAACATGCATAATGGAGCTCAGTATTGTGCTGGGTTCTGAGAGTCGAGGGAGTATTTTCTGGGAGGACAATGAGTGAAGGACCTTTTGGGCAAAGAGGAACAGATGTCTGGACATTTCTGGGAACTGCCGTTGTCAAGGACAAGATGACGGGAATCACCAAAATGGCACTGCAGTCAAGAAGGCCATGATCTATTTTTATTTTAATCTTGTTTTTATCTTAAGGAGCTTTACTGAATTAAAGTAACATTTTCACATGGCAAAAATTCTAACTATGCAAAAGCATAGTCGATGAAAATACAACCTTCCTTTTACGTAGTCTGCAGTCTCCTAGTTCCACTCCCAGAGTCAATTTCTATGATCAATTCTCTTTCCTTCTTGTAGAAATAGTTTAAGCATTTCATCCATTAGAATTTTTTAACTATGTTTGCACATAAAACTGTTTATCCCTGTAGCACTCAACGAGAGAATACAGTAATTTCATTCTGCACCTGAGTTTTATGTCAGAAGTATTTCCTAATTAGCACATATAAATCTACCTCATTTAAAAAAATTGCTTAGCATTTCATCTTTTCATCTAAATAATCATCTCAGTATGCTTTACCCACTTCCCACTGATGGTCATTTAATTTCTTGATTACTTATGTCTCTGATACATAGATAGAAAGGAATAAAGAAAGAAAGATAGGTGATAGCTATAGATAGATATATAAATATGTAAATATATATCTAAATACACACACACACACACACACACACACACACACACACACACACACAGTTGCCTGAAGGAAGGGTGACTTCTAATGAGTAGAGTTTTCACTGGGTCAAAGACATTTATTTTTAATTTTGATGTATATTACCAAATCTTCCAAAATGATTTCTATAATTTTTGCTTATAATAACAGTGCCTCCAGGCGTCTACTTTTCTACAATTATATTTGCAAAGTAAACCTTTGCTAAGATTAGTAAATTGCCTGGATCAATACATTTGTCAAGAGTAGTAAAAAGGTAAAAAGTAGATTTATTATGTTTTAATTTAGTTTTTTAAATAAATTATAAGAGATATTGAATTTGATCCATTTGTATCAGCAGGATGTCTGTGGAAGAATTCTATGATGGATAGACATTAGATATGAAATTTGAAAAGCAATAATACAATGGGATAAACTGGAAATCATTTTCAATTAATGGCCGGTAAATACAAATTATTTCACCAATGGAATGCAGATAGTATTTTTACCTGCGAAGATATAGGAAGAGACAGAAAATGAGTATCTGTTAGCTTTCCTAATTCAATATGTTTGATTTAAGCACGCTGAGCTTTTTAATTTTTTTCTTTCAAAATGAGAATGACCTCTGTTGATCTTATACTGGAATCTGGCCTCAAATATCATGTTACAGTACTTGTCAAGAAGCCAGATGCCCTCTCCTAGTCTAAAAACCTGCCTTTCTTCCTGAAAAATGGTTTGTGACACGAGAGATGTTGCTACAAAGCTATCCATTGAGCTTGAGTGATGTGGCAATGAAATTGTAGATAGTATCATTTTAAGAGGTTGTTCTTCAAGAAACACTGTAAACAGAGCCATGATTTAGAAACGAGAAAACTCAAGCATCAAAATACAGTAACAACTGGTAGTTTGGAAGAAAAAACACAGAGGCTGACTAGCTTTAAAATAACCCCATTAATGCCCCTAACTGGAATGAGGCTGTTTTTAAAAAATTGGGCTTGTGAAAGACAATTTCGTCTTCTTTGTCTGGCAAAGGCCAGCATGTGGTTTTAGTTTTCAGAAATATTACATATCCTCAAAACATCAGTGGTACAAATTTGAGAATTTCCATGCTAGAAGAGACTTTATACAGATTGCTTCTTCTATAGCTTAGAAAATGAGTCAAGTGATGAAATTACTAAAAATTTGCATAGCAGATTAGAGGAAGAACTGAGACCAGACCAGTTACAATGACTCCTAGGCTGAGAATCTTAGATCACACAGCTAATTATCACACTGTGATATCAGAAATTGCCTAAAATAGCAGAAATTTTTAGCGCTTAAAAACCAGCTATTTGTTTGCATTGACTATATTATTAGTGGAAGACCTGATGGCAAATATATTTAAAGTATTAGTTATAAAGACAGTATATTCAGCCTTCCAAAGTTTATATGGCACAGTTTCCTACATATAAAACAAAGTTCACTATTTACTTTTTCTCTAAACTGTGAAATCACTCTTTTGCAGTCTGAATTATAGATAAGTAAGGGCCAGTAATTTTATTTCCTTTTTTTTTTCCTACTCTGTCTCTTCTTTTGTTTTGTTTTTGCTTTTCTCTTACTAAGTTGTCTTGTGCCCTCTGGGACACAGGAGACGGAAAGAATGAAACAAATATGAAGTGATGCTCTGATCAAACTTACCTTGAATATCCAGGGCAGAATGGGATGCTTCATATTCCTAACTGTACATTGCTGATTGATGATGCTTTAATTTAATTTTATTTTTTTAAGATGGAGTCTCACTCTGCCACCCAGGCTGAAGTACAGTGGCACAATCTCGGCTCACTGCAACCTCTGCCCCGGGTTCAAGCAATTCTCCTACCTCAGCCTCCCAAGTAGTTGGGATTACAGGAACCTGCCACCGCATCTGGCTCTAATTTTTGTATTTTTAGTAGAGATGGGGTGTCACCATCTTGGCCAAACTGGTCTTGAACTCCTGAACTCGTCATCCACCCTCCTTGACCTCCCAAAGTGCTGGGATTGCAGGCGTGAGCCACTGCACCCAGCCAATGCTTTAATTTTTAAGTGATTAAGAGACACATGTCATTCGAACATCTAATAAGAAAAAATATACATATAGGGCCGGGTGCGGTGGCTCATGGCTGTAATCCCAGCAATTTAGGAGGTTGAGGCAGGTAAATCACAAGGTCAAGAGATCGAGACCGCTGAGACACCCCCAACATGGTGAAACCCCCATCTCTACGAAAAATAGGAAAATTAGCTGGGCTTGGTGGCACATGCCTGTACACCCAGCTACTTGGGAGGCTGAGGCAGGATAATCACTTGAACCCGGAGGCAGAGTTGCAGTGAGCTGAGATGGTGCCACTGCTCTCCAGCCTGGAGACAGAGCACAACTCTGTCTAAAAAAGAAAAAAAAATTCAACAACTGAGAAAAATTGAAGCCATTTTAACTACTCAAGTATTTTGCATGATTGACAATGGACCAGCCAAAATAACTTGTAAAATGTAATAAAAATTATAAATTTATCTAATTTTTCTTTCATTAAAATATAAAATACAAATTTGAATTTAGAATGCCTTCTCATTGTGCTGTCTTTCTGTCTGTATGGCTTCCTCTCTACCTTTTTCCCAGTTGAAATTGAATAAATTTATCTAAATAAAAAATTTAAAAAAGGTAAATCCAGCTAAAATCCTTTAAGGGCTTCCCATTTAATTTAAAATTAATACCAAATTCCCAGGCACAGAAGGCAAGGGTGGAGGAGACCCTTTTCCTCCAGCCTCTGTCATGGAGACCCGAACACCTTACCTGTTCCTTTTGGTGCTGATCTAGGTGTATTTCCCATTATGGTGCATTACTGTCTGCGTTATTTCATCTGCATTGAGGCCTACTTCACCTTTCTGATCACATGGTTGGCTTTCAAGGCTCAAGTCTCGATGCTGGCACCATCTAATTTATGATGCCTTTCTCACACATGCCAAATAAAATTACTCTTTCTTTTCTACCCTAACCATATGCAATGCATATGTGTAGTTCTCCCCTCACACACCCCCCCTCTACATCCCCTGTTTTGGGGATGTTGTATTTCCTTAATACTAGCTGGATCTAATGAGGACTGGTAATTATAGGGCCCTCTATAGCCCAGTCAATATTGCCTGACTGACCAAGTGGTATTCCAAGGGGTCAATAAGTGAACTGATGCAGGCTAGTGTTATTAGTTAGTGTTTTTTTTTTTCTTTTTTGGAACAAGATCTAGGGGAATGTCTGGGAAGGTGTGAGACTGAATGTGCTGAGAGCCAGAATTCTGACTTCGTGAGGAAAGCGAGTATTAAAGAATGAAACTTCAAGTGGAAAGCATAACCAGTAACTTTGGTTTTGAAAATCACCCCCTCTCGTTTTCTTCATTTTTTCCCCCTCACTTCTTCATTCCCTCATTCTCTAGACACTCCTGTCCAGCCATGCATGCTTCTCTAATTATGCTCCTGCTTAGAAATCTCAGAGATTCATCTTGAAATAAGCCAGACATGGAGCCCTTGTTGAGGAATCCTCCCACTTAGGGAGGGTCACAAACACTTAGTCTACCACCATCAGGCTGAAGTCAAACTAATGCCAGCCTGACCCCTGGACAGGAAATTAGTCACAGCAGGACACACAGACCCTGCATGTTGCACCACTCCCACATGTCTCCTGTACGAGGTTTTTCTTTAAAAACCCTGTGGTAAATTTTAAAATTTAAGATGGTACTTTAGAAGATTACTTTGCTATCTTCTCAATTTGCTGGCATTATGATTAAAACCTGTTTTTCCTTCCCCCAATCCTCACCTCTTGGGTTTAGCTTTTGAGTGGCGGACAGCCGAACCTGGATCTGGTTACAATTGGAGCAGAGATAAGATATAGAGAGGTACAGTTAAGTTCTTGTCCCTGGCCCTAATATTCTTGTGTTTTATTAAATAACTCAGTATATTCCCGTTTCTACTTAAGAACTTCAGACCATATGTGGACTTTTAATATATTTACAATATTTCATTCCACACATTTATTCCTCTGCTTCTGGCTCTCCACATTTCTAAGTCTAAAATTAGCTACTTATTTAGTTTAAATGAATATTCTCTTTTCTGAAATTAAAAGAGACTTAAAAGAACACTATCCTTGCCATAATAATGGTTATACCAGGTGGATACGTTGAATGGTAGAGTTCTAAAGGGGGATTGGGCACCTGTGATAAAATCACCATAATCCTATAAACTTAGAGACTTCCTTTGACATGGAAACAGACTGAGGTGGGCACTAAAAGGGCAAGCATCATTATCCTAATATCACTTTCTCTAGCCTACTACAGAATCTAGTCTGCTAAGCATGTATAATAAACGGGGAAGTCATTAGAGTTTCCGCAGCAAGACTTGGGCCTCTTGTCTCCAGTGAAAGCTTGTTAAAGATGACCTAACAGGGTGGTTGCCTCTTCATTCTCTGTTTTTTAATGGGGCAATCTGAGACTACAAATTCTCAGATGATAGTCAGAGGAGCAAAGGGTCGCAGCAAGTTGTCAGCAGGTGCCAAGGGCAGCTGGAGAAAATCATCGCCTGCTGCAACCCTTGGTCCTAATTAGCCTCCTCTTCATTAATTACACGCAGTCACCCACAGTCCTGGGAGCTATGGAACCATTTTGTTTTGTACTTAAGCTTGCAAAGAGCATTCTCCAGATCTTTAAAAAATATAGTCATGATGCCATATGTCATACAAAATAAAGTTAAGCATGGAGAGCTTGTTTGCCTTAGAGTATGAGTGTCTTTCCAAACAAGATGAGTGTCCTTGAAAGCAATGTGTTTCCTATTAAAATTTCAATGTCAGTAATATCTCAGATCTATCCCCCTGAGATCTGGGGGCAAGGGGAGGTCACCAGGTGATGAATATGAAGATCCAGAAGGTTACAACCTTTCTGACTCAGACTGTCTGTTAAGGCCCCAGTGGTCTCCCATTGCCCATGCCTCCATCAAAATAGCCAACATATTTGAAACCAGCCAAGGAAAGGTACAAATTATAGCAAAAGTCCATACAGTTTTCTCATAAGGTGT
>CM052653.1:114275619-114334066 GCA_028533165.1 Leontopithecus rosalia | reverse complement strand
GTAGTATAGTTTGAAGTCAGGTAGCATGATGCCTCCAGTTTTGTTGTTTTGCTTAGGATTGTCTTGGCTATGTCAGCTCTTTTTTGGATCCATATGAAGTTTAGGTGCTTTTTCCAGTTCTGTGAAGAAGGTCAATGGTAGCTTGATGGGGGTAGCATTGAATCTATAAATTACTTTGTGCAGTATGGCCATTTTCACAATATTGATTCTTTCTAACTGTGAACATGAAATGTTTTTCCATGTTTGTGTCCTCTCTTATTTCCTTGAGCAGTGGTTTGTAGTTCTCCTTGAAGAGGTTCTTCACATCCCTTGTTAGTTGTATTCCTAGATATTTTATTCTCTTTGTAGTGTAAGTTGAGAACTGTGAATGGGAGTTAATAGCCCAAGAAAAGTCCATGGGAAATCACTCATGATTTGGCTCTCTATCTGTTATTGGTGTATAGGAATGCTTGTGATTTTTGCACATTGATTTTGTATCCTGAGATTTTGCTGAAGTTGCTTATCATCTTACAGAGATTTTGGGCTGAGTCATGGGGTCTTCTAAATATACAATCACGTCATCTGCAAATAGAGACAATTTGACTTCCTCTTTTCCTGATCGAATATCCTTTATTTACCTTTTCTTTTGTGATTGCTCTGGCCACAACTTCCAATACTCGAATAGGAGTGGTGAGAGCGGGCATCCTTGTATGTGCCAATTTTTGAAGGAAATGCTTCCAGTTTTTTCCCATTCAGTATGTTACTGCCTGTGGCTTTGTCACAAATAGCTTTTATTATTTTGAGATACATTCCATCGATACCTAGTTTATTGAGAGTTTTTAGCATGAATGGCTGTTGAATTTTGTTGAAGGCCTTCTCTGCATCTATTGATAGAATCATATAGTTTTTGTCTTTGGCTCTGTTTATGTGACAGATTACATTTATAGATTTGTGAATCCACCTTAATTGTGATGGATAACCTTTTTGATGTGCTATTGCATTTGGTTTGCCAGTATTTTACTGAAGATTTTCACATCGATGTTCATTATGGATACTGGCCTGAAATTTTCTTTTTTAGTTGTGTCTCTGCCAGGTTTTGGTACCAGGATGATGTTGGTCTCATACAGTAAGTTAGGGAGGATTCCCTCTTTTTGTATTGTTTGGAATCATTTCAGAAAGAATGGTCCCAGCTCCTCTTTGTACAACTGGTAGAATTTGGCTATGAATCCATCTGGTCCTGGACTTTTTTGGTTAGTAGGCTATTATTGTCTGCCTCAATAACTTCAGACCTTGTTATTGGTCTATTCAGGGATTCAACTTCTTTCTGATTTAGTCTTGGGAGGTTGTAAGTGTCCAGGAATTTATCCATTTCTTCTAGATTTACTGGTTTATGTGCATAGAGTTCTTTGTAGTAATCTCTGATGGTAGTTTGTATTTCTGTAGAATCTGTGGTGATATCCCCTTTATCATTTTTTATTGCATCTATTCGATTCTTCTCTCTTTTATTAGTCCGGCAGTAACACTTCTTGCAAATATGCCAGACAGCCTGTAATTCTCACATGGTTAATTGTCCATACAAATGCTTCTCTCCTTCTAGTAAGTGATAGCATGATCCTCTCCTGTTTCAGCCTTCTGAGTCATTTGGAGTCCTTCTTCTCAGTCATTCACAGCTTACTTGTCACTGTCTTGTCACATCTTTCCTCCCTTTCTTTTATCACCGTATCAGCTCTTTTATTCAGATCCTTCACATGTCTTACATATGGATACTATGAGCTTTTCTTCCAGCCCTTATTTTTCTTCTCTGTAACTGACTCATTCCTTGGTGTTTCCTTAATCTTCCTTAAATGCCACTTTCTCATGTTACATCCACTGAAGAACTTACACTGGCTTTGGCCCAGAATTTCAGACCTAAATTCTTCTAACTTTGCTTTTTTATGAATTTGCAAGCTACAGAAAAGCATAAAGAGCAAGGTTTAAACCCCCTAGATTCCTGTGACATCCCTGCTTTAGAGCCCACTCCCCTCAGAGGTTTTCCATTTTCCTAGGATAAGTCAGATGCCTGTTCTCACACCCCACCTCCATGCCAGACCATTCCTGGAACGTGCCTTCCTGGCCGGTGAGCTGCAAGCTACAGTCACGCTACACTAAACTGTTTTAAATTCAATGACCTTCTTTCTTTTGCTTATTCTGACATTTTTTTTATAGAATCTTTTTCCTTTATTCACTCTATACTCCATTTAGCTAATTAATGCTTATTTATCAATCAAGTCCTAATATTAGATTCTCCAAAACCATTCTAGACAGGTTATTTAAATATTTCTCCTGGGTACCTACATAGTTGTTATAAGGTAACAGATTTTGTAATACTTACTTTTTTATTTTATTTTATTTTATTTTATTTTATTTTATTTTATTTTATTTTATTTTTGAGATGGAGTTTCACTCTTGTTACCCAGGCTGGAGTGCAATGGCACGATCTCGGCTCACCACAACCTCCGCCTCCTGGGTTCAGGCAATTCTCCTGCCTCAGCCTCCTGAGTAGTTGGGATTACAGGCACTCACCACCATGCCCAGCTAAGTTTTTGTATTTTTAGCAGAGACGGGGTTTCACCATGTTGACCAGGATGGTCTCGATCTCTTGACCTCGTAATCCCCCTGCCTCGGCCTCCCAAAGTGCTGGGATTACAGGCTTGAGCCACCGTACCCAGCCACTTATTTTTTTAATATTTTATGTTCTGGCATACATATGCAGAATGTGCAGGTTTGTTACATTGGTATACATGTGCCATCTTAGTTTGCTGCATCCATCCTTTTGGTAGTAGTCTTTGATAGCTTCTTTCTGGCCTGGTTTAATAAGAGTTTCCAGCAATATCTTGTACTTTTTCCTGCCCAATGAGTAGTTTTTCTGTGAACTTTTTTCGGTTTCCAAAATATGTAATCATATTCCTATCATATACACATGTAGTTTCATATTTTTCTTTTTATTTGAATGCCTACAACTGTTTTTTCTTGTAAATTCAACAGCAATTTTTAAAAAAAAATATATATTAAATATTAATAAAGGAGATGGCCATCTTTATTTAGTAGCTCTCAAAAATCCTCTTTTGTTTTCTCTTTAATTGAAATACTTGTTTTGGTTTGAAAATCTTTTGCTTTTTTGATATCAAGTTTATTTTTTCACTTAAAGTAATCCAGTGCATCACACCTTTTGTAATATTTCTCTTCAATATTCTTCCCTTAAATAAGGCAGATGTCCTACAATACTTCAATAAAAAAATACTCATTTCTGATCTCAAGTTTTGTTCATGATGCTTTATCAATTTTCTGGTTTGGCCTCCTTGCCAGGCCAACCTCCCATTTAATTTTCATTTATTCTTTGGTCTTCTATCAAATAAATCCTTTCTGAGGAGAAAAATATACAAAAAAGTTAACATTCCCTTGAGGAAACAGAGATATGATGTCTCTTTTCTGAATCATGTCAAGGAAATTCTTAAATTGTTAGCATTCGATTCTAGTGTATTTTGTGCCACTAGATCTCCAGTGGGATGATGCTCGAATTGTCTTTCCATGTCATATCTCTATCCTGGAACCCAGCATAGGGCCTAGAAGAGAAGAGGTTGCCAGTAATCACTTGTTTAATGGGTGATAACAGTATTTGTGTGATCCTGTCCAATGATAATCCTCTGATTCTTTTCTCAACTCTGTAAATAAAGATGATCAGCTTTCCCACGCACACAAATTTGGCAAGTAATTGATTCTTAGTTATTTCTTATGTGTTAACTTGTATTTACAATTATTTCTTATGCTCAGAAAAGAGTGAACATATATTAGCTAAAGTAATGCAATCTTGGCTGAGCGTGGTGGCTTACGCCTGTAATCCCAGCAGTTCCAGAGGCCAAGGTGGGCAGGTTCCTTGAGGTCAGAAGTTTGAGACTAGTCTAGCCAATATGACAAAACCTGTATCTACTAAAAATGCAAAAATTAGCTGGGTGTGATGGTGCATGTCTGTGATCCCAGCTACTCAGGAGGCTGAGGTGGGAGGATCACTTGAACCCGGAGAAGGAGGCTGCAGTGAGCCTTGATTGTGCCACTGCACTCCAGCATGGAGGACAAGCAAGACTGTCTCAGAAAAATAAATAAATATATATACATTTTTAAGCAATGCTATCTCTTGTATCCTATAAACTCTATAACCCCAAAGTAACACAATGAAAATACTTTTATGTGAATGAATGAATATTCATTCACATAAAAAGCCCAAACACTCATTTCTGTAATTCTCCTCCAAGCAGTGTCTCCGTAGCCCAGGCTTTGTACATCTGTGCACTTTGTAATTCCCTCATGGTCTGAGGTCCTCTGCAGGATCTCCTGCGCTCAATCTATTACCTGTGCTCACGAAGATGCACAGTCTTCTGGGGAATAAGGTTCATGACTGTGCAGTCACTTCTCAGAAACCACACTTTTCAATCAAAAAGGAGCAGGTGTGTCTGTGGGTCAAATAGCTATCTCTGCCTCTGTGAACAGCTGTGATGCTTCTCTTATCAACCTAACAAACCGAGGACCTACATGGAGTACATGCTGCAATAACATGCTTTGTTTTAACTATTTAAGTTATTTAGAGTGTATAATTCATAGAAAAGCATCAGTTATTAAATGCAAAGTGTCAGGAACTTGAGGATTGAAGTAAGGAAAAGAAATTGATGCAGATTCATTTGGTATCCACAAGCATGCATTTGCATGTATAAGAAGATTCAGGGACTTAACTTGTAATCTTTTATACACACAAATGATGGACTGTTTTATATAGCCATGGTTTGATTGTTTGTGTTAGCTATGCGTTTCATCTATATATTCATGTAAAATTTAACCAGTGATTACACATATTATTCCCTTTGTTTTACAAAGACATTTGTTTTGCAGAGACAGATGTACAAAGATAGTCTTCTCACCATATCATAGTTTTTCATAGCAAAAATAAACAACAGTCTCTATGTCCTTAAATAGACGATCATTTGCCTAAATTATAATCCAGAAAAAAGCAAATATTCAGATATTAAATATTTTGTCAGTGTGCTATTTGATATGTATACTATTTTTAATATATTATTATAGGAACATATCTTAAAATATGCATAGTTTGATTTTTAAAAACCATGTATAGTGTATTAGTTTTCTGTTGATTCATAATGTATTACCACAATTTTATCAGCTTGAAATAATATCCACTTATTATATAATAATTCTGTAGATTAGAAGTCTGCATATTAGATTACAACATATTCGGATTCTCTATTTAGGGTCTCGCAAAGCCAAAATCAAGGTGTTGGAAGAGTGCAGAACTGCTCTTCTTTCTGCAGGCTCTGAAGAAGAATTCCCTTTAGACTCAAGTTGTTAGCAAAATTCAATTCATTTTACTTGTAGGACTGAGGTCTCTGTTGTCCTGACACATGGATACCTCTGACTTCAAACCTGCAAAGGCAAATGGAACCCCTCTTGGGCTTTCAACTCGTATTCTAACTCAACTCTCTGAATAAATTACTCTTTTTTTTTTTTGGAAGACAGGGTTTTGCTCTGTCAGAGGGTCTTGCTCTGGCTGGAGTGCAGTGACATTACAGCATTATGACAGCGCCACAATCATAGTTCATTGCAGCCTTGGTCTCCTGGGCTCAAGTGTTCCTGCTGCCTCAGCCTCCTGAGTACCTGGGGTCACAGGCATGTGCCAGCACACCAAGCTAATTTTTAAATATTTTTTTGTACATATCGGGTCTTGCCATGTTGCTCAGGCTGCTCTCAAACTCCTGGGCTCAAGGGATCATCCTGCCTTGGCTTTCAAAAGTGCTGGGCTCTCCTGCATTTAAAGGCTCATGTGATTACATGGGGCCTACCAAGAGAACTCAGAAGAATCTTCCTATCTTAAGGTCAATGACTTAGTCTCCTCAACTACATCCTCAAAGTTCCCTTTTCCACTTAGGGTAACATATTCACAATCACATGTTTTTGGCTGTGGAGCTTTCTTGGGAGTCATAATTCTGCCTACTACACACATATTATCATCAGTAGCCAAAGCAATTTAGAACCTGAAGTTTATCACTTTATTAGAATAGTGGCATTACTGGTGATTCTTTTTTCTGTTTCTTAATTGTGTTTTTCATTCAAGGGAACATGCTACATGTGGGTGTTTTAGAAGAAGTGATAATAGGCATTATTTATGTGTAGCAGAAGAGTCTTCAATCTTGACAACTGCCCATGGATACAGCATTGCTAACTTTATAGTCTGAATCTAAACACATGCTTTCTGAGTACTTTTCTAATTTTAATGCCCCGGAGTCCCAGTGTGGGACAAGGCCTGCCTCTCAGGAGCTGATGAGAATGGGTTGTCAAGAACTGGTGGGAAATGGGCTGTGACAGAACAGGTCTAATGATACTAACGTCCTCTGCTAGATCTAGGCTGAAACATGGGCTTCTCACAAATGTGTAATGAGACAGGTATCTCTGCAGGCAGTCAGATGTGTCCAGGTTGTGTAATGAGATATTGGGCTGGAAAGCCGTAATGAGGTGCTTGGCTGGAACTGTAATAGGATCTCTTGCTGGGATTACATAATTAGTCATTTAACTTTGTATATGAAATGAGGGGTGTGACTAGGGGCATAATTAGTTTGGGGGCTGGGAGAGAGTGATGTCCTGTGTGGCTGGACTGCAAAGAGATGCTCAGGTAAGATTTCTGGCAACATGTGTGCATTTGGGATGATGTGCACACTGCAAGGGAAGTGAGTCACACAGAGAATGTTTGACTGGACAGGGAGGTGGTGTGGTCTCTTAGCAGCATGTGGCTGTTCACTAGAAGGAATGGAATCCACAATGAGGTTACAGAAATCGATGTAGGTATGGCAGAGTGGGTAGAGGATGGACTCTGGGAACAGGCTTTCCAGGCTAGAATCCCTGTTCTATGATACCACAATAATTACTGGCAAGTTACACATTCTCCCTGTTTCTATTTATCTGGAAAGTCAAGATAACAACAGTAATTATCCCACAGGGCTGCTGGGAAAATTGCATGAGTCAATCTATAGAACATGTTTAATCAGTGTCTGGTATATAGGTAAGTGCTCTCTCTACATGTCAGCGCTTACGTTATGTCAGGACCTAGAAGGGCGTTGACATATTTAATCTACGATAACTCAGCAAGGAAACACAGGCTTGCAGGCAATCAGTTACTTGTCCCAAATCACACAACTAGAGGCTGGCAGGGAAGGGATCTAACAGGTGAGAGTGAAAGGTTTCTGGTTTGGAGAGTATAATGTCCAACGCCGAAAGAGAACATTGGAAGTCTGTGTTCCAGCTTCTTTGGGAAGCCATGAGACAACAAATCCAGTAAACCATACATGAATCGGATGCAGCAACTGGAATTCTGATACAGGAGTGTCTGCTCCTGAAACTGGGATATAAATGCCACCCTTGCCCACACTTGGGCAGTTTCTACATTTGTATAGTAGGGAATGATCCCGACAGGTGGCTTTAAAATTTCAAAGTGAAAAAGTATATTAAGGGGCTTGGAATGGTGTTTGTTACATGATAATTTGTGCTTGGGATATTTGACTGCAAGTAACAGAAAATAGGATCGAGAGTAATTTAAGTGGTTGGATTGTTATCACTAAATGAGGTATCTGGCGGTAACAAGCAGGGACAATGTGGCATTACATCTGCGTCTTTAAAGACTCAAGCTATTTCTGTTTTTCCAAACTGCTATGTTTATCATAGAGTTGTCTGTACACTGCTAACTGCATGTTACCTGTGCCTCTGAGCATATAGCTGGTGTGCATAAAGACAAAGGAAGGAAGGGTGAAATCTGAAGGGCACAGGGCCAGTTAGTCTGCCCTATTGTAAAAACTTCAAGTTCCAACCTGTGACTTCTGATTACTTCTCATTAGCTACATGGAAGGCTGAAAAAGTGAGTTTGTAGCTTTCCAATATACATACACTGGGGTCTTAAAGGCTTTCTTTTGAATTGCTAGATGGTCTTTATTTATAAGGATATTACCTTTTCTATCATTTTATCTATCAACATTGAGATATGCCTTAATGACCGAGTAGTTGGCTTGTCAGTATAAAACTGTGGTAAATTAACAAAACCCTCATGGAAAAAAAATCAGACTGAATACTGTGGAACTGCTATTCTATATAATAATCCCATTCCCGTGATCTTTCCTAGGTCAGGCTACAAACAGAACAAACACTGCTTTTTCCAAAGCATATTTGACATTTCTCCTTTCAATTCTACTTAAAATGGGAGGAGCTGCATTTTCATAGTACAAATCCAATAATGGTAATATAACAAAACTGAACCAGAAAATTGATTTATATCTGTGAATGCAAAAGGTTAAAACTCTGAGCATTTCACTAGAAGCATTTTACAAACAAAAATTTTGCAATGGTCCTTAGCTGTATATCCACAGAGCCACTGGTGGTCTCTCTTCTTCATCTCTTTCTCTAAGCTTGAAAATGAATTTATTACACAGTATGAATTGTCTCTGGGACAGAAATCTTCACCTGAGACTGGGCACTGCTGTGAATTTCTCCTTTGATGATGAAAAGATTAGGGTAGATAATGTATTATTCAGGTTAGTCTAAGTTAGACTGCAATAAAATAAAATCTCCAAATTTAATAGCTTATCAAAATCAAAGGACTATTTTTTATGCATGCTAGGTTCCCAAAGAAGGTTGGCTGGGTGGGGAGTCTGCTCAACAAAACCCCTCAGGGATGTCGGTGAACGAAGGCAGCATCATTATATCATATCATTTTTTCGATACAAGGCTCTGCATTCATTACAGCATTCATAGAGAGGGACGGACAGTCAGGGACAGAAAATTAAATGCGTAAATGCCTTAGTCTGGAAGTGACATGGATTGTTTTGCTTCACATTTCTTTAGCCAGAACTAATCACATGATCATGTTCCTAGAAATAAGGAAGAACTGGGTGTCCATGAACATTGGTTAAATCTCTATCTGCTATGTTTCTGCTCCATCTTTACAAACTTCTAAAAAGAAATAGAAGAGTTATATTTGTTTTCTTCACTTCCTCACTTTTGCTCTGTCTCTAATCTTTTGCAAACTTATTTCAAACTCTATCCCCTCAGCTAATAAAATGGTCACCAAGCACTGACAAATCTCAACTCCTTTGTTCTTAATCCGTGGAATATTTCCCAAGCAACTTGCCCTGGTCACTTTAAAATTATACAAATTTAAATTGTTTAAAAGTTGTATTCACTAGATACGAGTCCTTTAAATGGTTCTCCAAGCTCTCCAGTATGAACTGGTTCCAAACTAATTCTCGCACATTTTATTCTTGGACTTTTTATTCTCCTCTGTTTTGTTCAGCACTGCTAGTTCCTCCTAGTGCCTGCTTGCCTGTTTCTTTCCCTCCGTCCCTCCCTCCCTTCCTTCCTTTTGTTCTTATTTTCCACCGCATTGTAATGCTTTTTGCCAATTTTTCTTGTTGTTTCTCTTTTTCTTATTTATTTATAACTGGTAGCAATAATAAAATAATGATACCTGCTTAATAAAGCATTTTTTTATACTTTAGGTGCTTTTGTATGCACTTTCTAATATTAACCAAATTAGTTTAACAACTTTTTTTAAACATTTTAGACATAGTAAGGGTACAGTTCAGTGGCATTAGATACAGTCACAACGCTGTGCAACCAGCACCACCACAGGACATGTTTGTTGCCCCAAACCCCATCTCCCTACCCACTAAGAAAATATGACTCCATTTCTTAATTTCCCCCTGGGTATCACCATTATACTTCTGACTTCATGAAATTGACTGCCCTACATACATTATGTAAGTGCAATCACACAGTATTGTCCTTTGGTGACTGACTTATTTCAGTTAGTGTAGTATCTTCAAGGTTCACTTATGGTTGTAGGCATGTGTAGGAATTTCTTTCCTTTTTAAAGCCTTACAGTATTCCATAAAACACATTTTGCTTATCAGCTCCTCTGTCAATGGACACTTGGGTAGCTTCAACCTTTTGAGTATGTGGGTAATCGTGTTATAAACATGGGACAAATATCTTTTTAAGTCTTGCTTTCAAATATTTTGACTATATATTCAAAAATGGAAATTTTCATAATTAAATTTATATTGATGTTTATGGTAATTTTATTTTTACCTTTTTGAGAAACCGCCACACTGTTTTCCATAGCAACTGCATTATTTTCCCTTCCCATCAACAATAAACAAGGGTTCAGTTTTCCTCATCCTTGTAAACATTTATTTTATATATCATTAGTAGCTAGCCTAATGGGTGTGAAGTGTTATCACATAATGATTTTGATTTGCATTTCTCTGATGATTAGTGATGTTGAACAAGTCTTCCTGTGTTTATTGGCCATTTGTATGTCTTATTTAGAGAAATATCTAGTGATGTTCTTTGTCCATTTTTGAATTGGGTTGTTTGGTGGTTTTATATTACTCCGTTGTAGTTTTTTATATACTGTGGATAATTCTGTATCAGATATACATTCACAACTGTTTTCTCTCATTTCATGGTGATATGGTTTGGCTCTGTGTCCTCACCCATATCTCACCTTGAGTTGTAATAATCTACATGTGGAGCCAGTTGGAGATCATTTAATCATACGAGTGGTTTTCCCACACTGTTCCAGTGATAGAGAGTGAGTTCTCACAAGATCTGATGGTTTTATAAGGGGCTTCCCCCCTCCACTCAGCACTTATTTTCTCTCCTGCAACCGCCTGAAGAGGTGCCTTCCACCACTATTGTAAGTTTCCTGGGGCCTCCCAATGATGCTGAACTGTAAGTCAATTAAACCTCTGAAGTGCAGGCATGATCGTAGCTCACTGTAACCTTGAACTGCTAGGCTCAAGCATTCCTCCTGCTTCAGCTTCCTCAGCTTTTCCTGAGACTATGGGGTTTTGGCACCACACCCAGCTAATTTTTTATTTTTTTATTTTAGTAGAAACAGGGTCTCGCTCTTTTGCCCAGGGTGGTCTCAAACACCTGGCCTCGAGTGATTCTCCCACCTTGGTCTTCCAGAGTGCTGGGGTTACAGAGCCACCTTGTCCATCCTGATTAGTTCATGTGTGTTGAATCATACTTGCTTTCCAGGAATAACCCATCTGGACAGGGAGTATAATCTTTTTAATATGCTGCTTAATTTGACTTCTAGTATTTTGCTTTTAATATGCTGTTGAATGACTGAATTAAGTTTGCAAGTACTTTGTTTAGGATTTTTGTGTCAATATTTTTAAGTTATTAAGTAATATGGATCTGAGTTCATTTTTTTTCTGGGTTTGGTATCGGTGTAATATTTGCCTAATATAATGGGTTCAGAAGTGTTCTCTGTTTTCTAACATTTTGGAAGAGTGAAGAAGGACTGGTGGTGAATCTTCTTTAAATGTTTTGTAGAATTCACCCATGAAGCCGTCTGATTTCTCCTTCAATCCATTAATTTAATTATTTGAGTATGTTATACAATTTCAACGTATTCGTACATTTTCCACTTTTTCTTCTGCTGTTTATTTTAATTCCCATGTGATTGGAAAAATATATTATTTCATCTTTTAAAATATACAAAGTCTTATTTTGTTGTCTAACATATGGTCTATCATGAAGAATGCTCCATGCATACTTGAGAAAAGTGTGTATTCTTCTGTTGTTAGATAGAGTTTTCACTATATATTTGTTAGGTCTAACTGGTCTATGCTTCTGTTAAAGTCCTATATATCATTACTGATATTCTTTTTGGTTGTTTTATCCATTATTGCAAATGAGGTAGTTAAGTATCTTCATGATTGTAGAACTGTCTTTCTCTTCGATCCTGCAGTGTTTGCTTTACACATGTAGGGCCCCTGATGTGTAGTACATAATCATTTTAATTGTTATACCTTTGTGGTATATTGACCCTACTATCAGTATACAATGTCTGATAGCATTTTGTTTTGTATAAAAATTGTAAACTTAAAGTCTATTTTATCTAATATGGTTTACCCCTCCGTCTTTATTTTGGTTATTTTTGCATGAAATATTTTTTTTATCTCTTAATTTTCAATCTATGTGTGTATCCTAATATCTAAACTGTGTTTTTGTATATAGCATGTTGTTGGTTCCTTCTCTTTTTAAAAAAAAAAAATCCGTTATCTCAATTTATGTCTTTTCATTAGGGAGCTTAACTCATTCTTGGATACAGTCACTATAGAAAAGGAAAAGTTTACTTTGACATTTTATTTGTTTTTTATTTGTGTTATAGTTTTAAGTCCCTCATTTCTTCCATTAGTTTCTTTCTTTGTGTTTAATTTTTACAGTAACATGTTTTGATTCCCTTTTTATTTTCTTTTGTATGAATTCCATCGAATTGTTTAATAGCTACTCTGGAGATTGCATAGGATATTCTAAAGTAATAACCTCTTTTATACGGATAATCAGTTACCTTTGATCACATATAAAAGTTGTCCTCTTTTGCAGGTTTACCCTCATCACCACCTTCTCTTTTACGTTGTTGTGTCAGTACCTTCATCTTCATATGCTATGTCTTCATTATCACAGAGTGTATTTCATGCTTTTGTCTTGAAACAATGGAAAACATGGACTTACAAACCAATATAAAATAGTACTACTTTTAATATTTGCCAATTACTTACTTCTAATACAGGACTTTAAATTTTCTAAGGGTTTGAGTTCCTCTCTAACATTCTTTCACTTTAACTGGAATAGCAACTCACATTAGCATTTATGACAGGGAAGGTCTAGTGGTCATAAATCTGTACATTTGTGCTTATCTGAGGTTGTCTTAATTTCTCCCTAATTTTTATTGGAAATGGCATTCTCACTTGACAGGTTTTGCTTTTCCTTTTGATCCTGCTAATATATCAGGCTATTGTCTCTGGCCTGTAAGTTTTCTGCTGAGAAATCCACTGGTAAGTTTCATTTTTGAGAATTCCTTATAAATGATGAGTCAGTTTTCTTGTTTTGTTTTCAAGATTTTCTGTGTTGTTATCTTTCAACAGTTGAATAGTAATGAATTTAAATATTGTAATCCTTGAGTTTATTCAAGTTGGATTTAATAAACCTTTGAAATGTGTCAATTGTAGGTCTATGTGTTTACTCAAGTGCGTGAAGGTTTTCAACGCTAAAAAACAAAAAAAAAAAAACAAATCTCTGGGTCTCTCTCTGTCTATATTCACCTTCTGCAACTCCAATATTAAATATATTAGTTCTTTTTATGCTGTATTATGGTTTTGTTTGTTTGTGTGTGTGTGTATGTTTGTTTTAGGCTGAGTCTCACTCTGTTATCCAGGCTAGAGTACAGTGGCATGATCTCAGCTCATTGCAACTTCTACCTCCTGTGTTCAAGCGATTATGCTTCCTCAGCCTCCTTCATAGATGAAATTACAGGTGTGCACCACCATGCCCAGCTAATTTTTTTTGTTTTTTAAGTAGAGACAGAGTTTCACTTTGTTGGCTGGTTTCAAACTCCTGACTTCAAGTGATCCTCTGGTCTTGGCCTCCCAAAGTGCTGGGATTACAGGAATGAGCTAAAGTGCCCAGCCTTGTCTTAAGTCTTATGAAAGTTTGAACCTTTGATTATCACCTCCCTATTTTCTTCTCCCAAAACCCCTGGTAATCACAACTCCTATATAAGCAGCATAGTACAGTATTCATGTTTTTGATTCTGACCCATTTCACTTAGTAATATCCTCCAGATTTGTCTGTGGTTTTGCAAATGATAGGGTTTCTTTCTTTTTAAAGGTAAATATTCCATTATATATATACATTACATTTTATTTATCCACTAATGTGTTCATGAACATTAGGTTGTTTTCATATCATGGCTATTGTGAATACTGTAGGAACAGATAAGGGCAGAAATATCTTTAATATCCAGATTTGAATTACTTTGGATACAGTAATTGACCCTTGAATAACAATGAGGGTTAGAGGTGTTAATCCCAAATATAGTAAAAATCTACATATAACTTGCTTCCTCAAAAGCTTTACTATTAATAACCTACTGTTGACTAGAGGCCTAATCAACAACATAAACAGTCAATTAATATAATCTTATGCTGTATTCCTACCACAAAGTTAGCTAGATAAAATATTATCAAGAAAATCATAAAGAAGAAAAAATGTATTTACCAGTCATTAAGTGAAAGTTGATCATCAGGAAGCTCTTCATCTTTATCGTCTACAAATTGAATAGGTTGAGAAGGAAGAGGAAGAGGAATCTCAGGGTAGCAGAAGCAGAAGAAAATTTACATTTACATTTTCATTTAAGAAAAGTATACTTAAGAAATTTCAATTTAAGTTTAAACCTGTGCAATTCAAAATAAATGGTGTTCAATGGTCAACTGTATAATCAGTCCTTTAGTGATACATGGTGGTGCATACCTGTAATTTCAGCTACTCCATTTGCTGAATCAAATGGAAATTCTATGTTTAATTTCATGTGAAAGCTTCTTAGTCTTTTCCATATTGGTTACAACAAGTTGCATTTCTACCATCAGTGTATGTTGTTCTTTTTTTCTCTACAACTTCATTAACATTTGTTGTCTTCTCTTCCTTGTAATAATAGACATTATAACAGATATGACTACAATAATATCTTACTGTAGTTTTGATTTGTATTTCCAGGATGATTAGTGAGACTGAGCACCTTACATATACCCATTGGCCAATTATAAGTCATCTTTAGAGAAATGTCTATGCATGTTTTTTGCCCTTTTAAAAACCAAATGCTGCTGCTGATGATGATATTGATGGTTATTACTTTTCGCTATTGAGTTGTAGAAGATTGTTATATATTTGGGATATTAACCTCTTATAAGATATATGATATGCCAAAATTTTCTCTGGTGCCATAATTTGACTTTTTACTCTGTTGATTATATAATTTTTGCTTTGTTGATTGCACAGAATTTTTCATTGTGATGTAGTCCAATTTATCTATTTTTACTTTTGTTATATGTGTTTTTGAGTCACGTCCAAGAGATCATTGCCAATACCAATGTCTCCAACATTTTCCCTATGATTCATCTACGGATTTTACTATTTCCAGGTTTATGTTTAAGTCTTTAATCTATCTGGAGTTTAGTTTTGTATATAGTTTAAAATTAGGGTTTTATTATCATCATCCTAGGTTAAGTTTATTCCCAAATATTTTATTATTTTAAGATCCATCATATACGGGATTGTTTTCTTCGTTTTTTTTTTTTTCTCAGATAGTTCATTGTTGGTATACAGTTGATTGTTGAATAACATGAGTTTGAATTGTGCAGGTTCACTTATACGAAGGTTTTCTTCTGCTTCGGCCACTCTGGAGAAAACAACATCAATTACTCCTCCTCTTCAGCCTACTCTACATAAAGATGACACAAATCTAAATTTTTATGATAATCTACTTCCACTTAATGAATAGAAAATATATTTTCCTTATGATTGTCTTAATAACATTTTCTTGTGTTAAATAGCTGTTTCTTGTGTTAAATAACCTAGTGTTATCAGTAGGTAAGGCTTTGCCCAACAGTAAGCTTTTAGTAGCTAAGATTTGAGGAAGTCAAAGTTATATGCAATGTTTTTTTGTCATGGAGGATCAGCAGCCCTAACTTCTGCATTGTTTAAAGGACTGTATAGTAATGCAATTGATTTTCAAATGTTGATTTTGTATCCTGCAGATTTACTGCATCTATCTTACTGGTTTGAAAGGTCTATATAATTTTGTGAGGTCTATATGATTTTTCTTGTCTAATTATCCTTGTTAGGACTTCCAGTTTACTTTGAATAGACTTTGCCTTATTTCACATAGGAAAACTTTTAGCTTTTCATCACTGAGTGTGATATTAGTGAGGGCTTTTTATAATGACCTTGTTTTTAATGAGGTAAGTTCACTGTATGCTAAGTTTGTTGCACATTTTTATTATAAAAATGCATTGATGTCTGATGCTGGGCATGGTGGCTCACACCTGTAATCCCAACATTTTGGAAGGCCAGGGAGGGCTGATCACAGGGTCAAGAGATCGAGGCCATACTGGCCAACATGGTGAAACCCTATCTATACTAAAAATACAAAAATTAGCTGGGCTTGGTGGCGTGTACCTGTAGTCCCAGCTACTCGGTAGGCTGAGGCACGAGAATCACTTGAACCTGGGAGGCAGAGTTTGCAGTGAGCCAGTATCATGCCATTGCACTCCAGCCTGGCAACAGAGCAGGACTCCTTCTCAACAACAACAACAACAACAAAAATGCATTGAATTTTGCTAAATGTTTTTCCGCATCTATTGAAAGGATTATGTAATATGTATCCTTGCTTCTGTTAATGTGGTCTTGTGTCACATTGATTAATTTGTGTATGTTGAACCATCCTTGCATCTCAGGAATAAATTCTACTTGGTTACAGTGTTTCATTGTTTTAATGTGCTGCTGAATTTTGTTTGCTAGAATTCTTGAGGAGGTTTGCATCTATATTCCTAAAAACTATTGATCTGTGGTTTTCTTTACTTGTAGTGTCTTTTCCTGGCTTTGCTTTTGGGTTGATTCCACCCTTATAAATAAGTTCAGAATTATTCCCTTTTCTTCTATATACTGAGAGAGTTTGGAAATGATTGGTACTAATTTTCTTTAAATGCTTGGTAGAATTCACCCCTGAAGCAATCTAGCCCCTGTCTGGTCAGCCTTTCTTTCCTCCTTCCTTTCTTCCTTTCTTCTTTCCTTCCTTCCTTCCTTCCTTCCTTCCTTCCTTCCTTCCTTCCTTCCTTCCTTCCTTCCTTCCTTCCTTCCTTCCTTCCTTCTTTCCATCCTTCCTTTCTTCCTTCCTTTTCTCTCTCTTTCCTTTGTTCATATTTTATTACTGCCTCCATCTCCCTATTTGTTATTGGTATGCTAAGGATTTCCATTTATTCTTGATTTAGTCTTGGTAGATAGCAGATTTCTAGGAAGCTCTCTATTTCTTACTTCTAGGTTTTCTAATTTATTGGCATACAGTTGTCAATAACAGTCCTTTATGATTCCTTTTACTGTGTCAGATTACTTGTAACAACTCCTCTTTCATTTCTCATTTTATAAGTCTTCTTTTTCCTTTGTTCTTTCTGCCAATTTATTTTTTCAAAAAATTAACTCCTAATATGCAGATTTAAAAAATTGTTTGTCCATTCTTGTTTTATTTATTTATTTTCTAATCTTTTGTTTTTCTGTGAATGTGTGGTTTAGTTTGTTTCTTCTAGTTCTATTTTTTTTTTCTCCTTGAGATGGAGTTTTACTCTTGTTGCCTGGGCTGTAGTGCAATGGCATTATCTTGGCTCACTGCAACCTCCACCTCCCCGATTCAAGCAATTCACCTGCCTCAGCCTCCCGAGTAGCTGAGATTACAGGCATGTTCCACCAAGCCCAGCTAATTTTGTATTTTTAGTAAAGACAAGGTTTCTCCATGTTGGTCATGCTGATGTCAAACTCCTGACCTCAGGTGATCCACCTACCTTGGCTTCCCAAAGTGCTGGGATTACAGGCACAAGCCACTGCGCCTGGCCTCTCCTAGCTTTTGAGGTACAAAAGTCTGTTGCTTAGTTGAGATATTTTTTCTTTATTAATGTAGACATTTTTTGGTATAAATTTCACTTTGAGTGATGATTTTGCTGCATCTCATAGGTTTTAGTATGTTGTGGGGTTTTTTAAAATTTAAATTGAGATAGTCTTCAATTTACTGTTTGATTTTTTTCTTTGACTGAATAGTTGTTGAAGATTATTGTTTAATTTTCAGCTATTGTAGCTTTTATTGATTTCTACTTTCATTTCATTGTGATAAAAATATGTTTTAATTCATTTTAATACTCTTAAATTTATTAAGAATTGTCTTGTGTCATAGTACATAATCTATCTTGCAGGCTATTCTGTGTGCACTTGAAAATAATCTATATTCTGTTGACACTAGGTGGAAAATCCTATATATGTTTGTTAAGTTCATTTTGTCTATAGCATTACTCAATTCTGCTTTTTTCTTACAGCTTTACTTTCTAAATGATATATACATGATAGAGAATGAAAGTCTCTTAATATTATTATATTGCTGTCTATTTCTCCCAAGATTTGCTTTATATACAGGTTGAGCATTGTATTTTAAAAATTTTAAATCTGAAATACTTCCAAATTCAAAACTTTTTGAGCAATAACATAATTCTGTAATGGAAAATTGTACATCTGGACTCATGTGATGAGTTGCAGTCACATTTTTTACTGTTAAGTACCTTTGTATAAATAAGTATTGGAAAATGGCTGCTTATTAGCAATAAGAATAATAGCAATGCCAAACAACCCCAGATTGTTTGAGACCTGAGTGGCTGAGATAGTGACATTTTAATTTTTTGATGGTTCAGTGTACAGAAGTGTTGTTTCATATACAAAATTATTTAAAATATTATACAAAATTACTTTCAGGCCAGGTATATAAGGTGTATATAAAACATAAGTGAATTTTATATATAGACTTAGCTCTCATTCCCAAGATATCTCATTATATATGTGCAAATATTTCCGAGTTAAAAGAAAAAGCAAATTTGGAACACTTTTGGTCTCAAGCATTTCAAATAAGGTATACTCAACCTATATTTAGGTCATTTGATGTTGGATGCACATATATTTATAATTATTATATGTTCCTTTAGAATTGACTATTTATTATCATATAGTGACCTTCTTGTTTCTTGTTACTGTTTTTGACTTAAATTCTATTTTGGTCTGATATAAGTTTGGCCCCTCTTGATTCTTTTTGCTTACAATTTGCATGTATATATTTCTCTATCTCTTCACTTTCAACTTATGTGTGTCCCTAAATCTATTGTAAATCTCTTTATTCAGTATCTAGTTGGATCTCAGTTTTTCATACATTCAGACATGCTACATCTTTTTATTTTTTAGTTAGTTTTCACTTATATTTAAAAGGATGATTACTATCTAAGAAATTATTCTTACAGTTTGTGAATTGTGTCTTTTGTAGTTCTCTTATTCTTTTTCTCCCTTGTCATTCTTTATGGTTTGATGGCCTTGGATTCTTTTATCATTATATTTTGTGTATCTATTATATTTTTTGTGGTTTTCATAAGATTTGCATTGAACATTTTACAGTTAAATAGTCTGTTATATGCTGATAACAACTTACCTTAAATCACAGAAAGTCTAGACTTGACATCCTCTCTTTCCCAGTTTACAGAGTCAATGCCAGATTTTTCTTCTTTCTCTACAGTATTTCCATGAAAAATTTGTGTCACAGAGATATTTTTTTCTGTTTTTTTTCTGATATATATATATATATATATATATATATATATTTTTTTTTTTTTCTCCTCAGACACAATAATTTAGTATGACCTGACTTCAAATTTATTTTTTCTTACTTCTGCCTGTTCTAATCAGTTGTTAAACAGTTTTATTAAAAATTTTCATTTAGGTACCTTGTTTTTCAGATCCAGAATTTATCGTGGGTTCTTTTAATAAATAGAATAATTTTTCTTGTTTTTGCTTCTCTTGCAATCTTTATTTTGAAAATTGGTCATTTCAAAGAACAGCCACTTCTCCTATTCATTGCAGATTGGCTCCAGGCAGGGGAAAGCTTTATTAATTAGAAGGGCATGTTCTGAGGCTTGTATTAGCCCAGCATGAAGACTTATGTATGGTCTTCTTAGGACTTTTCTGGATAGATGTCTTTGCTGGCCTGTATGTCTGCTTTTATTTTTATTCTTTTCTGATTTCCCACCCCCTCCACCCCACCCCCACCACATACACAGTTATTTTAGATTTCTTATTGTCTCTGCGACTCTTACTTACTATGGTCTTTCCCTGAACTTTACGTGTTCTGCTGTTTTCCTAAGTCAGTAAGCTCTAGCCTCAAACATCTACAAGTCTATAGTTTTCCCGGCTTTTAGGAGCCATGCTTGCTGCTTCCAGTGGTTTTTATTAGCCTAAGAGTCAAGCTGTACTGCTTTTGGCTATCTGAGCTCCATGTTAGGTGACACAGAGACAAATCCTTCAGGCAATCCCCAGACAGGATAGGGCATTGAAACTAGGTCTTCTCTGCTCTCTCTGGTTCACAGAGGGAATTAGAGAATGGCCTGCCACTTCCCAAACTATGGCACACTACCCAGAAGAGAGTGTAGGGCAAGAGTGGATAAACACCACATGGAATTTCCTACTGTATTGAACAGTAGGTGGCTTTTTCTTGATTGGGTTCTCAGTTGGTCGTATCAGGTCAATCAGGTCTTTGACTGATTTTCAGAAATCCCATCAAGTTGTTTTAGCCAGTGTCTATTTGTTTCCTTAGTATTTTCATTGGAAAATGAAGGCCTGAATCTTCCCAGTTTGCCATCTTGCTAATGTCACAACCAATTTATTCTTGAATTTAGGAACCTACAGAGGAAGTAATAGGCTGATACTTAAATTATGTTGTTATGTCATAGCTAAGCAGGAGAAATCAAAGTGGAGCCAGTTAACCTAAAGAAAGGAATTCAAAAATAAGAAAAAAATGGTGTGTCATTGGTATAAATAACACAAAAAAGAAAAACTAACTTTACTCTTTAGGTGTGCAGAGCATCTGTGAGTAATGACTTTTTATTTTAGTTATACTTTTGCTAAGTGTTTTGAAATCCCCTGAGTAGGAAGGGTCACAAGGAGGATGATTTAGTGGAAATTGGAAAACAATAGTTTCAGAAGAGTGTTTGATTTCAATGTATATCTTATGCTCTCTGGGAACCTCTCCTTTCTTAGCATTGAGACCACGTCTGGCAAGCAGTTGGCAGGAGGCAAAGGTCTGCAGCAAGGGACTACAAACAAGTTACTGGAATTCAGAAAAGGAAAAAAAGGCTTTCCTTATGCAGAGTACTGAATACCAAATAGCAATTTTATCGTACACTGTAAATGAAATACATCTGACTATTCCACTCTAGCATGGAGAAAGGCTTACGGTGAGAAGTCTATCCTCAGTCATCAAATAAGAATTTTTAAAAATACATTTATTTTAAAATTGAAGTGTCACCTGAAGTTTGGTAAGGCCTATAACAATATGTAGGGGTTTTTAATGATAATTTATTAACAAGCAATAAAAATAATTATCACTAATTTGTAAGTCACTTTCACACATTTGTGGATACCAAAAAAGAAAATTCAATACATTTTAATTAGTATCTAAAATGGACCTAAGTCTCATAGTTTGTTGAAGGAATATGAAGACTAGATATTTTTAGTTCAGTAAGGTTCATAAATAAAACTAGGAGGAAAACAAATAAATTGGAGTATGACTTGTTTGAGTCATACAGGACACATTTGCTGCATGTTTGCTCAGTATCTAACACTAGATTAGATGTTAGAGTTTTTAAATAAATTGAATGATGTATTGTTCCTGCCTTTAAAGATCTGTAGAGAGATACAGAAGACCAAGACCTGGAAGTAGATTAATAATCACAGGGCACTATGGTGCATGTCAAGGTAGCAGTGCATATAAAATGCAGCAGCAGAGGTGAGGATCTATTTGCAGAAGGACTGAATTGCCTCCTGGAAAACTCAAACCTCATTTACCATTGCTTTGGTCACGTCTCATGAACTCATCCCGTGGAAAGACACATATCTCTATGCTAACTTTATGGAAAGAACTCAACTTAAAATACAGCTGTGGCTACTAGAAGATGGATGAGGAACACCACCTTATTCTTTGGAATAATGCACATGCATAGCCTTGAGAAGATCCACATTGCGATTTCAGCAATGTCTTGGCTATTGCTTGCTCTGCCCAGCTCTGTGGATATGTGTACAGGAAGACAAATGACTCTAAACACTGAGAGAAATACAACAAGAAAGCACTAGAGTTTATCCCAATAGAATGATTTGAAAGAGACACTGTCCTCAATGTTTTGATTCCAAAGTATAATACTTGGCAGGACAGAACATCTCAATGGGACTTAGACTGTATGTATGGCCAGGGAGTCTGGTGAGGTGCTAGTGGATCAGCAGTAGACACCAGACATGGTCTGTGGCATCTACCAGAGCCAAAAAGGCAATGCAGGGCAGCAGAGGCCCCCCTATATGGTGTGTCACACCCAGAGTAACAGCAGCAGTCTCCGATGTAACAAGTAAAGTAAGAAAGAAGACTGTCAATGGAGCCCTGTGGAAGACAGACGCAATGAACAGACGCTCCATGCTCAGGGCACAGCATTGCGATGTTTAGTAACAAACTTATTGGTTGGCATGTGTAATAAACCCAGAAATATTGCCCAGGAATATTTCTCACTTTGGAGAGATCCAAGGCCCAATGTGAACAAGTAGGTGCTAATGCCAGGGAGGCCTGGACTGTTTGTGTTACTGTGACTCCTCCCTGCAATCTGTATCCATCTCAGAAGGTAGAGGAAATGTAGGTAAATCATTTACACAGCCAAAGTAAGGTACTGGACAAAAGGTATAATGCAAGGAAGTTTCTTTTTTTTTCTTAAACAGCTTTAAGCTTTATTAAGTTATAATTCACATGCCAAGCAATTCACCTACTTAAACTGTGCAATGCAAAGGTTTTTAGTATTTACACAGAGTTGTGGAACCATCATCATCATCATCTAATTTTAGAATGTTTTAATAACATCAAAATTAATGTGCTTACTCATTAGCAGTCACATACAGCTCTATGCCCCTCTCTTGTCCCTCTCTCTCTCCTGATAACCACTGATCTATTTTCTTTCTCTATAGATTTGTTGTTCTTATTTAATATAAATAGAATTACATACATTTATTTTCTTTGGGTAACTGGCTTCTTTCAGTTTGGATAATGTTTTCAAGGTTCATTCATGTTGTAACATGTATCAACACTCATTCCTTTTTGTTGCCCAAAAATATTCTATTTTATGGATATATCAAATTTTGTCTATCCAACGAGTAGTTTATGAAGATTTAGGTTGCTTACACTTTTACTATGAATAACTTCTGTGAACATCCATATACAAGTTTTTTTGTGGATACACATTTTCCTTTCTCTTGAATATATGTCTAGGACTAGAATTATTGGGTCATGTACTAATTCAATATCTAACCTTTTGAAGAACTGCCAAAGGATTTTATAAAAATGACTATCATTTTACTTTTTCAGAAGCTATGTATGAGAGCTTCACATCCTCAACAACACTTGCTAGTATCTGTCTTTTATTATAATCACTCTAGTATGAGTGAAGTGGTATATCATTATGGTTTTAACTTATTTTCTAATGACAAATGATGTTGCGCATTCTTTATGTGCTTATGGGACATTTGTATATCTTCTTTGGAAAAATTCTCATTTTTTCTTGGATTGTTTATAATTTGTTATTGAGTTCTAAGACATTTTCATATAGTCTGAATATAATTCTCTTTTCTGATAGATGATTTGCAAATATTTTCTAACATTCTGTGGGTACCCTTTACATGTCCTTGATATACCAATCAATAATTGAAACAGCAAACATTTTGATGTTGATGTAATTCAATTTATCTATTGTTTCTTCTGTTGTTTTGGATGATTTTTGATCATATCTAAAAAAATGTCAACTCAATGTCTTGAGCATGTAATTCTATATTTTCTTCTGACTGCTTTGAATTTTGAGCTTTTATATTTTGACTTATTATGGATTTTGAGTTAATTTTTGTGCATGGTGTGAGTAAGTGATCTAACTTAATTCCTTTTCATATAGATATTGAGTTGTCCCAGTATGATTCGATGAAGACTATTTACACCCACACTGAACAGTTTTGGCACTTGGTAGAAAGTGAATCAACCACAGACTGTATTGATTTATTCCTGGACTTTTATTTCTATTCCATTGGTCTACAAATCTGTCATTGTACCAGCACTATACTCTTTTGATTACTGTAGCTTTGTAGAAAGTTTTGAAATCAAGAAGTTTGGGTCCCCCAATTTTGTTCTTACTTTTCTGGATTATTTTGTCTCTTTTTCATCACTTTCCAAATGAATTTTGGGATCAGCTTGTCAATTTCTGCATAAAAGGAAGCTGAAATTTTGGATAAAAAATATTTTGAATCTGTGTATTAATTTAGGTATCATTGCCATTCTAACAATTGTGAAGAAACCTCAGTACTCTTGCCCAAAGCAGCCTAAAATAATAGAGAATCTGCAGGACGGATCTGGATGGGGTGAAGGAAGCTGGAGGCTAGCTCATCTTGGGTTCAATTTGTAGCTTTCTTTTTATTTTGATTTATTTTATTAGAGACAATGTCTTGCTCTGTCACCCAGACTGCAGTGCAGTGGTGTAATCATAGCTCACTGCAGCCTCAAATTCCTGGGCTCAAGTGATCCTTCTGCCTCAGCCTCTGTAGTATTTGGGACAACAGTCACTTGTCACTGTAGCCCTAGGCCAGCAGCTGGTAAGAGTGAGAACCTGGAGTCCTTAGCCACACCCACCCAGAATAGAGCTTTTGTTACACTGACCTGGGATGAAATATAAATTGTTCATTATACAGTTTCACCACTCTTACAAAGATTTAGCATATGTTCTTGAATATTTGTGTCTCCATTTGCTGCATGCTCTTAACAAAAATTTCCAGAGACTAAGTGTTGCTTTTGTTTTAGTTTGGTTTGTTACTTTTAAATAATTTTCTGCAGTTAAGTGAATGTTTCACTAAAAAAAGAATCTGTCTTGCTCCTTACACACTCCCTCAACCTATAGCTTTGTAAGCTCTTCTTCCTTTCCTAACTTCTGCAATGAAAAGTCATCATGGTTCTGATCTATTGCTATAAACCTACAAATAAAATATGGGCTCCTCCATGAAGAGCTGTGTTTTCTTTCTTTTTTTTTTTCGACAAGGAGTTTCACTCTTGTTACCCAGGCTGGAGTGCAATGGCCCAATCTTGGCTCACCGCAACCTCCGTCTCCTGGGTTCAAGCAATTCTCCTGCCTCAGCCTCCTGAGTAGCTGGGATTACAGGCACCTGCCACCATGCCCAGCTAATTTTTTGTATTTTTAGTAGAGATGGGGTTTCACCATGTTGACCAGGATGGTCTCGATCTCTTGACCTCATGATCCACCCGCCTTGGCCTCCCAAAGTGCTGGGATTACAGGCGTGAGCCACTGCACCCGGCCAAAGAGTTGTGTTTTCTATGTGTACATTGTTGTTGCTGAGATAGGGTCTTGGGTTTCACTCTGTTGCCCAGGCTGGAGTACAGAGGCATCATCATAGCTCACTGCAGGCTGCAACTCCTGGGCTCAAGTGATCCTCCCACATTGGCCTCCCAAAGTGCTAGGATTGCAGGAGAGAGCCACTATGCCCAGCTCTATGTGCTCATTCTTAAAACAAACTATTTTTATTGTATTTAATCACCTAATATTGTAGTCATTTTCTAAGAACCTCAAATCCAAGTCTATGCTATTTTCTTCTGTGTGACACCAGGGTCCAGCATAGGCTTGACACATGGTAAGTATTTATTGAATAAACAAATGAATCCATGCATACATGAATAAGGTGAGCAAATTGAGACTGAGAAGAAATTAAGTTTTTATTTCTATACTTGACAATATGAAAACTGAGAATAATATTATGCAGCATATTATTTATTTAAATACTTTCATTACCTCCTTTTCCATTAAACACAAATATAAGTACCAAATCACAAATGCAATTCCTGAATGTAATTCCTTCTCCCAGGGTAACTTGAAGTTATTCCAGGTTGCTGACTAAAGGCTATTTAATGGTAAAGTGTTTTATAATATGGGGAATTAAGCCAGAGAGTGTTTTCAATAAAGGGACAATTTGCTGGTAAAAGAAAATTAGAATCAGCAAAATTTTAACCTGACAAATTAGAAAATATTATTACTATTTTTCATCCAGTATACTTAATAATTGCCAAGTACTTGTTCTAATGTGCATTAGAGTCTATTAAATCATCTCTGTGCTAACATTGTGTGGATTCCTATTATTGCACTTTCCACACAGGACTGTAATTACTGCACTTATTTAGGCATTTATTTCCATCATTAACTGGGGTTCTTTGAGAGTCATCACAAAGTATTGAATATCTGTATGCCCCAGATGCATAGCACATAATCAGTGCTCAATAAATGTTTGTTCAATATATCATTTCATGTATCATCCTGCTGTAATGACACACTTTCATGTCAGCTCCCTCAAGCTCCTCAAAGATAGTCTTTTATCTTCTTGACAGTATTTGCAGATTGAATAATTGTATGAACAAGTAAATAAATAAATGACGGAATTAGTGACTGAATACATTTCCTAAAAACTGTTTGTTTGTTTCTTTTTTTTTTTTTTTTGAGATAGAGTTTCACTTTTGTTGCCCAGGCTGGAGAGCAATGGTGCGATCTCAGCTCACTGTAGCCTCTGCCTCCCAGGTTCAAGCAATTCTCCTGCCTCAGCCTCCTGAGTAGCTGAGATTACAGGTGCCCATCACCATGCCTGGCTAATTTTTTTTTTTTTTGAGACAGAGTCTCATTCCATCACCAGTCGTCAGGCTGGAGTGCAGTGGCATGACCTTGGCTCACTGCAACCTCCACCTCCCAGGTTCAAGCAATTCTCCTGCCTTAGCCTCCCGAGTAGCTGGGACTACCGACACATGCCACCATGCCCAGCTAATTTTTTTTGTATTTTTAGTAGAGATGGGGTTTCACCATGTTGGCCAGGCTGGTCTCAAACTCCTGACCTCAGGTGATTCACCCACCTCAGCCTCTCAAAGTGCTGGGATTACAAGCATGAGCCACCATGCCTGGCTCCTAAAAACTGTTTTTGTTGTTGTTGTTGTTGCTTGTTTTTTTAATCTCTCACAGCCTTGGATGGAAAAATGGTTCTATTAACACGTACATACGTATCTCAATAACTGTGAACTGTTACCTACTTAACTATGTAGTCTAATTTCTCATGGAGCTTCCAACTCAAATATTCTCAAGGGTGCTCTCCAAGTTCATGAATAGTTGTGGTATTTGGTTTACTTGATGTTATTCCTTTTCTCATTATAGCATTTCTCTGAGGGTTTTCATGCCGTTTATTATAATAAGGCTTTGTCAGATCCCCCAAATTCTTTAGACATAGTGGCATATATCTGGAGAGGACAATTGGCTAGATATTTGTTTGTTTGTATGGGATCCAAACCCTTAAGCAGAAAGTTGTGAGGACATACTGAACTGCATCCGTGGTGAAAGCCAGGCATCCTTCACCATCATACTGCTCTAGGAGCCCAACCATCTCTCTTCTTAGCTCTACCAGCAAAGAAAAAGGACAGATAGCAGCATAGGCTTTACTAACTGAACATTCGTCAGTGAGATGTTGAATCAGGAGTTAAGTGATACACAGGCTGCTTAGAACTCATGGTGTATGGGTCTGCAGGGGCAGTGGTGCTGGCTTAGTGCTGGCTGCATACTGCCCAGACAACTTTTGGTAACAACCGGATGTTGTGTTATATTCTTGAGCATCCAGGTCTTCTGCGTTTTCTGCTAGCTAAACCAGATGCATATTCCTACCATCAGTATTTGAGTTACAATTTTTTAAATGAATTTCTTGTTTTGCTTAACTCAATTAAATTCAGTTTTTTGTTTGTTTTGTTTTGTTTTGTTTTTTGCTTGGAGCACACAATTTTAATTAATACAATATTTAAACTGAAAAGGTAAAAAAGTTTGAACATTTTACTTTCCAGGAAGTTACTTCACCCCAGTATAAGTCAAAAGATATAAATAAATGTTCAGAAAAGAATATCACTTACCTCCTCTCAATACAATATCTGAGTTCTGCTCTTTCACAGATGGAATACAGAATAAGTGGCTTTATCATGTCTTCTCTTAAATCTCTTGACAGAGACTGGCATCTATAAATTTATGTCCATAAAACACTACTTTGGGGAGAGTTTAGTGAGTACTCTGGAGAAAAGGAATTCATAGTTATATAATGTTGTGGTATACTGGATGCTAAATCCTACTACTGGAGATTCACTACATATGTTAGCCTATTTAAGACTCCTCAGAGTTTTAAAGGCTCCCATATATTTTTCTGTGACTCACTGCTTTGGGGATTGATTTAGATAATAAATTTTAAAACACACTAATTAACATAATATGGAGCAACAGCCTACTGAAACCAATTTGAATAACACTAATAGAGATTGTTAGTGTTCGTCATGATTTGCCTTGAAGGAAACAGAGGCACTTGTCAAAGAACCTGAAATGCTCTCAACATACCTTTCAACCCAGTGTGGCAAAATTTCTTGTGCATCCTGCCATCTGCCTCCCATTCTGGGTGGCTTCAGGAGCAAGAAAGTGTGAGAGAGGACTAATTTCAAAACAAGAAAACAAAAAATACTGGGCAAATATGAAGAACCAAATAGTCTTAAAAAACAAATATCCTCTTGAAAGTAGAATAAGTTCCCAATTAGATAGCTTATAGGTATTAACTGGAGGGAAAATGTAGTCTCTATTTTGAGGCTAGGGGAGGAGAATAAGGGAAATTCATTATTGCTCATTTCAATATTACTCTTAATGGGAAGCCTCTCAATCACATTTATTGGTCAAGTGCAATAGAGAAAGAGGGTTATGAAGATATTAGTGCTAATTAAATCTGTAAGAACATAATATATGAAAAAACATCTAGATACAATAACTTTCTAAATATAGAAATGAAAACCAAAAATGAAGAAAGTTAAACCATGTAGATTAAATAGTGAAATAATATATGTGTGTATTTTGTGTGTGTGTATCTAGGTTAATTATTATATATTTATATCTTTATATAGAGACTAACATGAAAACATCAAAAAATCTGAGAGCAAGCATATTAATCACACTAATAAATGTAAATGGCTCAAATTCAGCAATTGAAAATAACATTTTCAGATTTGCTTAGAAAGTAAAATCAAACACTGTGCATAAAATATAAATAAAGGAAACAGATTGAGAATGGTTTTTAAAAAAGGTATATGAGCTATAGAACACAAAAGGAAAGCAGTTTCTCAGTCATGAACTATGACAAAGATTGAGACTAAAAGAATTATTAGAGACAGGACCTTTTGTAATATTAAAGTATCACAATGAAAATATTAAATATTTATTTGTTCAAAAATGCAGAAATAACTTTCATAATTTAGAAACTGCAGTAGATGTAAAAATAAATATATAAAAGCCTATTAATAATAGACTTTAATAAACTTCCCTTAATCAAATTCAGGGCATTCAATAACAGCAAAAAAACAAACAAACAAAAAAACAAAAAATCACTAAGGATACAGAAGACATAGAAACAGGAATAAAAAAGAATCTTTTAGATGTACATCAAAATCTAAACCCTAAATTATAAAGAATATACCTTCTTTAAATACACAAGAAACATTTATGAAAATTGTTGACAACACGAAAGAAAACTGCAATAAATTCCAAGGAATAAAAGTAATTCAGATAGAATTATCTGACTACTAAAATGTAGTACACCAGAAAATATTACTCTTGGCTGACGACAGGACAATGTACTAGAACATACTATTTTTTAAAAGATAATAAACCTGGAAATTACATAACATAGTATTAGACATCTTTAAATAAAATGTGAAATAAAGACTAAAAATTCATGATGTTTAAAGTTATGAAAATGAAAACACAGTAAGAAATCTATGCCATAGCAAAAGAGTATCTCTAGCTGAAACATTTTAGCATTATATGGCTATATCAATAGAAAAGAAAATAATTGTATTAAACCCTAAATATTCAGACAATAATGAAAGATTAAGGCATCTGAGTTAGAAGAAACAGAATTGCAAAGATACAAATTAATATTAATTTGAAAGTTAAAAAAATAGAATCCATAAATAAATGTAAACAAAGCTTTTTAAATATGTGTGAAAAACAAATCACTAGCTACACAATCAAGTAAAAAGAAAACACCAATAAAATTATAAAAAGCAAAGAAAGAAAATAAGAATTTAGACAAATCTTTTTGAAATGCATTTGAAAAAGTAGATGCAATGGAGAAATGTATTGAAACAATATCTTACAAAATGTGCAACAGGAAAGACAGAAAAATGAAAGGCCAAATTAACATGGGGTTAGTTAAAACATAGTTTAAAAATCTGATGTGTGTGCATCAGATCCAATGTTTTTATAGAGGTTTTGACCAAATATTAACTAATAACATAACAATTTTAATCACTCTTATCTCTCACAGTACTGATGGTTATCTGGGCTTAGCTCAGGGATTCTTGCTCAAGGGCTCTCATAAGTTTCCAGTTATGAAATGACTGAATCTTGGGTAACTCAAAGGCTATCTTACACACACGTCTGATATTTGGGCTTAGAAGACTCAAATCACTGAGAGCTGAATCGCTGGTCATCTCAGTCATCTTTACATGGTCTCTCTGTATGATGTCTCTAGCACACTGGTTACAGGATAGCTGAACTTCTTACATGACAGTTCTGGGCATCAAAAATACATGCTCTAAGAAAGACAGGAGGAAGTTGCATCACCTTTTATGAACTGTCCTCAGAAATCACACTGTCCATTTCTGCCACATTCAATGGAAGCAGATAGGAAAACCAGCTCCTATTCAAAGAACAAGGGTTTGACTTCAACTTTTTTTTCATGCAAAAGAGAATTTTCAGGTGTGTTTAAAACTACCATCCATCATTGTAACAGAGTTAACGTGAAGATTAATAAATTAAAAAGCAAAATGATATATTATTTAAAGATTGAAAAACAGCTAAGGAGAGATTGACAGAAAAGTTGTTACCTCTCTGGGAGGGAAGATAAACTAATCACGAATAATTCAGAAATTCAGACAGAGTGATCTTTTACTGCTTTGTGTGCTGGATGGTACGTATTTTCTGAGGACACCTGCAGTAATACCTCCCGATCTACAAATTCTTCTTACTTTTTCACTCCTCACATTAAAAAGCGAGTTATGGATCCCCTACACTTAAAACTTGGTAGACTTGGAACTACTTCAACCAATAACATTTTTTTGAAACCTCCAAGATGAGGTCAGAAAATGACTTGCAGCTTCTCATCTGTTTGCTATAGAGCTTGTGGGACCTCCAAGCTGCTGTATGCAAAAAGTCTGATGACCTAGAGGCTGCTGGGAAGTCTGGAAGCCAAACCCTCTGTAGGTGTTCCACTCAGCAGTTGTAGTCCTTGAGTCCTCTCAGCCCAGGCACCAGTCTTTAAAATTACTGATCATTCTGCTGAGTTCAGACCAAAGCTATGCAATTACTCCCAAGCTTTGAATCTTCCTAGGGGAAGCTCCAGACATTGGCACACAAAGAGACAAGCTATCCCCATTGTATCAGGTCCGAATTCCTGCTCATGGAGTCATAAGCATAATATGATTGTTTCTTGCCACTAGGTTTTGGAGTAGTTTGTTACGCAGCAATAAAATGTATGCAGCCACATGGGTGTTATTATTATTATTAATGCCATGTGTTATAAAACTCTTGTTTCTTTAATAGAAATAAACATTTTAAAAGAAAGAAGGGACAAGTTTCACATCAGTAGATAGTATTTGAAATATAAATGAAAAATGTATCACCTAAATGCATTGGTGCTGATAAATAGTGTTGGACTGAGCATAGATTACAGTTAACCTTTGACCTATATAGGTTTGAACTGTACAGGTCCACTTACATTTTTTTTTCAATAAATATATTGGAAATTTTTTTGAGATTTGCAACAGTTTGGAAAAAAAAAACTCCTAGACAAACCACAGCCTGGAAATACCAAAAAATTAAGAAAACATTAGCTATGTCATAAATGCATAAAATATATATGGATACTAGTCTAACATGTGTCAACTGACTGTTGTTATTGGTAAGGCTTCTGGTTAATAGTAGGTTATAAATAGTTAGGTTTTGGAAGAGTCAATAGTTAATGTGGATTTTGGACCTCAATAGTTAATTGGCACCCCTAATTTCCGTGTTGTTAAGGGTCAACTGTAATTTAGAAAAGAAAGTTCTTGTTTTGTTTTGACTGCTTTTTTATCATCTGATTTAGGGTATTTTTTATTTTAGTAAATATTTTAACTAATAATTTAATCTTCCTTTTGTTAGCACTTAATTTGTTGTTGAAGTAATATCATAAAGCAATGGTCATCTGACTTATTAGGTAGCATGGGTTACATGCACTTCATGGCATCCTGGAGCAGACCCCTGTGGATGGTCAGTAGTCAACCATTTAGAGAATCACTCTTCACCTACATGGAGAAAGTGTCTAGGAACTCCAACTTAGGAAATATGGCACATCACATACATGATATTCACATAGAGTAGTCCTGAGAGATTGCTCATAAATAGGTAGCTGACTTTCAGAACAGCTGAAATTGAAGTATGTCACATACTAATAAGATACAACTGAGAGAAGGAAACAAAGTCGATTCATATCTGCTGCCTCTATTTTTATTCAGAAAGGCTAAGTCTCCAAATTATAGGTCAAATTGATTGTCATATGACTGACACTGGCTCCTATTCCACAGTAGGTATTTATTCTTTTAAAATAAATAAGAATTCTGCTGAGTCATGCCTGCTGCCATAGGTAAATACAAACATTAGTAATAATAATTAATAATAATGACAATAGCACCTAATAGTGATGTTTATTTTAAGCCCACAGCATAGAAGTCATGGATCTGGGATTCAAATTCAGAAATTTTGGCTTCGGAGTCTGCCTTTCGCCACAAAAATTCACCTCTTACAATAGATATGCAAATACTGGAGAGAACAAAGCATATAGAGATACAGCAATATACAAAGAAACTGAGAGCTGTAAAGATACACTCAGGTAAAAACATGTAGATATATATGACAAAAATGTACTACATATGCAGAGATCCACTAACTTAAATCCCTGAATTTTAGCTTGAAATACAAAAACCATCTTCCACACTTGTCACCCAAAAGTATCAGCACAGAGAAGGGAGAAGGTCAAACAAAAGTTGCTATTTAATTTTTTTCCGAATTCTCATTGGAAACTTCTAGCCAGATAAATGCTCTTGATCAATGTCAGTACACTTTCACACTCAGGTGGAAATAAAGGAGCCTGGAGCCGGGAGAGACCTACACATATTTTAACAAAAAAAGAAACGTGTGATGTTGACAGCTGACATCCTAGAGAGTGTGAGTTGACAAGGGGCTCTCCCCACGTGGCTTCCTGAGCTTCACATGCACGATGTAGCCAACACTGAGAATCCTGGAGAACAGCAACTGTTCTAGGAATGACTGCTTTGATCTATTTTCTCTTCTGCTCCTAGAAGAGCTGGGAGTTTAAGCAACAGGAGATGTGAACTTCACATTTGGATACGTTTTCCAAAGTCTTGATGTCTCAGTCTGTGTGATGGTAATATAACAACATAAAAACTCACAGTAGTAATGATAATATAATAATTAATAATAATAGTAATAGTTGCCCTGAAGTCTTGTCACCATGATTAGAGATAGTATAAATGCAGTAGTAATTTTAAATTACAGTAGTTATTCTAAAGTTAATAGATTTCTTTTCCAACTCTAGCATATAAAGGAATTCCAAGGGGAAGAAAATGTGTCCAGTTTCTAATGAGCAGTTTCTAATGCCCTGACTGGCAAAGGCCCAGCAACAGTTCAGGTCAGTTTTACTCTGCTACAATTTATTTGCACTCAAGTGCATCTGACCTATAATCAGTTCATGAGAACTTTAGAAGAATAATTACATTTTAGCCGGAGATAACCATTTAAGTCAAAGAAAGCTCTCTCTCGGCGATAATTTGGAGACTGTTTAGACCAGTTTCAGCAGTACCCTTAGGTACTTTAAATACTGACTTAACAGCCAAGGGGAAGGAAGGAACTCTGGTCAGACTCTTCCTTGGCTAACAGGGAACTCATTCTTGAGGACAAGGAATTAACTAGAAATTCCTGGAGATTCTTTCCAATCCTGGATTCATCCTAGGATAAATGGAATGACTACAGGATTGCTCATCATTTAAAAACTGCAAGACTCAAATACAAAAATTCACAATGATGAAACTGCAAGAACTATTAAAGACCGTGGAAGAGATATGATGAAGAAATAAATGATTCTGATTTTCTTCAAATGTAATATGAGAAAAGGAGCATTCATTGAGCCCCAACATTCATTGAACATGGCACTGTCATGGGTATTGTCACAAGAAAAATCATAATAGATTCTCACAACACAACTAAAGGAAGGTAGGGGTACTTTATATAGCTTTTACTACCACATCCTCACTATCAAAATTATGAAAAATGAAATAAGTATTGATATAAAAATTTTAAAAACATAATTTCATCACAAAGGCAATAGCTATTATTTTTGTGTTTGCTTGTAACATTCCTCAGTGTATGCATGATGTATTTTATACAGTTTACATTACATTACACTTAAATTATTCATTCTATTATTTTCACTTATTGTGTGCAATTTAATGTTTGTATAATATTTTTTGATATGGGTATTTTTGTATTTATGACAGTATAGGTTAATATAGAAAATTTACATGAATAATAAAAAAAGACATTAAAAATAACCTTTCTGTAGGACAAATTAGTTATAAGTATACTGAATTGGGAGAATCAATTTTGGAATATAAATTAATACTGAAGCACTATTTAGTTGTCATAATGAAATTTATTTGCCCAGAACAGGTTTATATATGGCGGTCATAAAGCTGCATTTCTGAAACTTATTCTCAGAAAGGTACTGATGGATTTAATGCCTTATATGCCCACATTTATACTTAAAACTGATATGTATATGAAAATGTCAGAGAAGAAAACAACTGCTGAGTAACTAATTCTACCCCTTCTTCTTTTGATTTCTAAGCTCCTATTTAGGTAGAAATATCTATTATTCAGAACAAATCAGCAGGACAAAGTATATGTTTAACTGACTATGGCAAGATTCTCACCAGAGTGGAGCTCAGGTATGTTTTCTGTGTACATGAGCAGTTAGCAGCAGCTTTGGAGCAATAATTACACATCTGGAATCAACCGTGTATAAACTGATGTCTTTAGATAAGCCTACCTCATGTCTTCTCTGTTGTCTGCAAAGCATCAATAAGTGATATCAAAATATAAAATCTGTCTTACAGTTCAGAGCAATTTTACCTTAGAGACATGAAAAAAATTAATAAATAAAAATGTCAAAACAGTCTTACAAATATAAAATCTAAAGGAAGCTTTTATATATCAATTTACACATAACTCTTATCTCTCTCTCAATAGTGACATAGACATGATACAGATAGATGTGTAGATCTCTACTGCCTCTGAAGCTCCCAGTAGAGGCAGTAATCTTGGGAATAACCAAATAACTATTATAATAATGTTCTTCCTGGGTGCTTAACACCTTGATTTGTGGTTACTGGTTGGTCCAGTCAGTGGCAGGCATGGTTTCCTACATTCCTCCTCTCTCAGCTTTGGCTCTGAGTGTGAAGGAAGGCATGGGGCTAGAGAGTGAATAGCTGCTAAATGAGCTACTAAAATGTAGTTAATAGTTGGATATTCAACTATTCTTTCACATTTGCATTATAAACAATGCTGTGGTTAACATATTTATGCCTAAATTCTTATTAACATGTTTTTCAATGTCCTATAATAGATATTTAAAATTAAAAATTTTTGTCAAAAGCTCTGAATATACTTATATCCAAATCATTTTGTAGAAAATATATTTTAATTTATATCATCACCACAGGTGTATTAATGTGTGTACTCCCCCACATTTTAGAGGAACTCTTTACGGTACTTTTTGGATTAAAATTACTTAAAGACCCCAAAGGAGATAAGATTTAATGGTGGCCTTTCAAGTACATCATAATTTGTAGACGAGACAAATTACCTCATACAAAGAACATGCTTGGGATCCGCCTTCGAATGAAGTCAAACTCACATTTTTTGACACCTACTATACCGTCATAGGTGTCTTGGACACATTGTTTTATGTAATTCTGATAACAACTTCAGGAGACTATTGTTTAATTTTTATTGTTGGATCTTTGGAAACTGTCTCAGAGAGGTTAATTAAATTGCCCTTGATAAAACAGCTTTAGTGATATTGAGTTTCACACTGACGTATGCCAGACAGCAAAATAAAAGCAAGCAGACCACACTGTCTCAAAAATCCCACCATATACAGAGCCAATAATTCAAATAAATCATACCCCTATTCAATATTTCCTTCTCTGTGGTCTTTCATCTTATGTTTAATTAAAATGTTGGGTAACATATCCCATTTCATCATATTCATTATTTACGCAAAATCACATGAGTCACATACAAGTGACAGTACAATATTGAGAATTTCTAGAAAATCATTTATCACCATCACTTCTTTGCATTTACTGTTGCTTAATAAACAGCAGATACCATCTTTTGGCACCATGAGACAGGCGCACACACACAAAGAAAAGAATTCTGCAGCATTTAATTAATGGCAAGACCTAAGTATTATTTATGTGAGCTCATTACACCATGCTGTTTGTTACAATCCAGCCACAATTTTGAAATAATGGTAAATGGTATTATTGTAATCAAACAATAAATTTGGTTGAAAGATAACACTCAAGTATGGAAGTAGATGGAACTATCTGCCCTTAAAAACAAATAACAAATAACTATATATCAACTGTTGAAGCAGCCACTTAAGTTACATGTGATCACTTCTTCCCTCCAGTTTCAAATCTTGGGTCACTTGGAGATGAGGAAAATTTCTATTGTATGTAATTTCTTTCCAAAGAAAAGGAGCAATGGATAAATAAAGTCAATTATGATTGGAGGTAGCTTTTTTTTCTGAGATGGAGTTTTGCTCTTGTTACCCAGGCTGGAGTGCAATGGCGCGATCTCTGCTCACCGCAACCTCCACCTCCTGAGTTCAAGCAATTCTCCTACCTCAGCCTCCTGAGTAGCTGGGACTACAGGCGCGCACCACCATGCCCAGCTAATTTTTTGTATTTTTAGTAGAGACGGGGTTTCACCTTGTTGACCAGGATGGTCTTGATCTCTTGACCTCGTGATCCACCCATCTCGGCCTCCCAAAGTGCTGGGATTATAGGCGTGAGCCACCACACCCTGCCGGAGGTAGCTTCTTAGATGAGAAATGGTATATGGCAATGAAAAGTTACTGAAAATTACAATGTTGTAAAACATTGTAATATTTCTCATAAACCAATGTTGCTGGTTTATCAGAAACATGAATATACCTGTCCCGACCTAGTGCTGTTGGTCTCTATGCATATGAACTTCAAAGATACCTCTTTTAAAAAAAGCAAAACAGCTTTATTGTGATATAATTTATATGCCACACAGCTCACCAATATGCAGTGTAGAATTCAACAGTTTTTAGTATGTTCACATAGTTGTGCAACCATCACTAGAACATAACTTTAGAATTTTCATCACTCCAAAAGGAATCCCCATATCCATTAGAGTCACTCCCCATTTCTCTCTGCCTCCACTCTCCACAGCCTTAGATGGACCCATCTTGTGTTTTGGGGTAGACTTGGGGTTTGGTGGCATTCAATATTTCCTGTGAAAAATAAAAGGTCAAACCCGGGCAATGTAGTGAGACCTTGTTTCTACTAAAATTAAAAAAAAAAAAAGTAGCTGGGTGTGGTGGCATGTGCCTGTTATCACAGCTACTCAGGAGGCTACTCAGGAGGTAAGAGAATCACTTGAGCCCAGGAGATTAGCCTGCAGTGAGCTGTGATTGTGCCACTGAACTGTAGCCTGGGTGACAGAGTAAGTCACCCTGTCTCAAAAATAAATAAATAAATAAGTTAAATAGATAAAGGATCAGAGTTCTGATTGGAGCAGACAGTTTGGCAACCTGGGTCACACTTTAAAATATAGAATTTCTATTTCCCTTTAAATGTAAATGTACTTTCCTAGATGCAGACATGGCTTTTTTTCCAGGAGATTCCAAAGAATAAAGCTACCTTTACTAAACAGCAGTAGCCTGGGTCATTTAGCCAGGAAGAAAAGCAATTTTTTAAAATGGTATTTCTCTGAGTATTTAGATAAATATTTCAGAATGTGCTAGTTTGGGAGCTAGTTTGTTTTTATAAAAAGGGACCCCATAAACACAACAGTGCAAGAATAACAGGGAAACATGCAGAGAGACCCTGGCCACTATGATAGAACACAGTCTGAACAAGTCAAAACCCACCTTCCCCAGTGGCCCAGCCTCCCTTGACCTGAGAGCCCTAGAATCTTTGAACTTAGTAACTGTTGTGTGTATTCCAATATTGTTAGCTCATGGTCAAATGTGACATTTCCATCTCCCTTCCTCAACGAGGACCTGTTTTGGGAGAAAGTTTGCTCGTTACATGGACAGAAGTGCAGCAGGCAGGGGCCAACATGACTTAGTCCCAGTACACCATGAACATGGTGGACCTGATCCTCTGTTTATAGAAGGAGGTTAATTGGATGAACCTAAATATTGCTTCAAATTTTATGTCTATAGTTGTCTGAGTCTACATTACCTGTGTTGCTCAATATTTATCCTAGAATTCACCTGAAAAGAGCAACATTTTTACAATGCATGACCACTGTGCCCTAGCCATCCACTCCCATCACAGAATTAAGAGAAGGAGTGGACTCATTCCCTGCAAAACAAGGGCAACACCAGGCCAGTGAGAAGCCGTATTACCCGAGCCCTCAGGTAGCATCAGACATGGAAAAGAGCAATTGTCAGAATAAAGTATTTGTTTATCCAATGGAATCTGTGATTACTATTAACTGGATCTTCTCCCAAGACAGGTTTTCCATTTTCATCAATCAGTGCTCCTCCTTGGCATCAGCACACATGAGCACACACATACATATATACATGTACACAAGCAGACACACACACAGCAGGTGAAGCTCCGCCTCTGGACTTTGGTAGGGACCTATTCTCAGACTCAGCAGGCCGCTGTTTTTTGGATCCAGATACTGGGTGGAGTGGCTAGAATGCATGACTGTGAGAGGAGGTTGAACATTGACAGGGGAGTGGAGGCCAGAAGGAAAATAGGGGGTGCCGTGAGAAATAATTTAAAGCAGAGAAAGAGCAGATGGTATGATGGAAGATCTCAGTATGCACAGTGTTTCTGCAAACAGTTCAGAATTTATCTGTTTGTGCCTGCTTGTGTATGTGCCTATGATGGGGGAAAATGCTGCTGGGTGAAGCTGGAGAGGTGGTCTGGCCTCTGGGTTCTAGACACTCACAGATACTAAAGTCTCACAACAGTAGTCTATGGGGACAGATAGAGTGCTCTACTTCATGGTGATGGGGAGCCCCTGAGAGGGAAGAGCAAGGCAATTCATCCTCCGACTTCAATTTTAAAAAGATCACACTGGAATAAAACACATACCAGTAGTGTTTTTTTAAAAAGGACTGGAAGGGAATGGCCCTCAAAGTTAATATATAAGCAGTCACCTTGAATGTGTGTCTAAAATGCAGATTTCTTTCTTCCCTCCAGAGACTATGGTTGAGAAAATTAAACAAAATTATCTCTAAGTGAAGCATGAGAGTGCCTGGAATATAAAAGGCAAAGTAGAATAAAAAGTAGCTGCTCTGCTGCTGATGGTGATTTCTATGGTGATGGTGGCAAGGACGCTGACTAGCTAATTGTGATGCCAGAAGCCTGGTCACATCTGGAAAGGTAGTTTCTGTTCAGGTCAGCTCTCCACCAGAGGGTCTTTTTTTGTTCTTTTTCTTCTTTTCAATGTGATATTTGGCTTTCAAAATATAGGATCTCAAGTCAATGACTTAGAAAAAATGACAGAATACAATGTTTTCATGAACAATATAAAAAATTTAGCAATATTTGCAAATGCATCAATTTGACTTTAATAGTCTTACATTTTCAGCAGATACCCATTCTGCTATGATAATATATATCATAAGATAAATGCCCTTATTTGTTTTTTTCACATCCATTTTTTATTCCACTCTTTCTATGCTTTTAATTGATATGTAATGATTGTGCCTATTATGGGGTATAGTATGTTGTTTCATTGCATGTATACACTGTGTAATGATCAAATCAAGGTAATTAGTATACCTGACACCTCAAATATTTAAAATTTCTTTTAAAAACATTCCAAATCTTCTCTTCTAGATGTTCTAAAACATTTAATACATTATCATTAACTATAGTCACTAGATTGTGAAATAAGACACCAAAACTTATTCTTCCTATATCATTGGAACGTAGTACCCACTGACCAAACTATTTTCATTCCCCGCCTCCTCCTTACCCTTCCCAGTCTCTGGTAAACACTATCTTATTATCTAAGTTTATGAGACCAACTTTGTAGACTCTAACATGTAAGTGAGATGGTGCAGTATTTGTTTTTCTGTGTCTGGCTCATTTCACTTGGCATGATGCTCTCCAGGTTGATCTACGTTGCTGGAAATTGAAGGATTTCTTTCTATTTTATGGCTGAATAGTAATTCATTGCACAAATATACCACATTTTCTTTATCCATTCACTCATTGGTTGAAAGGCCCATCATAGAATGTGAAGTGAAAATCCTGGTTCCATATATTGGCTGTTGTGAATAGCACTGAAATAAACATGAAGGTGTGGATATCCCTTTAACATATTGATTAATTTTCTTTTGAATAAAAATCAAGTAGTCAAATTGCTGGATTATATGTTAGTTCTATTTTTAATTTTTTGAAGAGACACCATACTGTTTTCCATAATGGCTGTATTAATTTACATTGCTGCCAAAAGCATACAAGGAATTCCTTTTCTCCGTATCTTCTCCCACACTGGTCATATTTTGTACTTTTGATAATAGCCATTCAAACTGAAATAAGATTATACATCACTGTGGTTTTCATTTTCCAGAGTTTCTTAACCTCAGTCCTCTGGTTCTCTAAGGCAGTGCCTCTGAGCCCTGACTGCATTTTGAAATAACCTGAGTATCCTTCAAAAATACTATATCAGAAGCAATTCTTTATGATCCTGGGGTGCTAGGATCAAGCACTGAAATTTTTATAAAGTTCTCCAGGAAATTTAATTACACAGATTTGGAAACTGCTGGCCAGGTTACAAAACTCTGGCTTCACCTTCATCTAAGGCTTTGACTAAGAATGCAGACTCCTAGGTCTAACCCCAGATGTACTGAAAAGGATTACCAGGTACCAGTGGTGGAAGCGGATGACTTCCTTTTTCCAAGCACCCTAGTTGGATTTCTATGTACATTAAGGCATAAATCACTGCCTTAGAGGGATGGACTACATATAAGTCATACCTCATCTCATCTCACGCTACCACCAGGGAAGGGTTTCTGCCTTTCTCAATCTTCAAAGAATAATCAAGAGCTTTTTTTCAGAAAGCTTGACACAACGGGCCACCAAATATTTTCACATTGCTCAAGTATATTGCAATGTATTTCATGCTTTTAAAATTTAGTAAAATGTAATACATCCTACTAAATTGTGAATAGCGTGGAAATAAACGTGAAGGTACAGATATACATTCCATTCTACTAAATTTTATATGCCTATATAAATGTATACATACATATATAAATGTAAATAGGTTATAAAACCGATAGTGGGTCTTTTTATCTAAAAGAAATATATGTACAGTTCATTCAGGTAGATGATATTTTATTTTACTTTTCCTTCCTTCAATGGAAGGGGAGAAGAGAAGGGCACTCAACAGACATGTGTTGAGCCCTTGCTATATCCCAGGTGCTAAAGCCCTGCCTTCCACTGAGGGACATGTCTGTTGAAGAGCTATCAAGGTCTAACAAATCTGAAATGTAGAAATTTTATAGGTTAGATTTTTTTTTTAATTGAGACGGAGTCTTGCTCTGTCACCCAGGCTGGAGTGCAATGGCATGGTCTTGGCTCACTGCAACCTCCACCTTCCGGGTTCAAGTGATTCTCCTGCCTCAGCCTCCTGAGTAGCTGGGATTATAGGCGCCCACCACCACACCTGGCTAATTTTTGTATTTTTAATAGAGATGGGGTTTCATCATTTTGGCCAGGCTGGTCTTGAACTCCTGATCTCATGATCCTCCTGCCTTGGCCTCCCAAAGTGCTGGGATTACAGGTATGAGCCACCGCACCTGGCCAGGTTAGATTTTTATTTACATTTTCCAAACTACATCTGTTTAATTTATCTTCCCCAGCTTGAAGTAGAAACTCCCAGCAGTAAAAAAAAAGCAGTAATCAAATACCAGAATCAAGGTGAATACATTTGCAATCATTTTTACTTTCATCTCTTTTTTACTCTTATATGAGTCTTGTTTTGTCATTGCATTAGCATTTGGACAAAGGATAAGCCACTCCCTACCCTTCAACTGTAAGCCAAGGCAAACAGATTTATTAAAGTCTACACCGTTTAATTTTTTCTTTTTTGGTGAATCATTGAAAAAATATGATAGGTTCTTCTTCAGTCAAATGTAAGGATTCTCAATAGTCCTGTCAGTGATATCAAAGTAAATAGGTGATTTACCCAGTGAGATGAAAGGCCCATATGAGAATGTGAAATGAAAATCCTGATATACTCAAGATAGATTGTTTTGGAATAGTGAATATATATTTATATCAATATATATTGTTCAGTACTAAGTCTGATAAACCCTGTCTTTCACATTTTACTTAATGATGCTTTTGAGAGCTTGATGATCCATTCTGTCATATTTTGCACAAAAATCAGGGTAGCAAAAGCGAAAGAAAAGGTAGGGACATAAAACAAATGTTTAAAATAGCTTGATATATAACTCTTGTTGAAACTTAACCACTTTAGAAAGCACTGAGTTTATGATCTGGTCTTTAGAAAGCATCTGCTCATTTTTGTGTCAGCATATTTAATGTGTGTGAAGGACAAATCTTTTTAACATTTGATCATAGCATTTATGAATTCATATTATTAAGCCTTATTCATACCTACAATGGACAGAAAACAGAGCAAAGTTGCAAAAGTCCTTTCTCTTTGCAATGGTAGCTGCCATTAAAAGCCGAGGGCACAGAGACCTTCACTCAGTACTCTCCAGGCAGGACAGAGAAGTTGAGGGCAGTGGCTCCAGGTAGCAAAATCTGCAAAGAGTCATGCAGGAAACATTATCATTTTATTGCTGAGGCTTTCTCATCTCCTACTAGAGGCTGATCACAGAGCTCCAGATTATTCAGACCCCAGGGAAGTGTGGGTAGAAAGTTACACAGAACCTGCTGCTGGAAACTTAGGTGGCAAGTTGGGATTGCTCTATTTCCAGAGGTGTGTCTGGATGCTTCTTTCTATACACCTCTGCAGGAACCTGAGCTGCCTCTCTTCATGGTTCTTTACTTTCTAACGTATTCTCCACATTCTATTTCTCATTGAAGTATTTCTTTCATCCTTGTTTTTCACATGTATTATTCCAGGTGCGAGATGATGACCTGCCTTTCTTCAACGTCTAAGATTCAGCTTGCTGCTTCTGCTCATTGGACATAATTTGTGTCTTTCAGCTCATGCTTCCTTCATGGCCATTTTCACTGGGTCTGTTTCATTGTGGTCAAAATGCCCTGTATGTAAAATTGTTTTCTCAATTAACGTCTGAATCCCTGATGTCCTTTCAATTCCTTGGAGTACTTTCTGAACTTCTGAGCCAGGCTCACACTTCTGATTTCAATGTGAACAGAGAGGCCTGACTTCCAAGAACTCAAAATGGTGCAGGGGAGAGTCGGTCTAGGAACAGGGTCAGCATGGTGGGTTCACAGAACGTTAGAAGACTTAGAAAGACAAGGCCACCAGAGAAAATTACTCTGAAACGTTGTTCACACTGCCATAGCGTCCCCTGTCAGGTTTCTCCTCCATGGTACCATTAGATATAAAAATGCATTCAGTATAGACCTCACATAAGCCTCTGTGTTCAAATGAAAAGACTTTCTCTCCTACTCCAGCAGTCTGCTTCTGATATCTCAGCTTCCCAGAGTTCAGCTTTCTTTCCTCTCTCTCTGACTCTACTGCCTTTCACCCCTTCTTTCTCATCACTACCTCTTTCTCACTGGAATATTCTGTCAGTCTCAGAGGCTGCTCAGAAATAGTTATATCATAGATTTGCCTAAAAAGAGTAGCCATTTTCCTTGAAAACAGAAAATGTAAAGGTTGCCTGCTTAGACTTTGTATCGTCCCTGAGCTCCCAAGGCTTTGTCCTGACTCTTACTTGTGGAAGGTGCACCAACACAAGGTTGTAAAGCAAAGATACAAATGTAAGGCCCCCCAGACATCTGAATGGACTTCCTTTTTAGCAAAAGAACTCTTAAAATCTAACCGGAGAGATTGGTTCAGGCCGTGAGGGGAAGTTGGAGTTGGACGTGCTTCATTATACCTCTCTGAAATTGACATACACAGACCTTAAGTCTGATAAGAAGCATTGATGACTTACTCTCTCTGAAGCCTGTTACCTGAAGGCTTCCTCTGCACAATAAGAATTTTGTCTCCTCAATCCTTTGTCTTAATCCAGATTTCTTTTCTACTGGTTGCAGGTCATTAGATAAACTCAATGAATTGTCAACCATAAAAATTTGAAACCTATCTACAGCCTGGAAGCTCGCCAGCTTCAAAGTGTTCAAGGTGTTCTCACCTTTCTGAACCAAACCAAAGTATTTCATAAATGTAACTAATTGAAATCTCATGTCTCCCTAAAATGTATAAAACCAAGCTGCACACTGGTCACCTTGGGCACATGTTCTGAGAGTCTCCTGAGGCTGTGTCATGGTCACTCATATTTGACTTGGAATCAATCTTCTCTTCAAATACTTTAGAGTTTGATTCTTTTCTTCGACAAGATGCTTACTTGTGTAGGGTCCCCCAGTCATTTCAAACCAACAAGCTTCCCAAACAAGGAAATACCTTCTGAAACCTTTTCATATTCTATATTTCCTATGTGGGCTGCCTTTTTCTCCTGTCTACTAAGCTGAATCTTTCGGATTTGAAACTCAGTTCAGGTATTACATCCTTTTCTAAGATTTGGCTTTGTCTGTTCTTCCTCTCTTCCAGCCCCATCCCACCAGCCACATCACATCCATGGGAAAGCCTTCTCTCCGCACTTTCTGTGTCTGCTCTTCTCTGCCAAGCTCTGCACCTCTCTCCAGGGTGATTTCCACTGCTGGGTCCTGACAGCTTCCTGTGCCCTCCTGACCCACAGTAGACTCCCTGCCTCCACATCTACAGCTTCTTGCCCAGGCTAGTAACCAGCACAGGAGAGCAGAAGAGGATGACCTACTGACTGCATGCATGTACTGCAAGGAGAAACTGAATAAAACAAACAAATACCCCTAGGAATAGTGATGTTCCCAGTGAAAGAAAAACACAAGAATGCTGATGGTTACTAAGCTCGAAAATAACAGGAAATCTGAGAGGGCAACAGAAAGAACACCAGGCTTCTTAGTTTCCTGATACAATCCAGGACTCTAAGTGTAGGTAAAACAAAACGAAGCAAAAACAAAATAAGAAACATAATATTCAACTGCAGTATTTTCTTAATGTTCAAATTTAAGAACCTAATAAATAGCCCCTTACCATCATTGATAAATAGCCATGTTTTCTGAGGACTTTATAGAGGAAAGAATCAAAAACTTACTTCTTAAGAAGGATATTTCGTATTTTTCCCAAAGACCCTTACAGTGAATTGATAAATTAGTTAAAAGTACTAAGAAAACAGGGACCACAATAAACTTCTTATAAGAAAGTGGCATATGTGTCAGTAACAAATAAAAGCGATAAGTATAACCTTCTGCTTGACCTCAGTAATTCATAATTACTTATCCCTCAGTTTGCATAGAAATGAGATAAAATAATGTCCAGGAGTATATTTATTCACTGAGATATCAGCAAAAGGAAATAGAAATACCACAGGATAACTGAGAGAAAAAGAAAGTGTGAAACTCTTTATTTCCTTGAGAAAACGTACTGCTAATGAGTTTCTAAAACATGATTTGCCAAAAAATAACCAACACTAAGGAGTACGTTTTAGGTCTTTTGTTCACTGCTTGTTGGTTGATTTTTTATTGTGCCAGAAAGAAGACAGGGCTAGAATGCCACCATGAGTAATTACTTTGACTCTCAAAGACTCAGATGGCATGTTGAGGAAGGGATGTTTTCTCATGGAGTTTAGATACTTAATCGCTTTTTCTCAGGCTTCCTCAAGCCTCCCGGAGCACCAACCCCTAGAGCATGTGCACTGGTCCCGTGAACCGGGAACACAACAATGCAAATGCATGCACCTCCCAGTTTGTAGTCCCATGAGACATGCATGCTGCTTTTAGAGTGACTGACCACAGTGAGCAGGATTCTATAGGCAGCAGCAAGGGAAACAAGAAAAAAAAAAAAGAAAGTCTTAGTGGTTCATATATTTTTTTAAATGTAATAAGTTCAGTATAAAAGTTTTTAATCTGGAATAGGATTTCTTTTTTAAAAAGTCTGTGAGTGTATTAGGTACAAATAACAGAATTTCAAAAGACATTGCTGAATCCTGTTTCCCGAAGGTCACCATCATCCTTCAATATCAACTGAATTCCAAATTGCAGCTTATTCCACTTCCGTTGGCCTTTAGAATAAGGTCAGTATCCAGTAGCTGCTTGGTTTACTGTAAAGAACCCTGAAATGGCAGCCAGGAAAAGTGAGTTCTTATTGCTGGATCTCTGAGTCACATAGCCTCGGAAGAAGTTCTGAGGCTCAGTTATGTGGACAGCAATACCTGCTCCACCTACCCCCAGAACACTGGCATCTAGAACAGCAACTTAAAAAGAGTCAGTATTTCTAAACTTTCTAGATAACTGCCGGAGATTAGTCATTTCCTGTTTCCCTAACCATGGGCTAGGTGTAGTCAAATTCTACAACCCCTATCAATGTTTCCTCTTTAGTCATGAATATTAGCATAGAACTTTTGCAAGGCTTTTAGAAAGGATGAGAGTATAAGGACATTACGGACTTATCTGAAGAATGCAAAGGGAATATCATTCAGAGCCCTGGGACAGAAGCCGGGATTCCTTCTGGGTTCTCCAAACCTCACCCACCTTGACATGTTGTTTATGCTTCTTTGCTCATCATCCTCATTCCACCAGGAGACTACTCTTCTTTGAGATTATCTCTTTCAGTTCATCTCCGTGCCCCATTCCTTCAGCCAGGAAAGCTCTCCTGGAAACCCCCCCAAACCCCATCTAACCCTGCTCACCTCAAGACTGATCTTCCAGGCCTGCAACCTGAGGTTCTCATGACAGTTTGGACAGCAATGAATCTCTCTTCTGATCACTTCTCTGTTATCAGAGGAATTTCACTTCTCTGTGTTCTTGAAAACTTATTTTATACCACCCTATATCTTAGTTATCTATCAAAAGTGTGCTTTAGTCATCCATTTATATTCAACTCCTTGAGAGGAGGAATGGTGCCTTAAAGTTTGCTCTATTGCCCACACCATCTAGCACAGCGTCTTGCTAATGAAGCACATAAGAAACAAATATTGTTCTGTGGTCACAGCTACTCGGGAGGCTGAGGCAGGAGAAATGCCTGAACCCAGGAGGCAGAGATTGCAGTGAGCCGAGATTGTGCCACTTCATTCCAGCCTGGCGCCTGGTGACAGAGTGAGACTCTGTCTCAAAAAAAAAAAAAAAAAGAAGAAACAAATATTGTTGACTGATGGCATGCTGGTTGGAATACCAGAAGCCTTTTTTGGTAGGAGAAGATTATATATATTTTTTTAATTTTTATTGCATTTTAGGTTTTGGGGTACATGTGCAGAACATTCAAGATAGTTGCATAGGTACACACGTGGCAGTGTGTTTTGCTGCCTTCTGCCCCCTCACCCATATTTGGCATTTCTCCCCATCTTTGATACTTCCATTGACACATAACACTTTCTTTTCTACCACAATACTGAAAGTAAAATAATTTAAAAATAAAACTTGTTTAACTAAGTTATCTTTCACTGAGATAAGGATTATATTAATGCCATCCTGGCTCCTCCTCCTGAAAGTTTGTGAAATATTTCTTCTTTTTATTCAAAATATCACTTTCTAAAAACTGTCTGCCCCTGAAGCGATCTTTTTTATCTTCCTTTCAATTAAGAAATTTTATGGGAATGCCTAGTTTCTTTCCCCTAATACTACTATTTTTGTTGGAAATGAAGCCAGTTTTAGTTTTAAGCCAGACTTAGAGATGGCTGCAAGAATTTAAAAGGTATAAAGCCAGTTCATAAAGAGCTTCACAAAAGAAAAACTTTCAGAATTGGAATTTTATACAGAACTTGAAGGCTAGGAAGCACATTTTTTAATTTCTGAAAATAAAAATGTCTTGAATACAAGAGAAAACTGTGTTCTTCTTTCCCATATGGAATTAATTACAGATAATGATTGTATTAGAGTCCTCTTTTTTTTAGTTGTATAAGAACAATGCCTTGTTTCTTTTATGTGAGTAAAAGAATTAGTCTCTATAAATAGAGTGATTGCTGTTGTCAGAAACAAATCAGTTTCCACAAGGATCCTTTTAAGTTCCTTTTTAGCAATTCAATTTGGCTGAACATTATAAATGAAATTTATTAAATGAGCATGTATATAAATTACCTGGTTAAGTGACTGATCGTCATTATTACTAATAATAATAGAATTAACATTTTAAAGAAATATTCAGAGTGAAAGAAACCAGACCCCTAAAGAGAAGACAAAGGTACATTCCATCTATGTAAAATGGAAAATGCAAAATTTTCTACACTGAGAGAGAGCAGATCAGTGGCTCCCTAGAAAAAATGGGAGGGACAGGAATAAGAAACTGCAGGAACAAAAACACTCTTTAAGGGGTTGGCTGTGATCACCATGCTCGCTACCTTGATCAAGGTGATGATTTCACAGGCATATGCGTAAGTCAAACTTATGCAACTGTACACTTTGAGTATGTGCACAGATATGGTGCACTTAATTGTACTTCAGCAAAGCTGCTAAAATAATATCTTAAAATGCCTTCATTGGTGCTGCATGAGATTATCAGGTTGTAACCTTCTCCTTCATGACCTCAATCCTCCTGCCTTCCGAGTGCCCCCTGGAGAGACCCCTACGACATCCAGCTGCCATGCTATGCCAAAGTGAAGCTGTGGTCTCTTGCAGGCAGCATTCTTCTTCCCTGTCTTAAACATTGGTGCCCTCAGACTCTATTTCCATTGAAGCATGTTCAAAAGAAAACACCAACATAATACTCAACACAAAAAAAATTCACAACTCCAAATTCTTCTCTCTCTCTGACACAGACACACACACACACACACACACACACACACACACGAGTTATTACTTTGCATCAACAGATATCAACATTCTAAACCAAAGAAACAAAATTACCTAACTGGATGGGCATCCATCATGATAGATGGAAATCAGCCTGGTGTGTGGTATCATGCATAGGGTAATGGATTATAGTCAAGATCAGCCCACATAGGACTTATGTGTTCACTCATCCACATGTGTATTTGAACATCTCTGGGCAAAGTCTGGTGCTCAATCTTGAGGATCCAGAGAGGAAGAAAATAATCTCCCTGTCATTCTGCTCTCACAGAAGAGAGGGACAATAAATAGATCCATATTTACAGTGCAACGTGAGTCATTAAAGAACATTTCAGGCAAAACGCATTTTCTCATTGAAAATGCCTCTCTGAAGTTTGTCATTCACGTGCATATTTGTATATATTTACTAGACATATATATCTTAAAAGGATATACTGTTGCTTTATATTTTTAAGACTTTTGCAAAATGGTCATAGTCTTAAAAATATTCTGGAATAATAGGATCAAGTACTCAAATTTTTCATATGTTGTCGGAAGGCTTATTAGAGGAGGTGACATTGAATCTGAGTCTAGAATCTGAAATGTTTCAATATTGCTATCACTGAGCTATATTTGTGGTGGTAGTAACATTTTTTTTCTTCCTCACAAGAATAAAGCTTCCAAATAAAGTTTTCCATGTCACTCTCCATACCACACATAAAGGTGACCATATCATTAAATTATTTTTCATTAACTTATATTTCTTTACTCACAAATTTTTGGGCACTCTAAGTCTTTCTGAGAACTGTGCTGAGTTTAAGGAAATAGAAACCAAACAAAAATCAAAAACCTCTCCTTCAACCAGCATATTCTTTCTCACCCTGATGAGGACTTTCATTCTGGGCAGAGCAGGGCTGGCAATAATAAGAAGAAATAAGAGTCCAGAATAGGCACTCACTTTCTTTTAACTTCGGTGTGTTCTGTTCTGCCCAGCCCCTTTCCCATAGCCAGAAATTGTTAAATCACCTTTCCTGGGACTTGGCTAACCAAGTAATAAGGCCCATTCTTGGGACACAGCTGTAGAAATATGGTGATGTCTAAGCTTCCTCCTGAAGACTCCAATTAGGTGGAATCTACTATGAAGGAAAGAAATAGAAAACAATCTCAAAAGTTTAACTGTATGTCAGGTGCTTTCAAATATCTGGAGATTCGAGTTGTGGTGCACTTTGACGCAGACATCTAGGCCTTTGTTCACGCTCTTCAGAGTGGGGGAAAGTCTGTCTCCCATAGTCGTCGCTGGAAGTTTTTCTAGGACATCATGTGACACCCTTTCCTCTTTTTCTTCCTCACACTTCTGACTCTTCTATTTTCTGCTAATAAACAATATGTCAAAGAATTGGTTGATTTTCTATGTTCTCCCCCTGTGGCTGCTGTGGGCAAAAGCACTCTGACATTGATCTCATTCCGGAGATGCCCTGTCCTACGGCTTCTAATCAGCACGGAGCTGTCAGTTTAAATTCCCTGAGAAACTCTTCTGTCTTGGGGGCTTGATGTAAGAAATGGCAGCAGGAAATGGAGAGCCCAGCAAAAGAGACATACTATATTTCAGACTCATCAAGGAGTCATTTTCCAATCCAAATATATCATCAAGTAGCCTGGTGCCCTTCACTTTGTGACCCCTTGTTTAGGTTTTGATTCGCTTTTCAAGATTATAAAAACAGAGAAAGGCATGGTACAATATAGAAGGACTGTGGCTGCAGTAGTGAAGGAGAAGAAAACAAAGTAAAAACCTTAAAGCCATGGCTTTCTATCTTCTTTTGATTTTGCCTCAGAGTCCTAAGGTTTATTACAAATCTCTTTAAGACAAGTAAACTAGTTAAAAGTAAATATATTTTGGCAAAACCAATATAGAGCTGTATCCTAGACACTGGATGAAAACTCAGGCAGTCCCTAATTTTCTTTCCTAGATGAGGTTAAGATCGTTTGAGTGGAATGTACAGATGTGATCATAATGAAGTCAAAGTTGTAACATGCCAAGCACTTGATTTAATATTCCTGATTATTTCAGTGGACTGAGCTCATGCAGTATATTACTTCATCCAATTCAAATAGAAATTCTAGAAAAAAAATTGAACAGACAGTTAAGCTTGACACCAAGGATGCATTCCAGAGCATGGCTTTGTGAAAACAGGTACTGTCATACCAGTATTAAGGTAGCACAAGCTGGCATAACTATTATGAAGGAGAATTAGAAAAGACCTCATAAAACTAAACAAATGAACAAATAACAACGAAAAACTTTTGTCACAATAGTATCACTTTTATGAATTTTTTCTCAAGACAAATCACCAACAATATAAAAACACATATGCACAAGATTATTCATTGCAGCATTATCTGCCATTGCAAATATTGGAAATAAATGGTCATATGTAAGAGATTGGATGAGTCAACTCTGATACATACACCTGTCAAAGAATGACTTCAAGGATATATTGCTAAGTTAAAAAAATAAAATTTAAAAGAGAATTAAAAATATGGTATTTTGTGTAAGATAATTAGAGAAATAAAAATATATGTGTTATAGACATGTTATTACTAAGGCACACTGTAAAATTAGGCCGTATATTAATGAGATTTATGTACTATAAAGGGTGAATAGGAATGGAGTAGGAATGGAGTAGACATGTTGAGAGTGCTGGCAGCATCCTTCTTTGGTTTTATATTTTTGTATAGTTTTGACTTAGAATACCAAGTTAATGTTTATACATTCTAAAGTACAAATAAAATCATTAAGGATTGGAAGAAGAAAAATCCTAAAATGAAATAAATGTAATTCAAATGAAAGAAAATGGTATAGCTTAATTTCAAACAAATATCATAACTACTCTGAAAAAAGTGAGGTATAACTTAAGTAATTTTTGAGGAAAGTGCTTTGACTATATACCTCACATAATATAACTAAACAAAATGAATATAACAGGGATCAGATCTCCCACAGTTGAGGAGCTTACAAATAGGAGCAAGGAATAAAAGTATACTGAATCCTATGGAGTTTGATTGGAGTTTGTGGTATTGAAATGAAGACAAGGTTTCAGAGAATTAGAGATAAATATATAGAGATGTCAAACATTTTTTTCTCTCCATCTATTAGTGCTTCCTAGGTCCACTGAACCTAGAAGTGGAGGCACACAAAGCAAGGAGCACCTCGGAGGCCCATGTGTTGGTTTCTAAATACTCTTCTCCATGAAAAGGTATGAGCTCCTTGGGAAATGGCTGATTTCAGGTCTAGGACAAGGAATGACCAAGGTCACTTTCAATCTTGTTCTGGGTCAGAAATAGAAAATATCTTAAGAATGACAGGGCACATCAGAAGAATTTATAGCCAGATTGAAGGAGCTCTCAGTGGCCAAATTTGGACAAGCTGCTCATTAAAACAAGACTACAGCACATTATAAATAATTCAATGAAGTGAAAATGCGTGTATCCATTTTGAAAAAAATTAGGAACAAATAAACAAATGAGGAAGATGGCAAAGGTTTTCTTCATGGTATAATGATAACTATATGTAAAATAAAGGATGGAGCTGCAAAATTATCTGTCTCCATGGCAACCATCTTAGTAATAATAATTTTAGATAAATCTACAGTATATATAAGAACTAATGGGTGTATGATGAGGAGCAGAATATGTACATGCTCTGAAAGTCATCCATTAATTGCAAAGGGAGAGCTGATAACTTCACAGTGGAGAATCCTGGTAAACACCATCTTAACTAAAGGTCAAAGTTAACATCAATGGTGTTGGGACAAACCGACAATGTGTACCTTCCAATTAAATTCACTGAGAAGAAAATGGCATCTTTTTTTTTTTGGAACACCTTTCTAATATGCCTAAACAAATCCAATCATAAGGAAAAATCAGACATTAAAACATCCCAAGATTATTCCACAAAATAACTTGACTAACTGTTCAAAATATCAAAACTATGAAAACAGAATCACTGACTATATTGGCATGAGCAGAAATTTGATTTTCACGTTTTGAGAAATAAAGGCAAAAAAGGGAAGACTGAGTGTAAACTGTATTCATTTACGTATCTGATCAGAATAACTGAAAAGAAAAACTAGGCAAAGACAACAAGGTAAGAGAAGTTTTGTTTAATTTGTCTACTTTTTTACTTTTGGGACATATGGCTCTGTCTATATTCAGGTCTATGACATTAAGGATAATTGCTTAAGATAAACTGCTAATTAGTTATTGCATAATTTCAAAAAGGAAAAAATATTATCTAAATATATCTAAATAGACCATATTAGTTAGGTATCATTTTTTGGGCTAGGTAACAGACAATCCTCAATTCTCAGTGGCTTACAACAAGAAGGCTGGATTCCCATGGATGGCTTATATATTCCAGTGGGGGTCACCCGTTGATGTGCTCCATCTCTCCTTTAATCCTAGATGCAGGTTAAAGATGATGCACCTCTCTTGTACACTGAGGCATGCTGTCATCAGGTTTGGGAGAAATGAGATACAGCAGAACATATAGAGGCTATGATGGCTCCTTCTCAACAGTGAGATGGTCCACTTCTGCTCTCATCCCATGACCAAGGTGTGCCATATGTGTAAGCATGGCACCCATGAGACAAAAGACAAGGAAGTAAAGCACTTCTAGGCAAGAGCAACAAGTAAATGGGGACAAATACTGCCAAACTGTTGATATTATCTAGTGCAAAAATATAAAATACTTATGGTAATAATTTGTGAATTTGGGGTAAAAGGCTACAGAGGAAAACAAAACAAGCCCAAATCATAAGCACTCATAGAATATTGTTGGTAAAATTATAAGGCTGCATTTCTTTTCATTCTCCCTTGCCACATAAACATATTCACTCACACACACACTGCATATGCAAATTTACATCTAGCTCTTTCCAGTCAAAATGATATTGGTAGCCAGGTCTGGGGCTGACACCTGTAATCCCAGCACTTTGGGCCAGTCACTTAAGCCCAGGAGTTCAAGACTAGTCTGGGTAATGTGGCGAAACCCTGTCTCTACACAAAATGCAAAAATTATCTGGATCTGGTTGCATGTTCCTGTGGTCCCAACTACTTGGGAGGCTAAAGTGGGAGGATCACCTGAGCCTGCGAAGATAGAGGCTGCAGTGAGTCATGATTGTGCCCTTTCACTGCAGCTTAGGCAGCAGAGTGAGACCGTGTCCCGCCCCCCACCAAAAAAAAACTATTAAAATTATCTAGGCTATTTTCAATTTTCTTGTTGAAGTAATGCCATAACCAACTTCTGTAATTACATTTTTATTTTTGCATATAATTATTTCTTTAAGGTTAATTTCCAAAAGTAGAATTACTGAATGAAATTTCATAATCATTTGAAAGTTTCTGACGCACATTATCAAATTGCTCTAAAAAATGTCTAATTTATTTTGCCTTTGTTTCCCAGACTCACTATTACACCACTGTCCGGAGGCAACATAAGTTCTATTCTCCAGCACTCCTTTGTTGAACTACCATGATCGTGAAATACGACCAGAAGGAAGGTTATTAAATTCCTCTGCTGATAGGAGCATCCACACACACAAACAGCAACAATTCTCCTCTTAAATGGACTTCAGTCTTCATTTCAAATTTTCCAGTAAGTAAGAAGTATCTTGTCCTTAGGAAACTTTTGTCTATGCTTGCTTTAAAATAACAGTTCCATGAATTTGATGTACTGCAATCCTCTATGCCTCATGTCCTCCTACAACAAGAGATACGCATAGGATATTCAGTGAATGCAGAAGTCCATTAACATGTTTAAGGAGTCTAGTGGTGGAACAATGGTAAAGAACATGCTTCATGATCTCTGCCAATCCAGCAGGACCCAGAAGAAAGTGAGACTCAGCCTCTTCTGAGTCTGCCACCTGTCAGATCAGCAGCAGAGAAGGACAAAGAAAAACAAAAGTGTATGATCTGCTTGTCCCAGGTCTTTCTTTATCTCCACCAAACCAGCTGCCCTAGCATTCCCCTTTCTGCTGTGATTATTGATCTCATTCATAAAAAAATAACATTTGAGTGATAGCCTGCATTGCATTTTGCTATCCAGTGCAAGGAAGAATTTCCTTCCTGAAATTAATTGGTTGTAACAGAGGGAAGGATTTATCAGATGCAAGAGGCATGATACTAGATTTCCAATCAGCTCCTTGAAGGACATATATTTGGTTCATTAAATTATTTGTGTACGGCTGTTTTCAGGAATCCCATTCTCCAAAAACAGCTACACAATGAAGTTCAAATTTGATGAAGCTAGTATTCCCGGTGGACCTTATCAAAAAGTACAGGTTTTCTTATTTTTAGTGCCCTTGGTAACAGCTCTCATTGGGAGCTGAGGATATTTAGAGAAACATTTTAGTCTAGTAGGATGTGAGCTGGATGGTTGCTCTCACAGAATAATCTCCTGAAGAGTTACTTTTGTTTATTTCTTTTTCTTTCTTGTCAGTGAGTATAGAATAACACAATCGCTTGCCCAATTAAGGAAATATATTTATCACTATCTATAATCATGACAGAGGAAAATAATCTGACTTTGAGCCTCTGTATCAGGATCTATTTTATTCAAACTCAAATATTATTAGCCGTCCCTCTCTTTCTCCTCTCCTCACACTTGCTTCAGTTTTCTGAAATGCATTTCCTGCCTTTTGGTTTGTTTAACTCCCTCTTCCCTGTCATAATCAGAATAGGCCACACCTGACCACCTTGTTCACTTAGGGGCCCTTCTCTGACTCCTGCACAAGCTTATTCATAATTTTATCAAAACCTTTTTCAGCCTGTTTTGTCAGAGATCATGTCCTGTTCGTTTATATATCTTAACCCTTTGGTCTGGAATCTAGTAGGAATACAGTTGTAATAATCAATGTGCACCTAACACTATTCACTTGTTGAAAAATCAAAAAAAAAAAAAAAAAGAGAGAGAGAGAGAGAGAGTGATGCCAGATGCCAGCAGCAGCCCTACCTCTGGACTGCTGGGTTTTTACACATCAAATGGGAAGTAAATGTTCCAAGAGCCTACAATCCATAGAGCTTCATATGGCATGTGCTCCTTGCTACGTGGTCAGATTGGAGCAATTGCAGGAGGCACATATCAGGTATATGCTGCATGACTGGTTGTGGTCATTAATTTTATGTGTTAATGTTCTTGGGGTAAAAAATGCCCACATAGCCGGAAAAACCTTCTATCTGTATGCATCCACAAGGGTATTTCCAGAAGAGATGAATGTTTGAGTTAGTTTACTGAGTAAGGATCATCGTCATCAACATAGGCAGACATCATCCAATCAATGCAGGGTTGGAATAGAACAAAAAGGCAGATGAAGGGCAAATTCACTCTCTGCTTGAGCGGGGACATCCTTCTTTTCCTATCTCTGGACATCATGTTCCTGGTCCTTGGACCTGTAGGCTCAGACTGGTGTTTAGACTTTTTGCTCTCTGGTTTTCTGGCCTTTGGACTGAACTAAAACCACATGACTGGCTTTCCTGGGCCTCCAATTTGCAGAGAGGAGACTGTGGGGCTTCCCAGCCCCACTAATAGAGTGAGGCAATCTCTCATAGTAAATATTTTCTGTCTCTCTCTTTATATATACATATGTATTACACATTTAACAGTGTTTATTGACACCGTTTCTCTGGAGAACTCTAATACATTGATAATGGATGTGGTAAAAAAAAAACTTGGTTCAAGCATGTCTATCATAGCTACCAATAGGATACTGACTTGTATAGACACCAATCAGTTGTTTACAGGCAAAATTTGGGTGTCTTTGTAAGACATAGTTGACCTAGGCTGAAACCTGGCTCAACCTGTGGGTTCACTGCTTGATGAGTTAAAATAAAGAATTTACCACAAGAGAGCATAGCTCAGGCAGAGAAAGCAACCTATAGACTTAGAAGAAAAATCAGAATTTCAGTTTATTTTATCTGCACATCTGTGAATTCATTCTTATATTAATGGAAATATTAGGTTACAGTTCTTTTTCAACTTTTAGCAGTTGAATAACAGAACATATTTGACTCTTGCATATAATTTTTCTCACACTTGGTTCAAAAGGAATTAAAATTAGAAATTTCTCTATCGTGGTACAACAGGCATTGTTATGGTGAATGAATCTGTAACTGCTGAAAAACATTTAGTACCAAGGCTTCTATTTAGAAAATATAAAGCAATAAATGTCAATTAACCCTATGGGTAGACATGACACTAAATGCCATGTCTAGTCTAGTTTAAAGCAGCAAAAGGGAGATTAGCAGAGCACAATTGTGAATGCTACTGAAAAAATAAAAACTTTTCAAAGTAATCTATCACACATTTTGACTCCTCAATCAAAACAGTTACCTATGTCTCCCCAGCCACCTGCTTCAGTTTCTTAATAGAGGGTTGTGAATTATTTATCTTCATCACTTCAGCACTCAACATGGTCTCTGTCACACCGCACAGACTCAATCCTTGTTGAATTGCAAGTTATAGACATTATTTCCCAAAATAACAATCTCCATCTAAGAAAGTCCTTTTTAAATGACTTCACTTATAAAGAATGCCATGTTGCAGGGTTATTCTTGTTAAACGTGAGTTGGCAGGAAGAAACAGGATGAAGAATAACAGAAAAAAAGAAGCAGTTAGTATAAGAAGAAGAAAGAGTGGAAAGAGATTAAGAGGATTTGGGATAAGTAAATAGAGCAGGACTGAGAGAGGAAAGGAAGGAAAAGATGAGAAACAGAAATAAGGTAGGTAGAGGGAAAGTGTGAAGGGGTAAGAAGGAGAAAGTGGGACACTTCCCATTTGATTTCTGAAACACTGTGCTTCAGAAATCAAAGTTTCCAGCTAGGCGTGGTGGCTCACACTTGTAATCCCAGCACTGTGGGAAGCCAAGGTGGGTGGATCACCTGAGGTCAAGAGTTTGAGACCAGCCTGGCCAACATGATGAAATCCCGTCTTTACTAGAAACACAAAAAAGGGCCGGGCGCGGTGGCTCAAGCCTGTAATCCCCGCACTTTGGGAGGCCGAGGCGGGTGGATCACGAGGTCAACAGATCGAGACCATCCTGGTCAACATAGTGAAACCCCGTCTCTACTAAAGATACAAAAAATTAGCTGGGCCCGGTGGCGCGTGCCTGTAATCCCAGCTACTCGGGAGGCTGAGGCGGGAGAATTGCCTGAACCCAGGAGGCGGAGGTTGCGGTGAGCCGA